>CM031237.1:861100038-862300038 GCA_018340775.1 Taxus wallichiana var. yunnanensis | reverse complement strand
TTTCATTCTCTACCAAGGCTTTCCATTTAACAAAAGTGTCAAATACATCAGATTTGTTTCTAATACAATAAACCCAAACTTTCCTTGTTGCATCATCAATAAAAGTAACATAATAACTTGAACCCCAAGAGATGATACAGCCGGTCCCCACACATCGAATGTACCAGCTCTAACTTACTCTCTTTCTTCGTAGGTCCAACCTAGAGAAACCTTACTCGATTCTATTTCCCATATATGCTATTTTCACAGTAAATCCAAACTGTTTCGTATATCCAGGAAAATTCTTCTTTATGATGTTCATGCCCTTATGGCTCATATGACCGAGCCTATAGTGCCATAATCTTGTATCTGCATCTGAAGCCACAAGATTACAATCATTAGTATTATCAGTGGTTAAATACAAGGTTCCAACCTTCTTACCTCTTACCACCACAAGAGCACCCTTGGTAACCTTCCAAGAGTCTGCTGTAAATATCACAGTACAACCATCACTTCCCAATTTCCCCGCCGATATCAAATTTCTCCTTAATGTAGGCACATGTCCGACATCCTTCAATAGCCATGTATTCCCATTCTCGCATCTTAACTCGAATAGAACCTTTTCCAACTATGTTCAAAGGCTCATCATCACCAAGAAAACATGCCTAAAATCCCCTTGAATATAATCAACAAAATAATGCCTATGTGGAGTAGCATGAAAAGAAGCCCTGAATCTAAAACCCAAGATTCATTAATATTATGCAAAGAAAGAATCAAAGCATCCCGACATACATTACCCTATGCCACATTTGCCTCCTTGTTTTTCTTGCTATCTCAATTACTTCCCCTCTTGTTTCTTCTTATCCCGAAGCTCCCAACAAATCCTTCTTTTATAATGTATGCCCAGGCTTTCCACAATTCCATCATACAATCTTGCTCTTGGATTTTGACCTTGCCTCGATCTTTTGATTTTCCACGGTTTCCTCTATTCTTCTATCTCCCTCTATTTTCCATCACAAATCATTCCCTAAGTAGAAGGTTCCCAGAGCTTTTTCTTCACATTTCCTCGCTTAGAATCAACCCTACAACATCCTCAAACTTCAACTTCGAGTTAAGTTTGAACCGAATTACTTACCGCCATTACAAGGCTATTCCAACTCTCGGGTAAAGAGCACATAATTAATAAAGCCCTAACATCTTCATCAAATTCTATTGTAACCAAAGCTAGCATATTCACACAATCGTATTGAAATCATTTAAATGATCTCACTATCTTGAACTATTCTCGACATCTTCATATTAAACAACTTTTTCATCAAAAATATCTTATTAGAGGCAAGAGGGTTTTTCATACAACTTCCTAATGCATCCATTAGATCTTTTGTAGTCTTTTCCTTTGAAACATTAAATAATACCGAAGATGCAAGACACAACAATTTCAATGCAAACTCGTTCTAAGTGCCTTCCGATCCAACAAATCCCATTCCACATCTGTCATACTCAAGGGTTTGTTCACCTTCTCGATTCACGGAGTATAAAGATCCTTTTGATAAAGGTAATCTTCCATCTGCATTTTACAAAGACTAAAATTCTACCCGTTGAATTTATCAACCACCTAGATCTTTCATCATCTACCATAGCTCCCACTCAAGATAAAACTTTCCCTACGCGATTCAACACTTCAAAGAAAACAAACCAGCTCGATACCAATTGTTAGGAAATAAGGGATAAAATATGAGGAATAATTCCTCACGTAATCGCAATGATAGAAAACTAATATGCAGAAATTATTACAGATCTCAAATAAAATTACTTTCAAATAAAATAACACAACACAAAGAGACAAAGATTTAACATGGTTCACCCAATTTGGGCTACGTCCACCAAGAATCACTTGCTCGATTTTATTACAAGCCACTGCTCTCTCAATACAATACCTGATCCGTTTGGAGCTATGCTCAATAAACTCTCTGAAAATTCACCCGTTGATTCACACTTCCAAATTCAAAACACATCTACAATACATTTTCTTGTACATCTATCATATGCATAAGACCATATAAATAGACAACTGCTTAAGCAATTTGATACAAAACCGTGGGTATCAAAACAATGGGCAAAAGACCGAAAACCAAACCATGGGCCCAAAAACAACCCATAACGGTTACCCATTATGCATGGGTTAATAAACCACCCATGAAAATTTGCTTGGGGCTTCATCCCCGAACCCCGACCTTTCAGCCATATGCATGAGCGGACTGCTGAAAAAAATACCCGAGTGTAACACATAGAAGGTGTACCACACTCTAACATGAAAATAGGCTCCACAAACATAACAGTTTTTTGGTCACACAATTGTGAGCGCAGGCCTTTAGAACTCAAGGAATGTCTTATTAAAATTCCTATCCTAGAAGTACTAGATCCATATATGAACTTCTTTTTATATGTACGATGCATCATTAGTAGGGATAAGAGGAGTATTGATGGAGGACGACCGAGTTGTTTCTTTTGAGTCTCACAAACTCAACGATTATGAGCTCAATTACCCAACTCATGACCTTGAGCTTGTAACAATGGTTCATTCTTATGTTCAGTGGCAACATTTTCTGTTGGGTAGGCGGTTCACACTAACGATAAACCATTTGAGTGTATGAAACCTATTCACATAGCCCAATTTCAACACATATCAATGGTGTTGGATGGAGCTCTTATGCGAGTATGATATGGAGATTCATCATGTCAAGGGGAAGAAGATTGTGGTTGTAGATGTATTGAGTTGACAAAGGCACCTCGTCATGGTTACAACAAGGGGTACAAATTAGAGGGCCAGGATCTTGCAATAGATTCCTTAGGACATGTTCTACCTTTCAGCTAGAGCGAGATTTATTTTCATAGACCCCTTTTGTGGATTTTGATGGGCTATCTTTGGATTAAGAGGGGATTCTTCGACACAGGGGTCGGATTTATGTACCTAGACACAAAGATTTTCCTCAAGATATCTTAGTATAGGCTCATCGTGCACCTTATTTAGCCCTTCTAGGGGTGAATAAGATGAATGCTTCATTGAGGAAGTTATTAAATTAGATTGGTCTCCAGAGTGATATAGTTTAGTTTATTTCTCAGTGTTTGGAGTGTTAGAGGGCAAAGGTTGAGCATCGAATCTATTTTCTCATCTTTATCCTCATGTTATACCATAGTGGAAATCGACACCATTTTCATGGATTTCATAGTAAGGGTATCTACGTTTAGATATCACCACAACGTGATAATGGTCATGGTGGATAGATTTAAGAGATTGTTGTAGACACCTAAAATTGGTTACCCAATTTCATGTCCCTCACATTCATTTACCCTCTTGGGTAACCTGGGGCACGTTTGCATTACCACTACCCCCTTGGGGTATTATTCAATTTGTGATTTAAACACCTATCCTAAGTTTAATTCACCCCATTATGTTTTACTGTGAGTAATTAAATATTAACTATTTAATTACACCTTTTTACATGTATCCTAACCACTTATCTACCCCATATCTATTCTATCCATATATCCCCCCTATTTCTCCTCCTCCCAAACCAAGCAGTGGGATATTTCCCATATTTGAGGTGGAGGGATCACTCTCATCTTTCCAGAAATCGCTCCTTTTGGCCATTTCGGGAGTTTGTTCCATGATCGGCGCCGACCGGTACTCGGTTGATGCTGATTTTTTGAAACGGCGCCGATTACAAATAGAAGCCCAGAACTCAGTTCTGGTTAGACACAGATTGTGAGAGAGACAGTTAGACGGTGAGATAGACAGTGATTTAGATAGAGAGAATGAGATATTTTCAAGCATCAAGTCTGAGCATTATCTATCAAGTGAGAGAGAATCCTGTCCAAATCAATCCTTGAGAGGAGCACCGTTACTCTGCTCTTACCACATCGACATCACGAGTCTCCATTGATTTTCTGGTGACTCTGTTCCTACATCCAGCACAGGTGGAGCCTTTCCAGTATCTCTACGGCTTTTGCAGATCCAGCGGACATTGACGATCTTGCCTTCGTTTTCCGTTTCCCAAACCTTCTTGCAGTTTTGTCTTGGATCGACACTGATCAAAACAAGTCCACGCCGATCTATATCAATCGACGCCGATCTAAACCAGTCGACGCTGATTTTACATAATCGACGCCGATCATCCTGCAGACAGGTAAAAGAACTCAGGTAACACAAATCCAGCATTGTTTTCATAGTTTCCTATTTTCTGTTGCTTTCTATCCGCTGTTTAGATTTTGTTTATTACTTTGATCAGAAAATCTAGTCCTTTACGTACATCTTTTATCATGTATGCTTCTTTACTTAATTGAAAATGTGGACTGACATCCGCCGAGGGAGCTTATCGCTTCCCGGACCCGCTTCTCGGGCAGTCCACCTAAATATCTTTTAACGTGGTCTTTTTCTATCAAGCATCGGTGTCTCGCAGGTTTCTTGGATCTACTATGCAGGATTGCTCGTGTGCGCCGTCTTATCTACATCAGCTTCCTTATCCATCTACATCTTTGGATCTTGTCCATCAGGTATCGATTTCATTTGAGTTTTTTAAGGTTTTTGTGTTTAGTTTGGTACATTAACTTGGATAGGTAACAAGCACGAAATTCTTGATCAACATTCTGGCATGCCCGGTGGGACCCAACCAAAGTCCCTTATTGGTAAGTTCATCTCTTTTCTAGTTTTGAGCTTTGTTCTTTTTCTTCACTGATTTTTATCAGTTCTGCTTAAGCATTTCCTTTCATCATTTCAGTCTTGCTTCTTTCATTTCTGAATTTGCAAAGTTAGGTCCTTTCTTTTTTTGCAAATTTCAATTCCAATTTCTATTTATAAAATTAGTAAATATTTCATTTTGATTTCAAGATTGCATGTTTGATCCATCTCTTTATGCAAAATTGTTATTTCTTTGAAATTTTTCTAATCCCTTAAATAGAAATTTTTCATTTTGCTATTATCTGGATATATCTTTCTGGGTTGGTTTGTGTGTTTGCTTAACCTTTTCTTGCAGAGCACTTTGCTTGTTCATGGGATTGTTCGAGGGGAAGAGCTCAACAACACACTTTTTGAAGTCCACACACCTTGGAGAGCTAAATCTACAGGTATTTCTCTTTTACGGTGTTTTCCCTTTTTAGGAACTAAAAAAAAAGAAAAAAAAAGAGACTTTGTTTGTTTGCTTTCTATCACATTCAAACATTTCGATTTTGGTGCTTAAAAAGAATTTAATTGCATTTGGGAAAGAATCTGTTTGACTTGTCTTCATCAAAATCAAACACTTCATTTTTAGTGCTTAAAAGGAACTCTTTCTTCATCATTTCTATTGTGTGTTTTCATCTAGTTTTAATTAGGCTAGAAAATTTATCAAAATCGGTAGTGACAGTATTTGATTTTCATTTTTCACACTTGCACACAAAGCCAAAATCACTAGGTATAAAGCATTTAAACAATAATTCCTCCCCTGGCCTCACCTACTTGGAAGTGATATCCAAGGGGAAGAGCCTATGTGGTACTCGGGCCACGCTATAAATTCACAAAAGTTCTGGTATATATTGGCAAAGCACCCGACTCCCTTATCGCAGCGGTGTGTGAAGTGTGGGGGTAGGCCCCTATATCAAGCCACGTACTGTTCTTTTACTGAAGTGCCTTCGGGACTCCTCACCAAACATTCCCCAAACCATCCTTAGTTTGGCTATTTGAGTAGTTCCTGTTCTAAAAAGCCTTCCCTAACATTTTCTTTCTTAAAAGCATAAAAATTTAAAAGAGATAATCACCTACGCTGCTTGAATTGTCTGTGCATTAGTTAGGTCAATCTTCTTTTTTCTTGCTATATTTCTGTTTGTTTATGATGGTCATCACTCGATTACAATCTAGAAGAATGGCTCAACTGGCCCCTTCTTCCTCCGAGATCACCACTAGTGTGGATGTTTCGGCACCCCAGGTCTTCCTCGGGACCGCTGTTAGTTGGTTCCCCATCCTAGTCATATAATCCTTTTTATCAGGCCAAAGCAACCCCATCACGTCTAGCTACCCCTAGTCCTTCAGAAATATCATCCGCTTCTGATATGGAGTATGTTCCTCGCGGGGATCCTGAATTTCAGGCGCTCCTTGATCACAATCCGGTAGCCCTTATGGACTACCTAGTACACAAGTCTATTCGAATATCTGATCAGGGACCACCAATCCAGCAAGTTTATGATTATCCTCGTGAACCATCCCAGGCTTTTGTAGAATAGTTAGCATCATTTTTCTCGCCTCAAACCACGGAAGAGGGTGGCGCACCTGTGCCTCCTTTTTCTCTTCCACCGACCATGTCGACTAGTTCTCAAATAGTCTTGCCCATTCCTAATGCCGCAGTTACCTCGACTATTCCACAACCTACTTCTGAGAAGTCCTCTTCTCTGGCTATAATGGGTGCATCTACACCCATAGATTGCTGTTAATTCATCTATGTCATCCATTGCGTCCCAGGGTCAGTACCTCTTTATGAGTCAACCTCCTTCAACGAGTCAGTTGGTTCCTGTTTCTCGTCCTCCAGTTGGTTTTTCTTCCAATGTTCCAGCAACAGTGACCTTCACCCATCCTCTAGCGTCAGCACCCTTAATAACTAATCCGGCAGTAAAAAGCCTCTTTCAGACCTTATTCCCCACCATGTCCAATCAAATCGACACCCATGTTCCTCAATCCATTCCGATTCAGTCAACAAGCATAGGAGTCCACCAATCATAGGCTCCGTCTATCATCCAACCTTCTTTTTCTCAACCACTCGTCATCTCACAGCCTGTCTATACACAGGCTCCTTCACAACAAATACCACACTAGTGTCACCCAGAATGCCTGGTTACTCCTCTTATCATCCTGTCAATCAACAGATGAATCCCCATTGACACCTCAACAACATCCACCATTTGCTTCTTATATAGGACATGCCACCATGCCTCCTCCTCAATCTGACGTGGTCCAAATTCTTTTCAAGAAAATCACAGACTTAGAAGCCTCCACCAAAGGAGCTCGTCCCTCATACTCTTTTGAAGAAGTATGCAATGAACCGATTCATCCATCAGTGGCTTTTAAGCCTTATCCTCCCCAATGGGAGCTTCCTAAATTTTCAAAATTTCATAGTCGAGAGGACCCTCAACAGCATCTGCGAGCATTCAAACATGCTTGCTACCTTATAGTCTAGGATCAGGAGCTTATGCTCCGTACTTTTCCTATGTCTCTAGCAGGTCCTGCTTTAGACTGGTACAATAACATTCCTCAACATTCCTTGTTTTCTTTCTCTCAATTGGCCCAGATGTTTGTTGAAAATTTTCAATAAATATCGCACATAAGATCTCGATTACAGATCTTTATAACATTCATCAATTCGATGATGAGTCTATTACAGACTTTGTCGCTCATTAGGGAGGGATAATAAACTAATTGTCTTTCTCCCTTCCTCAATCCCAATAGATCGAGTTGTTTACTCAATCTTGTGCTAATCATATTTCTTCCACTTTAAGGATCCAAACATTTCATACATTTTAAGAAGCCTTTACGATGGCACGCAAACTTGAATCTCACGCCATTGAACAAGGGAAGTTAAAACTTCGTTCTAAAACTAAACCAAATTTTTCTCGGTTTACAAAATCAAACCCTTCCACTTCTAAAGACAAGAATCAGGGATCCACCAACGCTATTGTATTAAAAACATCACGAGTTGATAACACTTCTAATCAAACACCATGGAGAGACTCCTCATCTTCTCAAAAAGGATCCTCATCATCTCGATCTTTCACTTCGTTGGGGGAATCATATGCTTCTATCCTAGAAAAAATGTTGGAAGTTCACATGATCAAACTTCCCCCCATTAGGAATATTGATGAAAGCCAAGAACGTCCATTCTAGTATAGGGAAAATGACTTCTTTATTATCATAGAACCAAAGGTCTGGACATTGAACGATGTCGGACCTTCAAAATCTTGTCCAAAATTCATTGATAAAGGCAAGTTCATTCTCGCAAATGCTCCCCCAAATCAAGCACTTGATGTTTTTAAACAACCTTTTCCCAATCATTCCCTGAACCATGATGCTTCAGAGTCTCAAAAACCAAACACTCATACTATCAACTTCATCTCTACTGAAGAATCTTCTTCTAAACCTAAGCCATCTACGAACACATCGACCGAATCAGAGCCTCCTTATGCTTCGTTAATCGTTGGGATTCCACCATCTTCAGATAGCCCATCTTTGAATATTCCAACATTTTTAGATACGGATTCATCTCTCGCTGCTTCTTTGTCTGATCTTCCGTCCATACCCGAGACAGTATCATCCTCATCTATCTCATCGTCAGACATTCTTTCAATGCTCAAGGAAATTACATCCCTTCGAGTTTCCACCGTGGATACATCTACTTCTATTTCTCCCATTTTTGTTGCAACTATGCCATTGGTGAACGTACCTATAGTTGTACCAACTTCGACGGAAGCGTCTTCAATTTTGACTCTTCCCATTTCCTTTCCTACATTAGTCTCACCCATAATTACTGTACCAGAAGTAGTTCCCTTACAAGGAACTACTTCTTCATCACTCACTTCTTCCATCACCGATGCTACTTTTCCTATTAAGGGAAAATCTAAAGAAGTAGCACCGACACCTATACGCTTGGTTCCTGAACTTAGACCGAGACAACTGAAATCTAACGTTGCGTCATCAGTACCTCCCCATTTGCTTCCCCAAAAAGGTTACAATCACCTTATGTGGTTGAAATTGTCACCATCCCTGAAAAAGGAAAGCCCATATTTCGAACCATCAAAACTCTTGGTGCTTTCCCACAAAAATCTCTCTCTGCGCCTCATAAAAGATTGGATTTTTCCATTGAGAAGGCGTCTTCTTCTAAACTTATCAAAACCATCATCTTCTTCTACAACACATTCTTCACACCTCAAAAAGTGGACTTACCTACTAGAAAGACGTCACCTCTTTTATCAGAATCATCATCTTCATTACCAAAAACCAGGGCACCCTCTGTTCCTCCAACCAAACCTACTTTGGGAGCTCCTCCCTCATCTAAATCGACATTATCTAAATCATCATTAGTTTTGACCAAGTAGCCTCCCTTATCTCTGAAGACCACAACACTTGTCACATCTCCATCATCTTCAAAATCTATTTTAGGGGCTCCTCCTCCATCGAAATCAATCATGTCTCACTTACTTCCATCTCAAGTGCCCAAAACTGCTCCTCCAGATGTCCAAAAAAATAAGATGGTCCCTAAAGAGACTATCAAACCTAACATGTAGGTTCTTTTACCTCGGCAGTCTGTTAAAGTAAAAGAGGCACCTTCATCATCTCTGTCCTCATCTTTGTCTACCGGATTCTATACTGAAATCCTCCGCCAACTTATCCAATCTTCATCCATATCTCTTCCTCCGATTAAACCCTATAACCCTAAAGGAGTAAAACCTTCCTGGTTTAACTCTGATTTGATTTGTGCTTACCACCATACTCCGGGTCATGACACCAAGGGATGTAAAGCTCTTCAATCTATCGTCAACGGTCTTTTGGAAGAAAGTGATCTTTTGCTGGAAGAGGAGGAGGAACAAGTATCTCCTGTCATCTTAGCTCCATCTGAGCCCCAACGATCTACTCAGACCTCTACTTCTAGTGATTCCACTCTAGATGGTCTTCCACCTTCTCAAATTGACACAATTCATATCGCCACTAGAACCCAACAGTATGATAATCCATCATCATCTACAACATCTCAACCACGGGTTGTCATTTCTGCAGCCCCTGAAGGAGTTCTTCCTTCATCATTCACCTCGAGACCTCGGGTCTCTATTCATGCTGCACCTCGGACTCAAATTCCCGTGTCAGTTGAGGAGAGTGTTATGAAACAACTCACCCAAGCTCCAGTCAAAATGTCTCTTTTTGACCTCATTCAATCCTCTCCGCAACATCGCCAGGCTCTGATTGATAATCTGCGTCACATCACAGTGAATTCAGATGAGCCCTAGCCCTTCGAGATGGTTGTTGGATTGAATAGACCATCAACCACCATTTCTTTTGAAGATTCAGAAATTCCTTCCCTTTCTTCCGAGGATTTGGAGGCTCCCCTCTTTATCACATTCCAAATCAACAACACTACATTAAAACACACTATGATCAATGGTGCTGCACTCAATGTCATCTCCTCACACATATTTAAGAACTTAAGTTACTGAAGAATGGAGTGTCACCCCCACCTTTCACTCTTCGATCATTTAACGATTAGCTAGCAGTTACTTTGTGAACTGTGGTCCTGCCCATTCGAGTAGGTAAGAGGATGCTTCATAAACTCTTTTACATTGTTGAAGGGAAATTCCACTACAATATGATCCTCGAGGCTCCTGGATTTGTGCAATGCATTGTGTCCCATCCACCCTCCATCGATGCTTAAAATATCAATATGAGGGCAAAATCTATACTCATCCAGGAGATCCTTTTCCTTCCGCACAATGCAACATGACCATAGGGTCTGCCCCTCTAAAGGAGAATGCTTGTTCTCCTGACAAGGCCTCATCCTCTTCCATACCTGCAACTAAACTACCGGACTTACAAAATCTAGAAGAGACATTGCAGCGTTTCTCACTAGGAGAGCTTCCTCTCCTTTCTTTTGACGCCCATCTCAAACCTAACGAGTATGGTAGACCAGACAAACAACCTGAATATTAGCCAGGTCTTGGTAGCACCATCACCATTGGTCTACCCAATCAATAGACTAATTTCATTTATGGTGGTCTTGATACACCTCACTATCGCCTGGATTCTCCTCCTAGGGCCAAGCCCTATTCAGCAGGATTCGATTGTCTACAGAATCCCACGTTTGCAAAAACTTATTTATATCGATGCGCGTGGAAGGGATTTGGCTTGGGAAAATATGAACAAGGTGTGCATGACCTCGCATCCATTCCAACTCTCAAGCCACATCAAAAATTTGGTTTAGGATTTAAACCTCTTTCAAAAGCCACCATCACTATTCTCGATGAGCCTCTTCCTATTGAGGAACCATCTTCTCCCGCTAGGTCAGAAGCATCACTTGATGTGGATGACGCCATTTCCATCCCGTCTAACTTTTTTTTTTTTAGTCAATACCATTTCCTTAGGGCCACTAACCTATAAGACTAATGACAAGTCCGCTTCCATACCGTTAATTTTCCCTGAAATAGTTGGAGATGACTCTCCTACTATCAACACTATCCACTGTGTGGATGATGATTCTATCCTCACCTATCTGGGGGTAGAGGATTCCTATCTTCCTAAAACCATTCCTTCTGACACGTCTACGCTTCTCAATGAAGCCACTGTCGACCTTAATATAGGGACTTCTAAAGACCCTCACATCATTAAGGTCGGTCAATCCCTTAATCCACAGGAGTTAGGAGACTTTACCACTTTTCTTTCCAACCATCATCAAGCCTTTGCTTGGTCATATGAGGATATGCCAGGAATCGATCCTAATATCGTGGTCCAAAATATCGTTACTCTTCCTGACATCAAACCGGTTAAACAAAATTTGTGTAAAATGCACCCTAGAGTAGCCCTTCTTGTTAAAGAAGAGTTGTAGCGCTTGCTCTTGGCTAACTTCATCCAACCCATCGATTATCCACAATGGGTTTCCAATGTAGTACTAGTAACTAAAGCTACTGGGAAAATTTGAATTTGTACCGACTTCCGGGATCTTAATCTTGCTTGTCCAAAAGATGATTTTCGTCTACCTAATATCGACCAACTCGTGGATTTAACTACGGGTCATGAGATGCTTTCTCTTATGGATGGTTTCTCTGGGTATAATCAAATTCTCATTGCACCAGAGGACCAACATAAGACTTCCTTCATAACTCCTTGGGGGACCTTTTGTTATCGTGTCATGCCTTTCGGTCTTAAGAACACAGGAGCAACCTATCAACGTGAGCAATGACCTACATCTTCCACGATCTCTTACACAAAACTATGGAAGATTACGTCGATGATCTCCTCGGTAAATCCAAATGCCGTCAGGATTTTCTTTTCATTCTTGCACCTCTCTTTGAGAGGCTTATTCACTTTTGTCTTCGTCTAAATCCATCTAAGTGCGTGTTTGGTGTTCTCACTAGTAAAATCTTAGGCTTTATCATTTCCATTAGGGGTATTGAAGTAAACCCCACAAAAATAAAAGCTATCCTTGAGATGCCTCCCCCTTCTAACTTAAAGAAACTCCGCAGTCTTCAAGGATGCCTTCAATCAGTGCGTCGTTTTATCTCGCAACTATTGGACCGTTGTAAGCCTTTTCATCATCTCCTTTATAAGAATGTTCATTTTGAATGGGATGAGCATTGCCAAAAGTCCTTTGATGATCTCAAAGCTTATCTTATTTCTCCACCTGTGCTTATGCCTCCACGTGAGGGGGAACCATTCTATCTTTATATCTCTGTGACTGACCATGCTCTGGGAGCCATGATCTCACATCGGGATGCTTGTGGTAAAGAACAAGCCGTCTATTACATTAGTCATACTCTCCATGAGTATGAAACATGTTATTCTGAAGCTGAAAAGCTGTGTTGTGCTCTCTTCTTCGTAACTTCTAAGCTTCGTCACTACCTCCTTAATCACAAAACTTACATTGTCACAAGTGTCAATCCACTCAAGACAATACATGTGAAGCCTTATCACAATGATCGTATCACTCATTGGCTCATGCTTATGACTGAATTTGATCTCGAGTTTCTCCCGTAAAAGTCTATCAAGGGTCAGGTCATTGCAGATCAATTAGTTGATGCTCCTCTTCCGGACACTCAAGTCCCCTTTGCTCAATTCCTCAATGAATATATCCAACAAATTGATTTTGGTCTATCTCCATTTAAAGTAAAACTCTTCTTTGATGGATCCAAATGCTAGCAAGGGGGAGGTGCGGGTTTCATGATGATTCCTCCTTGGGGTGCGCCTATCCCAGTCACACACAAATTAAACTTTGAGTGCACCAATAATATGGCTGAATATGAAGCTCTTGTTTTGGGTCTTCAAAATGCCATTAATCTCGGCACTCTCGCCATATCGACATCTTTGGTGACTCTAAACTCATCGTTAATCAAGTCACGGGTGTCTATCAATGCAAGAATGACATCCTTCAAAAATATCATGATATTGTTCTCTTTCAACTCCAATCTTTCGATAAATTCACTATCCAAGCTATTCCTCGCACTACGAATCGATTCGCAGATACAATGGCTTCATTAGCCTTGCTTATTTCACCTTTTACCAAGGACTCACGACTTTATGTGGCTATGCAACGATTAGATCAACCATCTCATCTTAGGCAACTAACTTCAATCAATGCCGTCACAACCAATACTCAGGATGAGTGGTATCAACAGATCGTTGATTATCTATCTCATTCAGTGCTTCCTCCAGATCTGACTTCCAATGGTAGAAGATCTTTTATCCTATGTGCTAATCGCTATACTATTCTAGGCGGGATCCTCTACAAACGTGGCTTTGATGGTATTTTGCTTCGATGCCTCAAAACCCCTGAATCATCTAAAGCTATCCAGGAGGTCCATGATGGTATCTATGGTGGACATTTTAGTGGTTTGGCCGTAGCTAAACGCATCTTACGCTTAGGCTATTATTGGCCTTCTCTTAATCGAGATTGTTGCGAATACACTAAGAAATGTGTCAAATGCCAACAACATTCCAATCTTACGCATATCCCTAGTCAATCTTTGCAACCTATGACAGCTTTGTGGCCTTTTTCACAATGGGGTCTTGATCTCATCGGTCTTATCAATCCCCATTCTTCACAGCGTCATCATTCTATCATTACTACCACATAATACTTTACTAAGTGGGTGGAAGCTATTCCTCTTTCTTCAACAAAAGCTAAACCGATTGTTGACTTTGTCTATCAACACATCATTTGTCACTTTGGTGTTCCACACAAACTCATCACAGACAATGGTAAGTCTTTCAAGAATGTTGATTTGTAGAACCTCTACGATGCTTTCAATATCAAACTTATCTTTTCTTCTCCATACTATCCCCAAGCTAATGGCTAGGCCGAAGCTTCCAATAAAACTTTGTGTAATATCCTTGCAAAGGTAACTAGTCGAGCTGGTAGGGATTGGCATTTACATATCCCTTTTTCTCTCTGGGCTTATCGGACTAGCATTCGTACTCCTACTGGTGGTACTCCTTTTCTCTCGTCTATGGTTCGAGGCTATTCTTCCTTTGGAAGTCCAAACCCCATCTCTCCGTGTTTCTCTCAAATAATTTGTCTCTGATGAGGACTATCATCAAAATCATCTAGCACAACTTGAATTATTACATGAGTGGTGCCTCAATGCTCTTGAGCATCATCAAGTCTATCTTGAGCATGTCAAATGTGCTTATAACAAGCACTTGCAGCTTTGTGACTTCAAAGTTGGTGATCTTGTTCTTAAAGAAAACCAAAATGTCACTACACTAGAAAGGAGTCAGCGTGGTAAGTTTGCTCCCAACTGGATGGGACCGTACGTCGTCACTCATAAATATGGGTCTGGGGCTTATCATCTATCTTCCATGGATGGTGTACCTGAAATGGAACCTCTTAATGCCTTGCATCTAAGGCCCTTCTACTGTTAAAATCTATCTTACACAAATTTAGTCGCAAGACAAGATCTTTCATCCATCTAACAACTAGTCATATACTTTCGTGGTGATTCGAAACTATGTGGTTCTCCACGTATTGTCTTTTTTTAACCTTAAATATGAGTATCGCGGCTCTACTCATAGCATTTTTCTTATGGATATGTTCCTCCTCATGGTAGGAATACCTTAATCACTGCTTCATCTGTCCCAAGTGTTTATCTTAATCGGATCTACTTGGGGCATGAGTACGTGCTCTTTATACGTTTTCTTCCCCTCTATCTGATCTATCTAGGTCTAAACTCAGCTTCTTTCAAAAGCTCAAAAAAAAAAAAAAAAGAAGAAGAAGAAGAGATGCTATCCAAAATTCCTAAAAGATAGACTGATCCCTTGAAGGACAGCTATCCATGCATTATCAAATGAATCAAAAGATATAGACCATGCCCTCGAAGGATGGCTATCATTAAAATTCAAAATATAGACCGCTCCCTTGAAGGATGGTTGTTTCTCAAAGGAATTCCCAAGGCTTCTCACATTGATCAGCCTTTCAGTCAGTTTATACACTTTTTAGCATCACTGAAAGACTTCCCGTATTGATCAGTCTTTCCATATCTAGCAAACTTCCCACATTGATCAGTTTGCTTTTCTGCCAGAAATAATGAAGTTGAGATATAGGACCTTTTGTCGATCATATGGAGAATCCTATTTTCCCAGTATGAACATGTATTTTGTCCCTTGTAAATTTCGACAAGATACCTACTTACTGCTCCTTCCGTTTCCCTCCTAGATCTGGTTTGCGGCTAGTTAGTGTCAGGTTTATTTTAACCTCATATATGGCCTTGTATGCATGATCTTTTGGTTTCCTATCAAAGTTTCTATTTATGGTCAGTTAGGAGCCCAACTTATCATTCTTTTTCTTATCTGGGTGTATTTCCTTTATTTCTAATCAAGGTCATTTCATTACGTCCTTGGCTCTCGCAGAGAGTATTTCCCATTATTTCATCCGGTTAAATTGACATTTAACATGTTAATTTAATCAAACTCTATCATTTATCTAATTTCATCTGATCTACTTTGTCCAAAACACACATCATAGCATCTATTATGAACACATGTGGGTCTATCTATCTATTTTCATCAAAATTTAATTAACATCTCAAATCTATCAAAACTATCAAATCCCATCTATCCATCACATCATCTAAACACTTGTACATCCAAGTAACATTACATCTATCTATATCTATTTCTCATCCAAATTAAATCCACATATCAATCACATCAAATCACATCTATTTATATCCTCTACATCTATGTCTATCCAATCACATCTATTCATCATCTATCGGTCTATGTCTATATCCATCATAATTACACTACATCTATCCATGTATATCAAAATTAAAAGCATAAGAACAATCATATGACAAAGAAAATGATGAATATCTATATACATACATGAGTATCTGTACAAAGAATGGGTGGCTTTCAATCAAGCCATCTATATCATACATCAAAAATGCCTTCGAATCAAGGCTACATCAATACATCGATACAAAAATATATCTCAATCTCTAAATCGTAAAGTCCGACAGGTGGAAGACACTATCTCCTCCACCCTCCTCTGGACCAGGCTGTCTCTCCTAGCCGCCGCCTATCAAACTAGAAGCACCTGCTGCTGGGGGCCTGCCTCCACCTCGCCCTCTCCCAGTGCTCCCTCCCTCTGATGCACCACTAGCTGTGGCTATCGCAGATCTCCTCCTCACACCATAACGAGGCACCTCAGGGGCATGTTGTGCTAGAGCATCCTCATAGTATCTCACCTCAGCGAGGAGAGACTGATATGTACTCAAGCTCACTGTAGCAGGTTCTCATAATTCACTGCTAGTGCTACTTTGGTGGTGGCCCTCCTATGGTCATACCCTGTGTCCCAGACTCTGATGTGGTACCTGTATCACCATATTTGGCCCTGAGGGCCTCCCTATGTCGATGATAGTGATCCCTCTTCTGGATCATTGTATCTCACTCCTGGCGAGCTGTATCCCTCTCCAATATCAGGGCATCCCTCTCCTCTGTCAGAGCTCTGATCTCCTCTAGGGCAACCTGATGTGTCTACGTCAGTGTATAATGCTCTCCCTCCAGCCTCTCCAGTGCTGTGGCTATATCCTCCTCATCGACATCTATGGACGCTGGCAAGTGTCATGGAAGCTCTGTCAAATACCATGCCGCATAGCCGTCATCCACTCCGGCATCATCATCACTGTCTGCAGAAGGTGGGGCCTCCCTCAATGGATCTGCCGGGATCAAAATCGGCAAATCTGTCTCTTTGTTGTCTCGTCTATAGGGACTATAAGTGGTCAGCACTGTCTGCACCAGGCTGAACTGTCTCAATACCCATATAAACGGGACGCGCTCCCACATATCAGGCCTGCGGCCCCTAACCACCCTGCTCCATCTCAATCCCACCAGGTGAGCATCCTGACCGGCCCATGTCGAAATACCCGATACGGTCTCAAGATGACTGCTCTGGTGTTAACATCCTGAAATGCTCAGCATACCAATCTGCGGATCTCCCTGTATCTCCCGGCCATATCGGCCCGCCATCGCCAGAATCTGTAATCAATAGCCCCCATTGCTGCTGGCATCTAAGGAAGCTTGGATGGCCTGATCACTGTTATGTGCTCATATGCCCAGAAATGGAGCACAAAACTGACATCAATGCCTATCCTCCGGCCAGTGGTATACATCCATAACTCATAATATATCTGCGCTATCAAGGCATCAACAAATGCGAACACCTGTCTAAACTGCAAGATGTCACAAACACAATCTAGCAATAATAATGGGAATCTCCCACCTCCTGAATCTGGTAAAGCAAAGTAGGAGATCACCATCTGAATCAATACTATACGTCTGCTCCTGGCATCATCCTATCTGTACTGTGAGGCTATCCTCACTGCCCTGGACACTATCTCTGACTCATCCGCCCTGTCCCCATATAACCATCCTAGGGCCCTCTGCTGCTGCTCTCGTGGAGTGATCTCAATAGGGTCCCCGGTAATCGGCAGCCTCAGGATCCTATATATATCCTCGTGGGTGATAGTCATCTCACCCATCCTGAACCAAAACGTGCACGTCCGGCTATCCCATCACCGTACTAGTGCTCGCATCAGCTCTACGTCTCACGGTACTCATCTGTAGTACCGAAAGCCCCCGAGCCCGGCTAACTCTAAGTGGCACCAATCTGCGTCAGTGACATCGGGGAGAATGGTCTCCAGTAGCTCGGGAATCACATCCCTCATGTGTAATACCTCTCGTGCCTACATCCACGACATCAAGAGCAATGTTAGCTTCATATTTATCCAAATCCGAACATCCAAAACACATTTTATCATTTTTATCCACATATTCTATCCAATCGGCGTCGATCATACATAGTCGACGTCGATTGAATTCAATCGCGCCGCTTTCATTAAATCGGCGTCGATTCTATCAATCGACACCGATTGGCAGGCAGCGTGTCAAAAACACTCTGGCCTCCCACCAAAAGCAAAAATAATAAATAAATAAATAAATAAAATATAATGACGAGTTCAGGAAGAACCACTTACCCCAGGTCGTGTCCTCCTCCACTTCTGACCGCTTCCAGAGGCTTCCATGGTGCTCAAATCCAATTTTTGACTCTCTCTGAATCAATCGTCATGGTGTAAATAAATCATTCACGTTTTCCGTTCACATATTTATATGTCTGGGCATGGTCGGCGCTGATTTTTGTGGTCGGCACCGATTGTTTCGGTCAGCACCGATTAGTCTGATCGACGCCGATTTGCTTCCCCACATCACTTTCTTCCATCTCCTAATCTTCTTGCCATAGTGTTGATGCTTGGCTTATTTATCTGGTCGTTATTCTACCCTGAGTGTTGTCTTTTGGCACATACTTTTTTGATATTATCGTCCATTTCGAGTTTGTTCCCTTTGCATGGGGCACTCACATTTTTTTGGCAGCTTAGAGTTAATGGGTCTGTAGGCACTAACATCATCTGCTTTGTAGACCATCTAGTTGTCCCTACCAATGTGTCTCTCTTTAGGTGCTGACTATCTTGCAGCCCTCCTTACACTCATGGGTCTGTAGGTACTAACGTCGTCTCATGAGGAGACCGTCTAGACTACCCTACCAATGTGAGTTCCTTAGGTTACTGCCTCTTTATTTATTTTTGTGCATCATTAATGATCAGATCTACTCCAGACATCTAGCTGGGGCATCCTGCATTTTCATCTACCTTTTTCAAACTTGGGATCGTTTGTTCTATCACCCATCCCATCCCTAGTTTGAGGGGGATCACATCATCACTTTTTCTTCCTTTCTTCCACCTCCTTGTTTTTGTCTTGCAACTTTGCTTATCGCAAGTTACTCAACAAAAAGGGGCAAAATGTAGACACCTAAAATTGGTTACCCAATTTCGTGTCCCTCACATTCGTTTACCCTCTTGGGTAACCTGGGGCACGTTTGCATTACCACTGCCCCCTTGGGGTATTATTCAATTTGTGATTTAAACACCTATCCTAAGTTTAATTCACCCCATTATGTTTTACCCATGAGTAATTAAATATTAACTATTTAATTACACCTTTTTACATGTATCCTAACCACTTATCTACCCCATATCTATTCTATCCATATATCCCCCCTATTTCTCCTCCTCCCAAACCAAGCAGCGGATATTTCCCATATTTGAGGTGGAGGGATCACTCTCATCTTTCCAGAAATCGCTCCTTTTGGCCATTTCAGGAGTCTGTTCCATGATCGGCACCGACCGGTACTCGTTCGACGCCGATTTTTCAGAATGACGCTGATTTTATCTCGGTCGGCGCCGATTACAAATAGAAGCCCAAAACTCAGTTCTGGTTAGACATAGATTGTGAGAGAGACAGTTAGATGGTGAGATAGATAGTGAGTTAGACAGAGAGAACGAGAGAGTTTCGAGCATCAAGTCTGAGCATTATCTATCAAGTGAGAGTGAATCCTATCCAAATCAATCCCTGAGAGGAGCACCATTACTCTACTCTTACCACATCGACATCGTGAGTCTCCATTGATTTTCTGGTGACTCTGTTCCTGCATCCAGCATAGGTGGAGCCTTTCCAGTATCTCTACGGCTTCTGCAGATCCAGTGGACATTGACGATCTTGCCTTCATTTTCTGTTTCCCAAACCTTCTTGCAGTTTGTCTCGGATCGACGCCGATCAAAACAAGTCGATGCCGATCTATATCAGTCGATGCCGATCTGAACCAGTCGATGCCGATTTTACATAATCGACGCCGATCATCCTACAGACAGGTAAAAGAACTCAGGTAACACAAATCTAGCATTGTTTTCATAGTTTCCTATTTTCTGTTGCTTTCTGTCTGCTTGTTTAGATTCTGATTTATTACTTTGATCAGAAAATCTAGTCCTTTACGTACATATTTTATCATGTATGCTTCTTTACTTAATTGAAAATGTGGACTGACATCCGCCGAGGGAGCTTATCACTTCCCGGACCCGCTTCTCAGGCAGTCCACCTAAATATCTTTTAACGTGGTCTTTTTCTGTCAAACATCGGTGTCTCATAAGTTTCTTGGATCTACTGTGTAGGATCGCTCATGTGCGCCCATCTTATCTACATCGGCTTCCTTATCCGTCTACATCTTCAAATCTTGTCCATCAGGAATCAATTTCATTTTAGTTTTTTAAGGTTTTTGTGTTTAGTTTGGTACATTAACTTGGACAGGTAACAAGCGTGAAATTCTTGATCAACAATTTGATCATTTTTCTCTTATGAAGACCACTTATACAACGACTGTAGTAGCTCAAATTTATTTGGATGAGATAGTCAAACTTCATGGGATTCTAAGAAAGATTGTTTATGACCATGATCCTTTGTATAAATCACATTTTTGGACCATGATGTCATTTTTTCTGGGGATGGGGATGAATTTCAGTCATCTTATCACCCAGAGACATATGGTCGACCCAAGCAGATGAACCATATACTTGAGGATATGCTTCACATGTACGTTATGGATTAGTAGTTGCATTGGGAGGAGTATCTTTATCTGGTAGATTTTTCTAAAGATAAAATTTTTCTGAGTTCCATCGGCATGACACCATTTCAAGAAATATATGGCATAAAGTGTAGGACTCCATTGAGTTGGGATAGGATAGAGGACGTGGTATCTCTTGGGCCATCCATGTTACAAGATATGGAGTAGTAGGTCACCTTGATTAGATAGAGATTTCAGGAGGCACGGGATAGGAAAAAGAATTATACAAACTTGAGAAGAGTTGACCGCAGTTATGAGGTGGGCTTGAAGGTGTTCTTGAGATTCAGAACTCATAAGAGCCCCATCCTTTATGGAAACATCTCTAAGATAGCTCCGAGATTTGTGGGTCCATTTGAGATCTTGGAGTGGATCAGTCTTGGTGCCTATCACTTAGCGTTTCTACCCATCTGTCTCACATACATGATGTTTACATGTTTATGTTCTTCAAAGATATATTCTAGATGCTTCTCATGTCTTGGATGGGAGTTCCTTATAGGTGACAGAGCAGGGAAATATGATTGTGGATCTGATGCACATCATAGAGTGCAGGAGCATGAGCCTTCAAGGCCATGAGATTGATCAGGTGCGCATCCAGTGGGATCAGCATGATGAAAAGTTATCTATTTGGGAGGACACCATTTTTCTATGAGCCTAGTTTCCACACTTGTTCCAGTGACTTCCAGGAGGAATCCGAGACTAAGGGGAGGGGGATGTAGTTCCCACTCCTCTTCGACACTTATTTATTTTATGATCTTACTTGCTAGCTACTTAGAGACATGGATATTGATATAGTATTCTAGATAGCATGTGTTTAGATTATATATACATTCGATTATTATTTTGGTTTGACTCTAATCATGGATTATATGGATGCCTAGATGATTTTAGTGGATAATATAGCACATGTGATTTAGCATTAAAATTTACTTATATATTGACATCTTGGATTCATAGAAAATGTGACTATGTTTCGATGCATCATCTAACCATGTGTACATTGATATTACGTTTTATTAATCATGTGGTAATATTATGTGATCAGTATGTGAATTGCACAATTGTCACAAAATGTGAATTGTGATTTTGGATAATTGTAAATGTTTTATTTAGAATTGAATTATGTACCATGATGTATGGTGACAATTATATGATGGATGATTTATATGTGTTTTGATTTCTTTGACGTATTGATGTTGCCTTGAGGCTAAAGGTGGTATTATTTTGTGGTTATAGAAAATGAAATCACACAAAACAAGGAGGGAATAGGAAGGCCAACCATGAAGTAACATCACGTGTTCAAACATGGTTACCTTGGCATCCCTCATGTTTTGTTTGTGTCTTCTTCTTGGTTTTCGTCTATTTGGAGTTCTCCATTGGGGAGCACCTTACATCTGACCATGGGTAGGTATGTATTTGTATTTTTATTATAATTTTCTTGTGGTTATGTTATTTATTTAATTGTGGAGTTTTTGATCATATTAAATTTCTTATGTACTTTTGTACCCTTATTTACCATGTAATTTTTGGTATGAGCTAATGTTCCCTCTTATGTTTCTTATGTTTGTTATCTGAGTGGGCTTAATTATGTTAATTGGATGGGTTATTGTTAAGGTGATGATGTGGCTTTTGGGAGGGAATGGATTCCTTAGAATATACCTTACTCATTTCACCTATTTTATTTAAATTTTAATGTTGGCATTGGTTTGTGTTCCATTCCTAAACCCATCTCAGAATTGGGCTTTGAGCCCAATTTTGAAGACTTATGGGAGAATGTTTTTGGTCCCACACTCGATAATATCTTCCCCCAACCTTACATATGACTTGGGGGTATTATTTGGCTTATAATGATGAAAATTTGTTAGAAAAGAGGCAAGGATTTCCCTCATGTTCTAATCCTCTAAATTAAACTTTCGAATGTGAAAAAGGGAGTTTGAGTGCAATTTTGTTATGGCATATCCTCACCTACCTCTTTATGATGCCTTGGTTTTTGTGGGGAATCGATGATGTAGAATTGAGGGAGATGGAGTTCCTTCCTACATGCAACCACATCACCTCTCCCTCCATCTAGTTTATTTATGTGCATCCCTTTGATGATTTTGGGGTTACTTACTTTGTTACTTGCTTTATTATTTTTCTTTACCATTTGGCTTGAGTTTTGGGGAGAAGAAATTTCCTATATTATTTGCTTGTGGAGATGAGTTGGAGTGGATTTTCTTGAAATAAGGATCTACCATTAATGGCAAGGTAGGTGCTTAACTTATGTTATTTCTTTGTTCTTGTTATGTATGTTTTTGTAGTTGGAATGTATACTTTTGTGTTGTTTTTGGTTTTGGGTAGTTTGGCCTTAATAAACGGATGGGGAGAAGGGAATATGGATCCATTGGGAAGATAAAATAGAGTTTGTGAGGTTATTTTGAGGAGGGAGTGTGGGTAAGGTACTCCACCTATGGGGACATAAAATTTTAAATCTTGCTACATTGTGTGTATTTGAATTATGAAGTGATAAGAGATATTTGAGTGTGTTTGTGTGGTGCACCTTGGAGATTCTTGGGTTGACCCTTAATCCACTTGGGAGGTATCGAACGTGGTCACCATTATTCCTTCTCCATTGGCTCTAGATTGAGGCTTTGTGAGGAATTAAAATTGCAAGTTTTTATTTGTTGTTCATGTGTTGAAATAATTATCTTTTGTGTGTATGTTATGAATGTGGAATCCCTTATTTTAGCTATCATAGTTGTGAATGTGTTTCCCTATCTCATGGTTGGAGATCGGGGACCAACGAACATGTTTGCTTCACCCCTTCATTGGATTCATGGCTTGCAAGAGAGTGTTTCATAGCTCCCTCCCTTATTTGTGTGATGAAGGTGATGCTAGATGAAAAAAGTAGTTGCAAGTTTTAATGTCATTGTTGGAATTAAGTGTGTATTTGGGCAGGTTGTCTCCATCCTTTTTGGGTGGAGGGCTGTCATACTTGCACTTTAAATTGCGAATTTGAATTGTAATATACTTTAAATAGCATATGTTATAATTGGGATTTTGAATGTTAGAAGAAATTTTGGAAGGTTGTATTTTATGCCATTGTAAAGGCATATTTCTATGTGAACCTATATCTCTTTAAAGTTGTAAAAGTTTTGTAATTTTGTCTCATGTATTAAACTTATAACTTGATTGAGAAATATACTCTTTATTCTTTTGGTAATGTATGTAATATGTTGTAAATTGGTAACATATGAATGTTTGCAAGTAAAATTAAACCCTGAGTTGAATTTGAACCTATATATGTTAAGTTTTCCTTTTTCCTTATTGGTTAAGATTTATAAATTTTGGTTGATGGAACTATTATGGAATTTATATTATTGTGAATCTGGAGTTAATGTTGTTATCATTAAGAATAAAGAAATATATGGTGTTGTTTTATTTTACTATTGCATATCTCTCTTTGTGAGGAACTATTAATCTGTTCAATTCAATAAATATATTTTCCTTCTTCCTGTATCTATTTCTGGAATTAATCCAGGTTCTAGGAATTTACAAACTTATTCTATAAACTAGTTTATACCTACAATCCATTGCAAAATTGTTTAAACCAGAATCATTTATATCTGTAAATATATTGTTCTTGAAAACCCTTGTGAAAAGTTAAACTAGAAAATGTATTTTTTCCCTTCATATCAAAGCATGGGTCTCTCTATAGGATTTATATTGGAAGACAAACTTGTATATATATTCCCACATGCTGAAATGATCCTCATTTTGAACAAAATAAAAGTATTACTAAAAACTAATGAACATGTACATGTGTGTGTGTGTGTGTGTGTGTGTGTGTGTCTATATACATACATACATACATACATACATACATATATATATAGGATGGATCGTTTTTTTTGTTTGAATTGAAGTATTTATAAAAAAATCTATATAGTGGGGAGGGGGCTGTGGAGCTCCCCTCCCCCATTCCTCATTGTTTTTGCAAAGAGAGGTGAGCGGCATGGCTGACCCACCCAAAATTTTAAACAAAAATAAACTAAGGGGGCCCAAGCTTAGCCCACCCTTCCTTCAATATAAATTAAACACGGCCAATCCGTTTATGATTAGTGTGCAACCTTCTTCAAGGCTCCCAATGCCATTTGTATATGCGAGAACACAAAAAACATATATATGTAAGAATGCATGCTTACTATATTACAATGTTTTAAACGAAAAGGATGGATAAACCATCCGGATCTACAACCTTAACAAAAAAATATAATAACCTAGAAGAAGATATTACAAAATTTATTCAAACCCTAGGATTCAAAAGAAACTTGATTAATGAAGAGGAATGAGGGAGAAAATACAACCATTACACTCCCATATCTTCCATTGCTAACATAGTGCATTTACATGCCCTCTTGCCTCCATTATTTCCTTCCTAGCTTCACCTATGCAAATGGAGGCATCGTATGGTTAAAAAGTAAGTTATAGGATTCATAAGGATGTTACGACACAAAAGGGGAGCCTTAAGATCAAGGGAGATGATTAAATAAATCCTACGGATGTGATTTAATGCTCATCGCTTAAGTGATGAGTGAGGGAACTTTAGTATAGTTTGGGTAGATAATCAAATAAAATTAATATTAAAAATCTAAGGAAGCTATTAATGGGTATGGAGAATTAGGTTATGCTAGGATTGAATTTATGTATTTAAAATAAATGTTGTGCTTGGGGATATGATTTTAGGGGAAAGTAAAATATTAAAGGGATTAAGGGGTATGTGAATATTAAAGGGATGGTGTAGGAATTATTTATTTGTTAGGGATTAAATTAAAAGTGCTTAGGGATTTTTATAAGTAATATGAATTAAACATTAGAAAGCTAGTAATTATTTGTAATTAAATTGATTAAAATATTATAATCATTATCGAGCTAGGAATTATTTTAATTAAATGGATTAAATTATTTTGATCTTACGGAAGGAAATAAACGAATTTAATTGAGGATGATTAATTAGTTAAATTCAATTATCAAACCAAAACACGCCTTGACAATAAAGCAATAATAATCGAGAAAGGGGCATATTAAACAAGTAGTCAATTGTTCTAAAAATCATGATGTGCTTAATGTATCGATGTAATTAATTAACGTTATAAACAAGTGAACCTTATTGCCTAGATTAATGTAATTAAGTTGTTAACACAATTGTTTTAAATAAAACAAAATAAAATCATAATTTTTTTTTTCCAGTTAGTGTTATGGTATTGTGTAGGTTTGACGTGGCCATTTTCGGGCATCACAAAGGAATTTGGTGGTTCGAGTTAGAGCATCCTCGCACCATCTAATCTAGCTGGCATGCATAGGTGGATGAAAATAATGAAGATGACTTGGTCTAGGGGACAGGTCTCAAACAAGCCTGATATGATTGAAAGTGGGCCCATGTTCCATTAAGGCGGTATTGAGAAAAAAATGTCCTTTATAAAAGAAAGGGGGGTTGATCTTGCCAAGTGATACGGAATCGTATAGGAGAGTGGTCCAAAAGGACAACATCATGCATGACATCCATGGGTAAGGAATAAATGTTGTCAAACTCAAAAAAATATTGAGTTGACAACATAGCTCTGTCGAGCCATTTGAGGAACCTATCCATTCCAATCCGAAGATTGGACCAAGTGAACCATGTTGTGGATGTCAGAGAGCAAGAAGAATTAGGGTCATAAAACCCAAATTTACTATGCATGAAAAGCCATGCTTCCCTCTCACTAGTTGTCAAATGAGTCAGTAGGATCCCATGCTTATTAGATGATAGCTCAACCATGTTGAATTCTCCACTTATGACCCAATAAGCATAAGGAATTGAGCAAGCTATCCATCTCTATAGATCAAGCCATTCGGCTGCATCATTTGAGGCATAAATGTTAATGAGGCCAAAATGGTGGCCATCAATATTAAATAAGACCCATATGACACGTTTCTAGGGTCGATGTCATGATCCGCTAAAAGGGGCCTCTATTTAGGGGCAAAAAAAAATTGATCCCCCGCGCACTCTATCATGATTACTTTGCAAAAGCTAGATCATCAAAGCCGATGGATTTATAATCCATTTGTAGAATCGAAAACTTGTAATTTTCACTTCCTACAAAAACAAAGCATCTATGTTGGCAAATTTTTGTTGAACATCATGAACAATATACTTATAATTGGAGTCAGTGAGATCCCTCAGATTTAAGGAGATGTAATTCATGAGAAACGGTGGTCAAGGGTCATATCCTCTATATCCAGGCCTTCTAAGGCGCCAAACTAGTTTAGTAGGAATTGAACATTGTTCTATGACAAAATGTCCTACAACCGAATATTTTGTGGTTTGATGTACTCAATGTTGTACTCCTCCTCTGCGGAGTCTACACTACATGGCTAAGCTATGATCCCGGGGATGGAAGAAGGAATTCGAGCCCTTTGGGATGGCCCTATGAACCGTTGGTCGAAAACAATATGGCTACAGAGAAATGGAAGCATTTCTCATGGAGTTAGAATGGTTCATAAGAACAGAGGCCACCTTGGGAGTGTTGGAGAATTTTGGAAACTAGATCTAGATAGGTCAATAATAAAAGTTGGTTCTTTGGCCCATGGGTTATGGGGTTGTTCCTTAATAGGTGGCTCATGAGTGCCACTAGAACTAGGGGCAAAGGTTATCACTTGTTTATTATTGTTTTTTGTCCTGCAACCATTTTCCACCCCTCTTCTTATTGGGGTTTTTCTAAAATGGGGCCACCTTGGCTGCAGGAATATTCCGAGGCACATAAAGAGGATGGTCCTCAATCTTATGATTAGAGGCCTGACAATGGAAGCAAGTGTTAGGTAGATTAATACAAAGAACACGATGGGAGTAACGTTTATCACCCATTTGAATCCCCATGAACTCTTTTAGTTATTAGGAGAGGTCCACTTCAATACGAGACATGTTTTTGAGGATAAGCATTATAGAAACACTGTGGTTCGTGAGTGACCACCCTTTCAATGGAGGAGAAATTTGATGTAGGAAGTGAACGCATGACGAGGGAAGGCCGGGGGAATTCGTGCCAAATTGGCACTTTGAAGGCAACGTAGTCAGAAACCACAAAGTCCTTGTGCCATGGCGATAGAACCAGTAAGGAATTGCACACATACCAAGTGGCCAAATGGGTTAGAATGGTGGAGGCATTAGACGGGTTAGAGAACCAAAAAAGGAAAAATCCTTTGGTCATGTTCTGGACAGATTCAAGTCGGATGCCATGAGAGGCTCAGGCCGAATGAACCCAAGATTTAAGCATGCTTTCATTGGGGATATGGCCCACAAAATAATGAATAAGACATAATTGCTCTAACCATTGACATGCAACATTAAATTCGGGAATTAGTAAAACAACATCAGGAGGATTCATAACCTCGTGAAAAACCTTTAGGAGAAATTTTGTGGACATTTTGGTGGTGGTACCATTGTTAAAAGCTCCACTATCTTCGACTGTAATTTCAACAACCAAGAATGAAGAGGGAGAACTCATTATATAGGGGTGCCCAAAGGGCGAGAAACCCTAAAAAAATTGATGAAGAAAATATCCCACAGAGCCCAAAGTGGGTGTAGAATAACAAACATGCAAGAAACCCTAGCAAAGATTTTTTATATCCTCCAATATACAAAAGTTTTTTATAGCAAATCGTTTGGATATATTATAAATATAAAAAAAATTAATCAAAAAATATAAAAAAAATTGGTGGGTTGGGTAGCTTGGCCGACCCAACCCCCTATCCTCTTAGGACTTTTCAAAGGGTTTGGCTCTTCATAGGTGTGATACCCTGCTCCCTTAATAGACCGTGTCATGGTTGCAACTACCACGACCCGTGTGTTGTCCTCCTCTCTCCCACGTTGCCTCAATGCACTTGTAAATTCCTTTCGTGCTAGGCCTGTTGTGAGTTAAAGAGAAATCAAAAGCATTGTAGTGTTCTATATTTGTTGATAGCCTAAATATTGTAAATGATTTGTTGGGTAAATAATAAAATGTACAACAGTTCAAATATGTTACAAAAATTTCCATTTTTTTTAATCTCCATTAACCATATAGGTTGTAGAAAAATGAATATTAAAAGAGATTTAATTCACCATTTGGAGAAGATAACCAATTACCCGCTTCCCTCCGTGAAAACCTGTAGAAAAATACCATTAAAAAGGGGGGAAAAAGGAAAGAGAGAAAAAGAGAAATGAGGAGCAAACGTAGAAGAGAAAATACATGATGAAAAAGATAAAAAAATAGAGCATCAACAATCACTTAATCTAATGGATTGGAATCTTTTAATCATAGTGTCATAAAATAATTTAGGTTTCGCACATGCCTTTCTCAAAATTGACTCTCCTTTTTAAATTAAATTTACAAATGGAATACTTATTCCTTTTCGTCCGCTGCCTTAGGGAATGTTATTAATTAACATTTATTTCTTTTTAACTTTATTAATTGGATGTGGGGAATTACCGTAGTGGTCAAGTAGAGTGAAATATGACCTTTCTAAATTGTTAATAAGGCACGAATTCGTTAACCCTTTTATTTAAAATTAAAAATTAAAATTTCAAGTTATGCTCACTAAACTTATAGGGGAACCTAATATATTCCTTTTTTATTTAGACAACCACTCGATAGTGATTATTGATTTATTCTTCCGAGATTTCTTTTATTTACGTATTATTTTACGAAAAGGATGGTGTGTGCTATGGGCATTGGAAAATGATGGAGATTTGAATAGATACCTCAAGTTGCATCATTCGATCATTGGCAATCTTGTTGCACCATTGATTAGAATTTTTCTTCTTGGAACAATGATAAATTATACCCTCACCCTATTGGATAGCCTTCACATGAAAGACGAGTGTAAAATTTAAGTGCCCATCCTTGCAAAATGAATGCTTTGACTACCCCCTTTTTAGTTCATCATGATACATGGTTGGAAGTTTGACAAGAAGTTAATCTTGGGAACCTTTGATAATTTAGGAATAAGTTTACACTTCTAACATTCCAAGATTCTAGGCCTTTAGTACATGGTTAATAAATAGTTTGCATCCTTGATTTACTCAAGCGAAGAATTGGTTCGTCCCATGGTCAACCTTGATTGAGTATCAAGTTAACATAATAATGGTTTGAATAATTTCTTAACTTAAAAATAAAAGTTCCAATATTTATCGAGATAATTGATTGTGTTTTGGGTTGCAAAAATTGGGGCATTAAATCCTAAAAAAATGTAAAGAGTTTTTTTTTTGTCAATTTATTGAGTGCTGCGAGCATAAAATATTATCGAGACTCATCTTTGGGATTATAAAATTTTATTGAATCGGGTCTTTCTTTTGGGCAGTGTCAATGCCCCATCATCTGGTAGTGACAAGACAGTGGTTTCTTAGTAAATTGCATGTTCTATACATTGATGAGAGGAGAGGAGACATGAGAAATAAATGAATTCCGCCAAGGTCATGGTTATAATGGCCAAGATGAAGTTAATGATACTATCCCCAAGAAAATTCTCAAAAGGTAGGCCTAATGGCCAATTCTCATGGTGTTCGTAAGTTGTGGTTTCTTTGGCATGCCCACCACTTCTCAAATAAAATATCAAAAGATAACGAAAAATAAATTAAATTTGGAGAAATCAATGGTGTGGCATCATTTTAGCCATAAAGGATAATGGTCATTATTCATGCTGATACAAACATATCTGGGCTAGGTGGTGGTCGGGCTAGAGTAGGTCATGAAGGAAGATGGAGTTATTTAACTTCAAAAGATATTTTTCCATTGATCTTGTCACCACTTGTCATGAATTTTTTCATATCACTAGCAGATCAAGATATCGAAGATCTGTAACCTATTTCAATCCCTCTTGCACAACACTTTGATTCTTATCTAAAACCTTCATCTCTTAAGTAGCCTTATCATCTTCCAAGGAAATCTAGAAAGATATATGTGAACATCACCATGTGATATTTTCCGAAATGGACCTCCTTTTAAAAGGATAACTTTGGTTTCTTATAATGTGTGATAATATTTATATTTAAATTAGTTATTATGTTTTCTTGCTTGGCCTATCTCTCTCCTCTTATGTGGTTCCTTAATATAGTTATGTGTGGGACAATGTGAGCACAACAGGATTGGATGAAAACATAAAAAGAAACAAAAAATAATTACATTGGAGCAATCAATGATGTGACATCATGACAACGTTAAAAGGTGACGATCACTATTCATGTTGATGCTGTTGTATACACTTGTACTTAAATTAAAATTCAGTTATAACTACAATCTCACAAACTAAGATATCAATACAAAATATTATCCTATTTTAATATAACGTTTGTTCAAGAATAAATCTATCTTAACTATTAGTAACCTATAAATCTTACATTTTTAATGGATTTGTAACTCGTTGGAATTAGTAGAATTATATTATTATGTGTTTCAATAACATAAATTTTGAGCCAATATATCATAAAGTACTTGAAAACACGAGGACACACTATATTAAGAATAAATTTCAGCACAAATTCAATAACTCTACTTATTACTAAAAATAAAGGTCACATACATCAAAACACATGGAAAATTAATTTGATAATACCTCTCGACACTTATCCCTCACACTTTTAAAAAGAAATTTCTAGGATGTAGATAATAATTAATTTTATAATAAATTTAAACTCTATAAAAAAGAAACATGATTTTTTTTTCTTACAAACGTAGATGATAACAACATTATAATTTATAAAGATAAAGGGATTCAATTTTTTTAATTAAAAAGTGCACTTATATATATATAAACAAGAGATATACAACAATTATCATACAAAAGGTAGGTGGAAAAGTGATGTTACAAAATGTCAATCACATCGAGCAACCAAGGTGCTGAGAAGGAGGCCAATTACATCAAAATCAAAATAAAAGTGCGAGCATCAATAAAAAGAGAGAACAACACAAGAGCCAAAAAACTAGGCCACAACAACAAACATGGAGGATAGAGGAGGAGGTAGAGGGTTGTCAGGCTTGTCACCCCAGCCAGAACCACGAAGAACCAAGTTCGGGATGGGTTCCCAACCATTTTCATCTTGATGTTGTTGTTGTTGCCACTGCTGCTCGTGATTATCGGAAGACAGTCATGAGAGAGAAATGACAAGGGCCAACCGTGGGAATTTGAATTGTTGAGGGACATTCCAACCAGTGCCACTAAAATCACCAAGCCGACCTAAAACCCCGCCATGAATAGGGGAACGGGGCCGAGAGTAAGGGTCCATCTTGCGCAAGAGAGACAGACTCTTCTGGTCTGACCGCTCTTTGAGCATCATTTGTGAAATCCCCAGGCCCGGGGTCGAGGAGGGGAGGTGTGGGCCGAGATGGCGACAAGTGGCGGCGAGAAGGAGTATGTGGAGGCACCCGATAGACTACATAAGGGGCAATGACCTAATGGTTGAGCAAGCGCTAGAGGCACACAACCTCGATCCGAACTTACATGGCCTAGTTACGGATCGAGAGCATCATAGTGGAGAGAACAACCACTTTATTAGTAACAGAGAAAATTCTACACATAGGAACATTATTAAAATGACATTATTTCTGTGTTTCAAAAGTTGAAATAGAATATCGGTTATGAAGATGTGCCAAATTTTTTTGTAAATTGCAGGTAACAAGGTTGAGTCCCTCAAAAGAACCATTTTCCATGTAAAGAACTCTAGAGAGAAGGGTTTAAAAAGGGAAATAAGTCATTTCCAGGCCAATTGAGTAGGATGGCATAACCAAAAAATGTGTTTAATTGATTCTGGTTGATGGAAGACCATGTAAGTGCGGTTAAGACACATGCTTGAGTCGATCCCCAGCCGGGAGCCTGTGGTATAAAATACACCACAAAAATTGATTTTTTTGGGCTCGATAAGAACATTCCAAACTCTCTAGAACCGACGTTTCCAAAGTAAATCATGGGAGGCAACATTGCAGCAACAATTAAGGGTGTTAGTGGGCACCAACTAATGGGTGAGTAGAGATTATTCCAAGTGGGATTTGTAATGGCGGAGAGGTGTAGCAGTTGGACAATTCCAGTCATGCCTCCACGGAACACTAGAAGTGGAGTCAATTTTGCGCACATATTCATTAGGTATGCAAACAATGATTTTTTTTACTTGTTAAGCATCTTCATAATATTGAAAATTGAATTTAACAACAAGAGCACCCCGCGAAAGCCAAGATCTAAAGTGTTTGTAAAATAAATCACCCACCGCTTCGATTCTTTTTTTGAAAAGTAGATGGATTTAGCCCATTGAGCCAAAGCAAGAGGAGTAAGTGAGAAAAAGGACTACCATAGAGAATTAGAGTTAATGGACAAATACTTTGGGTAATGAAGGTGCCCCCAAATTTAGTGTGATTCAAGCATCTAGCAAGATTTCTAAATACTTTGGGTAATGAAGGTGCCCCCAAATTTAACAAAAACAAGAAAAAGTTAGGAGAGATTGGAAGTTTTTACCTTTCCAAACTTATTTACCCAAAATGAAATCCTTGATAAATACAATACCGGAGCAAAATCTTCGAGGCCTCATTACGGGATTCTATTTTTTAATTTGAAATTCATGAAAGATATATTGAAATTGTATAATATTAGAAAGATATATACTTAGTTCCGTTGATTTTATTTTTTTTTTAAAGTAGGGACCGTTTTTGGCCAAAGGGAGAAACGCACGGGAATTTGAAGAAACACCTGGAAGGCGACAAGAAACTTCGGGAAGGCCACGTCAATAGTGCGCTGGCCATTAGAGGTGATGACGTGTGACACCGTTAGAGGTGACGAATGTTTATCAGCGATCACCTTTCGGGATAATCCAAGTTCCAACCACCTTCCTCCCACTTTTTTTAGAAAAAGAAAAAATTCTTCACTGAAATGTCTTTTCGCGCAGGTAATAAAATTGACGAGTACCTAAACTGGTTCGGTGCTTCCGAAAACGATATTCTTCCCACATATGTTTGAATGGTCGTTAGACGCCTTCAAATATGTTCCCTTCCGTGTTTTTCTGTGTAAGCGATAGATTCGATTTCTCTATCTGCAAAATTATATTTCCGAATTTGTTCAGGATGGTGTTGGAAAAGCGTCTACAGATCTGAAGATTTTCCGTACTATCAAACAGGGAGTAACATTTTTGTAAAGCACTTGCGCCGAGAGATATTAATTTGATAACTTTTGTCTGTTGACAGTTCAAGTGGCCAATCTTCTTGCAAGTTTTTTGTGCTATGGGATTTCCTGCAGGCTATCCTATTTTACGCACTCCAACATGTCTAATCAAATTGGCATTTCCCTTAGTTTATATAAAGAATTCAATTTACTGCCTTGTTTGTTTGCTTGGTCTGGCCAAGTGGCTAGAGCGGACGATTCTTCTTGGCAAGAATTATCTGAAATCTCGACTGTGATTTCCTTGCCAGTATTGAGATTCGGAAAGCTTGGAGAGATTGAAGACGATATCATATGCGCTGTTTGCCTGTGTTCTTTTAATCAGGATGACCGAATCCGGAAGCTCTGTAACTGCTGTCATATATTTCACAGAGAGTGTTTGGACAAATGGATCCGTCATAATCAGGATACGTGCCCGATGTGCAGATGTACTCTTCTTCCACGAAGGGATAGGCGTGATACAGAAGAAGAAAGAAGAAAGCGGTGACCAGGGATGTATGGTGGACTGGATCTCCTATTTCGTTGGAGAAGATTTAATGGTTTCCTCCTAGAATATTTAATATTCAAATGCAATCAGTAATTACAGTGGGTGATGTTTGAGGAATTCAATAAAATGTACTTAAGCATGACGCAGTATAAGTATTCAATTAAATAAAAAAGGTCTATGGATTATAATTGATCTATCTCAAAATGCTCATCTTTTTCAAATAAAAAATAAAAAATAAAATAAAATTCTTATGTAGCTAGAACACATTGACTACTTATACGTCTCGTGGAAAACTGGATTTTAAGTGAAAGGTTTGAAAAGAAATTGACAAGAATTGTTTATTTTGTTGTATTTTGTGGTTTCAGTTCAGTTATTTATTTGAAAAAACAGGAATGCAGTATTTTTGTGTATGGCATTGTTGATTTCAATCACTCGGCCTTTAATAAATTTACGATTTTTAACAATGTTTTTATAGATTCAGATTCAAATGTGGAAGGAGGTGTTGAAGGTAGTCCATTTTGAGAGCCTTTTAGATCATTGGGCCAATACTTTCTATATTGTGGCTCGAATTTTGCCACCTTCCATCTCTCGAGATCCGTCTTCATTAATCATGTGGTTGATGTAGATGATATCACCACTACTCTCTCAATTATTCTCGGTGGGACTATTTGCTTCATTGTCACTCTCCCCATTTTCATAGAATGGGTGGTAGTGTTTTCAACTACTATTTTGTTTCCGCAATTGGGCTCCTCTACTATTTTAGACAGGTTTCCTTAGAGGGATTTAACAATTTTTTCATTGCATGACCAAATCCATTAAAATGATGAGACTACTGAGAATGCATTGACTGGACAGGCCGAACCCATTTCAATTGAAACAAACTTTCCAAATTATCGTACATGAGTCAAACTTACGAATGGAATCCTTCTCTAGATGGCCTATTTAGTGTTGATGCTACATAAAAATGGTTTGTAATTGTTGGTTTGATAGAATTTTTGTAAAACTTTATTTGTAGCCCACATCACCAGCATAATGTGATGATTTTGTAACATATTTCCATACTACAAATATTTTTGTGAAAATTTGTACTATTTTGTTCTTACTAATATAACCATTATTTTATGAGAAAAAAATCTATAATTAAAATACACACTCAAAACTCACATGGCTCAACATAGAAATAGTACCACGTCGAATATTTTCCTCATAAGCATTTGTATTCCCTCAACATATGAAAGGCTTGGATGCTCTACAAATTAATAGACTTGTGCAATGTTTTTTTGCTAACAACATTAACCCAATTACGGTCTTCAAAAGCATATCTTAGATTATTATGCTTTCATTATAATTCCTTTAAAAGTAAATTCTTCTTTCTATAATTATGTCTAGCACTATTTAAAAATTTTAGGAAAAAGAATATATATTTTTTTGGGACACGTGGTTTCATAATTTTTACTCTTAAACAATAAAAATTTAAAACAAAACACTTCAACGACAGTGGGTAGAAAAAAAATTTTCGTTTATATATTTCAATGATTTCATATTTTTCTAAGTAATATTGACATTGCTAAATACTTTTTTTAATACTACAGGAGTTAATGACCCAGTGACTTAGCACACTTCGTAGCGTGCTAATGTAGGGTGAGTCCTCCCAACCAACTATGTAAATGCAAGGGTAACTAGTCCCTTGGGGCTTGGGGAATCGGACATGGGTGGGTAGTTGGTGAGCACTTAGGCCCAACCTTTGGCCACACCCTTGTGGCCAAAGCTTTTGATGGTAAATGCTTTTATTATAGTACAACTATGAATTAGAGTGGTGGAGGAGAAATTTCTCTAAGCTGGGACATGAGGTCAGGGCTTGTGTCCTTAATATCCGTGCCGAGAGATCCACATTCGGAGTGCCCCGATATTTTCCACTTGGTCCATATGGAGAAGTTCAACCCTACCTCAAGGTGTCCCCATGACCACTTATTGAAAGAATCTATTGAACTCAATGTGAATGGAACTTGGGTTGATGATTACAAACTACTTATAACTCACCAATAGCCCAAGACCTTGAGTTAAAACTTTGGATGGTAAACACTTTTATTATACCAGAGCTATGAACTAGAGTGGTGGAGGAGCACTTTCTCTAAGTGGAACATGCGGGCTAAGTGGGACATGGGGGTGGGCTTGGGTCCTTAATGTCCGTCGAGTGATCCACATTTAGAGCACTCCGCTATGTTCCACTTGGTCCATATGAAGAAGTTTGACCCATACCTAAAGTTGTCCCCATGACCAATTATTGAAAGCGTCTAATGAACTCAATGAGAATGAAACTTGGGTTGATGATTACAAACTACTTGTAACTCACCAATAACTCAAGACCTTGAGTTCAAAATTGAGGATGGTAAACACTTTTATTATACCAGAGATATGAAGTGAAGTGGTGGAAGAACATTTGCTCTAAGTATTACATTGGGGTGGGCTTGGGTCCTTAATGTCTGCCAAGCAATCCACATTCGGAGTGGCCCGCTATGTTTCACTTGGTCCATATGGAGAAGTTTGACCCCTACCTAAAGGTGTCCCCATGGTCACTTATTGAAAGCATCCAATGAACTAAATGAGAATGGAACTTGAGTTGATGATTACAAACTATTTGTAGCTCACAAAAATCCCAAGGCCTTGAGTTAAAAAAATTTGGACGGTAAACACTTTTATTATACCAAACCTAGGAATTGGAGTGGTGGAGGAGAACTTTCTCTAAGTGGGACATGGGGGTGGGCTTGGTCCTTAATTTCCTCTAAGAAATCCACATTCAGAGTTCCCCACTATGTTTTTCTCGCTCCATATGGATAAGTTTGACCCCTACCTCAAGGAATCCCCATGGTCACTTATTGAAAGCGTCTAGTGAACTCAATGGGAATGGAACTTGGGTTAATGATTACATTGCAAAATAAATTCATTTCATTAATAAAATAAAACTATTGAATTATTTTTTGATAAATAGACTACATTGTTTGTGTATTTATAGAGAAATGAATTTAAATTTCTATTTTTATTTGGAATATAATCGATAAAAATATCTTATTTTATTTTAAAATATGGAATTAAAAACTGGTTCACCCTCACTAAAAAGGCTCATTAAAAACCTAAAGAGAATCCATACACACTTGATATCCCACATTGTGTTGTGAAACTCTATAAAATAATTATAAAAACACTTGAAATAAGAGATTGAAGAAAAACAAGGAAGATAGAAGAATATGAGGAGATGCGAAGACTCATTAACCTTTCACTAATTCTAAATTTGAACCCCAATAATTTATAATATATTTGAAATTATTCTCTAGAATAACTATTAACAACCATAATATGTTCAATCATACATATGTACATAAAATCAACACAAAAAGACCTCTTTTTGTTAGAACATGTTGCATAAATTTGAGAGAAAACTAATTTGTTTTTTTAACTTAACAAATAATTCAAACTCTAGTTTTCTAGGCTTTTATAAAAAGAAATAAATATTATTATTAGGAATTGAAGATTTAGTAGTATGTAGAAAAGGTTTGTTTTAATTTATTACTACTGAAGTCAATAAAGTCAATAACATGATTGATACTCTTAAATGTATAAAAATACTAAACATCATCTATAAATTACAGTACAAAATCAAATATTACAAGCATATCTTAATCACACACATTTAGTATATGGTTAATTAAATATAATAACATCCCCTATTAATGTATATGATAATGGAGGAAAGGGAAAAAGATTTGTATAAATTTCCTCATTTAATGAGACCTTCCTTCATGCCTTATTTTTTTGAAGATCAAAAAATATAACTAAAAAATGGGTTGTTTAATCTATTTATAACATGATAATCCATTCAAAAAAATGAGATCAAAAGCATTGTCTTATATCAGTTTTCAAATATAGTTCATATAAATTTAATTTTCTATTCATTAATTCTCCTTAAGGTTTTAAGAGATGTGGATTGCAGTATGATTGTTGTGCAAAATTATTGTAGGTTGTGTGTTTAGAAATTTAAAATAAAAAAAATGTAATTAGCCAATACTAAAACATGTATGGTAGAATAAAAGCAACCAAAATCAAATTCTTCTATTGAAAAGTAATGGTAGTTGACTTAAACAAAATAAAGCCACAAGACACCCTCCATGATGGAAGGTGTTTCTTGTAGTCTACTTCCAACCATTTGGATATTCTTCCAATTAACTGCTAGTGTAGCATGCAACTATTATTTCCTAAATTATAAGTATAACTATTTTATTAATACTTTCCATCTTAAGTGAAACGATTATTTGAGGCTTTTCCTTCTAACTTGTACTCAATATTATAATTAGTTATAGTACGAACATACTATAGAATTCATTTAGTAGCCTTACAATGGATTTCGGAGGGGGTGTTAAATATAGAGTCATATAAGATTCATTGCAAAATATATATTAGGATTTCTATGAGTAAAGTAAAATATAATTCCCACAAAGTTCCAATAAATATCACCATGAGTAAAAAGCTACAAACAATTTACAACAATTTTGACCTCATATGGAAAATGAATAATTCCAAACTTGTGCTTATCCATATTCAAGTGACATAGAATATTTTGAGCATATTTTGATTAATGAAAATTAAAACCTTTATTGAACAATAAAATTTGTATAACAATGGATAAATGTAAGAAAATCATGTCAATCATCTCAAAATAATTCATTAATCATCTTCTTATATTTTGAATCTTCTTTCGTGAAATACCTTCCGATGATTAAGTTATCATCAAAGAGGACTATAGTTTGAAGTTTTGTATCTTATTTTTCTTGGTGTAGATGGTAAGGTTATAGGGTTTCATTGTTAAACAAAATTATTTTAAAAAACATGTCAATATTATCCTATCAATATTGAGGATATTGTATCAAGTTTTACAAATATGTTTTCAATGTACATACATTTGTTGAGTTCTCACTACCGAAATATCTTAATATTTATGATATGTACATTTTTATTTCAAGTATCCATTAAGGAAGGAACTTTTGAATATATTTTCCATCTTCATGGTGAATAAAATTAAAGTAATTATTGATTTAATATAAATTGTATTAAAATTTTATTTTAGAGTAACTGGTATAATATATGATTTTGAAGTAATTAAGAAAAGTAAGATGTAATAAATAAGCATTAAAAAATGTAAAAACCTAAGGAAATGAGAGAGAAAAAAGCTAACTTAGTTGGTTACGTGCAACTTGGAAGTGATCTAAGCCGAGTAACTAGTGGAATAGGTGAGAAATAGTGTCATAAAGGATTATAAAGGGTTATGGAGCTTTGAATTGTATAGTAGAGTAGCACCCATAGGAGGGAAAGAGCTCTTGACTATTAGTGACTAAACTAGGTGCTTCTGTCCACTTAGATGGCCAAGTTATGGATTTTTTGAGTCACAAGGTTTTCGATCTGATATTTAGTCTTTTGCTCTTACTTTGTTGTTAGGGTTCTGATTGCACCTTTAACATAAAAAAAAATGTATACCTCCACATGTTGATAAACCACATCAAATATAATAAATAAGATGTAGAATGTGGATTAGAATGACCCCTATGGTCAACCAAAGAGTGAACTTACAACCGAGTGTTGGACTACATCTCGAATCCATCTAGTTATTTGTGTCTATTTTTAATGATGCACTAGGTTTCCCTTGTGAGATGCACTATGATATCATGCTAGATCTAGATTGCTCCAAGTATGCAAGATGTGTGTGATGGAATGAAATGAAATTACCCTCATATTTTGTGTATGTAGATAAATATAAACCTTTTATCTTATATGAGTGTGATAGATATATGCCTTTTAATGCTCTTGTTCCTTTGATGCAAGATTAGGTGATGATAGATAATGTTTATAGTGCTTGTTCGTTGATATAGAAGAAGTAACTAAGTACATATATGATTCCATTATATGGGTTCCATAATTGACAAATAAAAGGCCAACACAAAGTGTTAAACGGTGACCAAAAATTAAAAGAGAACCAAAACAGTAAGAATAAGAAAGAGAAGGATAGGAGCACCTAAAAGGGACAATCCAACATCTAGGCAATGTTTTCCTAATTTCGTTTTAGTGTCGAGGCCTTAAAAGATAAATCAGTCAAGTGATGGCTAAGTTATAAGATATGTAAGACAAGTAAAGTGAAAAGGCCCAAAAGAAGTTTTCAACTACTAGTTTTCTTTCTTATGAATCTTGTATACATTAGTATGCTTTAGGACCTATGAATGTACCCAACTACATAGATTTTGTTTCTATATTTTCCCCACTATAGGACATTGATTAAATAGTTGATATCATTAAGTAGATAGAAGATGTGTACCTTGTAATCCTACAGAGAAGAGGGTTATTTAAAGCGTGATGAGTAGACAAGTGAAGCGTGGAAACTACGAAAGGGAGGTGTACCTTAGATGTGAATTATATGCATAGTATTGTGATGTTGGATTTTTTCTCACTGATGTGAGATACTTCTTATTGTGTATAATGACGGACCTATAAAAGAAGAGTAAGAAAATAGTCAAAGTATCGTATATGAAAAACAAGAATAATGAATGTATAGGTAAGTTAAAATGTGTGTAAAAGGAAAGAGTGCACCTGAGGTATGAGAGAGTAAAGGATAGAAAGTTGTCCTGTTTGGTTTGGAGATGCCAAGGATTTGAGAATCATGCTGGTAAGGAAGAGTATTTTATGTGATCTCACGCGAAGAGTAACATTTTAGGGAGATCTAATGAAAAGAGATATTTTTCTAGCAAATCTTATGCTCGAGAAGAGTCTTGGGGAGAGAGGTATGTTTTTCTCTCCTTCGATGACACTTCTCAAAAAAATTGCACTATAGATTGACATTTCCTTTATTTTTGACCAATTCTAAATATTTAAACCAATTATAGATGATTGACTAAATACTATAATTGGAGAGAAGTGTCTGATACTAGATATTGTATTGCTACTACTTGAAAATGTGCTAAATTGAGAAACTTTCTATTTTTTCCCAACTACACAAGCACTAAGGGTGACACAAGTGCCCACCGTTCCTATCTGCTACTAGGTAGTAATGTTTTCTCTATGTTTGTGATCCAAGTATGGTTTTTGAAAACTTTGTAACTATGTTCCTATTCCAATTCTATACTTTGTTTTGTTATTTTGGAGGTTTGAGTTGTTGGAAGGGTGATTTATTCACCCACTAGTTTTCCCCCTCATTTGGGGTGCATGTGATGAATGTAGGAGGATAAAACCCAGAAAAGAGTACTTGAGGCTGATATACATGTCAAATATTGAATACCTATAGGGGGTAGGGGATGTGCATGGTAGAAACCAAGGCACATGCAAACAATATAGGCTATAAATAAGTGTTAGTGTAAAATATCTAACACGCAATAGAATACAATGTATGAAGTAACTATGAAGACAAGAGATAGATAAAAAAAGTGGTTTTCATTAATGGGACATTAATCACAATTTTACAATATAATGAGGACCGAAGTTGCAAAAATAAAAATGATCAAATGTGACATAAGGGATAACCCACAAACAATAGAAAAATATAGTAAAGAAGAAGTAACAAATAACTATGCTTTTATAGATCTTGCAAGGAAAATTCTACACATGAAGCACCCGTAAACATTTATAAAGATAAGTAGTATTTAAAAGTATGTATATATCCATGAAGAGTAATGTGATTGTGCAAAGAAGTAGTAAATAAATTATAACAATAGGATCTCGTGATGTGTAAATATGAGAGTATAAAATGTAGATACCCCGGGATCCTTGGTGTGAATGGAAAAGAGTAGTGTCGACCATAATGCATTGTGTAAGAATCTATTAAATTATTACATTAACCTCAAGATACCATGTGTAGGTGCATGTGTGTATAGATAAATATAATGACATACTTAGAATCCAGATAACATGGGAAACAAAGTGCAACATATAACTAGTATGCCTTAGTAAGAGTAAATACAACCAAGATGTGCAAATATTGTGTCATTGCCATGACCCCTCTAATGGATGTGTGTGACATGAGGTTCATTTAAGAATGCAACATCAACAATAAAATATGAACTATAGAAAAAGAGTGTGTCATCAAGTAATGAAAATATAGTGTGTTAAAGAGTGTAACTTATATAAAATATGCTTAGAGTATATGATATGAGGTTCATTTAATACGTTCTCCCTCAAAGGTCAAGTATGAACTAAGGAACTATAGTGTGTCGTTGGGTAATGAAGGTATAGTGTGTAGTAGTAACATTGTGTTGTGTGGATAGGAATAAGTAATGATATAAGGAGAAAGTGAGTAGGTGGGGAAGAATGATTCCCACCAAGTGTGTGTATTATTATCTACTAGCAAAGAGATGTGATCAGTGTGAGAGAGAATAGCAAGAGTACAATTAGTGATCATAAGGATTTATACATGAGAAATTAGTATGGGTATCATGAAAAGGAAGGGTCCAAAATTAAACACGAGGAACAAAGCATGTATGTAGTGGCATAGGAGAAGAAAGGGAATTCATAAGCATAGATATATGGATAAAGGTGTGCTCATAGTGTAGATAAGTGAATGTGCTAAGTGAAATATTGACTTGAAGTGCACATAAAAAGTAATTTATTGGTGTGTATGTGAATAGTAAAGATATGCAAATATTGATTACAACATGAGACTATGGCGGGATTTAGATTCCCCCAAGTTTGCAAGTGATAAAGATATATTCGATGATGGGTGAGAGACTATGCCATCATGGTGGAGGTGGAGATGTATCAAGAGTATCGGTATTGGTGTTAGGTGGATCATATTCTCCAAAGTAAGCTATCGCGGTGAGAACATATATAAAACACTTGTTATGATGGCCGGGGGGAAAATTGTTGTAAGTTTCCATGTATTCTAAAAGAGCATCATATGTAAGGAATGTATCTATTAAGGCCAAGTGGAAGAAGGAGATCACCAATAAGCATAGGGTATAATAGAGGAATATTATGAGCACGTGGAGCAGTTTAAACCTAAGGAGAAGATGTGGTGGGAATAAAAGGAACACGAAGAGGGAGATATGTGATGCTAAGTTTGGTGGATTGCATGGGAATGAAAAGATGCTTTATGAATCCGTTTCCATATTTTCCTAATCTAGCTCGAGTGAAACCATAACAAAGAATATATTGTTACTGAGGATGAAGCATATGAAACCATCATGGATGTCAAGAAAAACTACCATGATAAAAATAATGTAAATTTAGTTTGTAACTCCTTTGGAAAACCTTTTCCCAAGCATAACTCCTCTAGAAACTTTCCTATTTGAGTGGGTTCCACTCATCACCATATGATCTACCATACCTTTCTAGAAACTTGGAGGAGTCCTCTACATCATCAAATTATCATAATAGAAAAAAAAATCAACTATGGGCACTTATGATGCAAACCTATCCTACCAATTTCAAGATAGGATTTCAAGCACACAAAAAGTTGTTTACCTTATTAAGTTCATAAACACCTGAAAATGAAATGACCTTATTATTTTTGTGAACCCTTCTTAGTTCAATGTAGAAACACCTAAAAGCCATAACATCCTATGCATAGCAAAAAAATTCATGGTGAGCATCAAAATGTGTAATTTAAGATGTAAATTGCTCTTTTTGGAACCTATTTCACACAAAACAACATAACCTAGAAAATATTCTTTAGAATGACTCCATTTTTTTCTCAAACCTCTAGGACATGAAAATAATATGACTAGCCTCTGGGTTTTTGTATTGTTTAGGCTAGGGTGAACTTAAAAAACACTGTAAATCATCATGAAACCTCTACAAAAGGTCATAATTAAATTGATACATTGTGAATCACTCACGTACATGTGTCCATGATCTCATATAGTGATATAACTCATTGTCATGCCTCCAAGCACCTAGAATTGCTCTAGATGAGCACTTGAATCTTGGTCTTTAACCTATACCTACACCCTGAAACTCATGTGAGAGCCTAAACAGTCCCTAAAAATGTTCTCCATGCTAATACCATGCTCCTCAAGGCACAAAACAACTCAAACCAACATGCACCATCACCTAGGCTATATAGGTTAGGTGATCGGCCTTTGCTAGACCAAGACAATCTCACTGAATCTCCTCATGTCATCATATCAACACCAAAAACACCATGTCATCATCTTACTAAGCATGATTTGACTCTACTTGCTCATACTCTTTGTCATTAATTGGATTTTATATCAATGAAAACCCCTAGAACACAAAATGCCAATAGTTACATTTAGAACTTTAGGAAAAGAATGACTTACAGAACATCTTCAAATTTGTTTTCATCTCCATGATTTTTATTCATCATTTCTATCTTCACACTTTAAACTATATAGTTCAAAATAATTATTGTCATGCAACTTGATTATTGGATCCCTGGGAAAGTCTTGTTCCACAAAAATGGTGAGATTAAAACATATACTTGAGAAGGATGATTCAAATTCATCTCTTGATTATTTAAATATTGTTTTATCATGTTTTGGCATAATTTTTCAAATCCTCTCGTATGAAGGGTGTTGAATATTTGTATGGAACATTTCTTCTTCAGAAGTGGTTGCGAAGCATGAGAACTTGAAATAGGTTCTTGATTCTTTTTTTTCATCTTTCTAGAAAGAATAAAGTGATCTTCAACATTAATGGCTTATTGCTAGAGCTACGTACAAGCCCTATTACTGCAAAATCATAGCACCCCCAAATGGCCTAGGATTTGAGATGGGGCATTTGGTGTGATTGCATAACATTGGACCATCTCTCAAGTTGTGAGACTTGTAAACCTGAGATGGAACTCTAGAGAAGGTTGGTTCCTGCTTCCTAATATACCTGCCACAAACTACTCTAGTGCAGCAGAGCTAACCTATCCTAATCTAACCATTCCAAGGAGACAAGGAGAGAGAGAGAGGGTCAAAGAGAGCCTACACTAAGTGGTGATACACCAGAAAAATAAGTGTCTAGAGAGAGGTGAGCAGAGGAGAGGGTGGACAAGATGCACCATAGACCAAAGATAGATTTCACATGGAACACAACTTAAAAACCCATAAAGCATATCTCCAAGAACCTGCAATAAACATCAGAGTATGCACAGTATACCCTATAATGATGAGAGGTAAGAAGAGACAAAAAAATAAGCAAGGATGGATAGAAGCATCACGAAACATATTTTATTGCTCCAAAAGTTACATGGTACATCATCAGTGGGAAAGGGGTAAGAAAATTCCATATCGAGCCATGAGAAGAGGCTTAGACTCCACATTCTACCCTAAGGAAGAAAGAGAGAGGGGGAAGAGGAGAAATAATGACCAAATGTTTGAATATGCCCCTCCTTTACAATATATAGAAGAATGAGAGAGAAAGAGAGAGGGAAAATTGAACTTTGTTCCAACCACCCCTGCGATGCATTGAATCCTGCTCTGAAAGCTCAACCACCAATCATCAATGCCCCTTGAATATCCACCTACAATCTATCGATTATGGTTCACCATGTCTGTTTGTTTGGCGTGTTGAAGAAGGAAGAAATGCGGATCAAATAAAATCTGATCCGGTTGTTGAAGCAATCGGATCCTACATTAATGGCATGAAAGACATTTTGCTATCTTTCACCCTTATAATGTTTTCAAAATTGAATTTTTAGGCTTCCATGGCATGGACGAGGTCGAGACCTTTTCAAAAAGTATTCTCTTTATCAAATATGAGTTTCCAGTCGAAAGATATGGTTTTCTAAAGATCAGGGTCATGGACGGACAATGTCTAAAAGAGTTTGTCCGTCACAGGGTCCACGTGGTAGACTCACGTATCTTAAAGATTCAACTACTTGCTTTCTCTTTTAAAATTACACCGACTAACACATGGTGGCTTCCACGAGCTCCTCAGTTTCCTTTGTATTTTTCCTAAGTCCTTCCCATTGGCAGAGAAACGCGTGCTAGACTCCAAGAAATGTGGAGGCTTTGTGCTCATTTGGAAATTTCCCCCTAATTTTACCTTTGAATTTATGCGATCAAGACACATGGAGGTCTTCACAGGATTTTGGAATTTTCAATGGCCACACTCATCTTTTTGGCCTTTGACCATGTGATGGGATGGTGCTCATTTGGAAACTACCTTCCGGCCACAACCTTGAAATTGCGATGATGAAACACGTGGCTCCTTCCATGGCTCTTCCCTATTTCTTATATTTTGGCTAAGACCCTTTTACTCGGTGGGGCCATATGTCTTACTCGGGAAACATGGAGGCTCAGTACGCATTTAGGAACCCGCTCAAAATTTCAATTTTTAAGTTACGCCGAGTTGACACTTGGCCCCTTCGCTGGCTCTTCCTTTGTTTAGACTTTTCAACAGTTGATTCTTCCTTTTTCAGGTCTTGGAACACATGGAAGCCTTGCGATCATTTAAGTCTCTACATTGGACCATGCCTTTTTAATTTACACCATTGAGATATGTGACACCTTTTGCTGGTCCTCCCATACTTATCCAATTTTGGCCTGCTGCCTTTTAGACCTTGGGGTACGTGGAAAGCTGGCGCTTGTTTGAGTCTTTGCTCTTTGGCTTCGACCCCTGAAGGTGTGCCATTGAAACACATGGAGGATTTTGCCAGTTCCTTCATACTTAACCATTTTGGGCCCACTATGTCCCCTTTTTGAATTGGACTACGTGGCCACCTACCCTTGTTTGGGGTATTTGTTTTGAATTCTATCCTTGGAGTTGCATCATTGAGACATGTGGCGGTTTCCATGGGCTTGCTCTATACTTAGCTGATTAAGGCCGCTCGTCTTTCTCCTGTTTTTGGCCAGGTCCCTTCTACTTATTTAGGAGTGACTATGTTGGGTTCTTGACATGTGGAAGCTACACGCTTGTTTAGAGAAACTATTCCTATTGCACCTTTGGGGGTGTGCCTATTGGACACGTGGAGGCTTCCACTTGACCCGAGACTTTTCAACGAGTGATGAGACCTCCTTCAAGTCATAGATGCATGGTAGGTTGGCACACATTTTGAGAATGCCTCCAGATTTTTCCTTTGAAGTTGCACTAAGATGACGTGTGGAGGCCTCTGTCGCTCGCTCGACTTTTCAATGGCGAACTTGTCCCTATTTTTTTACTTGGACATGTGAAGGGTTAGCACTCATTTGGAGTCTCTAATTTGATGCACATTTTTGAATTTCATTAAGATAACACATTACACCTTCTGTGAGTCTACTATTCATCCCCAAGTCAACTCATATATGGAAAAGTCTGAAACTTTCCATCTTTCCCCGCCTTCTTCCTTTTGTGCGCTCTAGATTTCTTTGATGCCGTTGGCCTCCACATTGACCTTGTCCCTCCATGTCAAGCTCGCCTTCATATTTTTACCTTTATCTTTACTTTAAGTTGAGCCCCACCCTCCCTCTCAATTTTGGATCGATTATAAGTTCACGTGACAAAGCTAACCCTTCTACTTTTCTTGTACAAGGTCTTGTTTGATCAATTTTGTTGGGGAAAAATTGAGATAACAATTTGGAAACTCACGGGGACATCTTCCTTCTAGATGAAGAGACCAATAGCCTTGTTGTATCCATTGGGCATGGATTCACAAATAATAGCTTGGTACTGACCCATTTCTTGAAATGGACTCCCTGATTGCTTGCATTTGTTGACCCTAAGCCATGTCCCACTGTCTGAACTCTCAATTTTTGTAAGAGAATCTTGGAAATGGGGTTTCTAAGAGTAGAAAGTTGTATTGACCTGGGGGTTTCATATGTCCTTGAAATGGACTATAGGCATACTGAACTACATGGTGATACAACCTAAGATAACAAAACACAACAACACGCTATGTACAAGACTGAAAATCATACTTATCTCAAGTGGGATATGTAGAGTGTGTAAAAGCACTTCTTCTACTAAAATAAAAATCTACTCCTACTCCTACACTAATCCTAACAAAGAAAGCTTAAACAAAGACTACCATAGGTAGGATAAATAACTTCCCTTTCTCAAAAGGGGCAGCCATGTAAATGATTTGACACTGAATATAGATGCTTGGAAGAGTGAAAAACTGACAATAAGCTGGTCCTCCATTCAAATCGCCAAGGTATTAACATCAATCATAAATACCTCCTCAAGTTGATTGGCATTGGAATCCTATAGGTGGTGATGGTGACCTATGGTGATTTGATACTCAACCCCATGCCCTGAAGTGGGCATGACTAGTTTTGGCTTCTCCCTTTTCTCCAATGAAGCCATGTACCTGATTGGGCAAGGTCTAGTCCTTTGAATTTGCCCATTGTTGTGAAACTCAACTCTAAGAATGGAGTATTCTTACTGATCTTCCTAGATGGATGGTGTGAGAGGGATAATGACATCCTCTTGCTCCTTCCCTCCCTTCTCCTATGCAGAATATGGAAGATCATGGTCTTCCAACCTTGTTTCATAGAGCTCTTATGAAGTGCAGGTTGTTGCACTTAGATGTTCTCCTTCATGGCAGCAGGCTCAAATGCTTGAAAGGTGGATGATGGAGGAGAAAATGACATGATCTCCTCAGGATCCTCTCCATCAAAGCAATCCTCCAAGTTTGATAAGAAGTCTACCTCCTTATCGTCCTATTGTATGTGCTCTACCTCCTCCATGGTGTCCTCCTAATCTGAAACTTACTCACCATGGTTCCCCTCTTCCTCAAACATGTAGTTTCAAAGATCAAACTCTTCTTCAACATTAGAGATTGAAGGGGATAAAGTGGGAGGAAGAAATGAAGGTTCTTCTGTGGCCTGTTCTACACTTGGAGCCTATGAAAATATATGGTCCTCCTCCGTCATGGGTTCATCAATCAAATCAGGCCCTTGAAATGAAATTAAAAATATTCATTGATTCTTTCTTCAATGAGTGGCCTCAACTTTGATTTGATCTCTCCCAGCTGCTCCTCTTCAATGGGACTTGGAGCTGATTGTTCTTCCTCTCTCGTAACTAGTTGTGTAACTTGGATTAGATCAGAATCCTCTTTAGACAAAGTTCCATAAACATACCACATATTTTCTTCTTCTTGTTCTTGCTCTTCTTTTGCTGTAAACTCAACCTCAGCCCCCACTCACTCTTAAACTCTAAGCTCCTATGTTGGCTTAACCATCAAGGGGATCTTTATAAACCCAAATCTAGCAACTTAACTCTTCATATTTTCTATTATTTCTTCTCTGTTGGGTTCCTCTTCTTGTTGTTCTCCTTGACTAGTCTCTTGAGTCTCTTCCCAACATGGACTTGGGTAAGCAAGAGGAGTGGTAATTTGGGGTTGAACCATCTTTACAAATTTTTGTGGTGGAGAGGGGAGTGGAAATTCTTGTTTGTTTGGAGGGGATGACTTCTTGTAAGGGAAAAGAGCATAGGAGTTGAGATGAGATGGAAGACTAAGAGATGGAGAAGGGAATTCAACATTAGGGGTAGCATATGGGAGGCTAGACCCATGGCACTACTGCGATGATAGAGTTTGAAAAAAGGAAATGAAGGACAGGGAGATAGGGACTGACTTACCCATTGACAAGGCTATCACATACTTAGCTCATATGCCTCAATATCCTCAATTCACTATACAAGGTGAGGCAACATTTTAACCATGAAGTCAATATTCTCCTGAGGGTTATAATGTCTTTGCATAGGGCTGGCCCAAGGACAAGGTGCCCTATAGAAAATCATGAATGATTTCATCTGTACTATAGCCATTGAATGCATAATGTGTTCCTCCATTTTTTGAATATCCTCTTGCAAATCAGCATCCTCTGTGTACCTGTTACTAATGTATGCATCCCCTTGTTCTTGATAAGCTTCATGGCCAAACTAGTTTTGACTCTGCTTATATGGGTAAGCATACTGGTTCTAGATTTGATCATAATGCTGATCTTGAGGAGTTTGAAAATATATTGGAGGTTTGATGCACCGTGGTTACTACAAGTGTGAGTTCCAAGAGGGAAATGAAGTCATGATTGCACAACTTCATGGAAATGGAAGAAAATGAAAGAGATGGAAGAAAAATGGATGAAGATGGATGGGAGATGGTCTGCGACTTCAAAGATGGGTTTTTGACCAGATGGATTTGCTAGATGTGCTTACATATGCCTCAAAAGGATGAATCTTATTAGGAACACACCAAACTACTAAGATGAAGTGGTAAGGTGCTTCAGACATATCCCACCAGACATGCCAAAACTGTTAGTGCAAAATCAAAGCACCCTTGAATGGCCTGGGATATGAGATGGGGAATTTGGTTTGATTGCACAACATTGGACCATATCTCAAGCCATGGGACTTGCAAACCTGAGATGGACCTCCAGAGAAGGTTGGTTCCTTCTTCCTAATCTACTTGCCACAAGCTACTCCAGTGCAAGAAGAACTAAGCTATCCTAATATAACCATTCCAAGGAGACATAGAGAGATAGAGAGAGTGAAGAGAGAATACACTAAGTGGTGATACACTAGGAAAGGAAGTGGTTGATCACGCACCTAAACCGCTTGAAGTAGAGAGAGGTGAGCAAAAGAGAGGGTAGACAAGATGCTCCATGGACTAGAGATAAATTTCACATGGAACACCACTTCAAAACCCATTAAGTGTAGCTACTAGAACCTACAATAAACATCAGAGTATGCACAATATACCCTATAACGATGAGAGGTAAGAAGAGATAACAAAATAAGAAAGGATGGATAGAAGCATCATGAAACATGTTTTATTGCTCAAAAATTTACACAGTACATCATCAATAAGCAAGGGGCAAGAAAAAGCTATTACAGAGCCATGAGAAGAGGCTTAGAATCCACCTTATACCCTAGTGAATAAAGAGAGAGGGGGGAAGAGGAGAAACAATGACCAATCCTTTGAATATGCCCCACCTGTATAATATATAGAAGAACAAGACATAAAGAGAGAGGGAAAATTAAATTTTGTTCTAACCACCCCTGCGATGCAATGAATCCTACTCTGAAAGCTCAACCACAAACAATCAATTCCCATTGCAAATTTTCCTACAATGCAGCCGATTCGGTTCCCCATGTCTATTTGGCGTGTTGAAGAAGGAAGAAAGGCGGATCAAATAAAATCTGATCTAGTTGTTGAAGCAATCGGATCCTACATTAATGGCATGAAAGACGTTTTGATATCTTTCACTCACCTAATATTGTAAAAATTGAATTTTCAGTCTTTCATGCTGTGGATGAGGTCGAGACCTTTCCAAAAAGTCTTCTCTTGCTCATATCTAGAGTTTCCAGTCGAAAGATATGGCTTTCTGAAGATCAAGGTCATGGGTGTGCAATGTTTAAAAGAGTCTCGTCTGCAGGGTCCACATGGCAACCTCATGGATCTTTAAGATTCAGCTCCTTCCTTTTGCTTTTGAAATTATGCCGGAATGACACGTGGTAGCTTCCATTGGCTCCTCAATTTACTTTGTTATTTTCCTAAAACCTTGTCGTTGGCAGAGACACTATGCCTGACTCGAGACACACGGAGGCTTTGCGCTCATTTGGAAACTACCCCCTAATTTTACCTTTGAATTTGTATGGTCGAGACATGTGGAGGCCTCCGTAGGATTTTAGACTTTTCAACAGTCACCCTCACTATTTTAGCCTCTAACCACATGGTGGGATGGCACTTGTTTGGAAATTGCCTTCTGGGCTGTGAACTTGAAAATACGTCGATGAAACACGTGGCTCCTTCCACAGATCTTCCCTATTTCTTGTATTTTGGCTAAGCCCCTTTACCTTGGTGGGGCCATATGTCTGACCCGGGACATGTGGAGGCTCAACACACATTTGGGAACCCGCTCCAAATTTTACTTTTGAAGTTGCTGAGTTGACACTTGGCCCCTTCCACTAGCTTTGCCCCTGTTTAGACTTTTCAATGGTTGATTCTACCTTTTTGGGTCCTGGGACATGATGAAGCCTCATGCTCATTTGAGTCTCTACTTTGGGCCACACCTTTTGAATTTATGCCTTTAAGACATGTGGCACCTTCCGTTGGCCCTCCCATACTTAGCCAATTTGGGCTTATTGCCTTTTGGACACTAGGGTAAGTGGAAAGATGGCAACTCATTTGAGTCTCTTCTCTTTGGGTTTTACCCCTAATGGTGCACCATTGAAACATGTGGAGGCCTCCATTGGTCCCTTCATACTTAACTATTTTTGGCCTACTCTGTCCCCTTTTTGACTTGGACCACGTGGCGAGCCTGCACTTGTTTGGGGTCTCCATTTGGAATTTTATCCTCGAGTTGCATCGTTGAGGCACATGGTGGTTTTCATGACCTTTCTCTCTACTTAGCTGATTAAGGACCACTTTTCTTTGTCCATTTTTTGGCCAGGCCCCTTCTACTTATTTAGGAGTGATTATGTAGGGTTCTAGACACGTGGAAGTTGTATGCTTGTTATGAGACACTATTCCTCTTACACCTTTGGAGGTGTGCCTATCGGACACATGGAGGCTTCCACTTGACCCGAGAATTTTCAATGACTGATGAGATCCCCTCCAGGCAATAGGTGTGTGGCGAGGTTGGTGCACATTTGGAGAGTGTGTCCAGACTTTTCCTTTCAAGTTGTGCTAGGATGATGCGTGGAAACCTCCGCCGGCTCTGAATTTTCAATGGCTAGCTCTGTACCCATTTTTTGATTTGGATGCGTGGAGGGTTGGCACTTGTTTGGAGTCTCTACTTTGACGCACCTTTTGGAATTGCTCTAAGATAACGCGTGACACCTTCTGTGAGTCTATTGTTAGGCCCTGAGTTAACTCGTATGTAGCAAAGTCCAAAAATTTGAGTCTTTCCCCACCTTCTTCCTTCTGTGCACTCTAGATTCCTTTAATGCCATTGGCATTCTCACTAACCTTGTCCCTCCATGTCAATCTCACCTTCATATTTATACCATGTTCTTTACTTTAATTCGAGCCCTGCTTTCCCCTTGATTTGGGATCGATTATAAGTTTGTAGGACATAGCTGACCCTTCTAATTTTCTTGTGTGAGGTCATGTTTAATCAATTTTACCAGGGGAAAAATTGAGATAACAAGCCCTAAATATCCTATTTACACAAGTTGAAATAAATTTCTAGATGAAGAGTAGAAATGAAGATGTACAAGTTATTATTTGCATTAGGTTTCTCATTTTTGGGATAGCTTTCAAGAACTTATTGAATCTTTCTACTAAGTTCCTTATTCCTTCCCATTGTTTCATATGGATTTGAAATATCTTAGAAAGAAGTGCATCTTGTCTAAGGTAGACTTAAATATTTATAGGAACCTGGTATTTATGCTCTCCCAACTTGTGATGCAACCAATCCCAATGTTGATACCTCTAAGCGAGTGGGACAAATGAGGTTTTTATTAAACAACATCACAAAAACAACTTCTTCTTATAAACCATTAAAGTTACATGCAACATAAAAATGAAAAATATGATTACCTATATCTTTTGAGTCATCTCCAAAACAAATTAGGAAGGTTTTCCTCTAAACAATAGGTTGGGGAGAATATTGTGTAAATTCCAAATGATCAAAACTATTTACCAATGGGATGTGTGAAACCAATGCCATCACATGAATAAAAATATACGAATTTAGTTCTTCATATCAAAAGATTCATTATCGTCCATTTTAGGGTAGGTTCCTTAATGTGTTTACTAAATGGTAAACACTTCCATTTTGATACTTCCATTCTTCAATTCCTAGTAGAGTCTTCAAAAAATGTTGGTAAGATTTTCTATCACTTTGGTTATTCGATCTCCTCACGACTTGTCCTGCATTATCCAACATAAACCTTGCAATATTGGATGGATCACATATTGACAAGGTAATCTAGCCAATTATTTTGAGAGGGGAATCTCCCTTGTATGATGGGTTTGTGCGGATTTTGACACTTTTAACCCATAAAGCACCCAAAAGGAGAAACAGAGGAAAGTTAGAGGGGAATGCAAAAACAAGGAGTGAAAGTGAAAAGAATGTAGAGAGGGAACATGTAGGTATAAAATTTAAAGAAGATCTAACTCCTAAATACTAAAAATTACACCATAAAAGTAAAGATATTAAATGTTAATAATCTTCATGACAAGGAAATAAATAAAAGATTACATTTTAGATAAGAACAAACATAACCACCAAGACTCTCAAGACACAAAGTTCTACAAGCATCCCTATATTTATTCTTAAAAAGGAACACAAAGTTTCCTCATTGTTTTCTATTCAAAAAACTCTTAATAGTGATCAATCTACATAGAAAGTATCTAAACAAAAAGTTTTATCAACTTCCCTTCCATGATACCATATGAAACAAAGTTCCTCCAACCTCTAAGACCCTTACTAAGACCATATGGTTTAACTTCAACAATATGTTGACCACTTTTGAATTCTACAGGATCATTGGAAAGTACACTCTCAAGATGATCTAAAATATAATCGTCCTAACAATATCCAAAATTTGGATCTGGATGTTGGTAACGCCAAACAAAATCCTTTTATTTCTCTTCTATGGCAGATCCATCAGTAGTCTCCATATACAATTTCATGATAGGATTTTTCATTTTCTATGCTTCCACATTTTACATGTATATGTGATAAGGAATTTTATACCAAAACATATGACATTTGATTATTCTTCGATGGATGGCCACATGCTATTGTAAATATCCTTTTCTGACACAAACATTATAAGACACTTTGCAAAGGTTGAGGAGTCTAGCCTTATACCTAATCATTGTATTTACTTCTAATCATCCCTCAATTGTTTCAACCAATTTTGTGCATATACTATAATCATTTCATTCCATAACCTAACATATTATCCAGGCATTTAACAAAAAATATTCTAAGAATCTTGAAGTCAAACCACATATTTTGTTACATTTTATCGAACACTTCATGTGTAACCTAAATGTTACCACATTTCACATAGATATCAATAAAGAGTATTCCTCAATGTTGAGTTCTACTTGAGATTTATTTCCTCTCTTTATTGGATCATATTTATTCTTCTTTACAACATGGCCTCATGTATTCTCTATCTCTAGACACCATTAATGACTACAAAAAAAAATATTTATGTGGTATATTCATACTTCACATTAACATTCGTAAATGTCCATTATCTTCCAGGATAACATAAATTTTCTCCATCTCGACAACAATTCAAACAATGGAATGTGTATTGTTACTAGATTATGCAAGTGGTTCTAGATTATTGTATTCTTGTGTACATATTTATTTATATTAAGGATTTTTTTCATTCTAGTTTATCCTCCACATTTGATCCATTTAACCCAAGTTTCGATTATAGTTAGGAAACTTCCTGGATTCATAACTATTACATTGTAGCTCAAATTGAATCTATTCAAAATGCATTAGAAATATTCAAATGTGTCTAATATTTTGAAATGGTGCTGAAATATTATCAACCAAATTTTACCCCTAAAACCCCTTCTAAAGGCCTCAAATTTTAATGTTTGTAGTGATGTCTGAAAAATAGTAATTTCACAAAATTTTCTCGTTTGTAATTCATGGAAGGTGAATCACATCATCTCCATAGATATTTGTGACCTTATAAATTATTCTATATGTCTCTTCATATTTATAAAAGTAGTATATAAGTACATTTAACCTGCAAGGAAAGACCCACACATCCTTGTGGAGATAACTACTATAATCACAATTTTTGAAGTAATATACATATATTTTCAAAGATAGTTTTTCCATTTACATCTAGCACAGTTGTTATTTCTTATTTTAATCCTAAAACCCATGAGTTTTCAATCAATGGTATGAAAGGTAAGTTGTCTTGAGAGTGGATGATTCTCAAGATGAGAACAAGATATAAGAATCTTTGGTGATCCACAAAATATTTTTTAGAATATTTAAATACTTGTTACATGAGACCTAAAATGATGCATAACACTTAGAAAAATGATCGTGTCAAGAAAATGGTGGATGAAGCTCTCATGGAATAAAAGAATAAGATGTTATAACAATTATCCCAGATCCTTCAATAGTTCACGCAAGAAATCGTGCATTATCCTCTTCTATCCAAGCGTTCGGTGACCCCACACCCTTCATGGTTCAAGTAAACTTTAATATTGCTATTTTTAAGGGTAAAATGAATTTAGATGAAGTAGAAAATTGGTTGGAACAATTATCCTATTTTTTTTTAGTTAATTCACTAATAGATATAAGATATCATTTTCTCTCTTGAAATCATCACTTTAAGTCAAAAATTAGTGGGAGTGTACAAGGACAAACTAAGTAGGGATGAAAAAGCATTTTCAAGGATCCGACATGGGATGATTTTTTAGATTCCATAAAGGAAGATTACTACACTATTGGATCAAATAATGATTTGTACATACAATGGAAGAAACTACGTTAAGATAATGACCAGTTAGTAAAATATTATACTTATAATTTACATTCTTTATATGCAAGATTAGGAATTAAAGACATAGAACAATCCTCAAATATCAAAGTGGCCTATAATGGTACATATTGAAGGACATGGACCTATTTTAATTTCATAAACTCAATGAGGAGTAATTTTTTTTATTAAGATTGAACAAAACAATAAAAATATAAATACAAAGAACCATCCTTCGAGGGGGAAATCGGTAAGGAATGTTAGACCCGAGGTAAGGCTTGGAAATAGAGAGAGACACAATGAAATACAAGACAAAAGGAGAAGACCGTGAAGTGGTGAAACCTCCATAAGACTAATCTTAATTCCAAGGAAGAATTTTGAGACCTCAAGTCCCTTCTCGCTAATTCATCATCTTGAACAACCATTGCTCCACTAGTGACACAACCCGAGGTCAAAGATGTAGAAGATGAAATTGTAAATTTTGAAGTACACGTGATCATTTTGACCTCACAAGTCAAGAATATGGATGAGAAGGAAAGGATATTTCACTCCAAGATTTGGGTAAAGGGTAAGCCTCTGCATTTTATTCTTGATAGTGGATGTCAAAAGAATTAAAATTATGCTAATGTTGTGAAAATTCTTAACCTTCCTGCAAAGTCACATACCTAGAAATATATTATCTACTAGTTGAATCCACAAAGAGATCTCCATGTCACACAACAATGCATCCTCCCATATTCAAGCAAACCCTTCCATGATGAAGTCTCATGTGATGTACTCATGGGCCAACCATTTTTGTGGGGTATACATCATAACTATGATTCATGAAATTTAAGGGTCATCGTTACCATTGGGAGTTAACACTATCAGATACCTGAGGTCATTCCCTCCAACTCTATTTTCCTGATCAGTCCCAAGAAATGTAAGAAGATAGTGGAGATAACAAATCACTTTTTCATCTTGATAACCAGGTTATAAAATAGCAAATGATTTGATATAATTTTTATTAAATATTTATTTCACGATAATTTACTATAATAACTAATATTCAATGATAAACTACATTAGTGTGCAACCAATAAGCATTTATTATATAAAACCCTATGAAAATGAGAGAGAGATAATGACTTACTTGTTTCTCTGAAAGATGGGAATGATCGAGGCTATATATCTATTGGAACATGTTGGAAATAGTGTAAAAATGTGCAATAACGGTTTGAAACCCTAGAAATATTTAGGGAAGAAGTGCATGCAGGAGTACAGGAGCTCCTTAGGTACTATTGACTTATATGAGCATCTATGTATACTAATATGCTTGGAACCTAGTCCTTTCTGGGTTAGAAGATATTCACTTATAATCACTTTTTGTCACTATGGTCTTTTTGTTATATCAATGGTCATACCTATAACTTATAAAATGAATGACTACCTTCACATGCCCATAAACCACATAAAATATAATAATAAAAGATGTAAAATCGGGAGCTAAACTAACCTCGACGATCACCTGAATAGTGAACTTATGACTTAGCGTTGCGCTACATCTCATACTCCATTTATTTCTCTGCATGTGTGTGTGTATCTGTGCCTAAGGTTTCCCTTGAGTAAGTGGAAAAATGATAGTGGCATAGGTCTATATTGTACTACGTATGTCAAATGTGTAATGGAATAAAATAAACTCCCCTTCTACGATGTGTCTGCAAACTAATACATCCCTTGTCTCTTTTATGAATATATTAGATGTATGCTTTGTAGTGTTTTTGTGCCTTTTTGGAAGCTTAGGTTGTTATAAAAAATGGTTTTAATTTTTGGACCCTTATTTGAAAGAAGTAAATAACTATATATATAATTTGCTTATTTTAATTTTTTAATTGAAACTGAAAGGAAACTCAAAGTAATAAAAAGTGACCAAGAAGTGAAAAGGACCCAAAAGAGTAAGAAAGAGAAAGAGAGAGACATGAGCACCCAAACACTTATGTCTTAAATGGGTGCTAGTTTCAGAGGAAATAAAAATATAAATCAATCAAGTGTTGGTAGATATGTAAGATGTAAAGCCAAAAAAGTGCAAGATAAAAAACAACCAAAATGCCAAAATGAGTTGTCAACCACTAGTTTTCTTGCTTAGGAATCATGTATACATTAGTTTGTTTTAGGACCTAGAAATATACCAATGTACATAGATTTTGTGTCTACATTTTCCAAAACTTTATGATATTGAGTGAATACTCAATAAATAAAATTAGATAGAAGATCCATACCTTGTAATCTAGAGATAAGTTTTTATGATATCATGCTCGGTGGAAAAGTATCCTTGTGAAGCGTAAAGTGATTATAGTGTGAAGTGTGGCAACTATAAAAAGTAGGTAGACACTAGGAGTGAAGTGTATGCCTAGTAGTGTGTTGTTGGGGCTTGTTATTTTTGATGTGAGATGCTTCTTATTGCTTTGTAAGGAAGGACCTACAAAAGAAGAGAAAGAGAATATTCAAAGTCATGCAAATGAAAAATTAGAGTAACATATGTATAAGTAAGTACAAAGTGTGTAAACGTAGTAGCTAAGGAACGATCGCACCTAATGTATGAGAGAATAAAGGATAGAAATTTTTCATGTTTTAGTTTGGAGATGTTGCGGATTTGAGTGTCCTACTGCAAAGAATGATGTTTTTGGACAATCTCATGTCAAGGATGAGATTTTGGGAGATCTCACATCGAGGATGAGTTTCTTTGTCAATCTCATACCAAGAGAAGAGTGTTGGGGAGAGGTATTTTTTCTCTCCTTCCATGATGCTTGTTAAATGACAAGTTCCATTGTAGATTGGAAGATAGTCATTTGTAACTAAATTGTAATAGAATTGTAGGTGATTGAATGAATTCTATAATCGAAGGAAAGTGCCTCATACTCGTAGATGTATGTTGTAACTCGCTAGAAATTGTGCCAAACCGAGAAATTATATATTTTTTTCCCAAGGACACAAACACCCATTGTTCATGTCTACTATTGAATTATAGTTTCTGCTTTTTGTTTTTTATCCAATTATTATTCTAGACTACTTTGTACCTATTTTCCATTTCCAATTATGCACTACGATGTTTTATTCTAGATATTTGTGTTGGTGGAAGGTTAATTTATTCATACAATAGTTTCCCCCTGTTTGGAGTCCATGTGACTAAGGTAGGATGATGCACCCAAATTAAGTGGACGTGAAACTCATATGTATATTGTAGATGGGATATCTATAGGGGAGGGAATGTGCCTAGTAGAAACAAGGAACGTCAAACAATATAGGCTAGAAACAAATGTTAATGCATAACATATAGCATGTAATCTAATATAGGGTATGAAGATAAGAGGTACCATTAATATTGGGTTGCATACATGTGACATCGCTCATAATGTCACAAGACAATATGAGTCAAAGCATCCACAAGAAAAAAATGATCAAGCATGACATAAGGCATAACCTAAAAACAATAGAATTCAATAGTACATAAGAAGTAATAGATAACCATGGTTGTATAGAATCTTGCAAGAAAAATGCTAAACATGAAGCACCCGTTAGCATGTTAGAAATATAAATAGTATGTCAGATCATGTATAGACAAATGAAAAGTAAGTGACTGTGACAAGAAGTAGTAAATATTGTAATAATATGACATGTGAGTGTCGAGTATGAGAATAGGAAAGGTAGATACCCCGAGGATCCTCAACAGGACTAGTAAAGAGGAGTGTTGAGCATAATGTATAATGTAAGAATGTGTGAAAGTATTGCATTCACATCAATATACCATGTGAACAAGAATGCATATATAGAAAAAGATAATGACATACTAAGTATCAAGATAGCATAGGAAAAAATGTGTAGCATGTAAATAACATAAGATAACAAGAGTAAATATAACCAAGACATGTAGATATTATGTGAAGGTGATGGTGTTCTAAAATATGTAAGATGTGTAAATAAGGGATGCACATTTCCCCGAGAAGATGTGTGTGATGTGATGTTTATTTCTATTATTCCCCAATAGTCAAGTATTAACCATAGATCAAGAGTGTGTAATCTAGTAGCAAAGGTATTATATGTGATATGTATAGATGTCAATTTCCGTGAATGACCCATAGGGATTCAAAATGACTCGCTTCATCGGATCAACCAACAATAGAGAAGGAAAATGAAGAAACAAAGGTTATGTATTTATGTTAACAGAACCTTCACTATGTGTAGAGTGGCGGTTATCAAACCACCACCCAATCAAGGAAATAGTCCTATGACCTTTAATATGCACCTTTGGGTGGCGATCATGACAATTTCGAGATAAAAAATAAAATTCAAAATGAACAGTCCCCGAGAATTGGAAAGGTTTTCTTTATCTCTTCACCTCCATGATATTTCCCTTTCTCCAATGCATAAGAGGTCATGAGAAAGGATATAAATAAAATTAGGAAAGAAAATTTTGATCATCGAAGCATGAAATCAAGTGAGAAATGAATTCTTAGTTCTAGAATTGTGTTTATAGAAGAAAGGAGTTTTGATGCAGAGAAAGAAAGTAATTGGGAGGAAATGTGAGATATTATCTACTTCTCTTTCATACTTATTGTAAAATTATGTCCTTCTTATTTGAATTGGCCAATAAAAAGTGGGAAGAAAGAGTTTTTCCCATCCCGACTTGTTTTCCTCCTTTAGAGGTTTCCAGATAAAAATTGTTTGTATTCATGAGCTTAAATTCTTTCCTTTCCTTGCAATTGTTGATTCTAATCACAATAAAATTCATTCACTATACATATCTATCATTTTATAAATCAACTGTAGAACAACAACATTTAATTTAAATTTTGTGAATGATTCCAAAGTAGAGAGTTTACGAGATCATGTTGGTATCGAGCTAACAAGTCTCTAGGCTATGGAATTCATTCCTGTATTTATATGATAGTGACAAGATCCAAAGGCAAAGAGGATTTACCTTGCGATCCGATATTTACACAAGGAAGTGTAAATAGAGAATTGAGGGAAAAATATAGGAAGAAAACTTTTTCGTATAATCAAGATGCCGAAGACCATGATGGATAGAATGTTTAGAAGATAAGAAGAACTTGCAGCTTTTTAGAAGAAATATTCTATTAAGCAAGCTTTATGGACTCAGTGGCTTGTGGCTTAGCCGTAAATTTTGGCATAAGAAGGATCCACCATGAGGAAGAAAATTGGGAAGAGCATGAAGAAGAGACTTCAAATGTAAGAGAGAAGGTAAAATATGATCATGCTTCTTTTAAAGTTGAGACAAAAGTTAAAATTAAAATATTTGAAGGAAAAGTAGATGCAAATTTTCTTGATAAATGGTTAAAACAATTAAAAGTCTACTTTATCATCCATAATGTCACAGAGGCATAGAGGATCACCTTTTCACAACTCAAAATGGAGGGACATGCTCTGGTTTGGTGGGAAACCCATCTAGCCACTTGTGAAAAGAAGAAACATCCTATTGTGAAATGTTGGGAAAAATTTAAAGAATAACTTAGAGCTAACTTCTATCCTATTGGCCATAACACTACCAAATGATTAAATGGTAGTATTTTAGAAAAGAAAGTGCTTAAAGTGTGTAGGACTATACTATAGAGTTTTGGAAGGCAGAGCTATGTTGTTGAATATGGACTTGGAGGATGAGGATATTATGGCTAAAAAATTTGCGTGTGGGAAGGCATATATTTGATGAATCCCAAAGATCTCCATGAGGCGTGTGTTTAGGAATACTACATAGATGATGAAAAGAAGAAAGGAGAAGTAGAACCAAGGGAAATGTAGTCTAAAAATAATCATAAGAAATAACATGGGAAAACAAGTAACAAAGGTAAGTGGAAAAGGAAAGGTAAAAAAGCTGCCACTACTTTAAATAATTGTAAATATCCCAAGTATTTTTTTGCAAGAAATGTGATATAAATGGTCATACTGATACTTTATGTTAGAAGTTACATCATGAGTCACATTTGAAGAACCAAACAAAGGACTCAAAGAATTCTATGACAGTTGTAAAGATAGAAGGGGAGGTGGAAATCTAAGATGAATCTTATGCAGAGGAGTTCTTGGATGCATGACCAACAACATGGACAACCAGGAAGAGGAGATGAGTAGACTATTCCATGTCAAAATCTAGATAAAGATAACTAAGGTAAACACTTTGGTTGATACCAGTTCTCAGTCTAACTTGATTTCAAAAGTACTTGTAAAGAAGCTTTGTCTTAAGAAATATGAGAATCCACACCCTTATCCTTTGGCTTGGGTGAAGAAGGGTGTTGAAATTCAGGTAAAAAAGGATGTAAGGTCAAGTTTGGGATAAATTCCTAGTATATAGATGTATTGGATGTTGATGTTATTCCACTTGTTGATTTTGATGTTGTTTTGGGATTCCTTACTTATATATTAGGGATGACATATTTATGATAAGGGATACCTAATATAGATGGGTCAAGGTTGGATTAGCTAAAACATCTAAGCACACCAAAGTAACACACATGTTATTATGGCAAGTGGCAACCAAGAAAAATGACTTATTAAGGAAAATCGTAATCATTTTTTTTACTTTTGTTAAAGGATAAACAAGATGGTGTAGAAGTTTGAAAGATTTGGATAGTAATATTCAATATTTTAAGGAATTTTGTTAGGCCCCCATTGGGTTATCAAAAAAATGGGAAGTAGAGAATGAGATTTAGTTGTTTCCAGAGTCCCCTCTATCGAACATCGACTTGTATAGGCAATACTTGCTAGAGATTCCCGAGGCAAAGAAACAACTCGAGGAACTACTAGACTAGGGTGTGATATGTCCGAGCACCTCACCATGGGATTTTCCTATTCTGACAGTGTCAAAGAAGGATGGTTCTTGGATAATGTGTTTTAATTAATGCACTTTGAACAAGATCACCATAAAGAAAAAATATCCACTTCCCTACATAAATGATCTCTTTGACCAACTTCAACATGCAAAATTCTTCTCAAAGTTGGATCTCAAGTCAGGTTATCACCAAGTCAGAATGAAGGAGGAGGATATATGGAAGACTTCCTTCAAGACAAAACAAGGTTTGTATGAGTGGTTAGTACTTCTATTTGGATTATACAATGCACCCGCTACATTTATGAGATTAATGAATGATGTATTATGAGATTTCATAGATTCATGTGTCATTGTTTATCTAGATGATATCCATATTTTTAGTGCCACATGAGAGGAACATCTAACTCATTTACAACAAGTCTTGTAAGTTCTCAAGGAGAAATAATTCCATTATGATATGAAGAAATGTGAATTTTCCAAATAGTCACTTATTTATCTTGGGCATGTGGTTAGAGGAGGAGAGGTACCAATGGAATTGAAGAAGTTGGAAACCATCACCAATTGGCCAACACCAATAGGATCCACATAGACTAGGAGTTTTGTGGGAGTAGTACAATACATGTGGAAGTTCAATCTGGGTGTCTCGTGATTACGGATGCTCTACACACAAAGCACACAAAGAGTAAGGGTTTTGACTGGGTAGGAACAAGAAAAATACTTTAAGTTATTAAAATACAAGATTAATCATTGTCAAGTACTTTCTCTTCCTAATTTGCAAAATCCCTTTGAAGAAGAGATAAATGTAAGTAATTATGCTATGGGTGTAGTGTTTCTTCAGGGAGGTAAACTTGTATGCTATCATTCTAAAAATTTACTTCAACAGTTAAAGGATATTGAATATATGATAAGGAAATGTATGCACTAGTTTAGTAAATTAAAAAATGGAAACATTATTTGTTGGGTAAAGAAAGTATTATGCACACTGACCACATATCTCTCTAGTATTTGCAAGAAAAATCTAAATTATAGTAGAAAGGTACTACAAATGGATGGGTTTCCTTCAGCAGTTCCATCTTGGTGATCAAATACAATAAGGGTAGTATAAAGTTGGTGGTAGACATTTTGCCTAGGTCACCTACACAAGAGAAGTTCTCCTACTTTGCCACTTTCAATCAGATCAAGTAGTTTATGAAAGAATCTTTCGGAGAGGCATATGTGCATGATAGAAACTTTGAGGTGACATTTCAACAGTTGCAGTCCCAAGGGGTTGAGAGGATGAGGATTGAATATTGTTACCTCAAGGAAGGGCTGCTTTACGATGCGGGAAGCTTTGTGTGCCTAAAGAAGAAAGAATTCTATTGATGAGGGAAGAACATACCTTGAAAGTAGTGGGACATTTTGGTGTTGGTAAAACCATATCGCACTTATAAAGGTTCGTGTATTGGATGAATAAGCATGAATAAGTATCAAAATTTATACGTGGATGTAAAATTTGTTGTACTAGCAAGCCTAGGACTAGGAATGAGGGTTTGTATATGCCTTTTACAAAATCTAGTCGTCTGTGGGAGGACATTTATATGGACTTTGTAGGCAATTTACCTATGTCTAAACATGGCCATGACTATCTCTATGTTGTTGTTGATAGATTCAATAAGATGTGTATTCTTATGGCATGTAAAAATATAGTAAAATCACATGAGGTAGTAGATCTGTTCTTTGCTAATGTATGGGTGCATTTTTCTTGCCAAAGTCTATTGTTTCGACAAATATTCTAGGCTCTTTGGGAAGTTTTGGACTACTTTGTGGGACAAGATGGATACTAGGTTATAGAGGAGCATGGATTTCCATCCAAAAATAGATGGATAGATAGAGGTAGTGAACATGAATTTGCTACAATTGATCAAAGGGTATAATGGTAAAATACCCAAGGACTTAGGATGAGTCTTTATCCTACATTCAACATTCGTATAACTAGGTAGTATACATATCCACTGTGAAGTCACCATTTGAACATGCTTGGGATATCTACCTAAAAATATGATGGACATAGTAGGTTGACAACATGATGAGGAGAAACATGTGACATAGAGGTGACTAGAGAAAACCAATTCATTGAGAGGATCCGAGAAATCCATCTCAAAGTCAAAAAATAGTTAGAGAAATCTCAAGCCAAGTAAAATGCTAGGCTTGATGAACACATGAGAGAGCATAAGCTTCATGTTGGAGATGGATTTTGGCTTTACTTAAGCAAGGAGAGACTATAAGGTCAAGCACGAAAGTTGAATCCACTACAATATGGAACCTTCACCATATTTGAGTAGGTTGGAGAAAATATCTTTAGACTTGATTTTCTACCATTTATAAGGATATACTCAATAGTAAACTGTGATTACTTGCACTTATATGAGGCATCCATGCTAGATGAAGATGAAGAAATATAGTTTTTACCTTCCATTGAGGATTGAATCTTGGAATCAGAAGGTGAATTAGAGGAGGATGTAGTGTTGCAGGTAAAAGGTTAGAGAGGCTAGAAGAGGTCCGCAAGAGTCTTGGTAGATTGACCGAAAGGGAAAACACCAAGGATATCCCAGTGGTACTTGAAGGAGAAAGTGAGGAAATTATTTTCTCATCTACTCCCCAATAGGATTTTGTGGGACTAAAATCCTCCTAAGCAAGGGAGGTGTAATCCATAGGGATTCAAATGACTCTATTTCATCAAATCAACCAAAGAACAAGGAAGGAAAATGAAGAAACATAGGTTTTGTATTTATGTTATCGGAACCGTTGCTTTGTGCAGACTCACGATTACAGAACTACCACACAACAAGGGCGATGATCCTATAACCACTTCCTAGCCAGGAAAATAGTCTTGTGACCACCGATCTGTATTGATCGATGGTCCTAACACTTTTGAACAAAAAAAAAAATTCGATTTGAACAATCTTAGAATTGGAAAATTTGTTTGTGTCTCTTCTCCTTTCCCTTTCTCCAATGCACAGGAGGACATGAGAAATGCTATAAAAACATGTAGAAAGGAGAGTTTTGATCATCAAAGCATGAACCAAGTGAGCCAACAATTCTTAGTGATGGAATTGTTTTTGCGAAAGAAAGGAGTTTTGAGATAGAGAAAACAAGTAATTGGGAGGAAGTTTGAGATATTATCTACTTATCTTTCATAATTATTGTAAATTTCATACTTATTATTTGAATTGGCCAATAAAAAGTGAGAAGAAAGAGAATTTTCCCTTGTCAACTGGTTTTCCTCCTTGAAAGGTTTCCAAGATAAAAATTGTTGGTATTTATGATCTTACATTCTTTCCTTTCCCTATAATTGTTGATTCTAAGCAGAAGAAAATTCATTGAATACATATATCTATTAGTTTCTAAACCAAAATTAGAACAACATCGTTTAATTTTGATTCTATGAATGATTCCAAAGTAGAGAGTTTACAAAATTAGTGAAGGACAAAGAATGAAGTGTAGTAGATAACCTATGAGTAGACGATAAATACAAACAATAGTGATGGAGGTGGGGGAGTAAATTTGATACCACCAAGTGTGTATATCAAGAGATGCTAGCAAATAAATGTTATCATTGTGAGCAAGAATAGCCAAATTATATATAGTGACCAAAAGGATGTATACCATATGTAAAGTAGTATGTGTAAGAAGGATCCATAAGTTATCATGAGAATAAAATTGTGTATGGAGTGGAATTCAAGTGGAAAGGGAAGTTGTAATAATAGATAAATGTGCTTATAAAGTAGATAAGATCATTTTTTTCTAGAAATATTAACTTGAAGACCAAAGCAAAAGTAAGGTATAGGTGTGTATGTGATTAGTATGGATATGGAACTGCAGATTATTAGGACCGAATTTGTAATTAAAATAATAATTAATGATAAAAAATAATAAACATGTAAAATAAATAAAATTACACAAAGACACCATATTTAATGTGGAAAACTCCAGTGGGGTAAAACCCAATAGAAAAAGAATTTTCTATTAATGAGAAAATTTTAATGACTCTAGTAACTCCTTTCCTCACTTTTACTCCATCTTATTGACCCAACATGAATCCAATTCCCTTGGATTCACTTGTGATGACCTATGTCCATATTTACAATGATCATGCCACATAAATCATTTGAACCCCATGGGTCATTTAAATATTAAGTGATAGGATGTGACTCCTTGCGAAGCACCCAGTTTAATAAAATTGATTTAATAAAACCAATTAACCATAAACAACATAGTTTATATTAAATAATTAAGAATATAAATATTCTTAATTATTTAATTATAAACTAAGGTTTATAAACACACTTAATATTATGTTCTAACACTCCCCCTTAATATTAAGTGGGAACCATATGCCAATATTACTTGTTTGTACAATAAGATTTACAGATCCATAAACCATTAATGAAGGTTTAGGATAACATATCACCTTTGAAGGACTTATAACACCTTCATCATGCGCAACTTACCTTTTGGTAGAAAAGGATTTGGAATCCATAAATCAGAAGTATGCTTTACGCTAATCATGATTTTTGAGACTATATCCCACCATTTCACATGGAAACATTATTATAATTACATCTCCATGAGCCTAGTCTAACGAAGGACCTCGTTTAAAAATAAATGCACTATATTGGATTGTATGCCGTAAACTCTACTAGTTTACAAAGATAATAAAGATCTATTTACAAAGCCTTATTTCAGACTAGAAGAATAGAGGAGAAGGAATCATCAATTGTCGACCATTAGGAGGTGATATTTACATGCACACTCCTCCTCAATGAAATCTCTAAAAGGTCAAACATTGCACAAAAATTGTATAAATTTATAGCACACACTTTGGATTTTTAAACATGTACAAAACTTAAACTTCAGTTGGGTAGTACTGGAGATCTATATCACTACAAAACCTTCTCTCCGATATATGCATCTCGATATGATTTTTCCTTTGATGTTGAACTAGACTTTTAGAGAGAGAAATAAAACTATGGATATCACACCAAATAAAACCATGTGTATCTCTTTCAACAGTTTCTTCACCACATGGGTTATTTTTCTACTACCATTACACATTTATATTATGCCTCAATAGAAGAAATTGAGACTGTTGGTTGATTTTACTACTCCAAGTAATGACACCTACACCAAACTTGAACACATATCCAGTTGTAGACTTGCGATACATCACATCACCAACATGGTCAAAATAACAATATCCATATAAATATGCATTATTAGAAGTATAATCTAAACCAAAATTTATTATGCCTTTAATATAACTTAATAATCTTTTGATAACTTCCAGGTGATCCCGATAAGGATCCTTTATAAACCGTGAAGTAATTAAATCTTGCATAAGAAATGTCGAGTCTATTAATAATTAGAAAAATGAACTACCTACAAGTTTTCTATAAAAATTAGGATTAAATTTTTCACATGTAGGTTTAGCATCAATTTTACATCAAACTTCTATAGGAATAACAATATGTTTACAATTAATAATATTAAACATTTTGAGAAAATTAGTTGTGTTTTTGTGATTGAGATACAAGAACAAAAAAAATATTCTGAAATATTGCCATGCCCAAAAAATGATGCAATGACCTAAGTCTATCATCTCAAAGTATGACATTAATTTAGCATTAATTTTCATAATTTAAATCTTAGAATTACTGGTGATAACTAAATCATCAATGTAAAATATAGTGAAAGTGATACTATTTTCTTCAATTGTAACAAATAAATCATTAACAAAAGAATAGTTAGAGACACCAAATTCATTGAAAAAATTGTTAATCTTTGCATACCAAGCTCTGGGAGCTTATTTTTAGCCATATAAAGATTTGTTCAATGTACAAACATACATTTCTTTACCTGGTTCTTCAAAACCTTTAGGTTGAGTCATATAGATTTCTTCTTATAAGTCACCATTCAGAAAATAATTTTTGACATCCATCTGATGGATTTCCCAACCGTATTGAGTAGCTAAGACAATAAGAATCCTTATTGTGCTCATATTTTCAACTGGTGAAATTGTTTCAACGTAGTTGATACTGGGTTTTTAAGTAAACCCTCAAGATACTAATCTAGATTTTAATTAATCAACACTTCCATTAGACTTATATTTAATCTTGTATAACCATCTAGATCCAACTATACTTTGTTGTTCATGAGGAGGGACGAAATCCCAAGTTTTATTTTTAATCAAGGAAGTAAATTCAACTTTCATTTCATCTATCCATGTTTCTTTAGAAGAATCTTTTGTAAAAGATTGAGGTGCAGGTTCATACAATGTCATCAAGGTGTCATATGTATGTTGACTTTTAGTCAATTTTTGAAGGTTTTCAGGATTAGAGTCTTGAATAATAAACTCATCCCATCTAGGTATTTTTATTAGAAATGAAGTAGCTACTAACTATTTTTCAACTATAGGTTCATTACTAAGTTCATCACTCACATCATTTTCATTGTTATCTTCGTAATTTTCATTTTTTCATTTTCATTAAAATCATCATGATTATTAGAAACAAAAGATGAAGAATATGAACAAAAAGGTTTTTCTAAAACTTTTACATTCCTATTTCTTATAACTTCTCTTTTTGATAGATTGAAGATCCTAAGACTTCAATTTTGATACTGTATCCTACGAAAATATAGGAAAAAGAGGTTTTATCAAGATTCTTTCATTTTGATTTCAAAATGAAGATAGAATTTGGGATACTAAAGACTCTCAAATAAAACACAATTAGTTTTTATTTAACTACTTTTCCAGAGAAGTGGAATTAACTAAGGCTTTATTGGGAAATCTATTCAAGATATGAACAACAATGTTCATTGCTTTAGCCGAGAGGAATTTAGGGCTTGTTCGAATGCATCATAGTTCGAGCCATTTCCGAATGGTGTGATATTTCCTTTCCATAATCCCATTATGTTGAGGGGAATAGGAATAGTTAGTGTTCTTTGAATGCCACATTCTAAACAAAATAATTCAAATTCTTTACTGATATATTCTCCCCATTATCATTCCCGAGCCTCTTAATTTGATAATTATAAGAGTTTTCAACTAGAGCTTTAAATTAAATATAGACAAGACATCAGATTTATTTTTAATAAAATAAGACCAAATCATATGAGAGAAATCATCGATCACCGTGACAACATACATAGAACCATTAAGAGATGAAAATTGTATAGGTCCTCGGAAATCATGATGGAAAAGTTGTAAAGTTTCATAAGAATTAACATCATTTTGATTATCTAAGGGATTAGTAGATTGCTTACCATGTAAGCATCCTCCAAATGTTTCATGATTTTAAGAAATAGGTGGTAGACATGTCACTTGGTTTATTTAAGGCATGTTGTACATGCTACTAAATTTGACATAAGCTAGTCTCTCATAACGTAATTGTATGTCACTTCTTTGAGATGTTAAACAAGAAGCAGAGGTAAAACCATTAAACACATACATACCATCTCTTTGTACACCTTTAACTATGGTAACAATATGTTAATATTTAATAAACCACTTGTCTTTTAATAATGTCACACTATGGTTATTTTGATTCAATTGAGAAAAAGAAAACAAATCCATTTTAATCTTATGAACTAATAAAACATTGTTGATGAAACCATTTGAAACTTTTACTTTTCCTTCCCCTTGAACTTTGATAATGGAATGATCACCCAAATAAATCTAATCATTACACTTTGTAAGTTCAAATAAGATATCAAATATGAATTACATGTGCCTAGATGCACCATCATCCAATATTCACTCATTTTCCTTTGTAGTGACAAAGGAAACATAAAAAGCAAATTACATTGGGATTTTGATTATTTTTATTCTTGTTTTGGTTTTGATCTTGATCTAATTTGTTTCCCTTTCAGTTTTTGAAATTTGAATTATTATTTTTAAATTTACATTATTCTTTCTTATAGTAAAATTTTCTACATACATGACATTTAACATCAAAGGTAACTCTTAAATTTCCTAGTTTCGTTTCTTTACCAGGAGGTTTAAAAGTTGATTTTTTATTTTTGTTGAATCTAGAAGTTTTACCATTTGATTTTTTAGCAAGAAGTGTCTGACAAGAATTCTCCTTAGAATACAAATTGTTCATTACCTTCGCTTCCTAAATCATGAGAGCACTAAGGGTGTTTGATATATAGAATTCAAAATTCAAATGAAATTTCTAAATTTTTCATGAATATTCAACTAAATAATAAAATATAGCAATTTATCTTGAATTAAAATTTAATAACCAAGACTTAAATTTTTCTAAATAATTGATTACTTTTTCAACTCCATTCATGGGAGTTATCTTTAATTCTACAATTAGTTTAATGATTTTTTATAAATGCATACATTCGTGCATCGATTCCAATTGAGTCCAAGCCTCACTCGGACTTTCTTGATTCCATATATGAAGGAGCAAATAATCTTGTATGCTTTGCAAGATAATGGACATAGCTTCTTGTACCTTTTGTTGATATCTAGCAATCTGTCCATAGTAGCTTGTCTTCTAGTTACAGACTTTCTCAATTCTTTTACAACTTCCCATAGTTTGTGAGTCATGATTTCCACATTTAATCAAATTTTCCAAATTTTGTATTTATTCGCATTCAACATCTATGATTTATAAATGGTATAATGATTAGACACCTTTTTGTGTAAATAAACTTAAACAATAAAAAAGGGTAAGAATATCCCCTCATCATTATTTACCCCTCATAATTGAATTTTATGTTGAAATAATGGTTATTTGAATACAATCTACAAAATAATGTATTAGATTGAATTATATTGCATTCTATTTAATTTTAAAAAACAAGAAAAAATAATTTAAAATTTACTATATATAAAAAAATATTCAAGCATTGCTCTTTTGTATTTTTGTAATATTCCATCATATCTCGGCCAAGTTGGTCTCACCAAACCGAAGTGAGTTGAGTTTATATATATAAATATATTACCCATTCCTATTTTTAAAATGTACCGAATTAGAAAATTTGCAGCCTAGCCACATTATAGACCGAGCCATCAATGACTTGGTGAGATAATGCATTGCATTAGATGAGTTAAGGAGCTAAGACAACTCAGTGAGCTATGGCGTGAGCTTCCCGCATTTACATGGAAAGAAAAAGTAGATACATCATGGCTAAAGCCACACATACCAAATTGGACACTGAGGATTATAAACCCTTTAACTTCCCATCAATTTTGTAACATGGGACTAAAAATTCCCAATAAATTCTAAAATTTCACATGTCAAGGTCCTGTGGACACGTGGAAAGAAGGAAATCAAATGCAGAGGGGACAAATATTCACTTGGCAACTTTTAAATGGTTTTGGGGTCAGGTGGACCCAAAAACATATTAAAAATGCTTTATTCTAGGGTTTAAACATCTTCCCAAACTGATCACATTGAGGATGTCCAAAATATGGACTTGTGTCATCCATTGATGGTAATTATTGCACCATCATTCTATTTCATTGATCATAGCATGTCCTTCATTAACCGTACTTATAAATTTTACCTCCGTTCTAGACCTGAAAGAATAATTGAATTTATCTTTTCTTGGTGTAAGGATCTACCATAATCCTTGGGCAAGGAGATTACCTGGAACAGTGACACTTGTCACCTACCTATCATTGATTTTAGTGCAATGTGGTGTCGTGATCACTCGACACATGGTCTTTAACAAAAGTACAGATGGGAAATCTTCTAGAAGATAGTTAAATCCATGAACTTGAGGTATGAAAAGGGCTTGGACCTTGAGAAGACATAGAATGAAGATATGTGGTCTCGCTACTTGTCGATTTAGGAGCTAAAAATTTGACTTGTGTAAGGACATTTATCTAGGCTCAAGGAAGAGCAAGAGTCACTATAATAGAAGAATATTTCGAATTCTCTAGAGGGGAGAAGCATACAAAATAACCGTTTTTTAAAAAAATATTCGCCCCCTCCATTCAATAGCATTAAATCCTACACACATGAACTTTAAAGAGCATGGAAAAATTATCAAAAATTCATACACGGTATTTGTAATACGTTTTCATGTGCCATAAATCATAGAGTCCCTATCTTATGAGCATCTAATAAAATCAAAGCAAAAACCATGTCATTGAGGGAAGAGAGTTTTAAAAATATAAATAACTAGACATCTTCTCAACCACCGAATTGTCATAAGATTTAATTAAACTAAACTTGTTACCAAATCACTCAGATACCATTAGGATCGAGTTTAGAATTAAAATAATAATTAATGTTAAAAAATATAATAAACCACATTATAATAAACAAGTAAAATAAAAAGATTTATACAAGGACACCAAAATTAAAGTGGAAAGCCATAGTGCGGTAAAAAAATGATAAATATTTTTCCATTAATGAAAAACTTGTAACCAGTCTAGTAATTCCTTTCCTCACTCCTGCTCTATGTCTTTAACCTAGCATAAATCTGATTCCCTTGGATTAACTTTGTGATGACCTATGGCCATATTTACAATGAGCATGCCACATAAATCATTTGACCCCATGGATCATTTAAATACTAAGTGATGGGATACGAATCCTTGCGAAGCACCCAATTTAATAAAACTAATTAACCATAAACAACATAGTTTATACTAGATAAGGAAGAATATAATTATTATGAATTAGTTAATCATAAACTAAGGTTTATAAAAGCACTTAATATTAAGTTATAACACTGTTTGTAATGTGTTACTATGATGGATATTTATTCAATGAGATGAGAGAGATCATACTACAAAGGCGGATGTGGAAATGTGTTAGGAGTATTGGTATTGGTGTTAGGAGGATCATATTCACCAAAGTAAGGTGTAACATTTATAACAAATGTAATAAGATTATTGTGATGTTAAGGGGGAAATGGTCATATGTTTACATGTATTATAATAGAGCATCATATAAAAGGAATGCATTCAATTCAAAACAAGTGGGAGAAGAGGGATCACCAATAAGCTTATGGTATGGTAAAGGAAAATTATGATTATGTGAAGTAGTGTAAACCTCACAAGAAGATATGGAAAGAATAAAAGGAGAAGGTTGAGGGAGATATCCAATGATGAGTTTGGTGGATTATGTGGGAATGAAAGAAGGTTCTGTGACTCCATGTCTAGCTTTTCCTATTTCGGTGCAAATTAAACCATAACAAATCATATATTGATAACTAGGTCCATACTTCGTGAAATTAGCAGGATATGTGGTAAAAGTAAGTTATTTTGGTGAATGATTGATAGTGTTACAAAATGAAAAAGGGGAAGGATCTGGTAAGGCCTCATAGATGACACCCTTGTATAGGAATTTAAGACGTGCATTAAGGGTTTAAGGGAATGCATTCATGGGATGGATCGAAGGAGATACAAACATAATATTATAATTAAGATTATTAGCCATTACATGACATGGGATGGGAAATTTGCATGGATGAAATACTAATGGGAAGTGTGATTGTACCTAGGAACTTTATAGGAATATTATAAAATCCATGAATACAAATAAATGAGGGAGTTAGGAGGCCTCAAAAATTCTAATTTTATAAAGGAATGATAGATTAAAAATTTTAAGAATGGATCCATTATCAACTAAATCTCATTTAAACCTTTATATTATGGATGAAAAATTGAATATAAAGGGGCGAACCATTACTAAAATATAGATTGAGAATTAAATCCAGGAGATGTAAAGGTAATATGCTATTTATTAAAAGAGAATGTTGTAGTGAATCTATGATAAACATATTAAAGAGAAGTGTTAGGATGAAAGTAAGTGCTAGAAAAAATGTTTTTGTTTTTCTCTCACATTCAAGATTGGCATGCAAGAAAGTAGGGAGAGAGACACTAATGTTTGTGAAAATTGAAGGACCCAAGGGTATCTAGGGTGACAAAAACGATTGTGGTAATATGTAAGAGTAATGTTCCAATAAGGGTATGGGTTTACCAAACAATTTAATATAATTTGTATTAAACATTTTTAAGAGTACCTTATTGTAATAAATAATTTTCAGACAATAAACTATAGTAATGCACAAATAGCAAACATTGAATAATGTAAAAACCTAAGAAAATGAGAGAGGGATGATGACTTATATGATTGTGTGTAATCTAGGAATGATCGGGACTATATATCTTTTGCAATAGGATGGAAACATTCTCACAAAGGCTCAATGAGGGTTTGGAAGATTATAAATGTGTAGGGTAGAATTTCTTCTAGGAGCACAAGAACACCCCAAATGCTACTGACTAACTTGGGCACGTATGTATGCTCAAATTCTTAGAACCTAGTCCTTTCTAGATTAGAATATCTTTACTTCTATTCTCTCTTTATTACTCTCATTTTGTTATTACATCACTTATCATACATTTAACTTGCAAAATAAATGACTTAGTACACATGCCCAAAAAAAAATCAAATCTAATAAAAAAGATGATAAATGAGGAGTCGTACTGACCCGGATAGTCACCTAAAGAGTGAACTTATGACTGAGCATTGGACTACATTTGAGACTCCATGTAGTTTTCCATGTGTGTGTGTATCTGTGCCCTAGGTTTCCCTTGTGCAAGTTTCATGATGATAATAGGCTAGATCTAGATTGTACCGAGTATGTATGATTTTTGTAATGGAATAGAATAAAATCCCTTCCTCTCGTTGTGTATGTAGACAAATTCAACCATTGTCCCTTTTACGAATGTATTAGATGTATGCATTGTAGTCATCTTATGACTTTGTGCAAACTTAGGTGGTGATAAATAATGTTTATAGTGCATGACCCCTTATTTGAAATATGTAACTTAGTATATATATGATCCCTTGTTCAAATTTTAGAATTGACAACTGAAAGGTCTACCCAACATATTAAAAGCTAACTAAGAAGACAAAATGACCAAAAATAGTAATAAAAGATAAAAGGAATGATAACTAGATCATACCAATCAAAGATCACAAATGCTAATCAAACACCATGATCAATAAGATGAAAGAAATTCACCGAATAACTTTACATAAAATCTTTGCAAACAAATGAGCATAAATATCATATATTATTATGAAACTCAATGAAATACAATGAGAATGGTCCTTGGTTATATAGGCAATGAATAACAATCTAAGAATGATTCAAGGTCGTAGATCAAGCCATAAATCATGGGAAGAACTAATCATCAAAGAACTAGTCAAGACCATAAATTTAGGAAAGAACCAAACTTTAAGGATCTATTCAATACCATAGATAAGGGAAATAACTAGTCAATACCATATATCAAGGAAATAACTATACCAAATAACTAAATATTATCCCCCTAATATATAAATAAATAAAAAGAAATATCCACACACATAAGTGGGTGAGATTAAATACAATAAAGGTAAATAAATTACCTAGGTGAACATGAGCTAAGGTAAATACCTACTCTAAAACCCCCCTAAAGTGAAGCTAGGGGCCAAAATAGAATTGACATGTCCATAGTGTGAGTCCCGACAACTAGGCTTGATGAGGTACTCATGTATAATATATCCATGAAGAAATATCGAACCAAAAGAAGAAAATAATCTTGCTAGAAGGAAAGAGAAAGAAGAAGACTAAGAAGGAATATGTTCTCATGAAAATTCCCCAAGAACAACTTCCAAAACCCTAAACATTCCATGCAACTCAGGTAGTGAGGTGATGTAAAAGGATTCATAAAGATGTCCACAACATGCTGCTGATTCGAAATGTATTCCAAGAAAATAAATCCATCCTGAATGTGCTAACGAATGAAGTTGATGTGTATCTCAATATGCTTGGTCCATTAGTGCTAAATTGGGTTTCAAGAAATGTGAATTGTACTTTGGTTGTCACACCAAAGTACATTTGGGGAATCCTATGGGAATCCAAAATCTATCAATAACTATCAAAGCAAAAGAATCTGCTGACTCATTGTAACTGTTGCCCTATACTCTGCCTATGAAGATGAAAGTGCAATATCCTATTACTTTTTACACGCCCAAGCAACTGGAGAAGAACTAAGGAAAAAAAGATAGCCAGAAGTGGAACGTCTATCATCAATAGAACCCACTGACTCTAAATATGTATACCCAATCAACTGAGTATAACCCCTAGTGTAGTGTAGGAAAAAGTTGGAAGTGCCCTGCAAATAGTGCAAAATCCTTTTAGTAACCTATTAATGACTACTATGAGGAGAATGTGAAAGCTGAGATAAAAGCCATACTATAAATGAAATATCAGGGCGAGTATGGGTCAAGTACATAAGACTTCCAACCAACTTCCTATACAATGTAGGATCACAAAGTGGTGTGCTCTAATACCATGAAAGGAATGGTAAGAAGATTGTTCCAAGCCGCGATCTCAGAGGATAAAATTACACCAAATTAGATTTACAAAATAGAAGAGCTAAAATACCATATATAGAAATTTATCATAATCCATAATGCTCACTACATTACAATACAATGACCTGACTTACTCAATAAGAAAGATGTACATAAAAGAGGAGGGAAGTGTATCTACTACCTAAATCGGTGGTGAAGAACTCCCACTAATTGATACTTTTGTAGTTAACTTAAAAATACTAGTAAGCTAACTCCACATAGATGAGAAGCTAACTCAACACAACTAGTAAGATAACTCCACACAACTAGTATACCTAAGTATGCTAACATAACAAGTGTAGGGCTAACACAAGTTTAAGAATTATTCTATTAAATAAAAGGATAAATAATAACCTAGACAAACACCCTCTCGTAAGCATAGCTTAGGAGGGTGAAAAAGAAGATGGGTCCCAACAAAAAGGCCTAATGAGGTACTCACTTACAAGAACTGGGAAAATTAGAGACCACAAGGTACTAAAAACTAGTAATAACAAAGTAGAGAGAGAAAAATCCTGCTACAAGATATCATTAGAAGATTGGCTCCAAAAAATCATACACTGCTAAAGAAGTGTGGTGTGCATTGTGGTATAAATACATTGTCTAATCATAGAACTCAAAAACTACTGACATTAGGCTTCACTAGAATATCTCCATGTAAGGAGACTGTCAATAGAGTGATGTAAAAGTGAAAAAAAAACACCAAACATAATTTGATCAACTACTATAAATAGGTGTGCCACGATCCAAGAATAACCAAGGCAATAAGGTAAGGATATGAGATCAAAATAAATAGGAGTGGCATGATCCAAGAAAATCCAAGGTAACAAGGCAAGGACATGAAACCCAAAGATGCAATATGAACATGTAAGAAGGAAAGGACACGAAACCCGGTGAATCAATCTCAAATTTTGGTGCAGTCTGAGAGAGAAAATTGAGAAATGGCTCTGACGCGTGATAATGGCCAGAAGCGACGTTTCAACAACCAGTTTTAATGCACATGGGTCGCATTCTTCTTCAGCATGGCCAGAAGTGATGTCTCAACCACCGATTTTAATGAAGAATGCGTTTTGGTCAATGGTTGGGCTGCTTACACGTTTTCCTATGTTTTCTGTCTCCTGGGCTCGACCCATGCATTGTATAAAGCCAGATTTGGCTCATTTTAAAAACATGATAACAAGTTGTTCATCTTTTCTGCTCTGCCCTCCCTTCTTTTCTTCTCTAGGGTTGAAAATGGAGTTCGAACCTCCTCCCTGCTCTGTAATGGCGTTTTTGCCTTTTACTAATGGAATGATGTTCTGTGCAAACTTCTGGAGCAACAAAAAGCATGTTTTGTGATGCATCTGTCCATCCTTGCTCATCTTTTGTTTGTTCTCTTCTTGCCTCTCTTCATTGCAGGTATTTGTGCATGTTTGAATGTTCATTGCAGGTCTGGAGCTATGTTCATGGAGTTTTGGGACATTTTCTATGTGAAATCTATCCTTGGGCCTGTGATGCATCTGTCCATCCTTCCCATTGCTCACCTCTCTTTGTCCCATGGCAGTTTTGATAGATGTTCAACATTCTCCTTCTCTGGTGTATCACCGTTTTAGTGTAGGCTTTTGTTCTTTTCCTTTCTCTCTCTCTCTCTCTCTCTCTGTCTCCTTGGCATTGTTAGATTAGGATTAGATTAGCTTGCCTGCACTGGAATAGCTTGTGGCAGGTAGTTTAGGAGCAGGAACCAGCCTTCTCTGGAGATTCCTTTCTCATTTTACAGGTCCCACACCTGGAGAAAGGATTCAATGTTGTGCAATCACACTGGATGCCTGAGTGATCAACCTAGAAGCCTGATCTGCATCCAGGGGTGCTGTGATTTTGCATCAACATTTCCAAAATCAACTACTCGAACACTGACAAACTAACACTGGGCTTCACCATAATGGCTCCCCCACAAGAGAGACTATCAACATGCCAAAAAAGTGTTGAAAATATAGATCCAAAGTATTTCAACAAAAAAGAGAGATATAAATCTATACACCCATAGATACAAGAATGAAATACCCAAAATTTTTGGATGTTGAGATCAACCGAAGTTGCATCCATAACTAATTGCAACACCCTCCAAAATTTGAAACTTCATAATTGAGTGCATGTAAATATTACAATGAGTAAAAGTACCTTTTATATTGGAAATATATGTTTTAAAATGTCACCAATGCATAGATCTCAAAAACATACACAATTTCAAAAAAAAGATCACCTTAATCCGAGCTACAGATCAAATGTTATGAGCTCTAGAAGGTTTTTCCATTAAAATAATATTTTAATGCTGATGTTTTTTAAAAAGGTACACGTGATGCCCAAATGTCCAAAGGGTAAAAGAGTGCATCCACATGATACAGGCTTGCGACCAAAGAATAAAATCCTTCTCCGAAAATCTAAATGTCCAGAGGATAAATCATTGCATTTAGAGGGCACATGTCAATATCCAATGGATAAAAGAATGCACCTAGAGGGTAAAAATATGCGTCCAGTGGATAAAAGATTGCATCCAAAGAAAAAATATCCAAAGGGTAAAATAATGCATCTATAATGTACACACTTATATCAAAAGGATAAAATAATGCACCTAGAGGGTACATATTTGTGTCTAGTGGATAAAAGATTGCATCCAAAACAAAAATATCCAGAGGGTAAAAGAATGCATCTAGAAGGTACATGCTTATATCCAATGGATAAAAGATTGCACCCAAATATTACAATTGTTAACACAAACTTTGACTACAAATATCACTTTTTATGGGACATGTATATAAAAAAAGAGAAACCCATAAAGTTTCTCAAAAAACCCAAAAATGTGATATAATTTTTGAGTCAACAAATATGTCTATACATAATTGTACGGATTGTTGGAGAAATGTGCCAAAAAAATCTTTAAAAATCTAGACTTGACTATCTCAAAACATGGTAGAGTGTATAGTCAATTCTTGGGTTTTGGCATTTTCCAAATCCAATGGTGCACTCCATTTTGCATATAAATACATACTGCAGATAAGTGCTAACAAATTCTAAATACATGTAAATAATAAACCTTTGCTTATAAAGAAAAACTTACAAATGGATGTCTAAATCATCTATAGCTCTCATACCATAAAAGGAACGAAAACCAGATCGTACCAAGAAAGAAACACATATGCTAATCAAACACCATGCTCAATAAGATGAAAGTAATTCACTAGAATAACTTTACATAACAATTTTACAAACAAATGCTCTGTAATATCATTTATTATTATGGAACTCAATGAAATATAATTATAACAGGCCTTGTTTATATAGGTAAGGAATAACAATCTAAGAACCAATCAAGGTTCTATATCAAGTCATAAATCATGGAAAGAACTAGTCATCAAACAATTAGCCAAGAATATGGATGTAGGAAAGAACTAGACATCAAGGATCTCATCAATAGCATAGATCAAGGAAAGAACTAGTCCATACCATAGATCAAGTAAAATAACTATACCTAACAACTAGATAATATCCCCTAATATCTAAATAAATAAAAAGAAATATCCACACACATAAGTGGGTGAGGATAAATAAAATAAAGGTAAATAAAGTACCTAGGTGATCATGAGCTAAGGTAAATACCTACTCTAACAAGAGAAAGAGAATAATATGAGCACCTAGGTGGGATAAAAGTGACTGGGAGATTCTATCTTAACTGGATGATAGTGTCTTAGGGAATCTAAAGATAAATTTATCAAGTGTCGAAAAATCTATATGATGTGTAAATCCAATCAAGTTCAAGAGATAAAGCAGCCAAAATTCCAAAAGGAGTTTTCAACCACTAGTTTTCTTTATTAGGAATCATGAATAAATTCATATAATTTAGGACCAAGAAATGTACCCAAGTTCATAGATTTTGTGTCTACACCAAGAATTTTTGTGCGACCACCTTGAACACACATTCAGTACAACAAAAGAAGTATATGAATTTTTTTAGATCAGTTTGATGATCTATTCCTATCACCCATAGGAGTTCCACTTCAAAGGCAAGGTAACACATGTTATGTATTTAGTCCAAATTTCTTCACCCCGTGCAAGTCCAATTTTCTTGAAACCAAAGAAATATAGAACATGGAGAATTTACATTGACTATCGAGCCTTGAACACAGTTACTGTGAATAATTTACACCCCATTTTGAGGTTTGATGATTTTTAAGACCAACTCTGTTGTAAAAAATTATTCACCAATATTGATCTCAAGTTTGTCTATCACCAGATTCCCATCCATCCAAGTGATGTCTAGAAGAATACATTTATGTCTTCTGGAGGTCTATTCGAATGGTTGGTCATGCCCTTTAAAATAAATTATGCTCCTACAAATTTCATGGCGATGATGGATGACATCATATGGCCCTACACCAATTCCTCCATGGTTGTCTAGTTGGATGATATACCCGTATATAGTCACAAATGTGAGAAACATATCCAAAATGTTTGAGAAGTAATCCAAACCCTTAAAAATCATAGATTTTATGTAAATATAGACAAACACACATTTTGGATGAGTAAGGTTTAGTATCCAGGGTAAGTTTTTATGAATAAGGAGCCCATGTTGACCCGAGAGAAAATATAGGGTTTTCAATAATGACATACTCCAAAGAGTCTTACAGAACTCCTTAGCTTCTTGTGTCTTTCCAATTTTAATTCTTTATTTGTATTGGAATTTTTAAATATTTCTTAGCCATTGAGACTGGCTTCCTAAAGGAGGGAGCAAGGGTACATTCTGATGGGGGATGTGCAATATAGAGAATTCAAACATTTTAAATAAATATTAAGATCAGCCCATTTCATTTTATTACATGACCTAAATCAACCTTTCAAATTGATGACATATGTATTTGAGTATGTGTTGGGAGATGTTATCATCTAAAATTCCAAACTTCTTCTATATCATAGTGAAAATTTTAATTACATAGTGAGGAAGTACCCAACATATGATAGGGAGATTTATGACATCATCAAAGCCTACAAGAAATATAGATGTTACATTCTATTGAAAGAGACAGTCATCCAAAAATACGATAGACCATTGGAGTTCCTTCAAATGTAGAGAAAATTAAGCAATGAAAGACACCAAAATTTGGCAACATACTTGCAATATTTCCACTTGATAATAATACTTAATAAGTGATGTTCTAATTAAACCGTAGATTGGCTAATCCTCCATCCAATTATGTCCCTAATAACTATCCTTGACCTAGGCAGACATGAGACTTCCAATTGGTGCACTTTATATGAGATAGATCTTGACTTTTCTAATACAAAAACACATCGGTGTTCCATCTCGGTGAATTACAAAAGATGATAAGGGAGGCAAACATTAGTAGGACATCAACATATTTTGGCATGGAAAAGACACTCGGTAGTACTTCAAAAGCACTTGTACTTTAGCCTAACGTAAGGAATGAAGCGATTAAGTACATCTAAATTTACACCCCTTGTGAAATTTATGAACGATATAATAAGAAACAAGGATTGTATATTCCATTTCTGGAACTACCAAGCCATGGGCCTCCATCTCAATGGACCTTCTCTACAACTTTATGATTTCAAAACATGAAAATGATTGTTTTTTTTTTATAGTTGATTGATTTTCTAAAAGGGATATAATGATATGTACTTGTAAGAAAAAGATTTTTTCTAAAGAAACTACTAAACTCTATTTTATTCATGTATGGATCACCTTTGGGATTCCTAAGTCTATCATTTCTAATGGGGAGAATAGATTCTTGAGCATGTTCTAGTCCACCATATAGGGAATGGTGAAAATTAAGTTGATGAAGTATACATCCTTCCACACATAAAATAACATACAGATAGAGGTGATGAACCATTTAATTTTCCACATGATCCATATGTATCTCTCCAAACACCCACATATATGGGATGATGTGCTGCCCTACATACAACATGGATACAATATGGCCATGCACAACTCCAACAATCACAGTCCATTTGAAATTTGTTATGGATTCCAGCCTATAAGACCCATTGATGTATGCATTCGGAGCATAGAAAAGGAAAGAAGATTTGTTGAACAAATTTAGTACACTCAGTAGTAGGTCTAAGGTATTTTACAGAAGTTGAATGAAAATTCTAAACAAATATATGATCAACACAGGATTCCACGTCATTTCAAGGTTGGTGATAAATTCTTGTCATGACTTTATATGGAAAGGCTTAAAGGTCCACACAGGAAATTTGACCTCTTTGATATGGTCATTACACTATCACCAAAAAGGTGGACGAGAATGATTTCAAGTTGAATCTTACACCGTACCTAGATTTAAATCCTATATTACATGTGGACATCCTTAAACTAAACCACCCACCACCTTTAGACACCTTGGTCATACTAGAATAGTTGAACATATATGAAATACATTCATAAATCTTTTATGCGGTTCAAGAAGATCATATTGTGGACACTTCACAAAGACCACCGAGAAGACGTAGTGTTTGGCTCCATCGGGTGATAAAGAAAGGAAAATATAGTCATCAAGGTGAGTGGCACACCACGTATGTACGAGATAAATAAACAATTTCCAATCTTGATTGGAACCCTTGGTTCAATGGGTACGATTTCTTCGAAAGGAGGGAGGAATGATCAAGACAATAACCCAAGTGGTTCTTCTAGTGGGGAAACTTTTGGGAGTCATAATGTTTGCCTTTGTATCTCTAATAGACTCCATTCAAAATGCATCAAAAATCTTGGAACGTGTAGAATATGGTAAAATGGATTCAAAATAAGTTCGGAAAAAATTTTCCTCCGAAATCCACTTCTCAAGGCCTCAAATTTTAATTCTTGTAGTGCCGCTTTAAAATAATAAATTCTAAAAAAATAGCTATTTAATGAAAATTTAAAATATGTAATTCACGAAAGGTAAATAACCTCATCTTCATCAATATTGGTGACCTTCCACATTCTTGTAAATGTATCTTAATATTTCTATAAGTATTATATAATTAGATGTAACCCATGAGGGGAAGACATGTATCTCCTTATAGAGATAAATATTGTAATAACACTTTTTTGAGCAATATACATCTCTTTTCAGAGAAATATTTTTAGTTTACATTTTTTACAATTGTTATTTTTTCCTTTAATCCCAAAACCCCTTAGTTTTGGATCAACAATTTCCGGTATCTAGGTCAGCATTTATAGGTTAAGAGTTTCAATTTCTCATCTTTGACTAAATTTGAATGAAAATCATCTTCTTTGTGCATATTGTAATGCCCACTCCTCTTCTACTCTATTTGAACCGTGTTATCAATTTTGAATTGATTATAATCTCAAACCTTATTGTTGTATTATAGTTAGCGCGAAATAAAATGTGTGGGACATCTTGATTACTATTGTGTTCTGGTTATCATTTTGACTATATTGTCCTATTGTGGAATTGAGGGGAAATTAAGGATAAGAAAATTAGCTAGAATAGTTTCCTTGTTATAAATTGATTGTGATATCATTTACTCATCGATATTGTCTTTTTATATTTAATTTATCACTGTGACTAAACACATAGACATCATTGCACAAGGTACATGGAAATATTAATAGAGGAATGAGAGTAACACATTGTGATATGGGAATCAAAGGATATATGTTACTGTAACTGAACTGATTAAATTTTAATAAACATTTAGTATGGAAGATAATGATGTGTTGTTAACTTAGATATATATTGATATTTTGAATGTTCTTCATATTGATTTTTATTAGGATGGTCAAAGTCATTTTGTGATATCGTTGATATTGAAGGATTGACGAAATGGTGAACGACTGAAAGTATTGCTTAAATTAGATGGTTTATTTGGTTATGATCTTAATTGCAAACTAATGTATTAGCAGAATCAAAATGTTGGAAATTGAGAGTAATTTTTGAAACAATTGGTCTTACCAATAGTAGTTATGACATTTAACATTAAAATTGATATTTAGATATAAGCATTTTTATTAGTTCGATATCACTAATATGGCCACAAGGTTAGAAAGGTATTGTGTGATTTTGTAGGTAATTACTTCACAATAGTAAACTACATGGGGTAGGAGACCAATAACGAAGGAATGTGGGGCATTGGAAGCTGGTCACCATGGAAACTTGTGTTATGTTGTGTGTGTCTTATTTGTTGTTAGGGGATCCCCATGGGGGGGATTACCTCCTATTATGACCAAGGGGTTTGTGTGTTATTTTATTTTATATCTCCTTTATTTAATTTTAGTATGTGATTTTATAGTGATGTATTTCCCTTTTATTAATTAAGTTATGTGTCTAGGTTAGTAAATTAATCATTTTACTAAACTAACTATGGATGGGACAAAAAAAAGTCATTTATTATATTAGGTGGTTCTTTAGTTTATGTGTTGTAAGTGAAGTGTATGTGATCTTGAGTGTTGTACACTCTACCTCTCCTTAGAAATTCGGATTTGGCCTTAAGGGTCAATTTTGGAGGCTTGTGGGACAAGTTAAACTTGTCCCACACCTCTTAATTTATTATACCAACCCTACCTATGGGTTGGGGGGTCAAAAATAGACCCCATTATGTGTTTTGGGAAGAAAAAAAGGTAAATTTTTATTGCACTTTCTTACATGTATTTAATTTTTGTCCTTATGGGGTGTGGGTTGAAGTGGTGTGTGTAAGAGGGTTGTCATACCTCTCAACCACCCATTTATTATGCCTTGGGGTTGAGGTTTGACTTGTGATGTGGAGTTGAGGATGAGTGATGTGGCATCCTACATGGAGCCACCTCACCCTCCTCTTCCCTTTTCCTTTATATGCATGTTTAATTGTTGTTTTAGGGGTTACTTGCTCATTCTTTTAGGGAATTCTTGTAAATTTGGAGAGCTTTCTTGAGAATGGAGCTTGGGAATGGATGGGAATGGAATGCTTGGAGCTTATTGTGTATTAATACTCTTCATTTGTGAGGTATATCTCCATCTTTTTTTTTTTACCTTGTTATTTTTTTGTGCTCTTATGTGTAGATGTTGATTGTTACATTGGTTATGCTTGTTGAAATAGACTTGATTCTTAGGTTGTGGGAGAAATGGAAATGGGGGTAAAAATTGAGGGAGGCATAAGAGAAATGTTATTGATATTTTAGGATGGAGTTTGGGTTTGGATGCCCACCTTGTTGATTGATAAGAACCTTGCATATAATAAATCAATAAACTACAGAAGATAATAAAACACAAGAGATATGGGGACCAAGATGTCCTAATATCAATATATGTAGACTAATACCCTTAAGGTAGGGCAACACCATACAATCCTCCTTTAGGAAGGAGTAACTCCACAATATCCCAAGATGGGAATCCACTTCGAGGGGGACACCTCCAATATACCTCTACCAAGTACAAGAATCAACTCATACATACCTTCCCTCATAATGATACTTACATCCTTTAAATAGGATGGGTAAAACGTAATCCCAATGTAGGTCGACCCATTACCCAATATAATTAATCCCTATGTGAGCCCATATAACTAACTAAGGGGATGTGTGCCACATGTCGGCATCTCCATCAACCCATATACATTATAATATTATATCCCATGTGAACCCATACATATAACTAAGGGGATGTGTGCCACATGTCGACATCTCCATCAACCCATATACATTATAATATTATATCCCAAGGTACATAGCATTGTGTCCCTCTTTGACATGTTTTGTCCCCAAAACATAATAAGAAGCCATATAATGAGTGTGCTTTAACTTATTACACATTTGTCACCAAACTCGATCATCCAACCACCCATATGAAATCCTAGTGGGTGATGTTGCTCCAAACCTGATTCCATATTCCATTGTGCTTGTCTGATTCCATCTTGGTCCATATGTGTTCCTCCTCGGCATCCATGCATATCCAAAATTATTATTCCTGTGATTCCATGTCATACAATTATTGTTCCATTGATTCCATGCATAGCCAAAATTATTACTCCTCCAATTCCCTGTATATTCATATAGATTGCTGACCTCATGTATCTGAGCATGTCTCCATGATGTTTCCCTCTCATGATGATATGGGTGTCTATATGGCGCAACCTTAGTATGTGTAACCTTATCAATCTTTTCCTCTACTTTCTTTTCCTCTTCAAACTTGTTTGTTATTTCTTTTTCTCTTGAGTAGAGAAATTGTTTTTTTCCTTTCATCATCCTCTCCTTCCGATTCATCCTTATTCCCTTTTTCACCATCTTCAAATTCATCTTCATGATCCAATTTCAAATTATTTTTTTCCTTGCTAAGTGTGATATCTTACAATGTAATTTTCCTTTGCTTGTACCATAATTTCATGAATTTATTTTGCAAATCAATATTAATTGTTTCCAATGTCTCTAACTAGGATATCCAAGAATAATATCCATACCATTCATATCTAAAGCATAAAAATATGAATGTAAAACATATTTATCCATAGAAAGCTTTAAATCTTCAAAAACTTGAATTTTCTTACCATCCATTTGAGATTCCTTGATATGCTTTGTTTGCACATGTAGATTGTGAGCTACATCCATATTGATGAAGTTATATTGGCTACTAGGGTTTATGGAAACAATTACCTTTTTCTTTGAATGCACCCTTCAAACTAAAATATTGAAGCTTCCTTCTTTAGAGATGCACTATCCTTTTTCTTTGAATGCACCCTTTAAAATAAAATATTGAAGCTTCCTTCCTTGGAGATGCACTATCCTATGTAGCAGCTTCATCATCAACATCTTCTTCTTCTTCTTCTGATGTTGCTTCTACTTCTTCTTCTTTTTATTTTTCTTTTTCTTCTTCTGCTTTGTCTTCTTCTTCTTTTGTTGCCATCTGTCCATGAAAACTTGTTCCAGTTCCTCCAAATACCAATTAGACTTTTCCTTTTCTAACTCAGAAAACCAAATCTATGCAGGGCCACTAATCCACAACTTGAATAACCAAATATTTGATGGTTTAGAGAATTTAACCCTAAATTTGTTCCACCATTCTCTAGCATCAATCCTGCCATCTCCAAAAAAAGCTACCATCCACATGATCCACAAAACTAGGGTTTTAGGAATAGACCCTTTTGATAAAAAAAAATTCTAAACCTTTTGGCTAAAGTTCGGCCAAAAATCAGAAATCACAGAACACAAACCCCAATTTAATTTTTTAGAGGTTTATGAAAATGTAAGAAATTCAAGAAAATTCCTCAAATTGCAGCCTATGGAGCAAAATAGTGAAAAACAATAAAAATGAAATAAATCTATCAAAATAGATCCACTAATTTTGAAATTTCAGTGGTATCACCTTTAAATATATTACCATCAACCCAAAAAATTATTTTCTAATTCATCATTATTTAGAAGATATAGACGAAACCATAGAATTAGGGTTTCAACCCTAAAATGAACACAACTTTTGTAAAACAGCTCCAAAAAATCTGAAATTTGGAGGGAAGATCACTTGAACTATGTTTCCACTCCCCACAAACAATATCTGAAAAATTCCAAGTCGATATCCAGATATAGACAAATCACCAACATTAGGGTTTCATCCCACAAATTACTCGGATCACTGCTCTGATACCACTTGATAAGAACCTTGCATATAATAAATCAATAAATTGCAGAAGATAATAAAAAACAAGAGATATGGGGGCCAAGATGCCCTAATATCAATATATGCATAATAATACCCTTAAGGTAGGGCAACACCATACAATGCTCCTTAAAGAAGGAGTAACTCCACAATCTCCCAAGATGGGAATCCACTTTAAGGGGGACACCTCCAATATACCTCTACCAAGTAGAAGAATCAACTCATACATAAGCTTCCCTCATAATGATACTCACATCCTTTAAATAGGATGGGTAACACCTAATCCCAATGTAGGCTGACCCATTACCCAATATAATTAATCCCTATGTGAGCCCATATAACTAAGGGGATGTGTGCCACATGTCGGCATCTCCATCAACCCATATACATTATAGTATTATATCCCATGTGAACCCATACATATAACTAAGGGGATGTGTGCCACACGTCGGAATCTCCATCATCCCATATACATTTTAATATTATATCCCAAGGTACATAGCATTGATAACTATGATTTGTATTTATCTTGTTATTATCTTGAGGGAGGAATAAGAGTGATGGAGGCATAAGAGTGGGTTGATTTCTTGAGGGATGCATAAGAGTGGTGTATCTTCTTGGAGGGAGGCATAAGAGTGATGTGTTTGTATTGTGATGGAATGTTTGGAGGCTCATAGATGGATACCCAAGCCATTGGGGGGCATAAGAAGAACCGCAACATTCCTTTCGCCTCCATGGCTTTAGCATGAAGCCTTTGTGTTTTGATATTTGTTGGTTGGTTGTAAAGAAATTAGTATTGTCTTATTTCATTTTTTGTCCTCATTGAATGAGTGTGTGGGAGCCTTTTTTTTGAGTTGCCATGGTTGTCTAATGTCCTTCATTGCTTCCTTGTTGGGGCTCGAGGGCCAATGTGGAAGAAGGCTTCTCTCTCTCATTGGACATTTTGGTTGGGTGGAGAGTGTTGCGTACTCCCCCGTTTTGTTGCATGTATGGTTTGATGAAGATGGTGGAACTCATTGCATAAAGTGATCTCTTGGAAATGAACATGTGAAGTTGCATTTTGCAATATCAATACTCCTCAACTTGTAAATTTTACCAACATTAAATTGCATGTAACCTTATCCATTGGTTGGATTCTTGTAATTGATATATTATGGCTTGTATGTCTTTATCAAATGGGTACCTTGTAACTATCTTGAAATGCAAATAAAGATCCTTTAATTATGAGTGTTATTTAAGTTGATGGAAAAGGGAGTGTTTATCATTTTGAAATTATTGGTAATTGTGTTTGAATGAGATAAATTTCATTTAGGTATGGTTATTAATCTACCATTCAAATTATGTACAAGACGGGGTGATTAAAATTAATTTTACAACATAATCCTCCCTTGTTGCAATAGAGATTGCCCTATGTAAACGAATAAATCAAATTTAATTTTAGACTCCTTCAAGTTATCTAAATGAATTGGAGTGGATAATTTGTTTGGCTAAAACATAAAAACAAAATTCACACTACTAACATCTCCATTTTTGAAAAAAAAATCTTACAAAATTAAGCCTATAATCATAAACCTATTTCCCTTTTATTTTGAAATCCCTACTCAAATGGGAAATTTATTAAATAAATAAATTCATATTTTTAATCTATAATAAATATACATTAATAATACTTTAGTTATTTTTTCCAAAATTTACAACATCATTATATAAATAGAACAAATAAATATATTTGTACTTCCCTTAATAATAAATTTATGTATATACAAATAGTTATATACATTACACTATATTTAGTAATGCTTATTGCATAGTAATATTTATTACAATTAAAATTAGTATTGTAATGCTAAATCTTTTGAGTTTGTTTAGGCTTATAGCTTAGTGAATAAATAAATAAAAATATAAAATAAAAAAGAAATAATTATGAATGTTGTGGGTTAAAAGTTAAAAGTTTAGAGTATTATTTGTTGAAACTTTTGTTTTAATAAAGTGGTTGGGGGGGCGGGTGCCAACCACCACCCACCCCCATATTATATATATGGGGTGGGTGGTGGTCAAGCACCCCCCCCCCAAAATATTTTCAACCCCTTAATTTATTTTGAAAACCCCACTTTTTTTTTTAATAAAATAAATGCGGTCGTCCTTAAGTTTAGCGGCCTATGCAATTTTTGCTATCCATGACTATTGATCTCCAATGCGACCTGCACATTTTCCCAATAGTATATATATATATATTCTCTTTCAAATGATAGATATACGCAATGTGTATATATAGGCCTGCAATACAAAACAAAAGAAATTTCTTAAAATGCGCTGGTCTAAATGGGGTAAATACCAAGATACCGATTTGGGTAATCTTTGAAAAAGATGCAAAAGAATAAGAGCAGTGACATTTAGAAAATAAGCAAACCCTAAGAGAGGGAATGTAAATAAAAAAAACTAACTCCTCTTGTGAGCAATCACCCAAGAGCTTGAGCGTCCTCCCATGTCTTCATCTTCTTGCCTCCTTCATTAAGCAAATCCAAACAAAAGAAATGAGAGTTTAGGGTTAGAAAAGGAGTATATGAAATCCCACAGGATTTTTAGGATTTATTTTTCTAAACCTACATCTAAGGGTTGAGAAAAATTAGATCTAAGGGTGTAGGATGAACCCTACATCATTTAAGTGATGGGGTATTTAGGTGGGAATGAAATAAATAAAAGATGGGTGTGTATTAGTAAATGGGGCCTAAGGGGGTTTAGATTAGTTTCATACCTTGAACTTATAAAAATAAATTCATAACAATGTGCATGTCTTTAACAATGAAAAATATTATCCTAGTATGATTTAATTTAAAATTGTTTTCTACCTTAAATAAAATTAATTTAAAAGAGATTAATGGAGTAATTTTTTGAAAGGTTAATGAATATTATTTAATATTGTAGGTGTGTAAGCATTATTTTAAGACTGGAAAATATCATGATACTTTGAGCAAGATCAGATATCATAAGAGAAATAGGATACAAAAAAGAAAGGAGGAGAAAGAGAAAGTTTGATGTCCTAGGGTATGAGTTATGGTTTATGAGATGAATTAGTGATCTCCATCAGTTTTGGAAGTATTAATTTCATATATAAAACATACTAAGGTGTCTAATTTTTTTATTTTTCATACATAGGGAGTTTTAGCCTCCTTATGGAGTGGGTGCTTCACTAAATTAGGGTTGGTGTTCTACTAAACTAGGGGTTGATACTGCTTGTGTCATTGGTGCCTCACTTAATAAGGGGTTGGTGCTCCTTGTGAAGTTGGTGATTCAATAAAATTCTTTGATTTGTGTAATATAAGTAGTGTTTTAGTGGGTTTTCTTCCTCATGAGGGTTTCCCACTTATATCTTGTGTTTGTGAGTTGTCTTACATGTGTTATGGTTATTTGATTGTATTGTGTACACTTAATAAGATATCGTTGAATGTATGTAAATGGGTGGATGGTGATGTATGATGAAATAAATTGTAAATGAATTGAATAAATTAAAGGAATGATTTGGCCCCCTCTAACTTGCATGTGCTTCCAACTACAAATCACATCAACTTCAAAATTCCCCTTATCCCTCCATTATAACACATTATGATCCCTCCACTAAGATGTGCCATGAATCCCTTTGTTTCCTCCAAAAAATACACAAATTTTCCCTATTATTCCTTTCACTATCTACACCTTATTCCTCTAATTCCCAATTATGAAGCTTCACCCCAACAAGATGACACCAAAATCTACATGGACCACATGATGCAAAACATAACCACATTATCTAAAGGAAAAGGAAAAACAATGACCATATTTTCCAAATGATAAGGACAAAAAATGATCGAAATATAATAAAACTCATGGCTAGGAACTTGCCACAATAAAACACCTTCATGGTTTATACTTATTATTATCATAATACAAATATTAAATTTTAATGATTTAAAGCACAATCAATATGTGAACAGACATTCTTTTTCCTTTTACTACATTTCTTACGTATCATTTTACAATTAAATTAAGGTGTTTTTCATTAAATCTGGATCATATAAATTGTTGCAATTACTTATTTAACTCATTTATTAATAGGTGTATTGAACTACACACAGGATGCTAGATCTTATCAAGTAGGATTCATTTCTAAAGGCATGTTTACTTAGTTTTGTGTCATATCTTCATTACACAATAATGACATGTGTAAAACCAAAAGAGGAGAAGTTCATAGATTTAAGGATTAAGGGTAATGATTTTTTATTTCATTTATACTTTAGTAATTGATTTGGTCCACATTAACTATTATACAACATGGGTTTATTTATTCACAACATGAGAAGGTTTAATCAAGTTACTGAGGAAGCTCAAATTTCACTTTTCTCATGGATTAACATCTCATGATTAAAATTCCAAAGGCCGAGTGCCAATTACAATTTTATTATAGATATGTTCCACTAATTATTTTAAGGATTTGAAAGAACTTAACATGGAAACATAATTTATCATGTTTATTTCTACACTATATTTCCTTAGTATCGCTTTATATTCAACTTAAAAGGGTTCGTTTAACTAGGTCCATTTGTCTTATTATAATTTATTTCTATGACTCATTTGTTAATAGTATATTTGTATACACACAAGGGTACTAGGTCTTATTATAACGATTCATTTCCAAAGGACATAATTATTTGGTTTAGCATCATACATTCATTACATAATAGGAACTATTGTGAAAACAAGAAGGAAAAGTCTATGATATAAAGGTCTAAGGCACACAATCCTTTGTTTTTATTTATACTTTAATAATTGGGTAGGTTCATTTTAATGCTTTTAGAATGTGATTTTATTTTCTCACAACATAGAACACTTAAGCAGGTTACAAGAATATCTATTGTAGCTTTCATGCTACGATATCATCTCGTGATTAAATTTTCAAAGAGTAAGGACAAGTTACAATTTTTTTTATTTCCCACAATCAAATCTAATATTGTGTAATAGTAAAATTTACTAATAAGTACAACATGGAATGGAATCCATCCATGAAATATTCCTCAACTACCTAAGAAGAACAACCAAGAACTTTTTTACTTGGGACACTTCATTACATGTATGCCACTTCAAGAGGATTTGCATTATATTTGAAATCGAATCCTCATGACGTACCAACTTAAGGGGATCTATACACCTTATTTCATGTAAAAAAACAACACCAAGGAGGAAGGCCACAAACTTAAGACAATAATTGACCATTACCATTCTTACCGAATAGTTTTGCGATACTGTCGCTAAACATGCATTGTATTACAGTAACTTGAATTTGGATTTTTATTTCCCTTAAGCTAAGAGATTTCGTCTAGTACAAGGAAATAGGTTCAACCTATATTTTAAGTATCCAACGTCATGAAATTTGTAGTATAAATAGGTAAATAAGTAAACAAACCTCACCGTGATATTGATCATTTATTCAATTTTCCTTCATACTATTTCAGGAAATAGTACGTTACATAAGAGATAAAACCATAAATTTCACATTAAATCATGCTATAAAAGATGAATCCATTATAGTTCGATAACATCCACCCCTTTTCATTTCAAGATTTTTAATCAAAACAACACCCATGATTAAATACAATTTTTCCCAAACATCCCAAGATAGTAACAACTCATAGTTATTACAAAATTCAATAACTAACATTTTAATATATCCCAGAATGTGGATTTTTCCTCTTTAATTGTATTGTTTCAAATAACATGCAAATATGGCATTATTAGTAACAATTCATCTCCTCCATATCTAGGTACCTACAACAACCACATGGTCAACACAAATGTTGGCATGAAATCCACTTAAATCTAGAATAATTAACATTTTTCAATTTTTCATTTACATAATTAGAATACTGCACACACAACCAGAGAGGTTTAGAGATATCTAATTATTTCATTGCAATTCACTTCTTAACTATGGGAGGAGAGAGAAAGAGAGAGAACAGAGAGAAAATACTATTTTTCTAAAAATCATAGTTCTCAATCAAGCCACAAAATAGGGTTTCATATAGTTATTTATAAGTGTCAAAAAGTTTCTCGTCAGTTTATTGACTTAAAAAGAGCCATACGACCTCTTTTATATTTTCGTAATCATTAGGAAAACATCAAAATTTAGCTTGGAGGCGGAGGAACCATCTTAAAAAATTGTCTTCGATAGCTATTAGTGAAGGTTATTTTTTATCCTTTGATTTATTTGTCAAGATTATTTTTACAATTGGGTTATCCCTACATTTTTTTGGTTAGCTTGTTTAGGTGTACTAGTTGTGCATAGTTATCTTTATAGGTTTGTTGAGTTAGCTTACCAGGTTGGTGGACTTAGTTTGCTTGTCTTGTGGAGTAAATTTAACTCTCGGATCGCCATTCTTGAGATTTCTTCACCATTGATCTAGGTTATAGCTACACTTCCCTTCTCATATATGTACATCATGCTTATTGAGCTAATTCATATAATGCAAATGTATTGAGCATTATTTATTATGATGGATTTCCATATATGATATTTTAGCTCTTTGTTTGTAAATTTAATGTAGTTTTTTATTATCATCTAAGATCTTTGTTTCTTGGAACAATATTCTTCTTGTTCCTTTCATGATATTAGAGTGGTATATGATTTAGACATCCATTTGTAATTGTTTTTGCAAACAAGGGTTTACTTATTTTCATATATCTTAGAATTTGTTAACACTTTCTTGTAGCATCATTTTTCACACAAACCGAAGGGCTCTATTGGATTCAGAAAGCGAAAAAAACCTAGAGACAATTATAAACTTGGTCATTGAATAAGATATTATTAAGTTTGAGTTTGTTTTTGTTTTGTAGAGGCGGACACAGATACATAGACATTTGTTTGGAAATCATTCTTGGGAAGAAATCCATGTCAAGGACATTGAAAGTATAGAAAGAAAGTTTATGGGTATTTCACATTCGGTATTTGGTTATTTTAATTCCACTTTGCATAGTTATTTTTTGGTGAGGATCTTGAAATCTTAGAAATCAGTGCTAGGGATGAAATTGTGTCGGGAAAGTAGAAAGTCTAGAAAACAATTTCTAGGTTATTCGGGGTTTTTTGCGTTTGGTACTTCGTTTTTTCTCCTACTTTGCAAACTTCTTATTTTGGGAGGATGTGGAAATCTTTGAAATCCATGACATAGAAATCTATTCTGGAAGGTATAAAGTCTAGAAAATTTATTTTTTTGGTTTTTTGCATTCGTTATTATGTTCAATTCTTTGATTTAACAGAGTTTATATTTGTGGAGGATCAAAAGATTTTGGGATTTGTTAATAACTCCATGTCGGGGAGGAAATTTTTATATGTTTTTCATGTTCAGTACTGGGTTTTTTTCTTTTGATTTGCAGAATTACTATGCAACAATAATTTGGGGATCTTGTAGATCCTTGCTACCTATGAGGAATACTGAAAATATCTCTATTGGCGAGATGAAAAATATAGAAAAATAGTTTCTATATTTTATTTTATTTTCACGATCAGTACTAGGTTTTTTTTCTTCCGTTTTATAGATCTATAATTGGAAAGTTTTTTCTAGAAAATATAAAGTGAGAAAAAGTGAAGGCAAAAGAATTTTTAAATTTTTAAAAATAAATATTAAAGGGAAAAGTAAAAGAAATTGTAACTTTTGATAGGTAACTCGAAAAGGATTTACCTTCATTACTAGGGTTACTCACCACCCTATATGTATCCCTTCATTTTACATTTATGAGCATCCACAGACACTTCGTTGTCTTTTCTCTACATGTGCAAGCTTATTTATACTATGCAAGTTATTCATTTGTTGATCAATTATTCCTTGTGATTGCATTGGAGCCATTATGATTCAACAAGAGTGTAACTTAATCGTGGTGCACAAATTCATATACGATTCGTCAACTCTTTCATGGTATTAGAGCAAGGCAGTTAAGTGCACCATACCCAGAGTAGTCTGGTGATGGGTGACCTCCCATGAAATTCCTGGTGTCACTACCTCCTAAGTCTGTTGGGCTGATTGGGTGTATACCATGCTCCATCATGCAGGAGGTTGTTGGCATAATAGCTGAATAACATGATGAGATCCCTCTCCACCATAAGTTTGAGCTTTTGTGTGACATAAAATTGTACATGGTATCGGATCTTTTAGGAGAGCCTCTCCACCATAAATTTGAGCTTTTAGGCGTGTCTTCTCTTTCCGTCTAACTTATCATAGTCACTACCCCCAGCTTCGATGAAGGGGGTGTTGGTGTGAGTTATCCTATGTGTTCTCCACTCACATATGGAGGGTAATTTCACATGGGTTAGGTTTAGGGTTCACTATTGAGTCATGCACTAGGGTTACTCAACACCCTATATGTATCCCTTCATTTTACATTTATGAGCATGCCAAGACACTCCACTATCATTTCTCTACATATGCAAGCATGTTATGCAAGTTATGCGGTTGTTGATTGATTCTTCCTTATGATTGCGTTGGAGCCATTACGATTCAACTAGAGTGCAAATTAATTGTGGTACACAATTTCTGATATGATTCATCAACTCTTTCATATGGGACATATTTTTCTCAAGGTGAAAAAAGTGCAAAAAAGTGGGACATAGTTATATTCTCTTATTCTACTAGCAAAACCTTTTAACATGTCATAGATATAACCTTCAAAGTGATAATATTTGAAAATACAACATCGTTTAGGTTGATGACCTCATAGCCTTTTCCAAAGATTTCCAATAATGTCAAAATGTACATATTATCCTTCAATGAATTTAGAAACATGTCATCTCACTCAATCCAAAGAAGCATCTCTTCGAGTCACTTATCGGGGAACAAGAATTACGAGAAGTTTATATCAATTAATTCTTATTAGACTGAAGTTATACTAAAGATAACCTTCACTAATATTTAGAAATAATTAAAATATTTCTTTGGAAATACTAACTTTGGTAAAATGTATTTCTCATGCTTTATTGAGATAGTTAATTTAATGGAGGTAATGCTAAAGCAAGATGTCAAGTTTGAATAGAAGGATGAAACATGTTACACATTTATAAATATCAAATAATCCATCACATAATATCCCATTATAAGACTCAAATACTATGTGTTTCCTTCATCATTAACATCTTTAGCTTCAATAATTCTTATACAATGACCCTTATTTAAAAGAAAGAAGAATCCAATAGTGAAAGGCATTTTGCATTCATGAGTTAACTCTTGCACATTATGTAAATATTCTACTCATGCATTGTCAAGAAATCCTTTATAATGATAAAATCCATCAATAATTTCAAATAATATATATGTTAATAGGTTATACTCATTATTATGATTCCATTATATGAGAAAATAGATCAAACCCTTACCCATGCCACTAGGCACCAAGATGTTGTCAAATGTTTTCTTGATAAGAAAAATAAGTTCCAAGCATTTAGAATATCTCAGTTATTGCTTCTATGGGATAAGGTGCATGAAAATAAAGGGAAACACAATAATATTGATATGATTTGGCTTGAACCCTTCCAAATTTCATATTTTTTTTAAGAACTTTTTTATCTAATAAAACTTAATTGTGAGGACGTTATGTTTCTAGTGAATCGATGATTCAATGATAATTGTCTCTTTTTTGAGACAACTACCTTGTGGAATATTAGTATAAAACACTTTGGGTAATCCCACACTATGTAAATGACTTCCCTTGTTTTTAGGTTAGCTTTCCTTTTCAATTTTGTGCTTTCTTTAATTCTATTTGGTAGTTGTTAGGAACATTATGCAGCCCAATGCATGCATTATTTTAGTTTGTCCATATCAAAAATCTCTCTCATTTGAAACCATTCGAAATGAATGTATTTTTCTTTTTCAACATTATGAGAGCTTATTTTGATAAGTTAAATAATGGTTGATAATGCTTATTTATAACAAGTCTTTCTTTTAAAAAGATTTATTTAGTCATGTAACAAAATTTGGTAATCTCACTTGATTTTTTCCATTTTAATTATATCATAATAATATTTATTTTAAATTTATCATGAAAATTTAGAAAAAGTATGGAACTCTAAGAGATTCATTTACTAATATCATGCAAAATTTTATTTTAGAAATATACAAAGGAAGGACTCGTGTGTGTGTGTGTGTGTGTGTGTGTGTGTTTGTGTGTGTGTGTGTGTGTTTGTTTCACCTCATACTCCAACACCTAACCTAGCTCCCAACCTAACAAATTTAAATAAGAAATAAAAATCATTCAAATTAACGTGTTTGAAAAGATTTGTCAATATAATAATGTTTCTAGTAATCTCCACCAATGCTATAAACACCTAGTTCTAAGTGCGAAAGTCCATGATCAAAACTACAAGTATTTTTAGTGAGGCTATATGCACCAGAATAGAAACTCAAAATTACTAAGTTTTATCGTCCATCCATTCCCAAAAAAACATAAAAATATAAAAATACAATAAAGATCATGCAAATAGTGCACACAATGTGAATTCCTTATGCCAAGAAGAAATATTCTAAGGCATGGTGAATAAATAAATGTACAAACATTTGACTCTCTAAATTTCTTAATTTTATTATGAAACATCACAAAGTTAAATTTATTTATCAAAATTTTTTTTTGATAAAACAAAATATTCGATTATTCTTATATATTTTATTCCAAATGAGCCAAAGATTATAGATTCAATAATTTTCATAAGAATGATATAGAGCATTCTGTAATAGAATCATCATTTGTTGTGCCACAACACTTACCTGATTTAAAAATTATAATCATGAAATTCATTATAATTTTTCATGGTGGTTTAATATTGTGCATGCAATCTTTGCTTCACCTTGTGCAAAATGACCATTTGCATGCATTCTCAATTCCTTAGACACATTCTCACAGGATCTCACTCATTTCTTTTATCTATCGCACATCATCACATATATTATTGCATGTTACTATTTAATGAATCTTGAATGCTATCAAAAATATTTTTGTGCAATTTTAAAAATAAGTACAAAATTTATTGCACATGTACCATTGTGTAAACCTACTACAAAAACATCTTTTACCTTCCTTTCACACCCTTATGGTATTTATATTTATATTTAATAATTTTGTAGTCCTATTCACATTAAACGAGATTCCATGCAATCATATTGTGCTCCTCCACCAAGATTCATACAAATATGTCAACTCTCCAAAATAATTCCACTCATCTAAGGTTGCATGAAACCATTCCAAGATCCCATGCATTCCCATACTTAACATTTTTGGATTAATTCCTGCATTGATTATTTCTTTATCCTTTATGCTATCAAATTATCTCTAATACACAATCATTTGGATATATCTGACAATGAATAAATACTTCTCAAGTGATATCATGATTCCCAAGCTAGTGTACACCCATTCAAATTGGAAGAAGGAATGGGGACATTTTCTAAGTATTCATGTGGCCCTACACACTAGGCAAACCACTAAAAATATTTTTGGAAGACAACATTATAAAAACCATGTGCTCCTTACAAGCATCCAATATATACTCCTCCCTCATCTTATTTAATTGTGCGCAATGCTATGTTTTCCCTTTATATTATGTGAATGCATGATAACTTCAAGAACTCCACAAGTAATGAATATGCACACATTAGATTATACAAATAATAATACCATAAATTTTATTATATGGTAAGTTGTAGGAACACTCGATAGAAAAGGATGAGATATTAAATAATATTATTCACTTATTCAAGGATAAACATCAAATATACAATCTGCCATATAGGAGCACCAAAAACACCATTGCGTAGAACAAACCAAAGATACAAAAATGAAAAAAACTATCAAAGTGAGCTAGGAATGATCACCCTAAAAACATGACACCATAGCTACTCTATTTTTAAGATTGTCTTATTTTAACTAGTGTATGTACATATAATATCAAAGATGGGTGTTTATCTTAAATTAATAATTTGACTTCCAAAATCTTGAATGACATACTCTATTGGAATCTAGATCATGATTAGATCATATCCAAGATTATTCATAAGCATTAGAAAAATTTAATGAAGACATCCCTCCTAGTAGAGGGTATTTTGACATGATGGGAACTTATACATGGAAAACTTAACATCCATATTAACTATGTTATTCATTTCACATTAAATTATCATTGTTGAATTTGGGCCATGATAGATCCTACCATAATTAATTTTTGTAAACATTATTCATCACTTGGATTTTCCTATAGATACCCCACCAAACTCATTATGAACATCCTTGAATTTGAAATAGAAAATATTTTGAGATTCTTCATTAACTTTTCTTATCTCACTTGTATTTCATGATACTTGACATAAGCTATCTTCTACATATAATTTTCTTTAGTTTTAATGAATGTTAAAGGATCCAATTTGTTGATTTAATGCAATATCCTCTATTTTAATGAGTATAATATCATAACATGCATCATATAAATCTAAAATCATTTTGCATAACTCTTGGTGTTCTATGTTGTTTCCCTCACACTATATCATATTCTTCTATCTTGATAAAGTGGACAATCATTTGAGCATGTGTGTGATTTTGATAGATCTTAGTTTCCAAGTGAACTGGAGTGAACGACATATATTTTATTCTTATTTATATATTTTCCTACACTACTTGCATTTGAATTTTTTTTACAACTTCATTTTTAATAGGACTAAATATTTTAATTTTCATGTAGTGCATATTTTTATGTTACACACAACACTCATAGCTAGATAAATTCTTTTCATTAGGATATTAATGAATATGAACAATTTGCATTTTCTTATAGAATCCTTCAAAATGACTTCTCCTTCATTGATTCCCACTAATCTAGTTTCCCTCTAGATATAGCCAACACAAAGCAAAAAATCCTACATAAAATAAAATAACCACCATATTACATTAGAGCTATTCCTAACATAACATTTGATCACCAAGAAAAGGAGAAATGGAACCTTTGGGAGATACCTACATGCAGAGTCCATTACATAATCACTTTTACATTTGCATGACTTCATTTTAAGATAGGTAGAGCCTTGACTATTTGTGTAGATATTTTGTTAGGTTTCTTCATCTTTTGTAAGACCCTATTTATTTCCCATCCACATCATAATTTGGTGTTAAGGAGGATATATGTTAACAATCATGGAGATCAACACAACCAATGCTTCAACTCAATATATATGCACCCTTTATGAAAATGAAAAATGTTTCCTTAGATAAAAATATAAACACCATTGAAGTTACTAAGGATAACCTCCATACAATAAATTATAACCCTATAAATTAAAAAAGTAGATGTTCTACTACCTCTTCACATTTATTCATCTTGGTAATTATCATCTTTAAACTAATCAATTATAAATATCTACTTTATGCACATTGGATAGTCATGATAGATGTCCTATAGATGATTATGACCCATTGTGACATGTTATGAATGCACTCAATCATATAGAGGTTGGTCATTCTATAACCCTTAAAATAATCTTGGACTCTCGATAGGAGACAATATATTTTTATTTGATCTAGAGTTATTACCTTTGACATCTTTTTGACATTTATCTACATGAAATTTATCTAGGAAAACAAGTCACCCCTTTTGTAACTACCACCACATATCACAATGTGGCACTTGTAAATGTAAATATATTATAGCCAATATTTATATATTACAAATTTAGTGGTTCATGACCATACTAGCAAAGGGATTCCAATGATTAAAAGGCTCATCTTCATTGGACATAACTACTTCGGGTAAAATACCATATAATGATGTTTTACTAGCATAGATATTATTTTTGGCAATACCAAGCACTTAAACAAGCATAATGAAACTGGATATATACATCACTCCCTAGGGATATTTACATATTCAATGTTAGTTATTTTCACTTTGATGTAAATGAACTCCTTGATGATTACCAAGATATAGTGCTAACTCCTTTATTATACATATTTATATTAAAAATACTTTGAAAACATACAAATTATCACATAATACAAAATTTTTCAAATATGAGTAAACCTACAAAATCATGAATTGTTCTATTATATATATATATATATATATATATATATATATATATATGATTATACATATACATATTAATTTGTAGATAGGGTAATAATGTTTAGTTTTGAATGGACTAAAACCCTTTACACAAAAAAAAAGAAGTAGAGAGCACAAAGGCCAACGAAAAAGGAATAAAATCACCAAGTCAAACAGGCTTGACAATAAGTGCAAGCGAGAATAGAGCGAGTTCACAACCAAGCTAAGTATTACATATAAGTTTTAAAAAAAATACTTAGAATAAATAATCAACATATCAAAACAAACCCATAGATAAGTAACACAGAGAAAAGGGCACCCAAAAGACTTTCATTAGTCCACCTTGCTCTAGGAATATTTTCTTCTATTTCTCGTACTCAAGCCCACTTCCCTATTCCCTTTACACTTGATGATGACCATAGAAGGTATTTTCTAAGTGTTCTTCTCATCCATCTCCCTATTTTCCTTGTCCTTTGAACTGCTCAACTCAAGCCTCATGTTCACCTTGTCCTTTGTAGCTTCAATTCTTTGTTCCTGGATGATAAACTCAACATTCAACCCTCAAATTCTCTTGTTTTTAATTTCAATTTTTCTATGGTAGTGTTTAACTTCTTCCACAAGGTTTTTATTAACCACCTATATGGTGTCCACAATAGAATATACTTTGAGGATGCAAGATTCCTTGTCCACCATTTCTCTATAAATCGATCTTCTTCTTCTTAACCCTAATAGGGGTGTATTTGTAGTGCTAACATATCTTACTATGTATATTGTAGCTTTAGCTATTTTCTACACATTATTTCTACGATGTTTTGAATAAATCATTAATTATTACATTGATTTACTTCATTTTATCCTTTAATTATGATGATATTACTATTTTATTTATGTGGCCTAAGGGTCTTTCTTATCTTGTGCCTCTTTGAATGTTGTATATCTGTGTCTTCATTCATATTTTTCATTTATGAGCTTGTTTATATGACTTTGGATAATTTTTCCTTCGCATATTAGTTTATTGTGAAACTATGGGAGTCTCATGTTTACATATATATTCCTACATATGACTATAATTTTCCATGTTACTTCTTACTTGAATGTATGTTATTTTTTCTATTACTCTACGCTTCCTATCTTAATATGATGATTATATCACTATTTTTTGCTAAGGATTTTGACATGTATAATATGATGAACTTATACCTATTTTACTCTGGAATACGAGGTAAGGAACAAATACAGGGGCCCAAAAGGACGGTCAAAAGGGACGCCTTTTTCCGAAATCCGCAAAAACTGAAATTTATCGAATAATTAGGCATTCCCATGCTCAAAATTTGAAAAAGTGATGAGAATAAGAAGCATAGATCTTAGAATATAGTTTCTAAACTACTTTTTTTTAAATGGTTGAGATTAAGAGGCTCAAATGTTGTTTGCACACAAAATATGTCTAGTTTTATTTAATAAAGATAAGAACCTATTGTGTGTGTGCCCCCCCGCCCCCTTTGATTTTTTAGATTTTTTCAAATCCCTTTCGTAGAAAGTTATCTTAGACCATGTAGGAGGTTCCACTAAACTTTCATAATTTTTCGATGAATATATAATTTTTATTAATTTTCAAAGTGCACATATCCCAAAAATGAAATATTTGTGTGTGCACCCCCATAACTTTGAGAAAAATAGTCATATTTTAGTTATTTTAGTTGGTGATGATCATTTATTAACTATTCCTAGCCCTTTCCCAAGGATTCAGAATCTAGAAATCAATTTTGAGCTCTATTCTAAAGTCCATGTTTATATCCAAACTCAAAGCATGCTCATGATAGGTTTAAGCCCTTTAGTCTCATGTGGGAAATGGATGTGAAGTAACAAAAATCTTTGGTTATCTCAAACTTCCATTAGAGAAATCATCCTACACATATAGTTATCTAAATTCCATCATCATTCAAAGCTATGACATTTTCTCTTAGTTATTACAACTTACATTATTCTGAAACTCTGCTTTGCTAATATAAGAACTTATATCAAAGACCATTCTATATTCTATCTTGAAACACATTTGAATCAATTCAATCTAAATTTAATCACTACAACTCACCCAGATTGACCATCAATCACTTGATCAACATCGATCTATATCAAAATCTTGTATTTTACAATTCACATATATCTTAGTCCATTTGTATGCATGAGAAGATTAGGTATGTTAATAAACATAAAATTAAACCTAGTAACTCCATGATATAACTAACTTATCATAAACATCAAGATGAGTGCTAAACAAGATAGCTTCTATAATAATGAATTAAACTAAAACATTATCATTTTATCTCTAACTACTCTATGATTACTTAAAACATAAATTGAACCTAGTTAAACCTATGAGAAGTTAATTTTTATTTTTATTTTTGCTTCAATGGAGGTGAAGAGGTATCTCTAAAATGGCTACAAGGAAAATTTGATATACCCTCCTACTAACCTAGCATAAAGGTATGGATGCAAGATGGAGGAGCTTCAACAATGGCCAAGATCAAATACCTATATAGCTTAGCTAATAAAATGAGGTCTAATGCCAAAGTCTCAATGTCAAAAAGAGCTAAGAAGTCAAGATGTGATAATCAATATCTAATGTTGGAAGGGAGGCCTTATCCTTATATTGATAGTTTTTGCTTTCGGGAAGGAATGAGATTCTAGTGCATGTGGGACTAAAGGGTAGTCAAAAGTACTTTATGACTAGGAGCTAAGTAAACATTATTTATACTAGTTAAGCTAGGATTAGGTTAGTTAAGCATGATTAACACATGATTAGATACTCATTAAGAGTTGGGAGGAGTCATATTAACCACATGTGACTAATACAAAGCCTAGGAATCTTGAAGATCTAGTTCAAAGAGAACTAAGCAGGTTCCAAATGGTCAAAAGGAGGAATGTTTAGCTAATGAGATAGATATTAAGCAAATTAGATGATTAAGGGAGGAGTATGAATGAAAGAGTTTCATGAATTGGCATCCGAGAATGGAGCTGAGAAGGGTATATTAATGAAGTTTTGTTAATTGATTGAACTAGAGGAAATTCTAGTCATAATAATATTTTAGCTATCTACATTTTCCCCTCTTTGGGGTGGGTATGTTACATCATAGAGATAGAAAATGTATAAACAAGTAGAAAATTTTGAAGGGATAGAAGAAAAATTAATAGAATGAAGGATTACCCCTCGAGTGTAGATGGGGTGATGAAATAGGTCGATTGACGATAAAAAAATATGAAGGAAATAGATAGAATATGAAAGGAAGAAAGGGGATATATAATAAAATGAGTAAGAGGAATGTGGAATAAGTTAACATCTATTCATTTGCTTTTAAACAACTTTATTTTTATCATATTGCTAATGATCTTCATCATCAGTCCTTATTAAAAAAGAATGAATGAAAGTGTAGTATGACATGAAAATCCATATATGAAAAATGTCCATTCCTATAAACATTAAATTCATGCAACATACAAAATGAATTGCAATATGACAAAGTAAAATATGCCTAACTCCATGCAACATACATAATGCAATGCAATATGAGAAAGTAAACAAGATAACCTAACAGAGAAACATAAAGTAATGTTTTTATTATCAATCTTTAGTTTTGACATGTGCGAATTGATGACATGGGTTAAGAATGGTGCCCCAAGAAAGAATACATACAAGGGGAAAAATTGAGGACAACTAGGTTTGATGAAAAAAGCAATCATCGTGCACTACGACACGATACCAAGCAACTAGTTATGCCCTAGAGTATAGACATAACAAGAAAACTATCATTACTAATGAGGGTAGATCAAAATGATCAGCGAGTCATTTATTAAAAGAACAAACAAGAACCAAAGAATGACATTTTTGTAGATGAATTTCTATTTTTAGAAGTTTTTGAAACATATTTGAATTTTTTTTATTTTTCTAAAATATTTGAATGTTTTGGTTTTTCTAACATATTTGAATGTTTTGATTTTTCTAATATATTTGATTTTTTTTTTGATTTTGAAATTTTCTGAACCTATGTAGAGGAAGAAAAAGAAAAATGGATTCTCCAAATAAATGGGATATACAAGGGCATAATTTCTTGCGCATGTGTAAGAAAGTGAATATGCGAAAATGTTCTAGTGTTAGGTGGGAGTATCTAATGGGAAACTCTTCACGTGCAGAGGCTAGGTCAAGGCCAATATGGATAGGTTTAATCATGATGATGAATGAAAACCAATGATGTGTTATCATGGAGAAAGGATTCCCCCTACATAAGATGGCCAAGAAACCACGATAAGGAGGAGGTAGAATATTGTTTTTAAAACAAAGCACAATTTCAATTAAACATTGTAAAAAAGATATCTTATACATACATATGTTTTGAATGAAGTAGTGGAAAAATATGGATGCTCTGCATGGATATGTAAAATGTAGCTACAATACTTGTGACGAAAAAGTGATTAACCAAAGGCACAAATCATGAGACAACATATGGACTAGAGTAAGAGTTTGAGCAAGGTCTAAAAAAAGAGACTTGGTAACATACTAATCATGTTTAGTGATAGAGATCCAGTGTGTGCACGTGGAAATTAATTACCTATTGAAGGGAAGATGTGATAGACAGTAAGTGTAGACATGCTAGCCCATGTATAAGAATGATTTATTTTGATAGGTGATTTGTAAATGGAGGGCTAAAGGAGAGTAGTACATTGCTCCGAGTTCAAGCTAGGTGTCCATAGTTGTGATGGAGATTTATTTGATTATACTCACAAAATTTATCTACTATGAGCCGGACATCCATATACCCAATAGAGATTATTGGAAATACCCCAAGAGAGAGTTATATATTAATTTTCTTTATGCTTATTATTTTTGATTGATTATTTTGTTTCTTTCTCTTTCTTTCAAAAACTTATTTTGTATTTCTCTTTCTCGATAAGGGGTTAAGAACCATAGATGGCTTGATGGAAGGATATAGAAATGGTTACAATGACGACATTGGCTTGTGTCAATGAATATGAAAAAATTATTTGCAAGAAGGTTTTCTAGATGTTGATAGTGATAATATCTCTAACAGGTCAATCATTATTTAATTTACCAAGGTGATCAAAGACCAAGGTCAAATAGATACCATAGAGATAATTATTGCAAAATGTGCCAGAATTGACTAACCAACATATCATCGAAGGGATGAAAATGCTGGATTCCTTACAGAGGAATGAAAAGAGGGGGAAGAAATAACATCCATATGTATACGGTACCTACTTGTAATGTCTGATCTTTGTACTTTTGATTTTTTTAAGTTTTCTCATGTTTTTACATTTTTGAGTTGTTTTGATTTTTACATTTTTGATGGTTTTGGAAAGTTGGGACTAACAATGTCACTCTATTTGATAGGATCAAATAACAATGTTTCTAACTTCCTTAATAATGGATATTAAGCATGTTTCCTTATCAATAATTATGTTATCCTGGATCCCAATTATCAAGGTGAGATCATACTCAAAAAATTACTGCGACTAATCTTGAAACATGGATTTCATATGCAGGACATTGAGTTCCCTATCCATAGGTTTGAACCTTTTACCACACTTTATGGTTGCGTTGGTGTTCATTCTTGAATCACATTTGATTTTCAAATTTTAAATTGTTCGATTTGCTGGGAGATTTGGAGCTCTTTGTAATTTTGATGTGAACTTGATGAATAAACTATTTATGTATCTTATAAGTTGATGCATGATTTTTCTAATCTAGAGAAGTGGGAGAAGAAAGAAGACATTTATGATTGATGTGAAAAAAATATATGGTCCAAGAATTGAATAAGATGGGCTACTTGTAGGTGATCCACTAATAGAAGATGACGAAGGGCTACTAGGATATGGCCCTAAGATGGAAGAAATTGGGATATGAGGACATGACCCAAGAATAGAAGATGATGGGCTACCCAGGTGTCCCATAGATGGAAAAGGATGAAGGGATACTAGAACATGGCCCAAGACCAAAAGGTAATGAGCTACCCCAAGGTGACTCACAAATAGAAAATAATGGATGGCTCTTAGGACATGGCGCAAAATAAAATAAGATTGTGAGTGACTATTAGGGGTGACCTAAAAGTAGAAAAGGGAGGTCTACTAGATTACAACACAAGGACAAAAGATTAATGGATACATGGATAAAACCCACTAATAGAAGACATAGGGCTACTATGATGTTTCCTAAGAGAAGACAAGGATGGGCTACTAGGATGCGAAGGGCTACCATATGGTTACCCATGGTGTGATTGTGATTGAGGAATCATGATAGATAAAGAATGATTGGGTAACGAGAAGAAGGAAATGGATTAAAGCTAGAGCTTGGCATCTCATCATGTTTCGAGGAAGTTAAGTATGGGATAATAGAAGAAGAATAAAGTTCCATGACCTTAGGATTTTCCTCTATGTTCTAATAAGAGGAATCAACTTCTTCCTCACCATACATGAGTGCATCGAGTTATAGAAATTATCCTTGTTTGTAATCATCTATAGGAATATCTTCGTGTGGTTTGAGTGTTCTGTCATCCTAAGAGAAATTGATCAATATATGTTGTTGTTATTTTTCCATAGGAGGTTGACTAGATGAAATATGTCTGATATGGGGAGATAATTGATTGACAAAGGAAGATGAAAATGTTTGATGATGTAGATGAGGGGAAGGGTTGACCTTATCACTCCTACAAATATTTTATATAGTGCTTCTAAAAGATATACTAGCACATGGATTCATTCTAATGGTTCAACGTGGTCATCGACATTAATCTTTAGAAGATGGAGTAGGAAATGGTATGATATGGTTGAAAGGGCTTAAGGGATGAAGAAGGATGAAATTTGGACTGATAGTGGAAGACAAATAAAGAGAGGAAGTAGGATAAGAGGCATGCATCTCATGAAAAAATGATTTGGATTTGAACTTAGATCATTTTTCTAAAATATGACCTAATGTGGGAAGGAAAATAGGATTGTATAGCCATCTATTATGTTATGACCTATGAGTAGAATTGGATGATTTAATAGAGTGAATCCAAGTCATGGAACTCTTTGACAGAGGAAGGGGTTATTGAAGTGATTGCTAAAGGTGGTCCCGCAAAGGAAGGGAGGATTGTGACTTAAGAACCAAATTAGATGTTCGATCGATAAATTTAGATTCACACAAGTCTTCAAATGAGGAAGACATCATTCAATTGATTTAGAATAAATTTCCTTCGAATAAGGAAGAAATGTGTTTTAGGATTTGATCTAGGGGTATCTGAATTATAGTTGGGATCCCAATCTTGAAGAAGAGTAGGAATCCGAACAATAGTTTTTATTTGAATCGGAAGAAGAGTGGGGGAACTGAATAAAAATTTGGATCTGAAGCATCTAAACCATACCACCTACTATGAGCTAAACGTGGGGTATAGGGTACCCGAACATGCCTTCTATTGTGAAGAACTAAATGGGGTTTAGTTGTAATGGGAATTTTTTAATGTGAATGCCTAATCCTAGGGTTTATATTTTTATAAGCATGAGGAACCACGTGATAGTCAGCCATTATTGATGTCATTTAGGTAAAAATTCCTAGACCTAGATAGTGCAATGGAACTCCTTCAAAGGGAAGGAATTGACATGTCGATTCAAGGAAGCACAATGACATCCAACTAGACATTTGGTAGATATAGGGATGTTGGTTTGATTTTCCAAAAGGGATCTAAGGAAAAACAACATATTTATAACGTAATTTTGATAATCCAATAAGATTTTTCTATAATGAGTCTATCTATTTGTTAACACGCACGGTACAATCGTTCAAGTCCACTAGTAAACAATTGAATCACTCAAACTGTTTATAGAACACTATACTGTAAGCTAGGGTTCCAAAGATAGGTGTAAAATAGATAGTGACAATACCCTATCACCACCTAGGTCAAGTTCAAATATAAACAATACCTAAGCGCTAAAGTTTTATTGGCATGAACTCTCTATAAGATATACTATGACTAGTTTAAATGTAAACAAGATCTAAGTTTTTGATAGTGGAATTTGCAAATGTGAATATCGTAACAACACTACTTCGACATGTTTAACTAAGGTTGGAATAAAAAAGGTGTTAGTATCAAATATTATGCTATTGTGATACAAACAATGTAGTTTCAACTCTCTCAAAAATGCTTATATGTTGTTGGAACATAAACTAAGTATGAGTATAGAAAGAATATATTAAGCATGCGAGCAACGTAACAACACAATACGGAAGCTCGTACCAAGTTCTCATAAATGAAAACAAGATGTAAGTGTCATCATTATATGGCTAGAATGCGAGGAAAATAATAACTCAAAGGGGAAATAATGATAAAACCAAACCTATGTTATGAAGATGATCTTGAAATCAATATCAAGTGGCTATCAAAGATGTAAGAACATATCCACACACTTTAGACATTTAACAACTTAGCTGTAAACATGGATGAGCATAAATGGACAAAAAAGTGGTGAACACAATCTATGATAACACTCCCACAAGATGCCTTCTTTTTCCCCAAAAATGGGCAACAAGAATGCAAAGGTATAGATCAAATGGGGTGGAAATGAACTAAGCGTCACTTGGGTAGAGTTTCTCCTCATTTTGAAGGTGAGAAAGAAACTAAGCTAAGTAATACATCACAAATATCGTGATGAGTGTCACATTTATTTTGAACTTAAGTGGACTCCTTTCCTTGTTTGAAAACAAGGTTTGGAATCAATGTAAGTCATCATTTCGTGAGATCTTGACAAGACATGATATGGAATAGGAAAGTGGGATCCAAGAAAATATGGCATTCCTAACTAGTACACTCAACTAGGTTTCAAACTTTTGTCTAGTGCGATCTCGATTTTCCAAGGTTTCCCAAGGATTATCTTCTCTTTACTTTACCCACTTCTAATACAATAACAAATTAGTACATTCAGTTGTATTGTAATTAGGGTCCCCATACAAACAACTTTGACTCTAACTCACAATGTAAAATCTAGTCAAGTGGGTATGTGGAAAACATCCTGTTTCATCCACGAGGTTATATAATGATTGATTACTTTAGGGTTCCTAGAACCACCCCCATTGTTATAGCTTAAGGAATTATGCCGATGGGTTATGTTCTAGTGGATTAGATATGGATGTACCCTTTAATGAAATCTACAATACAATGTTATGTTTGTGCTGTGGTTTTTATCTTTTTAACTTAATGTGGTTTTAAGTACCACACCATTTGGCAACCTGTAACAAAACATGTATTAGCAGTTTTTTTTTAAACTCCTTTCTTTGGCAAAAAAATTGTTTGTACATGCCAGAGGTTAGTAATTTTCCAAAAGATCACAATATCATGAAAGAGAGTTTACGTGTTACTTTTGATTCCCAAGATCACCTAAAAGGTGTGAGGGAAGAACATAGACAATGTGAAAATATCAACTACAATAAGAAATGGAAAATACTTTTAGTGATTTGTGAAAAAAAAATTCCTTCTTAACCAAATTTGAAAATTAATTCATTATGAAGCTCAAATCAAGTGTTTGGAAAGCAAGAAGAAAGTTTTGGAAGCATTTTTGGTTCCCAAGATCCCTTATAAGGAACAAGTGAAGAGAATACGTAATTCAAAAACCTTTATCAATTTAAGAAATGAAACACTTAACTAAGTTAAATAAAAAAAAAACCAAAATACTCTACAAATAACTATTAAGAACCTTCTAAAAAAGTTAGAAAACTAAGAAAATAAGAAAATTCATAAAATTTATTTTTAGTAGATTGTCAACAACTTTTAGGATTTTCAGTAGCTAGGAAATATGACCAAAACTAGGAGCAATAAAAATCATATGAATAATTCTAGATCAAACAGAGACACCTACGCACCCAAAATGATACATGCACACTCTAATCGAGAAATACACACCATAACCAATAGATACGCGTGTAAATGGAATGGGTCTATGGGGTTTAACACCTGCACAGAAAGAGTAACATGTGCGCTATGGTTTCAACAAATACATTCCTCAATAGACGGGTAAACGCTATAGTAAAATAAAAGGACATCATTGTTTTTAAATGACACATGTGCATATGGAGAGGTAGATACATGTACGGTTCAATGCCTACGATTAGGATAGGATAAATACATGTCCCTTTGCAAATGGACTAATAATTCAAATTATAGACATGAACATGAATGTTCCATTTCAACGCACGTGCTCTTGATTCGATGGATGCACTCTGATCTAGGACACCTGCACGTACCCCCTATAAATACCTTAAAATTCACATAAATGAAAAAATTAAATCATTAAACAGGTTAGTTTTCAACAATCAAATCCTATTTCTAGCATGAACCCATTAAATGATTTAGTAAAACGAAGTTAAATCCCTTTAAAATGTGAAATTTGTTAAACGACTGAAAGAGGGATATGTCAGAACTGATATCAAAATAATACAGCATGAATGAAGTTACACTTTGATGGTGACGTCATAGCTCCAATGCAATAAGTAAGATTCAAACAATGAAAAGAATATGCAAAGAAGAAAACATTCTTCTCATCCTCATAGATAAAGAAAAAGAAGTACAATCAAGGGTGTTTTGTAACCCCATTCCTAAACAAGGAGAGTAATTCCTACGATGCCACTAATGCATATGACATGACTAATGCATATGATGCCACTAAAGGAGGAGTTACACTTCCAAAGAAGGAATGTAACTCCTATGACAAATAAATGCAAATGACAATGACAGATTCTATGATAGAATCGACACTTATCATTTGACTCCTAAGACCTATGAATCTTACAAGGAAATATGACTCACCATGTGACGTGGATGAAGACTACTAAGGTCACAGACACCAACACCCCCTTCATTAAAGCTAAGGTAGAGGTGATGGTAAGATAGAACAAAAAATAAGACTCCCCTAGATAACTAAGAAATATCTCGCCAATGGGGCTCGACAACTAAAGGACTGATACAGTGCCCATATAAAAATAACATCTTTATGGAAGGAAGAAGAGGAGGAGAAAAATTATATAGCTTGAAGAAGATGGGTGGCTGCAGCAGACCTCACCCCAAGAAGAAACTGCAAGTCAAGAAAGTTCACCTTAGTGAAGGTCTTAGTGAATATGTCTGCAACATGATAAGTTTTCTGAACATACTGTATGTAGATGATGTCTTCATGTATCATCTTCCATATGAACTGCATGTGAATCTCAATATTCTTCTTCTGTTGATGCTGAACTAGATTTCTACAAATCAAGATCGTGCTCATGTTGCCATAGTAGATAATGGTAGGTTACTGAAATCGGATGCCAAACTCTGTCAAGATACCCTATAACCAAATGAATTCTATGGCGGTGTTAGTTGCTCCCTCTGTACTCCACTTTTTCTAATGATATGGAAATGGCATTCTACTTCTTGGTGGACTAACGACAGGACTGAACTAAGAGAGAAATTGTAGCCTGAGGTAGACTTCCGATGATCTAGATCAATGGACCAATGAAAGTCTATAAATCCAACCAAGTCAATCTTAGTCCCTCCTAAGTAAGGAATACCATCTGTGTGAGTGCCACAAACATAGTGAAGGATCTGCTTTGCTATTTTAAATGCAACTTATGAGGCTCTGCGCATAAATCTGGACATGATCTCCATAACATTCAATAGATCTATCCAAGTCGAGTAAGGTAGATCAAGCTCCCCACCAACTACTTATAAATGGTGCCGTCGACCAAGGGGGAAGAGAAACCAAAAACCAACTTGAGCCCAGAAAGAAAAGGAGTAGGTGAGGACTTGCAATCAGATATGTGAAACCAAGAAATAAAATGAAGAGAGTACATAGGTTGCAAGATCATAATTCTCGACTCATTGTTAAATCTGGATCCCAACAAAGTAATGAAGAAATCCTAAGTTATACATGGAGAAATTTTCGGCCAAGGAGATCTTCACAGAATCAATGATACATGAAGAGATATCCATGATCAACAAGTCATCAACATAGAGATCAAGAATAAGCATGGAGTCATCCTATTGTAGAATATACACATTTGGGTCATAGTGACACCGAGTGAACCCGATGCAAGTAAAAATGAGTCCATCGTGGCATACCAAGCTGAGGGGCTTATTTAAGGCCATAGAGAGACTTATTTAACTTGTAAATGAGGGACATGTGAGTAGAGCACTTTGGCACATATAGCGGTAGAAGAATCAGTAGCACCTGGAAGTTCAGTGCTCTGGACCTCCTTGTCCTTATCTGCTAGATCTTCTTCCTCTTTTGCGTGGGTGCAACCTTTGGTTGACAGAAGGAAGAGGAAATCCTCCTCTCAAAGCTTGGGATCGAATTTCGATGCTGTTGCAGCCTTGTTGGGCACCACTCCTTCTCGTGCCAAGAAAGCCAGAACCACCTCCAGAATAGTGTCTGATACTCAAGGACAGCAATTCCTGGAGATTGCCAAGCCTACAGTGGACAAATCAGAATCAGACTTGCAGGCATCTGACTTGGAGCTCTTGAGAATCCCAATGGGAGAGTCTACCCCTGAAGGTGAGATTCATAACCTCCAGGAAACAGTCACAAGAGTCATTGGGAGGGTAGAAAAAGGGCAGCAAACTATTGAACAGCTGGAAGAGCAAGCCCAAGTTCTCACAGGTTTCATCAAGTCCCTTTTGTCTAAGGACAAAGTTTTGGACCCTACCCCCTTGACTGCTCTTCCACCTCCTGTAATTCTAAGCCAAGATGAAGTGCAAAGTATCAAAGATATGCACAAGTATTCTATCTATGGCAGAGCTATTGAAGCCATGGTGGATGACATGCTTGTTGCTGGATTAAACTTCATCGATGAAGCTTTCAAACTCCATGAAAAGGTGAGTAATGTGCAACTGAAGCTCTCCTCCACTATCAATACCATGGATAAAGAACTAAAAATCTGGAGCAGTTGTATAGTAGACCTTCGCCTTATGGGACAGACAGATGAGAACATCTTACTGGCGAATAAGATTTTTGATGATGCTAAGGACAATCTATCAAAATCCTGGTTTACAAAATGAAGTGGAAGATCGAGTTTTGGAGGAAGCTTTGGGAGAAATGAAGAACAACCGCGAAGGGAGAAGCTTTCAAGACACCGGTTGTTGAGCTTTCAAAGATATACATTGTCATCTTCAGGATGAAAACTCTGGTGTTTTCTGTCCTTGCAAGAAATCAAAGCTCAGTTCAGAGCTTTTGTCAAAGATAATCTATTCAAGGAAAGCTCCATCTCTAAGGAAAAGATGAAGGAAATTTGTTCTCTTCAATCTGCCATTGAAGAAGCAAATAAAGATTATCATACTCACGTCGAGTTTGATAAAGAGATGGAGAAGTGTCTGGGATTTTGGACTCAGTCTGCAGCCAACACGTCAGTTCCACGTGGCAGAGACATAGCTGAGGCATTGAAGAAATTCAGGCAGCGGATTCTGAAGACAGTGGGTCCCTCCCAGTAGCTGGCCACCTGTCTCCTTCTCCTTTCTTTTCTCTTCTTCCCATTCTTTTCGTATTCTTTGTAATTAGTTAAGGTATTGCAATTGGCGATCCTTAACTATTCTTTAGTTAAAAGAAACGGTTACGAAGAGTAACTGACTTGTAAGCTATATAATGGCCTTTCCACGCCATTTTGCGGGAGGAAGAACTTGGATATTTGCTGAAAGTGTAAATAGATCTTAAAGAAATCAATACAAAAGGGCTTTCCATTCTTTGTCTATCTAATTCTTGTTATCTCTGTGTTTTCCTTTAATATTGTGAAGATCATTTTGTTCCTGATTCGTTAGTCTCTCTGATTGCATACTGTTCAGTTTTGCAAATACAGTGATCTTGTATAACCAAGAAGGAACTTTGTGTCCTTGATGAATGAATCTGAAGAAGGTTATTTATGGAACTTTGTGTCTTTAAATTTAATCTCATTCAGCCAATGCAAATGATCTTGTCTTAAATTCTTTGAAACTTCGCATACATAAAGAATTATTCTGCTATCTGTAATTCTGAATGTTGCTATTCTGCTCATCTTCTTATTCCCTTTCCTCAGTCCTTGTGTGATTGATGATCCTTGTGGAAAACACTTTCGTAATATCCAAGTTTGACCATAAAACAATGTCCTGTACATTTGTAAATAAGTTCGTTTCTGAATAAGGGAACCTCTCCCATTAAAGAGGAGGGACTTCTTGTCCCCCACTCTTCTAAGTCTTCTATTTGACGACCAACAGTTTTGGCGACTCCATTGGGTTATCATAGACATAACCCAGATGTTATTCCATGTATATCTCTTCCTCTAGGTTCCCATGAAGAAAGGCACTCTTAACATCCTTCTAGTGAACTTCCCATCTGTTAGCAGCTAGGATGGCGAGGGTCAGTCAAATGGAAGTCATCTTCATAATGGGAGCAAAGGTTTTCAAGTAATAAACCGCAACTACCTAGGAGAAAACCTTAACTACAATTCACACTTTATACTTTTCAAAATCTCCATTAGCTTTGTACTTTGTCTAATATACCCACCTACACCGAACGATTTTTCTTCCTTTCGGAAGAAGGGTTAGATCCCAAGTGTCATTTTTTATGAGTGAGGAATAATCCTCATCCATGGCATAATCCCACTCAGGAATGCCAAAATCTTCTTGGAAAGATGGTGGATCAGAAGCAGAGGTGAAGAAGGAGTGAGGTCCAAAGAAGTCCGAGCGAGTCGTCTCTCATCCAAAGGATCTTTAACTAAATCTCCAGCACTTTGCAAAATTTTCCTTGCCCAAAGAGGTCCCAAATGATCAAGCTTAGAGTCAGAATATTCTTCTCTCGAGTAAGAAGGGACATAGTCCTCATCATCCCTACTGTAAGAATCAGATGACTCAAAATTTTGAGGATCGGAGGAGTATGGATAGGAGGAAATTGCTGAAAACATCATTATTTGATGAGTTAGAATTTGAATCAGTGGGAAAAATCACCTCAATGGAAGTAAAAGGGAAGGATGAATTATCAATCTTCACACTTCTGTCAATATAAAGCTCATGGGTTTTAGGGTTCAACAATTGATATACCTTCATGCCATCAGGATACCCAAGAAATATACAAGGTTTGGATTGTGGATCCAATGCCTTATGTTTCTTCATGGGAATCTCGAGCCATATCCTTGGTTCTAAAGACAAAGTTCTCAACATCGGGCTTGTGTCCAAACCAAGCTTTGAAGGGTGTCATCCCTCTTCATCGCCTTGTGTGGATCACTATTCTAAATGTAAAAATCATAATTCACTACTTTATCCAAATATTGTGGAGGAAGGGACTTGAGTGAACCGTACAAGTAGTGATCTCCTTCAAAGTTCGTTCCTTGTTTCTGTAACTCTTTTGGGAAGGGCTATAAGCAATTGTATGTTATAAAGCAATCCTGTCAGAAGTGTAGAAATCCTAAACCTATTTCTCACACACTCTCCTCCATTGTTAGTTAAAATAACCTTGATAAACCATTCCTCTTGTTTTTGAGCAAGAGAATTAAAGTTCTGAAAATTCTCAAATACTTCAGACTTAAGCTTAAGAAAATACACATAAGTATAATGCGTAAAGTCATCAATGAAGCTTAGTATATATAGAGCTCTAGTGAAAGAAGGAGATAGAAAAGGGCCTAAAATGCCACCATGAAAAATATCCAAGGATGAGTAGCTCTCTAAGATTTTCCCTTGTCAAATATTTTTTCAGCATGCTTTTCGAGGGTACAACCCTCACAAAGACCCTTAGAAAACTTAACTTGAGGTAACCCATTGTACATTTTGTTTTGGATCAATTATTCAAGGTAACGATAATTTAGATGCCCAAAATGCTCATGCCATAGCTAGCTAACCTCATTTGTATGAGTGAGAAAGGCGTTGGGCATCAAATCAGAAGAAAAGTGGGAAGATGTATACAACCGTGAATGGTGATCTACCTTTCCCTCAGCCATAGTGTAGTTAGAGTTAAGCTCACGAATGATCACCGAGTTAGGACCAAATTCCACTCACATTCCTTCACCAAGGTGGGTTATTTGGTAAACCGATAGGATATTGGTAGAGAGATTGGGAATAATCAACACTTGCTTAAATGTTACACCTTATATCTCTACTGATCCACTACCGAAATCGACACATGAGTGTCATCACCCAACGTGATTTGGGACATGCCACATGGTTCAATGCTAAAGAATTCAACCTTTAAAGAATCCATTTGGTGTGAGGCACCGAATCGATAATCCAAGTTGATGATGGAGCTAATCTAGCTACAAGGGCCTTAACTTTGTTCTTTTCATTTTTAGAATCCTTTGCTTTAGAAGACTCACCCTTCTAAGCATTTTGTTTGAGAGATTTAGGAACACTTATTTTATTCTTCTCAAGTAAATGGGTTAAGTGATCAATCTATTTTTGAAAGTATTAATGCTCTTCGTGGCCAAGATACTTACAATAGGAGCATTTACACTTTTCCTTCTTCACTTTAGGCTTAGAAGTTGATGTGTTAGTGTTGGGCTTAGCTGGGGTTTTGTTGGTCTTGGTTTCTTTCTTATGTTGGTCTTTTTTTTCTTTCTTCTTTTCATTTTTCTTTCCTTTATTTGCCACAAGGGAATGTGACTTAGATTTTAGAGTCCCCATTTGAATGATTTTTCCTTTTATCGAATGAGTTGGGATGAAAAACTATCAAATGAGGACATTTTCTAGGCACTACCCAAGGTGGCTTTTGTGGCATAAAATTTGAAATGAAGACAGAGTATTTAGAACCTAACTTAGAAAGAATCGACAAGATAAATTGAGAGTATTTCTTCTCCACTTTACATTCCGTTAGAGTAGTCTAGCGTGGAAAAAATTGAGAAGAAGTCCTGCAGGCTTTTCAAAGTCACTAGGATTTAACCCTAGTAGTTCATTCTCCAACTCACGCACTCTCATGTCATCTTGCTTCCTAAACATCTTGTTGAGCATATTCCATGCTTCATCAGGTGTCGAGGAATTTTTATGTGGAAGAGAAAGTTAGGAGAGACATACATACAAATAAGACCTAAGGCTTCATCACGGTGGTTCAATAATTTAGATCTTTTGGGTTCATCATCAGGTTCTATCGATAACCCCATGGTAACATGGTATAACCCTTTACTTCAAAAAACTGATATGATTTTAGATCTCATTCAAATAAATTAAAAGGTTTGAGCACTGTATTTTAGGTATATCCATAATTAATAGATAGAACCAACGAAGGTAGAAGGAAGGAGGGAGAAAGGAAACAACCACCCCAAAACAATATTACACCCCCAAGTTTGGCACTTTAGTTTAGTGTGTTGATTACAATTAGATGCTACTATGCGTCGAGAACTAGTCTGTCACTTACCTTGTAATCAACGTAATAATGCGCAAGAGTGGAGACAAAAATCAAGGTTCATTGGGCACAAAAATTTGACATCATAAGAAAGCACAAGAATGATGGAAAACAAGAAGGGGAAGAGAAGGTGTTGTGAGAAATGGAATCTCACGTCACATGAAAAAAAACCCTTTCCCATAAGATTGTGGTGGACGTGTTCATAAGTCCACAAGCAATAAAAGGGATAGTATAATACTCATGATGATTCAAAATGAGCTGATTCAAACAATACAATGATACCCCCAGAATGCAGAACTTTATAAATTAGTGCCTTTACAAAAATAATAATCCCATCATGTAATGTGCAAAAAATAAATACAACTTTGACTAAAGAAGTTCTCAAAATGGAGCAATGATTCAAAAGTTATAGCAAAAAAACAATTTTTGCAACTGATGGAAAAAGCCAATAAGCCATGCAAATGGATTAAAAAAGGTGCCCTAAATGCATGCAAAGGGTGTCATATGAGTGCTCATTGGAAATGACATCAAATTTTGGATAGGGTTTGGTTTTATTACGAGGGGGGATTAGCCTCCTGCCAACCTCGCACCTCACCCTCCATCATCAACACTCGAAAGGAAGGACAACAAAACAAGAAAAAGACCGCAATTTTTTTTTCAATACCAATGAAATGTTTTTTTGCTTAAAAAGTATGGTTATGACTCGAGGGGTGCGAATGCACTTAGTTGATCGGGGGTGGCTCGATGCATGGAGCGAGGAGATCCAAAGTGAGTTAGGACTTTATGTGATCTTTTGTCGAGTTTTTCACGAGTTAGGTAAAGGTATTGTGGTCGATTTGGTGGTAAACCACTGTGTGGAAATGTACATCCCCAACTAAGTCCACGTGATAACTATAACTACCATTTTAATATTTTCTAATGATTGGAGCTGTATAATAAGCTAGCCATTACCATGTTCTAAGTGAACAATCATGTAGTGGTAGACATGTCGATCAATCCACGTTCCAAGGGATTATCGCTTCATAGAGAAGAGTAACGGTGGGTGCTAGTTACAAATGAATTGGTCCCGCTGACCAAAAACCAAGGATGAATGGGAAATGGAAGCACAAATGAGTTTCAACACAAGGAAAATGATGAAGTCTCATTCCGAGTTGAACGAAGAACAAGGAAAGGCCGAGTACAAACTTCAGGTAAATTCTCAACAAGATGGAGCTTCCAACGATGAATGAGTCAACCAAAAAACGAGCTTGTAAGGTGAGACTCAAACTGTAGACCAATACAAACAAGCATGCAATGAGAGAAGTAGATATGAAACACGTCTACACAACAAGGATTTATCCCAATGAGCAAGATTACCACAAACAATGTAAAAAAGGATCCTCCAAATTAGATATCAGGTAGAACTATGGTAAGTCAAAATACATTCCCGAGAGGAAGAACTCGAGGTTCTAAGGAAATAAAAAATGGTGCAATTTTTACCCAGGAAATAAGGCACAAGTTGATCTTAGTTGATGTGGATGCAACGTGCATGAATCACCAACAAGTTGTCTATGAAGCCAATGCAAAATCTGGAGAACTCAATGTAAGGAAAACACCAAATATAAACCACATACCAAATACAAGCTTGTGAATGCAAGGGTCGATGCAAGGATGAGTTATTGAGTGTAAGAAGTGAGCTATTTGGACAGCTCGGTTCCATCTTGGTGAGTTGGGGTGAAGTTGGTCCTAGAGAACAAACTTCAACCTTCCAAAAACCAAAAAGACACTCCACCTTTTAACTTGCACTTTTGCATGAACCTGAATAGTGCAAAATACCTCAACGCGAGGTGAGCAACATGATTCCAAATTAATAATCAAAAACACTTACACAAGGAAAAAATAAGAAACTAAAAGTAATAAGCAACTATAAAGGAAGAGTGCACGTTTTACCAAAACCTTGTGCTTTGATACCATGATAGATGGATATGTGAGAACTGCTATCAAAACAATGCACCACGATGATGTTGCACTCTGATGGTGATGTCATAGCTCTAACACAATAAGCAAGATTTGAACAATTGAAATAGTATGTAAATAAGAAAATAGGTCTACTCATCCACATAGATCGAAAAAAGGAAGTAAAAATAGGGATGTTATGTAACCCCATGCCTAAACAAGGAAAGTAACTCCTATAAAACTACTGATGCATATGAAGCCACTAAAGGAGGAGTTACAATTCCAAATAAGTAATGTAACTGCTATGATGCATAGACATAAATGATAATGAAAAATTCTATGATAGAATCTAACACTTGTCATTTGACTCCCTAAGACCTATGAATCACGCAAGGTGAGATGACTAACCATGTGATGTGGACGATGACTAGGCAGGTCACACACACCAACAAAGACAAGATTTTAAACCCTATAAAGCATAAAAGTGGTTATAAATAGACATGTAAAGCCTATAAAATACTTTAAAATGACTATGGAGTAGGTCCCATCGGGCGTGCCAAATGTATGCATGAGAATATTAGCTATGTTAATGACCATGAAATTAAACCTTGTAACTCCATGATATGACTAACTTATCATAAACATCAAGATGAGTGCTAAACAAGATAACTTCTATAATAATTATTTAAACTAAAAAACTATCATTTTATCTCTACTACTCTTTGATTACTTAAAAATTAAATTGAACCTAGTTAAACCTACGAGTAATCAAATTAGATTTGTTGTTTTCTTTAATGTAGGTGAAGATGTCTCTCTAAAATGGCTACAAGGCAAAGATTGTATATAGTCTTACTAGCCTAGAATAAAGGTATCGATGCAAGATGGAGGATCTTTAATAATGGAGGATGGCCAAGATCAAATACCTATATAGATTAGCTAATGCAATGAGGGTCTCTAATGCCAAAGTCCCAATGTCATAAAGAGCTAAAAAGTCAAGATGTGATAATCAATCTCTAATGTTGGAAGGGGGCCTTATCCTTATATTGATATTTTTTTCTTTTGGGAAGAAATGGGATTCTGGTGCATGTGGGACTAAAGGGTAGTCAGAAGAACATTATGACTAGGAGCTAAGTAAACATTCTTTAGACTAGTTAAGCTAGGATTAGGTTAGTTAAGCATGATTAACACATGATTAGAGACTCATTGAGTGTTGGGAGGAAACATATTAGCCACATGTGACTAATAAATATCCTAGGAAGCTTGTAGAACTAGTTTATAGAGAACTAAGGAGGTATGTTTAGCTGATAAGTGAGATATTGGCCTAATTAGCTGATTACAAGAGGAATACGACTAAAAGAGTGTCATGAATTGGAATCCGAGAATGGAGATGAGAAGTGTTGTTACTTGACTAACTGGAGGAAAAGCTACTCATAATCATAGTTTAGGTATCTACATTTTCCCCTCTTTGGGGTGACATATGTTACGTCACTTCAAAGATAGTATACAAGCATAAACAAGTAGAAAATTTTGAAGGGATAGAAGAAAAAATAATAGAATGAAGGATTCCCCCTTGAGTGTAGATGGGGTGATGAAAGAGTTTATTGATGATCAAAAAGATGAAGGAAATAGATAGAAGATGAAGGGAAGAAAGGGAATATATAAGAAAATGAGTATCAGGAAGTGGGTATGAGAAAGGGATTATATTTGTTGTTTTCTTTAATGGAGGTGAAGAGGTCTTTCTAAAATGGCTACAAGGCCAAGTTTAGATATCCTCCTACTAACCTAGCATGAAGTTATGGATACAAGATGGAGGATCTTCAATAATAGAGGATGGCCAAGATCAAATGCCTTTATAGCTTAGCTAATGCAAATGAGGTCTAATGCCAAAGTCTCAATGTGAGAAAGAGCTAAGAATTCAAGAAGTGATTATCAAGATTTAATTTTGGAAGAGAGGCCTTAGCCTTATATTTACTGATTTCTTTTTTGGCAACAAATGGGATTTTTGTGCATGTGGGACTAAAGGGTAGTCACAAGTACTTTAAGACTAGGAGCTAAGTAAACATGCTTTAGACTTGTTAAGCTGGGATTAAGCTAGTTAAGCATGATTAACATGTGATTAGAGATTCATTGGCAGTGGGAGGAGTTAGATTAACCGGATGTGACCGATGAGATAGCCTAAGAAGCTTGTAGAAGTGGTTTAGAGATAATTAGGGAGGTTTTGAATGGTTGGAAGGAGGAATGCTTAGCTAATAAGAGAGAAATTATCCCAATTAGTTGATTATAGGAGGAATACAACCGAAAGAGTGTCATGAAAGGGGATATGGTAATGGGTTGATTGATTAACAAAGTGTCGTTAATTAATTGAACTAGATGAAACATTAGGCATAAGCATATTTTAGGTGTCTACACCATTTTATTGAAATCATATAGTAATATCTAATCAATTCTTTCTTTAAATCCTGTATTTATTTTATAAGACTCTTGAAGGAGCATTTGATAAACTAGACCACATTTTTACCTACCAATTTTGTGACAACCAATCTTTTGGGAGAAATAAAAATTTACCTATAAACTAAGTATGTATGTAATCATCTTTAGACCCAATCCAAATGAGATCACCGAGAAATTATAAGTTCTCCTTGAATAAAGTAATGAGGCCATTCGGTATTTGGAAGATATTTTCAAACCCCACGCTATCATTGAGGACATTCATTAATGTTAGAGTAGGTATTTACCTTAGCTCATGTTCACCTACATACTTTACTTACCTTTATTATATTTATCCTCACCCACTTATGTGTGTGGATATTTGTTTTTATTTGTTTAGAAATTAGGGGGATATCATCTAGTTGTCGGGTATAGTTTATTTCCTTGATCTATGGTTTTGACTAGTTCTTTCCTTGATCTATTGTATTGACTAGATCCTTGACATCTAGTTCTTTCCTAAATCTATGGTCTTGAATAGTTATTTCCATGATTTATGGCTTGATCTTTGACCCTTACTGGTTCTTAGATTGTTATTCCTTGCCTATATAAGCAAGGCCCATTCTCATTGTATTTCATTGAGTTCCATAATAATATATGAAATTGTTGCTTATTTCTTTGCAAAGGTTTTTGTAAAGTTATTCTGACGAATTTATTTCATTTTATTGATCATGGTGTTTTATTAGAATATGTTTTCTTGGCTTGGTATGATGTGGTTGTCATTCCTTTCATGGTATCGAGTGATATATGATCTAGACATCCATATGTAAGTTTTTCTTTGCAAGTAAGGGTTTATTATTTTCATGTATTCAAATTTTTTAGGAATTTTCTACAAGATGCATTTTTATTCAAAATAGAGTGCATCATTGGATTTGGAAGGTGCCAAAACCCTACAATCAATTATAAACTCAACCATGTTTTGAGACAGTCAAATCTGGACATTTTAAAAGGGTTTTTTGGCACATTTCTCAAAAAATACATACAGTTATGTACATATTTTTTTTAACTCAAAGAATATATTAGATTTTTGGGCTTTTCAAGAAATTTTTTGTGTTTCTCTCTGTTTTTTTATACAGGTGCTAGAAAAAGAGATATTTGCAGTCAAATTTTGTATGAACAATTGTACTTTTTGGGTGCATTCTTTTATCCATTGGATATTGATGTGTACCCTCTTAATGCAATGATTTAACCTCTAGATATTTAGGTTTTGGGTGTTGGATTTTATGCTTTGGTCACAAGCTTTGTATCGTTTGGATGCACTCTTTTACCCTTTAGACATTTGAGTGTCACGTGTACCTTTAAAAAAATATTTCGTGAAACATTTTGTGAAAGAATTACTAGGGAAGAATCCAAAGTTTCTCATCTTGATTCTCACACCTATCAAAAGGAATTAGCTACATCAAATCCTTAGGGCAAGTCAAAACCAAAAATAAAAAACAAATCCACCCCTTCTCCATCTCAAACTACTCCTAAACCCAAAGAAAAAAACTCTAAACCCAAGGAGTCTTCTAAATCCAAGAAAATTTCTAGCCTTTCATGCTCTTTTTGTGGGGGTAGTAGTCATGAAGAACATAGGTGTTATAAGAGAATGCAATCCTTAGAGGAATCAGTCGAGAAAAAAATTCTATCTCCACTCCACCTCCTTCTAATCAACATGGCAAAGCCCTTAATGTTGTTGGGAGATCTCAGTCACCACTTTATGACAATTGGGTTATAGATTTTGGTGCTTCTCATCACATGACTTCTTCCAAGGAGTCTTTTGTTTATTTAGGTTTGAGTTCTACTTCCAAAATTGAGGTCAGAGATTCTTCCTTTATTTCAGTTAAAGGAAAAGGTGATATACAACTTGATGGTTGTAGTATCCAAGATGCACTATATGTCCTTAACATCACTACAAATTTTCTTTATGTATATCAAATTTGTCATTTTGGTCAAGGAAAATAATTACTTTTAAACCACATGGGGTAGAAGTACAAACTTTTTGGAACCTCAATCACTTGTTGCTTATGGTATTGTTGATCATAGTTCTAGACTATATCACTTTGAGGGTTTTAATGAAACTTCCTCTATAGGGACAAGAGTGGTTTCTCATGCAGATTCAAAGAGTAAGCTTTGGCATGAGAAATTTGGGAATCTCAATTACATATATTTGAAGGAGTTGAGAAATCATGGTATGGTAGATGGTCTTCCTATAGTTTCTTATCTTAAGGGAGTTTTCTTTGGATGTGAATTAGGGAAACAACACCAAAATCTATTTTCTAAGAGATATTCTTCACCACTTGAGCTTGTGCATAGTGACTTGATGGTTTTTCCTACCCCCTCTTTAAATGAAGCTAAGTATTCACTTACCTTTATTAATAAATTCTCAAGCCGTACTTGGGTTTATTTTTTCAAGTACAAAAGTGATGTTTTTTCACACATTAAATTCTTCAAGCATTTGGTTAAGAAACAATCTTCGAGTTGCATAAAGAACATTCACACTGATAATGGGGGGAGTACTTCAGCAATGATTTTTTTTTTTTTGGCAACTTAAGGCATTATTCACCAACATTATGTTCCTCATACTCCACAACATAATGGCTTAACAAAATGGAAGAATAAAACTTTGAAGAAAATGACTAACTTTATGATGTATTATAGAGATTTGCCTCCTATCTACTTGGGCGAGAAGAAGTTAATTGTGCTAACTAAATTCAAAATAAAACATCACATAGAGCACTTGAGTATTTCACTCCAGAGGAAGCTTGGTCCAACACTAAGCCAAATGTCTCATTTTTCAGTCTTCGGGAGCCGTGATTGGGCATTTGTGTAAAAGAAGAAAAGGAAATATTTGGATAAGAGGAACAAACCCTTGATCTTTGTAGGGTATTGTGAATACATGATAGCTTATCTACTTCTAGATTCTAATACTCATGACATTATTTTTCAAACCCATGTTTAGTTTGATGAGATCTGAACACTCTTCATGCTTCTTCCTCTTCTTCCACACAACCTTATTATTCATCTCATCTTGAGGATCCTTTATTTGAGGAGGTTGATGAGGATGTTATAGATGCCATTACGGATCCTATTCCCATTTATATTGTCACTATGCCTAAGTGGTATCTTACTACAGTTTCTAAGGAAACACCTTTCATACGGGATCTTCCACCCACTTAGCATCATCACACAAATTCTACAAGTTCTTAAATTTTGTGTCAGGTAGTTTATGACGATACACAATCTTTTTCAAAGGCTCATGGGATATAGAAGTGGGATGATGCAATGGAAGCTAAGTATTCTTCTTTGATGAAGAGTCACACTTGGGATTTGGTATCTCTTCATAAAGGAAGAAAGATGGTTAGGTGTAAGTGGTCAAAGCATACAAGTGTGTCCCACTTTGTGGCCATAAATATTTTAAAATCCACTAGTAAATAAATAATTAAAAAATACTATAAAATTTTAAAAAATCGAGGTAAATTCTGGATGCCCTGCACCTTGGTCTTTATATCCTCTTAAAAATGCACATCGATGAGTCCATTGACATGTTTGGTCATTTTATATGTGTTTGGTCATGTTTTTGTTGTCAGGTAGTTTGCTTTGAAAAGTACAAAAACTACAAAAAAGTGGGACACAATTATATGCTTTGACCCAAGTGGGTATACAAACCAATACATCTAATGAGTCCATTAACAAGTATAATGATCATCTTGTTGCAAAGGGGTTTCACAAGTCAAGGTATTGATTACTATGAGACTTTTACACCCATTTCGAAGATGAATTATGTACACCTTGTACTTGATATTGATACATCACGGGGTGTCTCATAAAAAAATGGATGTGAAGACCGCCTTCTTACATGGAAATCTACAAGAGAAAATATACATGGAGTAGCCGATTGGATTTGTTCGGGATTCTTCTCTTGTTTGTAGGCTCTGAATGTCTCTCTATGCTCTCAAACAAGCTACTTGGGCTCGGTATGATAAGATGGATTCTTTTATTCTATCTACTTGTTTTATTCATTGCCACTCTGATCATATAATGTATCTCTAACATGTTGGTGAAGATATTGTCATACTTGTTTTGTATGTTGATGATCTGTTACTTACTAGCAGGGTCTTCTTCCGACATTCAAAGTATTCATTAGGATCTTTCTACATAGTTTGACATGACAAATCTTGGGTTATTTAATTATTTCCTTTGTTTGTATATTTCTCAGACAGATTCAAGGATTCATTTGAGTCAAAAAAGTACTCCCATGATCTTCTTCAGTGCTTTGATATGGTTTATGCAAGCCAAGTCCATCTCCTTTTCAATCTGGGGTTACTCTTACTTCCACATGTACGACACCAATTTGTGATTCTACATTATATAGGTAGTTGGTTGGGAGTCTTATGTACTTGAACCATACTTATAATGATATTTCATTTGCATTAGGGCTTCTATCTAGGTTTACACATTCTCCTCATAGTAATCACTGACAGGCTGCTAAAAGGATTTTACACTATATTCACATGGCACTTCCCACTTTTCCTACAATACGCTAGGGGTTCTACTCAGTTGCTTGGGTATACAAATTCATATTGGGAAGGTTCTATTGATGACAGGTGTTCCACTTATGGCTATCTTTTTTATCTTCTTTCTTCTCTAGTTGCTTGGGTGTGTAAAAATCAACAAGCTATTGCACTTTCATCTTCAAAGGTAGATTATAGGGCAATAGTCACATCGAGTCAACAGATTCTTTGGCTTTTACAGTTATCGAAAAGTTTGGTTTTCCATAGGATTCACTGACTCTACTTTGGTGTGATAACCAAAGTGCAATTCACATTTCTCGTAACCCACTTAAGCACTACTAGACCAAACATATTGAGATACACATCCACTTCATTCATCACCACATTCAGGATAGAGTTCTTTTCTTGAAGTACATTCTGACACAATAGGAGGTTGCAAAAATATTTACAAAGCCTTTTGCATCACCTCGCTACCTTGAGTTGTGTGGAATTCTTGTGGTTTTGGAATTTGTTCTTTGGGGGTGTTCGTGAGAACATATTCCTTCTTATTCTTCTTCTTTCTCTTTCCTTCTAGCAGGATTCTTTCCTTCTTTTGGTTCAAGATCTCTTCATGGATATATTGTACATGAGTACCTCATTAGGCCTAGTTGTCAGGACTCATACTATTGACATGCCACTTTTATTTTGGCCCCTAGTTTAACTTGAGGGGGTTTTAGAGTAGGTATTTACCTTATCTCATGTTCACCTAGGCACTTTATTTACTTTCATTATATTTATCCTCAGCCACTTATGTGTGTTGATATTTCATTTATTTATTTAGATATTAGGGGGATATTATCTAGTTCTTTACTAAATCTATATTCTTGACTAGTTATTTAATGACTAGTTCTTTCCATCGATTATGGCTTGATCTACAACCCCTTACTGGTTCTTAGATTATTATTCCTTGCCTATATAAGCAAGGACCATTGTCACTGTATTTCATTAAATTCCATAATAATATATGATATTACTGCTCATTTTTTTGCAAAGATTTATGTAAAGTTTTTTTGGAAAATTTCTTTCATCTTGCTAACCGTGGTGTTTGATTAGAATATATGTTCTTGGCCTAGTACGATCTGGTTATTGTTCCTTTTAATTAAATCCTAATATCAATACTTTACACATCCTAAATTTATTATTCTATATCAGTTGTAGTCTAGTCATAATTTGTATATTGATTATCTAAAATCGAGTTGAAACCTATCAAAGGAATCCCTTTCATTCATATTTTCCTCTGCCAAGAAACTCATCATGTTATTATCTACCATGTCTCTTGTCATGATAGTTATTTGTGTTCATACTATCTCATTCTTTGGGAGAAGATTCTCTAATGCTTATTTCGATCTATACATTTCGACATTGTCAACTGTAGGTATCGTTAAACACTTTGTTATTTTATGTGTTTTAGTTATTTTTTTCACATAGAAATATCGAGTCCTAAAATATACTAAAACATATGGAATGCTCGATAGGATCCTAGTATTTTTTTGATTAAATTGTGCATTCTTTTAGTATAATCTATGTCTTTCTTCATTTCTTGTGATATTATCTAAATTTTTATCTCAAATTTATTTTACTATATTTTTGAAAAATGTGTAAAATAATTAAAAAGAAATGCTTAGCAAAATTTTTTTACCTCTTTCTTCCCTCCCTTTAATATATTTTCAGCATTTCATCCTGTGTGTCTGGTCCCCATTGATATCAATTTTCCTTTCGAGTTCTTAAAAATCTTGAATTATTTCTTGCTCATATAATTTGAGTAGAGGTTAAATTGTTCATTCAATACTTCCCCTCACACACAATGAATCTTGTATAATAAAATTGAAATTCTAAAACACTCCATTCTAGGTCTACATACTTGGATTTCATCACTAAGGGGGAATTTGACTCATTGTTTTGGCTAAGTATAAATAATTGGTCATTGCTATTTCGGCTAAGAACCCTTCACCCTTATCTTTACGAGACTATGAATTGAGGGGTTAGGCCCCAATATCACACCTCGTACCCATACCAACACATATTTGTTCCTCTCATACCTTCGGATATATCGAGGACTCTAGCTTTTCCATTCCTGAACAAACATTAGTAATACTAATTCTTAAATAGCCCTTTCAGGCCATATTTCCTTTTCACATATTAATTTTTATTAATAAATATAAGCTCAAACCTCTTTCTAATTGTGATGTTTTCATTTCTAAATAACTCTGTCTTCTTTTTTTTTTCTTTTTATTTTATGGTTTTAACTAGATACTTGGTCCCATATCCATAATATCATATACATGTCAAACCTATTATGAAAACCCCATAAAAAAATTTAAGAGCCCCCATGCTCTCCCAGCATTCACTCAAATATGTATGAAAATTATTGATCCTCCCATTCTTTAGTGCTTTGATAGTGGTGACCAAATATTTGAGGAACTCGCAAACACCAATATTAGCACCCTTAATAGATACCTTACTTCATGTGCCATTCATCTTCCTCGTTATAGTCTAGAAACCTAACTACCTATTACTATGGTTACCTATGATCACTTTTGGATCATCAATCCCTCGTATCATCATGTTGTCAAAAATATCTCTCCTTATCATTTCCCTTACTTTAATAAAACATCCACACCTCTCTCATCCACTATTGTAGCCAACTTTTAACTCAACACTATCTCATCATGAAATAAGGTTAAATCAAAAGGAACCTTTTTGTATGCATCCTCAACTAGTCCTAAGGGTTACAAAATCACAATATTACTTCATCACTTGTAGTTGGTAAGACTCCTTCAAATAATATTCCTCCTCGGTAGGATCCATTAGTGTTCCTCATTTTATAAGTCATCTAGCCACATCTCAACATACTATTTCGCATAAACCTGCATTCTCGATCAAAAAATATGTTGTATCTATTCCAACATATTTTCCACCTATCAATACAAATTCTATTACTATAACTCCTCTATTTTTCCAACCAACACCCTCGAGTCATTGTTCCATTATATGAATATGTTCCTACTCAACAGAATCCACAAAATCACAACTACTTATTAGCGCTTCTATTTGTCATCCTTATAATTATATCGAGTCTTCCTCATAACTATTTGTTTCTCATCAAACATAAACCTTATCAGAAAGCCTTCTTAAAATTCAAATTCCTCTTTTACTAAAGAAATAATATCAACAATCAAATCCTTTGGAATATGGATATGATAGATATTATTCATCAACTATTGGAAGCATAATGGAATGGGGGCTAAATCAGTAGTACATACTTTTTATTTCATTTACAAAACCATACATTCATCATATCACTCATTCATTTTTCATTTATAATCACATGATCACATTACGTGTGTATTCAACATTCAAAAGAACATGCAACAAAGACAAAGACACATGAACACCACATATAAGTGGGAAAATTCAAGGGGAATAAAACCCACTAAATTTTTTTGTTGATATTACACAGAACAAATAAATCTAGTGAAGCACTTAATTCACAAAGATAACCAACCCCTAGTTTACTAGATCACCAACCCTACAAGGAGAACCAAACCCTAATTTAGTAAAGCACCCACTCCAAAAGGATCGACAACCCCTAATATGAATAATAACTAACTCATCCACCTGATGATAATTATCTCTAAATCTTGTTTCTTCCACAACTAATGGATATCTCTAATTTGGCTTATACACACACCTTCAAACCCCCATTTCTCTAACTAATTCTATATTCTTCTTCTTGGACTTGTCTTGGCTATAAACCCTTGGATACATGTTCCTCATCACTCTTCATATTTTCAAACCTTCTTCGTCTCTGAATTCATGTCTATGATGATCCATTATAATGTCATGTAGGTCATATTTTCCATCTAGGAACACAAGTTCACAAATGCACTAAAAACATTGCTTTTTTATGCTTTTGTTCTCACCAATACAAAGGAGGAAGGTTTTTCACCTTTTTTTTACCAAAGAAAGATAATTAAATCCCCAAAAACTTATTATAACGTTCACATATGACCCATATAGGTCATCCATGACCAAAACCACTCATCATGTAAAAAATAGGCTCAAAACCCCATCTCTTAGATGAGTAAAGTATAATAGAACCAAAACCATGATTCATAAAGCTCTAACATTCGTAACACATGTGTAATATAGAATATAAACTCATATATAATTGTTAATTATATTTTACAAATCAACAAATTCATAAAATAGGTGAAAAGGCTCATCTCCTTCTCAAAATAGTTTCTTCCAACTCCCTATCTTCACATTTGGGCCTCAAGACAACTGAAGATCGTCTCAATTGTGGAATGTAACCACTAAATGGAATCATTAGGACCTATATATCACATCCATTAATTTATTAGATCATGAAACATATATGTGTTCAAATGACAACTAATTTCCTCTTCTCCAAATCATGCTTCCTTAAAACCAGTTTTGTAAAATAAACTAGTTTTTACCTTTTCTTCCACTTCCAAGACCTAAAAATTCCTTGGCAAGAAAAATTTCATGTCTCTTCACTCTCCAACTGATATTAATCATCAAAATATTCATCTCTTTCCTCAACCAACTCAATTTTTCAGCCTGAGAAAACTTGTCTTGAAAGTGCACCTACCTTATTCTTCACAAAAAGCTCGATGAACTATCAAATCAACTCACCAAGATACAAAACATACCACATTGGAAATAACTCTAAATTATACTTCCATAACATATTATAACTCTATCCAACTCTAAGTGGAAGACCTTAAACCAAGACTATCTCTGCAAACTTCTCCTTAAGCCTTCTATGACTCAAGAACTGACCTTGAGATGAACTTTATTCATCATCAAATAACACAATTCCAAGATTAACCAATGTATGTAACACACTTCTAATTATTTCTAAGCACTCAAATACCTTCATCAAGCATGAACAACTCATAAACATAACCTTACCTTATGAATCCATTTGACATCCTAGAACAAGCATCCCGCAAATTTTAACTTCAAATAACAATTCATAACTTCTTCATACCATATAAAAAAAGTACTATTGGAAATATATTTGAATCAGGATCCCAAATGAACTTGAACCGAGTCCTAAATCATCTTAAAGCTCCTGTAATTCCAATTTTATTATAAGTTTCTCCAAATTACACAAAACACCAGTCTTCATAAATACATAAAAATTTTCCATTTTTTTCTTCAACCATAATCTGAAACTATCATGGAAACCTATAAAAAATCAAGGGATAAAATCAATTTCAATTTGTTCTTTACCTTCTTTGCAAAACATTACCAAAAATTGAACTTTTCTAGAAACATGCATATTTGAGTGCGGTCCAGTCCTCACCACATACTCTAACATACCTTAATGAAAATCTAATGGAGTCCCTCTAAACCATAAAATCAAAAATTTGAAAAAAAAAAAAAAAAAAACTAGTTCAATACACACTTTTATCTCCAAGTCGCTTTGAGTTAGTGTTTAGTTACAGTTTTAAACCACTTTACCTTGTTAACGATTGTTCATAAAATATTGACAATAAAAACACATCATTATTTTTTTGAAACCTTTATAACTAACCTTAGAAGATATTACAAAGGTCTTAAGTCCCCATAAAAATTGTACAAAGATGTACGAGAAAACATCATAAGCTCAACTTTTTCTTCAAATCTTCACTCTAGAAAACTTGATATTTCCAAAACTGAAGTATCTTAGAATTCCTTCATTATAATTACCTAAAACGTGTCATGAAGCATCATGAAAAAATCATATAACTTACCATACTAACAATATATCTATAATATCTCTCAAACTCTTCACCCATTAATGCCTACATGTGCTAAACTTCCTATTCTCACCTATTTTCTTCCCAATAACCTCATACTTACACTAAACCTTTGAGTTATGACCTGAAATCACAATACATTACTTTTATACCATCACCATGATTATACCATTATTGGAAAATAAAATTCATCTCCAAATATCATACCTCTTTCTCATTCTGCATGCTCTAATGATAGGAATAGGCGTGGAATGACTGGCTCAACAATGAACCGACCATGCAGACCTCATACAAACTCATAGACACCCATGACACATAATATGGACCATGAATGACATCATTCAAACCTTTTACTAACTTAGGAGTGCTCAAACCATTATTAGGCCTACTCAACCATACTCTAGGACCTCATAAAACATCAAAATCCCGACACTACAAATCAACCTTCAAGTTAGAGAATTGAATGAAATGTCATGGAGAATCATATGAAATCATGACACCATTTTATATTAATGGACTTTACATCAATGATAAAATTAAAAAAAAATGGACAAAAATATCCCCCTTCATCGTTGATGGAAACCAACAATACAAACACCTACATGACCTTATTTCCATGTTTTTATGCTTTCCACCCCCCCTTTTGAATTTTATGAAAAAGGATATAATGACACTAATAAATGTAAAATGAAAACACACAATAGAATCAATGTAAAAATTTTACCTATTTGTTCAAATGGCTCCCATTGGACTATACTTGGGATTATTTGAATCCAACAAATGCAAAAATGATCCATTTTTCCTGATAAGAGCTTAAAAATAGCTCCCACTAAATTGATACTCTTCATTTTGAAAATTACATATGGTTGACGTCACTTTCTATGTCTTTTCAATGCTCAAGAATTGAATTTTTTTCCTTCATTCTAACATTCCGTAAACATCATCTTCAATACCTTTTTGACTAACTATCCCTAAACATCATATTCATTACCTTTGTTACTATCTTCACATAACTCTATAAGACATCATACCTCATGAACCTCCTTCTCATTACTTCCCCTATAATTTATCACCCTACTCTAATAGATAGTATAAAAATTTGGCCACATACCTTGTCTATAAGTCATGAGGATTACTCAAATACTTTAACACTACCCTGAAACACTTCTTTAGTAGATTCAACCTTATTCCATACTATCACAACCTTTCAGAGTAAAATAATTTGTATTTCAGGTCAATATACACAAAACCAATATGAATCCTACCCTATATGCCTCTAAGACATCTTCTACACCTAATAAATTCCCATTTTAAGTTTCCCCTTACTTTATGAGATGTACTCATCCAGTAACACTATGTCTTGATCCTTCATGAGCATTAATTACCACAAAAATGCATACTTCCATCAACATATTGTGAAAAACATGATTATCTTGCTTTTCTAATCTTTTTGACTCTAGAGCACTTAATGTAGAGAGAAAATTCAAACTCCCCACGTTCTGATGTTTTTTCATACTTATAAAACTATTCATGTGTATCATGTCCTCATGTTACACATTCCTCAACACCACTTATCTTTAAACTTTAATGAAATATTCTAAGAGAACTAAAATGTCAAATTAACTCCGGGTCTCTATGAATATTTTAGAGATATTGAATTGAGGTTCAAGATTTTGACATTTCTCAGACCTTTTAGATGCATTAAGCCATGTTAATCCAATTGTTCTTCTTAATACTTGGTCATCATGATTTACACTTCCATAGTGGCCTATAGTGGCAATTTTCAACATAAATTGAACATAACATCATGGTTCCTTGACTCATGTATTATTTTTTCTTGAATCATTTTCAATATCTATACTTAATCACACATGATCATACATAACCTTTTCCTTACTTATTCATATTCAAATTTAATGACAATCATAGACTCGGACCCTAAATACTCAAGGACTTCTCTTTTATCTTAAATTCACACTTATATATTTCTAAGATTGAACACATTCACTTCTACTTAACACAATACCTCATAAATCAATAACGATCACTCACAAGTATGATTTATCTATATTTAATGAGGATCTTACCTTTTAACTATCTAGTAATCTACTACCCACATTCATTCTCCTTCTTTGTCATAGATGAATAGTATAGTCCTTTTAGATAAATGATTGAGAACACACTGAAACAATTGTGTTTTAGACATACCTTTGGCATTGTTATGCATATTTGGATCAAGTAATACATCTAGGATCTAATTAATAGGGTTCCCATTTTAAAACCCTTTCCAATCATTTGATGACCTTAATAGCCTTATAACTTTGATGAGAATGATCAAACATTTTCCCTATAGCTTCATAATTTTTTTCCATTTTCACAAGAAATGGGTTTAATAGGTCTTTCAAAAACCTAGGTAGCACCTTTTCTTGACCATGTTAATCCTCATACTATAATCATGAGTGTTATTCTTGATGAAAAATTTGTTTTACACAGTCATGCAAAAATTATGGATATATGGACACATCTTATTAGGCCTTTCTTAGCATAGACACCACTTATTAATACTTGAATCCTTGAATTCAATGTCAAAGACCCTCATTTGGATCTGTAGCATTTTCTTAATGCACATTTGCATATCCCAAGAAATTTTTCATATCCATATATAAGCTTTAAACCATCAATAGTTTGAGATTCCCTTATCTTCACTTTGTTAAACCCCCAAAAAATGTATTTTAAGCCATCTCCTTTGAGCTTCATTCAACAACCTAGAATCCTATAACATTGACATCCAACATCCTTCTTTCTTCAAACCTCCAATCATGGATGCATAATGAAGTTACACTTAGATTTTAACTCTACTTCAGCTCATAAAATTATTTTGAGACCTTCAAGATTCATAAAATGATCATTTTGACCACATGACCATGCTACATTAACCATTACTAGGAGAAACTAGTAAAATCTTCAAGAAAAGGAATTTATACATGTAGCACACTAATTACCAATACATCTCAATTTTTGACCTTGACAACCATTATTGACTCTTGTCTACTTCACACACTAACCAACATGTTCACTTCTACACAGAGTACTTACAATGCATGAATAATAAAGACATCATAGTTTTTGACAAGTCCTTAACCATGACACATACTATAATAAAATATTACTTAAGACCTCAGATCACTTGAAGTTAGACTATTTTTTCTTTCTAACTACAAACCCGGGACATAGACCTTTTCATGTTGATAAAATACATAGTACCTATTGGTTGACACATTTAAGAAGCATATACTCATAAATCTTCCTCATAAGTGACCTCTTATGAAATTTGAGACAAATATCATACCCATAGTGCATGGTTTCAACTAACTACATCATGATAGAACTAAATAATTCCTCGTCACACAACACTCAGACCATACATTACTTGAAAATGTAAAGCCTTTTCAATTTTGAGAATAAATTACTCCTTATGATCGTACTACCACACCAAGCACTACTCCATACTATCCTTGAAACACTTATATGCCTTGATATCAATGATAAATATTTAAAATACCTTGATTCATATCTTAATGAATAACATTTCCTTTTCATACAAAATAGAGTTTGTTATTGATTCTAAGGAACAATATAACCATGACTTAAGATTGCGACTAGATAGTCCCTTCAAGACCTCATATACACCAACACAAACAAAAGAATCGAGACACGATTCAATACATGAATAAGACACCTACAAAGACAAGAACACAAAGGTAAATGAAAAATTCACTTATCTTATCAAACTTGAAGTGTTCAAACTCATAGACCCCTTAGCTTCTCATGTACATGGGGATGAATAAAATCTAGGCATAAATGGTCTTCTTCACTTCTAATATTTTTAAATATAGTAAACATCTTCTTTTACCTAATTTTAACTCTTCTTTTTAAAATGTCATTGGATTAATTAGCGTCACACACCGCATATTCGATTGATACTCATTGCACTTGATCTCTTTGTATTGACTATCATCCTTCTTAGCCTTCGAATCTAACATGATAGTCTTGGAATCATTTATGAATTTCAATATCCTCTTTAAAACCCTTTCATTTAGTGTTTGAATTCTGCTAAAAAAAATTGGTTTTCCATCTTAGAGTCAAAACCTTGCCACATGTCCTTTTTGTGACACTTTTGACATATAACAACATTCCTATTTATTATTGGTTCAAACAACTTGAACTTCCAACCACATTCCTTGGTCTTATGTGCAAAATCACAACATGAATAACAATTACCTTTGAAAATACCTACATCATTCCTATAAGGGATTGTCTTGCAATTTCTACCTCTATCGGAAAAATCATGACAAATATAGAAATATCCAAAAAGGGAGTACCATACCACATAGAATTAGGTTGTCTAACTGAGTTATACCTTCTCAAATTACTGTTCTGTCACGTTCTCATCAAATTTCTAATTTGGAACAACTTCACTACCATTACCCTTTTTCTTTCCCTTGGAACCTAAGTCAATCTTATTCTTTGTAGCTTTTTGACCTTCTAAAATCCCATCCATCTTCAACATATTGGAATCATCCTCTAAATGATATTTCAAATATTTCAACCTCTCTTCATACCTAGAACAAGCATCCTATTTATCCCTTAGTGATTTAGACATACTTTCAACCTCTAACTCTAAACCCTTGATGGTTTGATCATGCTCTTTTCCATATACTTGATATGATCTTGTAATCCATGAATGAATGATTAAGTAAATTCATTACTCCTCATTAATTCATATTCAACATTTGAAGACATTCTCATTTTTTATGCTTCTAGGATCTCCTTCAAGTGATTAGACTTTCTTCGCAAGGACCTATTCGAATTACATTTTTAAAATCACAATGGAATGAGGGGGCTGGTGAATCAGTCCTAAAAATATTTTATTTCATTTACGAGACCATACATTCATCATATCACTCATCCATTTACTATTCATAACCACATGATCACATTAGGTGTGTATTTGACATTTAAAAGAACATGCAATAAAGAAGAACACACATGAACACCACATATAAGTGGGAAACACTTAAGGGGAAGAAAAACCAATGAATGTTTTTGTTAATATAACACAACAAAATAGTGGATCACCAATTCACAAGGAGCACCAACCCTACAATGAGAACCAACCCCTAATTTACTAAAGAACCCACTCCATAATGAGGTTATAAGCCCCTAAGATGACTAAGCACCATATCAACCACCTGATTATGATGATCTCTAAAAAAATCTACCACAACTAGTGGAGATCTCTAATTTAGATTATACACACACCTTCAAACCCTAATTTCTTACTTATATTATCTTCTTCTTCTTAGACTTGTCTCAAATAAAAACCATTGCATAAATGTCCCTCATCTATATTCATATTTTTAAACCATTATTCATATCTTTATGCATGTTATTTTTAGCCTTTATATTCTCTTGTTCAAAAATGCACCAAAAACATTGATTTTATTTACTTTCCTTCTCATAAATACCAAGGGTTTGAAACTTCACCTTTTATTAAAAAAACATAAATAAATCCCAAAAATTTAATTACAAAGTTCACATATGATCGATATAGGTCATCCATACACGAAACCACTCATCTTACACAAAATAGGCTCAAAACCATCATCCACAGGTCTTTAATTATCTTAGACTAATCAAAAAATTCATAACACAACTCAAAAGGCTCATATCCTTACCAAAATATCTACTTTCATAACCATGTCTTCACCTTTGGGCCTCAAGACCACCCAAAATTATCTCTTCTATATCAGGTAGAAACTCAATAGAATCTCTAGGAACTGTATATCACATCCATGCATGTTATACTTCATGAAACATCTATGTGTTAAAACCACTGCTACTTTCCTCTTATCTAAATCATCATGCCCCTTAAACCAGTTTTGTAAACTCAACTATTTTACACCCCTTATGTCACTTAAAAAACCTTTAAAGGAATTGTTGTATATATCTCCCTCCCTACGTAAATATGGACAAACAAGAAGAATATGGAAATCAAAGAAACTCAAAACCCAACATTTATTTGTGCCACTAGTCACGCCCCTGGTGTAGGTCAAAAGGTGTCAACATGGAAAAAGTCGCTCCCACGGCGCGGGTTGAAAGGTGTCAACATTGAAAAAGTCATGCCCTAGTGCGTAGGTTGGAGGGCAAGTTGAAAGGTGTCAACATGGAAAAAATCACACCTTGGCACAGGTTGAAAGGTTTTGACATGGAAAAATGTGTGCCTTGGTGTAGGATGAAAGGTGTCGACATGGAAAAATTCGTGCCCTAGCACAGGTTGGAGGGTGCAGGTTGAAAGGTGTCGACATGGAAAAATCACGCCCTGACGCAAGTTAGAGGGCGCAGATCAGAAGGCATCGACACCACATTTTCAGCACCTATGGTACACTTAAAATTATGTTGACATGAGGATGGATGCGCCAAGGCACACCTTCAGGAGGTACAACATTTTGAGCGTTGACACCTCTAAACCCGATAAAAGCAAACCACGACCCCGGATATTCAAATGGCCATAAATTTTCACAAGGAGCTTGGATTCACGCAAAGTTGGACTTTTTGGAAATCTTGCAAGGTCCTCTATCCAACTACAATTCACCATTTTTTGGGTTTTATAGGGTTCTCACCTACCGCCATAATGAGATGAATTAAATATAATCTGGAGGTGGTTGGGGTAGATTTGGAATTCCTCTCTCTTCCCTCTCTCATTCTTCCTATAAATTGTAAGGAGGGGCTTCTTTCTAAAGGTTAGACATTCTTCTTTTTCCCCTCCCTTCTTCTCTTTGGAAGGTGAATTTGTGGAGTTCAAACCTCCCATCTAAAACTGTAATGCAACTTTTCCTCTTGGCATTTTGTAGTGTATTGTATCAATATTTGGAACAAATAATGCATGTCTATGGATGATTCTCAACCCTCTATATGTTCATTTGCATCCTCCTGATCTTTCACTGCAAATTTGGTTATCTGTACATGATCTTGCATTGCATTTTAATGCTTTATGTTTATTGGTAAGACAGGTGTTCTTCATTCCTCGGTGCATCACCTTTGTTAGTTTAGGTTTATTTTTATGCATCTTCTTACCCTATCTCCTTGGAAAGTTAGATTAGGTTTTTGAGTGAACCCTCTACATTTTTATGTGTGCATCTTAACAGAGGAATAGCAACCGACCTTCATCCGAGAGCTTTCCCGATTCACAAGGCCCACACTTGGGAAAAGATCCATGTTATGAAATCACATTGAGAGTCTCAACCCATCGAGTTGTAGACATTCATGGGTGCTGTGATTCACCATCAACAAGAATTAAAAAGGAAAAAATAATAATCCTTATTTAATCTCCAATTTATATAAAGCATCAACTCATTTATCTCATGCCTTAACCAATTCCATCTTTCAACCTGAAAAATCATGTCCTAAAAATGTAGCTACCTTATTCTTCACAAAACAAGATGGATACCCCTCAAATCAATGCACCAAGACACGAAACATACCACATTGGAAATATATTTTAATCCTCTTTCTATAAGATATTATAACTCTATCCAAATACAAGTGGAAGGTCTTTAACCAATACCATATCTGCAAACTGCTCCTCAAACCTTCTAGGACTCAAGAAATAACCTTGAGCTTAACTTAATCCATCACAAAAAAAAAACTTCCAAGATTTAACAAAACATTTATAACACTTATAAATAATTTCTAAACAATCAAAAACCTTCACCAATCACTAACTTATCAAAAAATCACCTTGCCTTATGAATCCATTTGACACCTTGCTAGAACAAGAAACCTCAAGATTTGACCATCGGTGAATATGTCATAACTTCTTCGAAGATATAAAAAAATTGATACACCTAGGAAATATCATTGAGCCAAGATCAAAATAACTTGAATAGAGTCCTAATTCATCATGTAGCTTCTTAAATTCCAATTTTAGTAAAGTTGATCCAAACTATCCCAAAACCATTCTTCATTAATAGTATACAATTTTCCATTTTTCACTTCAACCATGACCTGAAACTATCATGAAAATCTAAAAAAACTCAAGGGATAAAATAAATGTCAATTTATTCTTTACCTTCTTTGGACATATTTTCCATAAATGAAACTTCTTCAAAAATAGATCAGTTTGAGTGGGGTAAAATCATCACCGCATACTATACCATACCTTTTCTGAAAACCTGGAGGAGTCCTCTACACCATCCAATCATCACTTTGGAAAAATAAATAAAAAGTGGTTCAACAAAAACTATTTTCTCCAAGTCACTTTGAGTTAGGGTTTAGCTAGGGTTTCAAACCACTTTACATTGTTAACAATTGTTCATAATTACTTGAAAATAAAACCACATAATTATTTTTTTTAAACCTTCATAACTGACCTAATAAGCTATTAAAAATATACTAGGTTCCCATTAAAATCATACATCTCACAAAGAACATCATAAGGTCCACTTTTGCTTCAAATATTCAATCTAGAAAAGTTGGCTTTTCAAAAATTTACGTATTTTGCAATTCCCTCTTGAAGGACCTGAAAGATGTCATAAAGCATCATGAAAAAATCCTATAAATGAGCATACCAACCACCAAGAAAAAATATCTCTATTTAACTATCCAACAATTATTAGGACTTACCTATGGTAAATTACATGTCCACACCTACTTGCTTCCCAATGAACTCACACTTTCTTTATACCATTGAGTTATGACAAAGAAACTCACTATAGGTTCCCTGTATACAATAATTATGCTGCTACTATGCTTTGAAAATATAAATAATCCCCAAATATCATACCTCCTCATTCTGCATTGTCTATGGCTAGTAATAGTCCTCGAATGAGCTGACCCAAGCATGATTTGACCATGCTAACCTCATGTAGACTCATAGAAACCCATAAAACATCATATGGACCATGAATAACATCATATAAAAATGTTACCAACTTAGGAGATTTCAAGCTATGATTAGGCCTACTACATGATACTCCAGAACCTCATACAACATAACCAAATCCTGACACTACCAATCAACCTTCATGTTAGACAACTAAATGAAACCTCATGGAGACTCACATGACCTAAAGAAATCCTTCTCCATGAATGGAATTGATGTCAACAACATAAACACAAATGGCCAAATTCAATCACTCAATCCCATAAAAATGATACCATGCAAAATTGGATGAATATAATTCCCAACTATAGGTTGTTACCATGGGGCCTAAATACATATCTTAAGAAAAAAATTGTGACAAATCTATCAACCCATTAATACCTTTAAACAATACCCTCCCGATTGGAAAATTCCAAAGTTTTTCAACATATATAGTAAGAAATATCCATAACAACATCTTAAGGCCTTTTGACAATCCTCCTTACACCTCATAGCTCATGATTAAGATCGCATGTTAAGGACATTTCCAATGTCCTTAGCTTGGCCCATTCTTGACTTTTACAATGAAATCCCTCAACACTCTTTCTATTTGTTTACATAGCTAGCCTAACTATTTTTAGAACATTTTTCTATTAACATCACACAAAAAATATCCATCACTAACTTATATTCTATCAAATAGTTTTAGGAGGAATATATTATTGACTTCATTACAAGATGTCGAGGAATCATCAATCAGTTATCCTCTTCTTTACCCCAAACTGAATTGATGAACTTATTTTCATGTACTTGTGAAAAAACATATCATCCACCCTTCAAATCCAATCATTTCACATATTTGATGAATCCTTTACAATGGCCAAAAATTTATAACTATAATCCCTCAAAGATGGTAAAGTTAAGTTATGATCTAAAAATTCCAAACGTAACTCTTCTAATAAATTTTCAAATAATGAAAAATCCAAAGATTTAGTAAGTGCAGGTGCTTTGAAATTTTATTCTACGATTCACTTAGACCTTGAACACTCTTGAGCACCTCATAAGTACATACCTCTAGCAAGACTTAAAGTACTATATTTGACAAGCTCATGGGTTCTCACAAGATAAAACTCTCTACTATTCGGCTTGTTGATTAATCTAGTCCTAAATAAACATATTTTATACAAGATAACAATTGTAAATATTACTAGATTAGAGGCCATTGAATTGATAGATTTCACTCCTTTACAAACGTTATTTAAGACCTTATCGATCGAGTGATCTACAATTTCAAAATCCTAATGTTCCTCGTAATCAAACCATTGATGTTTTACAAAAAATCTTTCCCTACCCCCTTCCTAATAAAGCAACCAAAACCAATGCCATAGATCACCAAAACCATACTTCTCACATTATTAACATCTTCAACTAGATTCCACCATATTAAAACCCCACATCTAAATCTAATCCACTTGTTAGAAAGAAATAATTTTTTTAACTCATTACTTGGTGACATGTCGCATCAAACCGCCTATTAGTTAATTGTCTTCAAAATAAATACTCCCGATCTTATTTTATGGAGATCTGAAAAGATACCCCATTGTGGAAATTATAAACATCCCTCCCAAAGGTATGGTCCATAAAATTCAAAATCCCAAAACCCTCATATTAAGAAATTACCACTCTAAAAAAAAACAGAACACAAACATAGATAACTATACAACATCATTACCTTATATTCTGGAAACCCACCATTTATCAAAGATGATAGTCGTCATTTTAGAATCCAAACCCCTCCTTGAAATCATATCCAAGCACACTCTTCAAAAAAAAATTGTGTTTAACTCCTAGACAATCTAATAAACTAAGGTCTCCTCGAATTCATCACCAACTAAACATTATTCTTCATGATACTACACTACAATCCTTGAAAAGTTTGTTCAATATTCAGCCATAATATTACTCCCGATCAAACCTTCTAATACCCATGGCTGGAATCCTACTTGGTAAAAATATGATGCAATGTGTGCTTATCATAGGGTATCGGGACATCAAATTGAATATTGTCAAGCCCTTCATAATATAATTCAATAGATTTTTGAGAAATTTGACCTCTATGAAACAAATACGGGCATGTTTCACTTATCAATCATAAAACATATTAAGCAAACTATCATATCAAATCCTTCCCTGAAACACTTCACATTAATCCATCACTTGATAAATTGACAAGATAGGGTGAGGAATCCTCCAACAAGTTCCCTTTATTTTTACTTGATGATATTCGCATAGCTACGACAACTGATATAGAAGAATTAAAAACCGAGACTTAGAAAAAATCCAAAGTCTTCATCTTTGTAGCCCTCAGAGGAGCATCATCTTCAATTTTAAAGTATCCATTTTTACATCCTATCACATTTAATCTACATCCTTAATATAAAACATTGTTCTTAAGAAATTTCATCAAGCACCCATTAAAATTTCCCTCTATAAACTAATTCAAAACTCCCTTCAATAATAACAAAACGATGATAGAATCTCTAGAAACCATCTTGGTGCAATCTAATGAACCTCGATAACTTTTCAGCTTGTAGGTACCCTAAAATTATCAATGGAAATTGCATTTGAAAATTTCAATATTCCATCATTACAACCTGAGGACTATGACCTCACTCTTTTTATCACTACCAAAATCAATGACACCCTCATCAAAAGAGTTATGATCGACAATGGTGCCAATATAAAAATTATTTCATCACACACTTTTAAATATTTCTAACTACCTACAAAAAATTTCACTCTGTCATCTACCATCATGTTTGATTTTAACAACATTTTCACCTCTACCTTAGGCACGGTAATCCTACCCCTTAAAATAGGCATCATGACGCACATTGTCTCTTATAAAATGTATAAGTTGGATTCTAATACAACATATTGTTATGATGTCCTTAGACCCACACTATGCGTTATGTCCCTTCCACCTTACACCAATGTTTGGATTATGAACAAGAGGGAAAAAACTTTATAGTATACATTAATTCTAATGGATTAGAAGCATCTCAGATGACCTATACGCTATATTTGGTGTTTCTTCCCTTGTAAAACAAAATTCTTCAAATAAATATTCCATGGGTTGCCCTATCCCTACTTCAAAACCACCGGTGATCAATCATTTTATGATATGATGGAACTTCTATCCTCGGGAAATACTGACCCCTCTATCTCAATACACTCCCTACACCAAGATAGTATGAGAGACATGATAAAAAACCACTTTATGAGATGTAGATTAGAAATATTATCTCTTTTGAGCCTCCCTTCCTACAGATGCATACGTTATATGTTGTCATCGATTGTACATCTTCTCACCTTGATAATCAGCCACACACTACACCTTTCAATTGAGATTTCTCATTCTTTTCTAACCCTCAATTTTCCCAAACGTAACTCCACTATTGCGTTAGATTCTGTGTGTAGTTTGTTTCATTGATGTTAAAATATATTTATGGAAAAATGTGTGTAGGTTTCATATGAGTCTTCTTGTGTTGTTATCCAATGTGAAACATGAAGTTTGATTGACAGTGTCCTCAGTTGGTGAGTTGTTATGGTGTTTTGGATCATGGTCATTATATGAGTTCTCCTAAGTTTGTATGAATTATTCATGAGGTCTATCATAGCTGGTAGGATGTGTAAAAGGTGTTCAAGTGTTTGCATCTGGTCATCATGGTTAGTTCATGGGTTTTCATGATTGATTTAGGTAATTCTAGGCCTATTCCTTGACCTAGAGCATGAGGTTTTTCATGATGACATGAGATATCGATTAGGATAGTATATTATTGAATCATCATTAGATCATTGTGATGTTTCATAACATATGTATGAGTAGTTTCAAGTCATTTCTTAGTTGTTTCATTGTGTTTCATGGTGCAGAGAAGCAAGAAGGTCAAAAAGCGACAAGATATCACAAGTAAGTCATAGTGGATGGAGAGTTGAATAACTATTCGATCTTAGATGTGAGTTGAAAAGTATAGCGGATGTTTTCATGATCCTTTATGACATTTTTTAGGTCATTTTAAATATATTTGTGCAAGTTATGTGATTTATTCTAAAACCAACTTCTAGAGAAAAAAATTCATCTCGATCGACAACTTATTTTTCACACGTGATCTAACACACTTTGCATGGGACCGAGAGGTTTTAGGGGATGATTTTTAAGTTATATAAGAGTTTCTTATAACAATAATGAGTTTTTTGTATAGTCATAATTTTTTGAAAAATAATTAAGAAGATAAATTAGTGTACAACCCTCCTAAAACCCTTCCAGTAGAGTGACTACCAAAATAGAAATTACATAGTATTAAGATGATGTTTCTAAGAAAAATGGGTGATTTGGGATTGTAGAGAATTTTTCTGAGCTTAGTTTTCCATATGCTTCATGATCTAATTGTTTCAGAAAGTTAGAAAAAAACCTTAGTTTTGTAGATATTTATAGTTTTAAGGCTAAGATGGAAGCTTCATGATGAAAAGTAAACTGTTCCAAAATCCTTTGGAGATTTTCTAGACATCCATGAAAATTTTGAGTAATATTTATTAAAGACGTTTTGAGATACATGTCCTCAAAGTGACCCAACTTATTTTGGCCTAAAGGGCTAAAATCTAGTCATGGAGGTTTGAGATGAGTTTTATGGTTTTTCTTGTTATAGATAGATTTGATGGTCATCAATATTTGTTAAAAGCATAACATGATATTTTTAGTGATTTGAATGGTCTAGACTAATGGTTTTTAGTTTAATCCCTAATGGCATAATTGGTCCTATTAGGGTATCTCAATAAGGTGACTAAAACATGTGTGCTAGAATGAATTTATCCATGTCATGTATTTTTATTAGTGCTTGAGAATGTTTTCATAAGTTTAATTATGTTTTCAATTCCTTGGTTGATATTGGAAATGACCTTGAAAGTATTTGAATCCTTCTCTCTCAAGAATGTGTCCAAAACATAAAATCCTAAATGAGTAGTTCTAGAGATTTGTCTATTTGGAAGCCTTATGCCCTGATTTGAATATTATAAAAAAATTATCATATAATATACTTCATGAAATTTCCATTGATATTTGTTTTGTACCTTGGTGAGGTATTTTTGTATCTGAACGAACTCAAGTTTGAAGACCTTATTTTGTTCCCTTGAAGTCACTTGATAAGTGTTTGAAAAGAAGTCATTCGGGGTCTTTTGCCATGTTATGAATATTATAATGAGTTTCTTTAGTTATGTAAAAATAAATACCTTCATTTTTATGTTTCATTTGTGTTATGGGGATGTGTTTTGGTAATCCAAGTCTTTCATTTTTAGAAGGTTATTTTCTTGTGTCGAAGACCTAGTTGTGCTTTCTTACAACTCAATGTGTTTCATAGTAATGATTGATGATGCATATGTTTATGAGCTTTTGGAAGGTGTGTAGAATAGTTCCTTCAACTTTTTGGAGGTTCTTGGAGATGTATTGAGAATCTTGGTGTTTATTATAGATTTACTAACCATTTCCAACCTATTTGTGTCTCTTGGTGTATTTTATATGAGGTTCTCAATGTGTTTTATGTTTGGAATTATGAACTTAAATGTATTATCCAACTTTGTGGTCACTTAAAGTGTATGTAAATTATAAAATTACATTGTGTTCATCATTTATGACTATTTGAGGTGATGGCGTTATGAGAGATCTATATGAGGTTGAGGAAGAGTGTAGATAGGTTATGGATAGAGCCTAGAAGAGTGATGAATACCAGAGAAAGATATAGTATCAGATGTGTAAGGGAAATTGACCTTCTTAACCCATGAAGAGGAATATTTGAGTGAGTTAAGAGATAAATTGTTTTGAAGATGGTTTGGTGTGTTTGGAGTTAAGGTCGGATCACAACCAATTGTGGGAAAATCATATCTTCTTTTGTCATCATCTAAAATATTTCATGATGAGTATTATTCATGAAAGTCCTTTGTTATGAGTAATATTATAAAAGTGTTAGGGGAGGATCCTCCTTGTGAAGTGGGTGTTTAATAAAAAAATATCGCATGATGTGTAATATTATTGAAATTCCTTTTTATGATAAATATTAGCAGAGGTTTCATTTTATTTTCTTCCCTTTTAGGGATTCCCACTTAAAATTGTGTGTTCTTGTGTTATCTCTCTTGCTTTTCACACTTGTGGATCATTGTAGCAATCTTAATAAGCTCACATAGTTATGTATGTTCAATGAAAAATTTGAAGGATGAATGTATGGTTTGGTAAATTAAATTAAAAAAATGAGTGATTCACACCCCACAATCATTGTTCATCTAACAATTGGTATCAGATTTGGTCTTTTGAATTAAGTTTGATAGCTCGAAGGAGATCCTCTTGAAGCATTAATAATGGGTAAATCATTTGATTTTGAAAAATATTTAAGTAAGTAGTATGAAATAAAAAAATCATTTATTCATGGATTACAAGAGTAGATTAGTTACATGGAAATAAAGAAGAGATGCAATCACAAGTTGAGAGTGTGAATAAATACCTAAAGGATAAAGAAGATGTTTTCCTTAGGTACGAAGATAAGTTAAAAACTATGGAATATTATTTAGAAGTTGCATCTAACATGTTGAAGATGTATGAAAGGATAGAGAATATTTGAAAGCTCTTGATGGGATATTAGAGAGTCAAAGAGATGCAAGTGACTAGACAGTCCTATGTTTCAAAGGAAAGCATGTGGATAATGATGATAAATTTGGACCAAGAAATTGAAAACATAAGAAGGAGATAAGGAAGACTGATTCAAGAAGTTATAACCCTATTAGGAAAACTAATGGAATGATATATGGTCTTATTTTAATTGTTATTGTTATTCTTTCCATGATCTTGGTCATAGAGTTGGAGAGTGCACAACAAGGATCTCAAGAAATGAGTATACATGGGGTGAAAATAATTCTTTCAAAGCCTATTGTTATTCATGTCATGAGTATGGTCACAAGGTAAGTAATCTTGGAATGAAACTAAGTGTAGATTTTCATGAGATAGAAAAGGTATTCTATGCTTCAATTATGATAAAAAACATCGTATTTCTAAGTTTTATTTTATCAAAGTGATCTTAGAGGGTATTAAAACAAATGTTAAGCTATAAAAAGTAAATATAAGAAGGTTTTCAAGACGATAATATAACCTAATAATTAATGTGACTATAAAGCTTGTTTCTTGTGTTAGAAAGGAAATTAATGCAGATTTATTGGTTATCAAGTATGATACTAAGCAAAAATATAATAAAGAAGAACCTAAACATGTCATAGACATCAAGTAAAATGATGAAAATAAATTGTTGTGATGTAGAGTTCAAATTCATCTACTAGTCTAGTTGAAGTGTTTTCCAAGGTTAAGAAGGTAGAAAATGTTTGTTTCCGGCTTTACCCATCATAGGAGAGAGAGGATACGTAAATGTATAGGGGGATAGGGTGATAGAGAGTGACCCACATGAAATGTCTTTTTGTAGCCGGGGATGGGGTCTTCCTGTGCTCGCCCACCCACTCTTCATGAGCAAATTTAGGGGAGGCACCTAGATAAAGGGTGTGGCCGATTTCCCTATTGCTTTTGACCTTGCCTTAGTCATGGTGAGAGGACCCTAATATCCAGTCAGGGGAGCATAAAGTTAGAGCCAAGAGTTAGGGTGATGTCCTGAAACCTAAAAAATAAACAATCAGAACTAGATACGACCACTGAATCCAATGTTCACTCGAAAGAATCATCACTAAGCATTGCACACACATGAAAACTCGATATGGAAAGCTAGAGGTATCTCTAGTATGATCTTCACATTAACTCTAAGGATTTGCATAACTCGTTTCAGGTTAATGATGAATATTTTTAGGTTACGAGTGAAAGCACTATAGGGACATGCATTAATATGGTGCTCTCACATGTTTAATTAAATGAGATAAATAGGGAGGATGAGATGCACACAAGAATTTAGAGTTCTTAGAAAAAGGGTTAATCAAAATTTTTGGGATGAAGAGAAACTTGAAAGAAAAAGGGAAGTGGAACCAAACATTCAAAAGTAACTGGGAAGATTCATTGAAATAATTCCAACCATCGCATACTTATGATATTACATGAAGGTGAGGGGAACATCAAATGAGCCTTTCATGGGACACTAGTTTGTAGGGAAGGCTCTGGGAAAGCATTGGATCAAGATTTATAATAACCGGTCTCACTACACCTAAGGCTAGATCATCTCGTGTAAGTTTTGTTAAACAATATAGATTGAGGGATTTATAAACATAACACTAAATTGTACTTAGTTCGTACGGATTTTTTTATAGGTTTTAGAAAGGACATATCTAGGTATACCCACAAAGCATCAATATTTTACATTGTTCCTAAATGAGATCCAAGGAGACACATGGAAATTTCAAATGAAATCACAACCATAATTAGCCCAAAATCACAAAAAAAGACACATATCATTCCATCCTCAATGTAATTTCACAACAAGAACACAAGACATTACAAACCCTTGTTAATTATCTAGGGCAAACCCATAAATCTTAGGAAAAAACAAGGGAGACATATATTAATGCTCTCGATCCTCATTAATGATTGTACATGTGTAATCACCTTAACATGAAATTGTGGTAATTTGGTTGTATAGAAGAAAACGTTTATAAGAGAATTGTCTCTTCCCTTATTTGATGATGCATCCATAAATTTCCCCCAAAATTCCCTTGAATAGATTTTCATCCTTTTACGATAAGACCTCTCTAAGGGCCCCCTTTCTCTAAACCTTCCTTCATTTATTGCCTTACTGCATAGGCTTTTAGAGAATATTCTTTAGATTTCCAACAAATTATTACTATCCACAACTAATCGGGGCTTCCATGGAGATGATTCCTCACAAATGGCCACAAACTTTACTTATTTCCACTATGTAACTAATACGTCATCACGACATAAAAATGTTTTTCCATGTCATGTCACATTTAATATTATAATTTCCACATGTGTATATGTATGACTTGGGCAAGATACTTAATATGAAAATACATTATGTAAATGCATGGGCCTTTAATCATTCTTTGGCTACACGTTTCCATTAAATAGTCAATCCTTATTTAAACTTCATATATACCTATCAATCAGAATGGGATATGGTATTAATAGTGAAATAATGTAATTTTCCAAATCAACATAAGTGCCATGCCTATTTAAATGGTTCACCAGTCATATCATTCATCACCTAATTTTCTAAACATCATTCTCCATTTGATCTAAATCAATATTTTTACATTCATGTCTTATTCATCTAAAGAATTGTATCCTCTTGATGGAAGACTTACCCATTTGGCTGAGTGTTTCTAACTAATAATGCCACATGAAGCTCTCATTTTCCACATTATTAGCATACAAGACACTAGTTTGAACCCTTGAAATTTTTCCTCTTCAAAGGACATGATTTTATATTTTTGTATCACTGTCTGAGTTATCTCCTTCATTTTCTATTTTTCAAGCTCTCCATTTCCACTTAATTCACCTAGAGTATCACATGAACACCCGAAAATTAATGTACCACTGGATACATGACTTCCCTTTGTCTCTGACGATCAATGATGTGTGAACAAAGATTACTACCAAATTTCATTAGTCACTATAGAGATCTCAATACTAGGCCTACTACCTTCCCAACAGGGGAAAAAAAACTCCAAATTTTACAGGAGATGAAACAAAGAAGTGGTTGAAAGTGTTAGAAAACAATATTTCCAAAATACGGTCCATGATAAGCACACACACCCTTCCTCTTAAGAAAAAAATTTTATGAGAGAGATCTATTCTTTCAGGATTCCTCATTTTCGTGTAACTCGAATTTCTTCATGTAACAATATAAAAGCACATGTAAGAGGGGGACTCTTCCTTTATGAGTGGGTGAACTTACTTGAAAGGAAAATAGATTTCACCCAAATGTTGAATGGAACACTGGTGGAAGTTCAAGAGCTTCTAGATAATAATATGTTGTAGGTTGTGGTTGTAGATATCCAGTTTGTTTTATGCACAGTGGCTCATGAGGAATTTATTCCAACACAAGGACAACCTATTAAAACATGCTCCAATACTCCCGTCTGAAATTTTTCTTCAGAAGATTCACTACTATATTTTACCTTTATAAATAAATCTATATTTTGTAATTTCATGCATGTATGCATATATTATTTGAAGGGTAGGCCCCCCTAAAATATAACCCCATTTTGTTGATAGTATTTTTTGTTCTAAATTTCCTTTCTATTTTTTAAATGTATGATATTTGTAAATATTATTATGTCAAAATCATTTATACATATCTTGCATTTTCTTTTTATCCTTTCTTGTAATGAGAAAAAACCCTACAAATATAACATTCCATGTTGTTTCTCCAGTTTCTATATCATATGGATATCATCATGAGAGAGGAAAAATGGGCATTCATTATCTATCTTACCACTAGCCCCTTTAAAGCTTGAAAATATTAGGATTCTTTGTACTTATTTTTTTAATTTGATAGTTGCGATCTCAACAAAACATAAAAATTACATCAAATTAGGAAAGATAAAATCATACCCTAGGCCCAAAAGTATTTTTACTTTATAAGCCGAGTAATTAAATTTTTAGGATGTCGAGGAGAAACTACCTTTTTGAAAATTTATCGGTTGTGAACCGAAAATGATTAAAACCTGAACCTCATTAATATTAAGGAAACCATGACTGAACTCCAGAGGAAACTAGAGTATATTCTTAACTTAAGCCCATGGCTCATGATGATGCCTAGCCCTTGGGCTTTAGGGAAAAAATACCTCATCCACACAATACTCGGACTTAACAAAATATCCCGAAGACCCGACTTGACATCAAAACAAACTCTGTCTTGTTCATTAAAGTACATGAAAATTTAGAAACCCTTTTCATAAAAATGTTCTCAATGAAAAACAAGATGATTCAAGATTTGTTCTCCTGAAAAATGATTCAAGAGCGAGAACAATAGTGAAAAGAAGATGGCCGGATATGGGCTCCAACATCGGCTCCAACTCGGGGATGGACTACCCCATTGGGTGTATAATGAACACCAGAAACACTACTCAAAAAATAATACCATACACCTATCCATTGGGAAACATAGTCAAAAGATGATCAAAACTTCCAGTCATCAAAATGAGAGCATACAATACTAACAAAAAAACATCAACAAAAACCAACACAGGAACCGAATTGGAAAAGCACCCAATTGTACACTATACAAACAAACCACTTGGATTTAGAGGACCCACATGTTTCCACAAGAATTTTCATGTATACCACACAATAGGTATGTGTCCAAATAGGATACATAAGTTGAATCTCTAAATCTCATAGGTAATTATCCCAACCATTTAAAATCAAACATAAAATATCAATTGGCTACCATGACCTATAACGCCCTCATCTTGTAGAAGAAAAAACACATCATCGTTCATACTTGTAGATCCACTCTACTCATAACGCACAATCCATTCATAAACAGTTCCTTTTCACAACACACCATATGGTATAACAACCTTAGGATCTGCATGTGCTCCTTATGATGTCTGAAAAATATCTTCCTTTCCATAGAAGATAAATCTCCATTCATCTAATCCGATTTAAACTCAATGTAGGTATTAATATAACAATCAAAATACTCACCTCTACTTGCATTTTCCATACATGTTTATGAGAGGAGATTATATTTTTCCTTATATACTTTTTAATAGGTGAGGAACCGATACCAAAATTCACACACACATTGGTCTCACTTTTTGAAGGAAAGGGACTAATATACATTTAAAACTCACAATCCTTAGGTGAAGTAAGTTTTTATCCACAAATATTTGGGAAATAAGGAGTTATCTACAATTTTATCGAAAACAAGGGATCAAAAACATCCACACACGGCTTCACAGGCACTCTAGCCCTAGATACCTCGTGGAACCAAATCCAAATTAGCATACCCATATTTTTATTGAGTAATACAAAATTCTTAATACAATTAAGAATAGAGTGATATCCCTCATTATCTAGGTCTACACGGTGTCCATGATCTATCCCAGATTTCAAGTCTAAACTTATATGGAATTTTATATCACACTCTAGAATTTTCTCTTCCTCCACTACTACATCAAGTAATATACATCTATCTTCTCTTAGAGGGACACTCCCATTATACTTAATATTCATTTAATTCTTTAATTGAGAAAGGTTATGAGTAGAATAAATACAACTATAACCTACTCCCATTATATCAATGCTACTTATGAGAAGATGAAATATTCTTGTGAAGACATTTTAGAACTCATCTTGTGTTTGGGAACACCAAATATCAGTGGAAGAAACCAGGATAATGTGGTCTTTAAGGTCATGTGGCACATTTTTTCCTTCAGTTCCTAGTTCCAATATTTCAACATTAAACACACTATCCAAATCACAAGGGGCATATAGAATAAAACATTGATTACACCACACACAAGCATACCAGATATGATGATTATGGTCAACACAAACTTCAACAAATGTCTTAACAATTGATACATGCTCTATAGTGTTAACTTCTTAATTATTAAGAAACATGAACCTTCTTCCTTTGATTGAACCCATGACATCTTCACTACACTCATGGGGAAGGGAAGCGTAGGTCATCACTGAATTTATTTCCAAAAATTATTACCATTTCCATCCATGAACAAAAAATACTTAAGGTAAATAATTAAACCAATCCCTAAAATATTCTTACAGTTTTTACACAAATAACCTAATAAAAATTTCTTCATAACTTACCTAGTATTCATTCATTATTTCCTCAAACATAGAAAGATGTTGTTCCACAAAATTATCGCCATATCCATGAAACATAGGCAATCTGAGCCTAATTGTGGCAGCGATCGATGGGGGTATCGACATATTTTTCAAAATCAAGGGTTCTAAATGTATTTAGTTTAAAAGGGACTCAAGAAGTAAAAAATACCTCACCATTATCCCAAGTACCCATAGATGAGCTCTTAGAGTAATGAATTGCAGCAATAATTCCACATCTTATGATGCTTTAAGTAACACAATGGTAAACATTGAACACGAGTTAAACAAGATATAGAAATTAAATCACGACATCACATGAAAAATACAATTTTACTACAACCAAAAGGACAACGGAGTCACTGCTAGAGTCACAACCCTAGAAAGATAAATCATATGAGGTCAAAAATCAAGCTACAATCACAATGCAAAGTTCTAATGTCAAATAAAATGAGATGAAAGGATAAAACAAAAGAAAACCACAATGATCAACACATTAAGAAGATCCCTAGAAACATCCTTAAAAAGGTGTTGCTTCCAAGATTTACCCCCAATGTAGACAAAGGAGACATGAATGCAAAGGGGGTGGAATGAGGGAGAGTGATCCACATGAAGTGTCATTTTATAGCCTAGGATAGGGTCTTCCTCTGCTCTCCCATGCAATCTTCCCATGGGAGTGATGGGGAGGCACCTAGACATAGGGTGTGGCATATGTCCCTACAAATTTTGACTCATCCATATTCAGTGTTAGAGGAGTGGAGAATGTGGTCATGGAATCACAAAGGTAGTGTGAGGAGTCAGGGTGATGTCCTAAAACATATAAAATAAAAAATCAGAACAAGGTGCAACCACTGAACACAATGGTTGATTGATAGAGTGGTAACTTAACGATGAAGACAACAAAGAACTCGATATAGACCACTAGAGGAATTTTGGGTATGATCTACACATTAACTCCAAGGATTTGCATATCTCATTTTAGGTTAATGATGAATATTTATGAATTACAAGTGAAATAACTCTATGTATATGCATTAATATCATGCACTACCATGTAGACTTAGATGAGATTAATAGCGAGGATGATATTCATACGAGAATTCAGTGTGCTTAGAAAAAGGGTTAATTAATTTTTTTGGGTTGAAGAGAAACTTGAAACAAAAAAGAAAAGTGGAACTAAAAGTTTAAAATTAACTGGGAAGATTCATGTAGAGAATGCCAACCATTTAATTTTTATCCTATTACATGATGGTGAGAGGAACATCAAATGGTTCATTTATGGGATACTAGTTTGCAAAGAATGCTCTAGGCAAGAACGGGATCTAGATTCTTGATCACCTAGCTCAATACACCTAAAGCTAGATCATCCCATGTGAATTATGTTGAAATATCTAGATCTAGGATCCCAAATATTTATAATCATACTTGGACTTGATCCTTTTAGTCTATAGGGAAATGTTTTTATAGGTTTTCTGAAATGACATCTCTAGCTACACCCAAAAGTCATCGATATCTTACACCATTCCTAGATGAGATGAAAGTAGACATAGGACATTTTCAAATCAAATCACAACCATAATTCAAAAAAATCACAATAAAAGACACATATCATTCCATCCTTGACATTATTTCAAAACAAGAACACAATCCACTACAAATCCTTGTAAACTATTAAGGGAAAACCCATAAATCTTAGGAAAAACCAATCGAGACATATATTAATGCTCTCGAGCCTATTAATGAATGTACACATGCATCACATTAACATGAAATCTTGATAAGTGGGTTGTAAACCAAAAATCCTTTATCAAAACATTATTTATTCTCGTGATTGACGATACATATGAAAATTCCCCACAAAATTCCCCTGAATAGCTTCCCTCCCTTTTCTACCAAGACCTCTCTAAGAGCCCCCTTTCCTAAACCTTCTTTACTTCTTATATTTCCTTACCCACTTAGGGTTTTAGAGAATATTTTTTAGATTTCCAACAAACTGTTATCATCCATAACTACTTGGGGCTGCCATGGAATAATGTAAATGATTCCTCACAAATAACTGCGAACTTTACATATTGCCCCCGTGTCACTCATACGCCATCATGAGGAAAGCCAATTTTTTTCTAGGTCATGTCACATTTAATATTATAATTTCCACATGTATAAGCATGAATTGGCCAAAATACTTAATATGATAAGACATTCTTAAAATGCTTGGGCCTTTAATCATTTTCCGGTGACACATTTCCATAGAAATAGTCGATCCTTATTTAAACTTCACACATACCTATCAATTAGAATGGGATATGGTATTAATAGAAAAATAATATCATTGGCCACATCAACATAAGAACCATGCCTATTTAAACGCTTTAGCAATCCTTTGATTCATCATGTTATTTTTTAACATCCTTCACTAACTTTTCTAAATCAATCGTCTTGCTTCCTTGTCTTTTTCATCTCCCAAATTACATCCTCTTAATGAAATACTTTCCCATTTGGGTGAGTTTTTCTAATCGGCATGGCCAAATGAGTCTCTCATCCACCACATTCTTACAATACAGGACACCAAGGCCTACCCTCCCAAGGTTTCCTCTCTCGAAGACAAGATTTTATCTTTTTTTCATCACATGTTTGAGTTATGTCCTTCATTATCTATTTTTAAGTTTTCAATTTCAACTTTATTCACCTAGAGTATCACATGAACACCATAAAATTTAAGAACCATTGTATAAAGGAATATTACTACCAACATTCATTATTGACCACAAATCTCTCAATGTTAGGCCCGTTGCCTGCCTAATAGGAGAAAAATAACCCCCAAACTTTCTAGGAGATGAAACAGAAGAAGCAATTGACAAAATTTAAAAATAATCTTGTTGAAATATGGTCCATGATAAACGCTGACACCATTCCTATTAATAAAATATAATTTATGCAGGAGATCTCTTCTAGCAAGATTCCTCATTTCCCTGTAACTCAAATTTCTTCTGGTAAGAAGACTAATGCATATGTAAGATGGAAATATTCCTTTCTAAGTAGGTGAACTCACTTGAAAGGAAAAATGAGTTCACCTAAATGCTAAATGGGCTGCATATGATAGTTGAAGAGCTACTTGATAAGGGTATGTTGTGGGGATTGATGGGAGATATTGAGATCATTTTCAGCACATTGTCTCATGAGGAATTTATCCAACTCATGGATATTTTGTTAAAACATGCTCAAATAATCTTTAGTGAAAATATGTCTTGAACATTGAGTACTAGATTTTACTTATATAAAATCAATATGTCTGATGTAATATTGTGTATATGTGCATATATTATTTCAAGCGAAGCAACCCCTAAAATATAATTGTTTATAGTATTTGTTGTTCTAAATTTCCTTTCTGTTTTGTCAATGTATGATATGTGTAAATATTATTTCATTAAAATCATTTAGATATAGCGTGTACTTCCTTGTTTTCCTTTCTTTCAATAAGAACATCCCCTGAAAACAAAACATTGCACCTTTTGTTTCACTTTCCTATATCATATAGAACTGCACATCATCATGAGAGAGGAAAATTTGGCATTCATTACCTTTTTTACCATTGGCCCCTTCAAATATTTAAAATACTATGCTTCTTCATTCCTCTTTTTTTAATTTGATGGCCAGAGTATTAAAAAAATGCATGAAATGTGTCATAGTAAGAAAAAAGAAAATCAAACCCCTAGACTCAAAGTATTGTTTACTTTGTAAGTCAAGTAAGTACATTTCCTCATATCTTAGGGACAAGCTTCCTTTTTTAACATTTACCGAGTGTGAATTGAAAATCAATAACTCCCATCCTTATTAATATGGAAGTAGAAACCTAGATCTAACTCCAAAGGAAACTAGAGTATACTCTCAATTTAATCATGTGGCTCCGTAGATACCTAGCCATTGGGCCTTGGGGAAAAATGACCTCATCCACATAATATTAACACTTAGAAAAAGAGCCCAAATTCCCACCACCGTGACATCAAAACATAATGTGTCTCATTCATTAAATAAGGTGAAAATTCAAAACCCTTATAACGAAAAGTTATACCAGTTGCATACTTAACCATCCGACTATATAATAAAAAATAAAATTAGGAGAAATACTCCCCAAATAAATCACTCATCAATTTGTTCTCATGAAAAAGGATTCAACGAGAAGAAAAACACTAAAAAGAAGACGTCCAAATATGTGTACAAACAGAAAATACAAATGTTTCAAACAAGTTGCCAAAATATATTAGAAATATCAAGAAGGAAGAATGAGGTTTAATGAGCCCAAACCATGTCCTAAAGGACTATTCTCCCTAACCAAGAGAGAAAAGTGAATGAGGTGCACCATGAGTGTCTAAAATGTCTCTAATTAGAGTGTGTAGGTTATTTCAGAAGAAATCATCACACCAAAAAGGTCATATAAGAAGAAAGAAAGGATCTCAAAGGTAGAAAGACAAAGGATCAAGTCTTTGGGATCATTTGATAACTACATCTTTTCTAGTGCCGTAAGTAGCTTAAATTGTCTTCTCTAGGATTCTAGAAGACATTTCATTCAAGGAAGCATGAGTGTGAATATTCTTACATTGGTATGATGAATTTTAAAGGTGCATTATCATTTATTATTGTTGAGTAAGTTTTCAAATAAAGTTCAAAGTGTGTACTATAGTCAAAGGTATGTGTTTATATCTCCACTCATAAGGTTTTTATAAATATTTGGTATGATGTATAAGGTGTTTGAAGGTCTTTTTAAATAACCAAGCACATAGAAGTGATGTCCTTATAACTCAAAAGAGGTGTTTGTATGTTGAAAATCTAGTTTTAAGGTGATGTTGGCCTTGGTAGCATGATTTAGTGTTTTAGTTTCAAAATGAATTGTTTTCATCATGAGTAAGTCTAATTTTGGCCTATGAATGGTTTCAAGAATGATGTGATCGTTGTGTTCTCTTAGTTATGAATATGGGTCAAGAAATGAGTTTATGAATTTGTATGATTTGTTAAAGTATTAAATCATGTTATAAAGCTATATCAAGTATGTGTAAGAGTTTTTGTCACTTAGTCTATGAAAGTGAGGATTGATGTTGTTATGAAAATGATTCCAAGGATTATTTTTCTCATTTTGAATAAAATTCTTATTGACATAAATAAAGTTCTAAATTCAATATTAAAAATGCTTGGACACTTAGTCAATAGTCCTCATAAGTTTTCAAAATATGGTCCTATCTCTAACATCATCATAATGAAGCTTGAAAAGTCTATCTCCCCCACAGGTATGAGAAAGTTAGTAAAAGATTTTTATTTTTCCCTTGTTCATGGGGTGAGAATGGTCTCAAATAGCTATGATGTGGTGCTCATCTCAGGAGGAGTTACTAGATGTTTCTTGAGCTCTAAGATTTTTGGTCTCATGGAAGTTTTGATTCGAAATTGAAGTTAAAGCATCAAAACATGGCCTTAAAATATAAGTTTCTATCTTGAGAAATATTCTAATTCAATTTTGACTTAAGGTTGAAAGCAATCCATGAGTTTATTATGTTGTCACAATCAATATTACATGATTAAAGTTCTTTATTATATAAGCTTCCTATCAAAGGTTTATTGGTTCAAAGATTGAGATTTATGTAGTGTAAACTTACATTTTTTGACAATGCATATCAAAAAATGTTTCCACCGATGTGCATCCAAAATGGATCCCTAGGTAAATGAATGAATAAGGTTTAACAATGGCATTATTTGGGTATGAACCTAAAAAAAAAAATTCTATTTTATGGATGAAGTATGTAATCTAATGAAAATACACAACTAAATGAATATTTACAAAGATATTACCATTAAAAGTATAAAATCTAAAATTTTTTTGTCTTCTTATGAGCGAGGGATCCATATCATCATGTAGGAGAAATTGAAGTTAACCCAAGATTACAAGTGTTCTAAGGTATGCTACACAAATCATATTTTTTATGTATTGATTGAAGTTGTTAGTACAATCCATTGAAGTCACAATTAAAATTAAGAAAGGAAGGTCTAATGTTTATACATTTGTTCATCATTAATTGAAGGATTAACAATGATGGTAAAGTCACCAAAGTTTCATATTTAAATTTTAGAAGCATGGAATATTTATTGGATGATTTATTTGAAAATATGTGTGATTTCATATTATAATATGGTGTGTCATATATTAGGTTTGAAATATGTGTTTCGATGCAATTATATTTAAAAATATTCACAAGTTGATCATCAAGTTAAAATATCAATAAAAATGGTTTATTATTTATCAATTAGTATGGTCATGAATTCATGGTTTGTAACATGTTCTTGTTTGACAACATTACATCAATAATTTGAAAGAGGGTTTAAAACCCAAACGAGAATCACGAGGGATGACGTGCACATCAACAGATTATGGACATGCCATGACGCACGTGAAGAGATCTCGGGAGGAGAGAACATCAACATCGAATGTGCATGCAAAGATTTGAAACACGGAAAAACCTGGTAAAGCCATAAAACTCTCCTTTATCTCATAGATCAAATGGGGTGTACATATAGGAGGTGCTTATGAGTAACCCCAAAACCTTAACTTGTAATCATGACAACTTGAGTAGAGAGGGGAGTAACATTCCTAGAATAGAAGTGTAACTCCCCTAAACAAATATGATGCATGCGATGCACTAACGTGCTTTGACACACGATGAAAAGCACACACTAATGCGTTTGACAAACCGACACGTAAGGGAATATCATAATAACCCCTAAATGACACATGGACCTATAATCTCACCTAAGTGACATGACTCACCTAATGACGTGGAAAATACACACACTAACACCCCCCCTCATCGTAACTTAGGATGAGGTGGCAAGTTAGAAATGAGAAATGGGTCCCAACACAAAGCCTGATGAGGGACCCATGTACAAAAAGAAGATCCCAAGCAGTGAAGGAAAACCCAGTGGGAAAATTTCATCTATAACACCACAAGAGAACAAAACGCACTCTCTAATCTAAGAAAGATTCCAAATATGGGTCCCAGCTTTAGAAGAGCTTGAAAAGGTACCCATGTACAAAGAGGTAATCTCTCAGAAAGAAGATGAAGAGAGAAGAAGAGGGAGATGAGAGGAATGTAGAAGATGCCATGGATAGATCTAAACTCTGCAGCTCTATGAGGCCTCCCAGAAGAATGTCGATGATGAGATCCTCTTCCTTTGGACTGAAGAAGAGCCACCCACAAGGAACTGTGTGCCTGCCCTTATGAAGGATAGAAATGACATGCTGGAAGTCCACCCACTCCATAAAGGAAACTAAAGGTAGCAACATGAAAAACTCTGAGTCTGGTGCACAAAAAGTTGGACATAGGTCTAGCGAGTGAGTGCCAAGGAACCGAAGGTAATGTCACGAGTGCAGAACTGTTAGAGTATAAAAGAGGAACACCCATGGAAAGGATGTCCAAGTGATGTGAAGGGAACAAAACATCCTCCACAATAGAAAAGGGATCCACAGCTGAGGGTGGATCAATGAAGGTCTCCGGAAAAGTGGAAGTGGTAAGAGTCCCAGAATGGGCACTCCCAACAATGGAGATGATGAAATCCTCTAAAACACCTGTAGATGGATGAGGTACTCTAACAGTGCATCACAAGTAGACTCTACAAAAAGATGACCAAGTTCAATAGCGAGATACTTGTCCCAATGAGGGGGCTCATAAACAAAAGAGTGATGTATGATAGGTATGAGTCGTCATCAATGAAGGTAGAGGAGTGAAGTGGGCCTCACATAGTGGAAGTGGAAAGGAGGCTAGTGTAATGATGGTGTGAGACCGAGTATGAGACTACTCAATATCTGATGAGATGTGGGATGTGGCAACACTCTCTAGAATAGTGACAAAAAGAGGAGAAGAGTCCTCTATAGTACTCTCTACATCAAAAACCTGGGTGCACAATCCTTTTCATCATAAGTAGAACCAAATGAGCCTATGTTAGTGGAATTACCATCATAAGAAGAAATGGAGGAGACAACTAAATCGTTTTTGCACAATGGCGGAAATATGTGAAGGGTCTCCAAAGAGGGAAAAAGAATGCTCCAGGTTTAACAAGTGGATATGATTGTGACACATGAAACAAGAGAGATATGGAGACATGCATCATCACATGACCAAAGACATGGTCACAAGTGTCAAGAAAGTCCTCTAGATGATGATGATCAATGGGTGCAAGAACTGGCCCAAGTAAAAAGGGTGAAAGACCCTCGTGAGTGAAGTAACATTCCATGGAAGCACGCCAAGATGAATAGTTCCCTCTCCCAGTGAGAAGTGGCGGAGGCTCAGTAAAGAGATCCTACGATGCTCAAGTCTAGAAAGAGCACTCTCCATGATGAGAAATGCAAGATGTCGATTACCGATAATGCATCTGCATGTGAAAACCCAAGATTTAAATTTTAGAAGAATGTGGCGCTTTATAAAGTAGTGTGTTTACAAAATTCGTAATGCCATCACATAGTGTGTGACAAATCATGCAACTTTGACTAAAGAATTGCTCAAAAACAAGCACAAGTTGAAGTCAAAAGTTATAGCATTAAAATGATTCCCATTTATCGATGGAAAATGCAAATAAACACTACAAATGCATTAAAAAAGTGCACGAAATGAGTGCAAAGGGTATCGTGTGACTACTCGGGATGGAAACATAATCAAATGTTAGGCATAGTTTGTTTAGATCTGCGAGGGGGATTAGCCCCAACAATGTGGACCTCGCCCTCCATCTTCGACACGCGAATGAAGGACATAATACAAGCCAAAATAGAAGCCCAAAATTAATACAATGCCATGTAAATGTTTTTTTTTCCTTAAAACATTAAAAATGTGTTTGTTTTAACCTATCAAACAAGAATAAAAGGTAAGTGGGCCCACATTTGAGGTGTCAGCCATCTTTGGAGCTGCTAGTCCACGTGGCATATACCAAAAAAGGAGTTGAAGGAGAGTTCTCTGAATGTTGGGAGGTGCACCTAGTGACATGTAGGAGTGACGTGGAACCATGTGCCAAGGGCAATGTAGTGCCTAGTTATATGTTAGTTAGAAAGGAGCATAGAGGAGGCGAGAGTCACATGTACAATTGGCGAGCAATAGGTAATAGAAGTGCTGAGATTTCACCATAGATTCGGTGGCCACAGAGAGATCTACACATGTGTTGAGAAGCAACAACAAAAAATGTCTAGTAATTAATGTGCATAACAAATTTCAAATGCAGTTGTAGGAAAATGTGCCCATGTACAGGTCAAAAATGCCGAAGATTCAATGGAGCAACACCGTGAAACCGCGAGTGAAGAGGTATGCATGGAGTTTTTCCATCCTGCAACGCTCAAAAACTGGATGAGCAAGAATGAGGTGACGTTGGAGATGTTTGAACAAAGGCCGAGCTACCATGAACAATGCATGAGAAACACCGTGAGTTGAAGGAAAAAGGCCAAGCAAAACATGAACTAGTGCAAAAATGGATTCTCCAGCCGGAGATATCGACAGTGTGCTAAGCCCTTCCACAAATGGAAATAATTAACAGCCATGGAAAGTGGCACTCTACTTGAACAAAACATGTAGATTTGTAAGTAGGAGTGTGAGTGCACAAAGGTGAGTTCAATGAAGCTGGCCTTAAACCATCTTTGAAAAGCACAAAGAAACAAACTTCAAACCAGCACAAAAATTATAAATCCTCTAAACTTGAAGTGGATGAAACACCTCCAAAACATCATGACTCTAAAAGATGACCTCAAGGTTAAAAACCATGAACACCAACCACTCAAAAATGAGATGGGAAACCACTATCAAAGGTAGAGGATGAAGAGGTATGGTGCCCAAATCAATGCAAGAAGAGTGTAATGATTAGAATATACATTACGACACATGCAACGAGATCTAAAGATCACACTGAAGCCAAAAATGCACGAGCAATGCTAAGGAGTACAATGATCCACAAGATCCACTCGTCTACAATGAAAGAGGGTTTAAAACTGGTAAGTGAGGATCACGAGGGATGACGTGCACATCAATGAATGAGTGAATGGCAACGTGAGGAGATCTCGGGAGGAGTGAGAATCAACCGAATGTGCATGCAAAGATTTGAAACATGGATAAAACCTGGTTAAGACATAAAACTCTCCTCTATCTCATGATCAAAAAGGTGTACATATGGAGGTGCATCATAACCCCCAAAGACTATAATCATGAAAACTCAAGTAGAGAGGATGAGTTACATTCCCCCAATAAAAGTGTAACTCCCAATGATGCATATGGTGAATTGACACACCGACGCATAAGGGAATCTCATAATGACCCCTAAATGATACATGGACCTACGATCTCACCTAAGTGCGATGACTCACATGATGATGTGGAAAATACACACACCAACATAAGTGTTTGCAGAGTCCATATATGTCAAGGCATTAGAGATGATGGTATTCCCGTGAATTTTGAAGACATGAAGATGAATTTTAATTTTAATACCCTAGTTTCAAGTGTTATGTAAATATTGATTTATTTTTAGGTGTATGTTATATGGAGTTATTTTCAAAGGAAGTTGTTTCAGTGTCTTATAGCTCATATAAGATCGAGTTAGCTTGTTCAAAACCAAGTATATTATTCATTTGTTGAATAATACCTTGTGATATCATGAAGTCCATATGAGGGATGGAAATGAGGCTATAGTAGCATGTTATGAACATTAATGGTATGCTACAGAGTCAGTTGATGTCATATGACATGAAAATTTGAATATTAATCCTTATATGGTATGTTTGGAGTCAAGAATGCCGGTTTGGAAGAATATTGTGGTTATTTACATATATACATGTAGGGGAAGGGGAAACATGAAATGGGCTCAATCACATGTGATGGCATGCAAAGAAGGAAAATCACATAGAAAAATTTCTTTAGGACCGTGGTGATAGTTCTGATCCATATCCATGGCTTATCTACAAGGTATGTAAGATTATTTGTGCAAAGATAGTTAGAGAGATATAGTATTACCTTAAGCTAAGTAATAATATGTGGTTTCATGTTATGAATGAGCTTCCATTGCTAGTAGAAGTTGGGAATTTTTGGAATGAAAGTGTGTTTTAAGACTTTTGGTCGTAAATAGTGATATGATAGATAATAGAGGAAGAACTAGAATTTTTGGCATAAGTTTCATGCAATAGACCTAAAGGTGATGGATAAGAGGTATGAAGATTTTTTTAAGAATATCATATTAGAGGGAGCTATTTCTCTGTAATTATCATGTTTATAGCTGGTAATGCTATTGTATAATACAAAAAAAGGTACAATCCAAAAGTTATTCATGAAAGAAATTAAGTCTGTTTTCACATTAATTTCATTATGTCTATCATGTTACATTATCTTGACCCTTTTTCATACATGTCGAGGGGGAGAGTAGAACAAAAAAATGGAAAATAGGTCTTATACGTGTGTTTGCATTCATTGTTTCCATCAATATTTCTGAAGGTGGTTACCATTGATGGAAAAAGGTGTGTAGGTATCATATGATTCTCCATGTGGTGTTATCCAAGGTCAAACCTAAAGGTTGATTGATAGTGTCCTGATTTGGTGAGTTGATATGGTTTCTTAGAGCATGGTCAGTGTATGAGTTATCCTATGTTGGTATGAAGTCTTCTTGAGGTCTATCATGATTGGTATGATGTGTCAAATATGTCCAAGTTTTTGCGTGTGGTCACTATGGTCACTTTATGGGTTATCATGGTTGAGTATGGTCATTTTAGGCCTATTCCTAGACTTAGAGGACCTGATTTTACATGATGGCATGAGAGATAGAGTAACATAGTCCTTTTGAAGCATCATCAAATAATTTTTATGTCGCATAACCTATGTATGAGGAGTTTAATATCATTTCTCATCTATTTTATGGTGTATCATGGTCCTTATGAAGTAAGAAGGTGAAGAAAATATAGGATAACACATGTAAGTCTCTTTGGATGCAGAGTTACAAAATTATTTGAGCTTGGATGTGAGTTGGTGTGGATAGAGGATGTTTTAATGATGTTTCGTGATAAGTGATGGGTCATTGTAATTTCTAATCATTTAATCAACTTGTTCAAATATTGATGTCATTATAAACCAGGGTTGTTTTCAAGGATGTATGCAGAGAAGTGGATATGTAACTCAATATTGTGGTGGTTCTCTTTTTGGGGGATTTTGTTTTGTACCGGTTTCCTTGTTCTCACTACAAACTACTAAAATAAAATATAAGTCTAAAGTACTGAGAGATTTAAACTACCAAATAGAAAGAAAAGTATATCAAATACATCTACTCTATTGAAATAGAGTATTGAATGGAATGCTTGTTGAAGGATATGTTTACTTGTATTGAAATACTTGTTGAAACAAAGAAATACAAGATTTCATTCAGATAATTATCAAACGAAGATAGTAAAATTGAAACTAAGAAAATATAAAGACGTTGCATAAAATAGCAAACCTCCAATCACCTCATTTGATTGGCCCCTTGCTTTACCTCTAAAATGAGGCTCTTTAAAAAACATGTATACTCAAAGCATAATGTATTATATTGATCAAAATAAGTTCATCACATACTTCAAAATGAAACTAAAAATAACTTCTTCGAGTAACTATTGTAATACTAGTATTAACTACTAACTACGAAACATTTCAAAGGTGGTGTCTTATAGACACAGTTGATTAAAATGCATGCCACAAATATAGGAAATAGATATTACCGATAACAACTTCATAAAAATTCCTTGAAAAACTATAAATATGCTATAAACAGGGGGTCCTCATTTATAGATGGTTGTGGGTCAATCCTCCAAAATAGCTTAGTGGTTGTGGACTCGGTCTCCTTGACTACAACTGCTCAAAATGGCAAAAAATGTGCATCATTAACCTACATATGTCACCAAATCACTCTGCAAATCAGGTAGTACAAGTTTCATTGGTCATTAGTTTGCATAAGACAAAATAAGGGGAAATGCATCACTTTCTACTTTAGATATAACTATTTAAAACATTCTCATGCATAGATTAACATTTTTAGGAGTAAAATTTATAGTTATATGGATGTTATGATGATTCAATTTATGGACTCATCATCTCCCCTACACTTTACCTTTTTCAATTCTTCATGCAAACTATCTCGATATGATCTATGCCCAACTTTGCGCCATATCATATTCTTAAAATTGATCCACATATTGTTTTCTTGTTCCTTTTCATCCTTGGGTTTACCACATAAACAAAGACCATTCCTTACATCTATCATGAGATTCGGGAGCTTTATTTTTCCAAGTGTTCATGGGGATAAGGACCAGAGGAGGCCTAACATGCACACTAACCCATTCCTTACTATACTCATTGTTTCCTTTCTTTGTTAATTTCTGAATAATATCCAAAAGTGCATATACTCTAGCAGATATTTTGAGGAGAGATAACTTCTCTTCATTTCAATGTAAAATTCAAAGTGTCCCATATCTTATCACAAGTTGTCATAGCCTTGCCAAATTTTTCCTGAAAGAAAATTTCAAATTCTTTGAGACAATTCGCCAAGATGTCATATGTGTTTCTACCAATTCCATCCTAGTAATAAAGAGATCTAAAATCTGTTTTCATAGAAACATAATTATGGTGTTGAGAACGAATATAAAAACCTACGCTTTGTCCTATTGATTATAGATATTATTTTGTTCCTTCCACATAATTTTATTCTCTACCAATGATTGAAAATAATTTAACTCAAACTCACCCAATGAAATATTTATAAAGAAATCAAGGACATTTGCAACTAGCATGTTATCGAGGTAAAATTCACATAATGAATTTTTGATTTCTAAAGTATAACATTGGTAAATTTGTAAGACTATTTTCCCATCAGGAGCCTCACAAGGCTGTCCACAAAAATCATATGCAGCTACCAAGAATAAAAGTGTTTTTGAAGAAATAAACTATAAACCGAAGATGGTTTTCTGCAAGCCAAAAGATAGAGAGATTCAACAATTGCTTCAAATTTGATCTTTGCATTAGAACTTGATTCAACCTCTTCTTTAAGTTTCTTATTTCATCCTAGCAACATTTTATTTCTAAGAGATAGTTGGGTAAAATGAGAGGACAAATCATTCCATGCTTGGAAACCAATATTTTTTTATCTCTTTAAACTATGAACTTCCATACTCCAAGAAGTTATTTCTTTTCTTTTTCTACACTCTTTTCAAACTCATTTTAAAGAGATAAATTATTTGTTTTCAAACCTTTTAGTTTTTATTCAACAGAGGAAATTTAATCTTGGTGTCAGCTTAAAACTTCATCTCCTTGCGATTATGCTCAACCAACCTCTTATGCAATAATTTCTATAGCTTCTATCTAGATTTTGGAGCTTCCATGGGAATTTATGGTGCCTTAATGGCATGGATATATTTTTATTTATGGCCAAAGTAAACTCAAAATATCTTGAATATTCTCATAGGGAAGAGGAAGTATCTATTCTAGAAAACTCTTCCAAAATTAGAGTTGTGCCTTCATTTTACAATATAGGCTAAGAAAATTCATCTTTCTTTGTGGGACCAGAGATTCGTTTTCTCAATGAACATCGAGTAGGGCTGTTTTGTTTCATTTCCAAGATATTCTATAAACACAAGGGAAAGCTCAAGAGTAGATTGAAGCTTACGCTGTGAGTTATGGTCTAGTTCGAATGAAATTGGAGTAGGATCCCACCCGACCCTATTTTCCTTGGAACTCTCCCCTGTAGTAGCCTTTTCTATTTGTCTCTTGGGTTTCCTAGAGGCTTGGTGTGCGTAAATCAACTGAATAAGCCCTGGGTGCTTAATTATAGCATCACCACCCCTACTCTTATACCTCTGTCTAACCTTAATGACATCATCCACGAGGTATTCAAAAATATTCTCTTTAAGTTTAGGATTTTCCCGCCTTTCTTCAAATGGGTGAGAATATTTAGTGTATCACCCCTAATACCAATGATTTCCCATCACAAATGAAATACCTATTCACCTAGGAAGCAACCTCCCTCCAATGGCCTGGCAAGCTCTCCCTCTTAATACCCTTCTAAATTCCTTAGGGATTAATGATTATCTCAGAAAATTTTCCCCTTCCTCATGAAAAAGGGATATCAAATCTTTAAGGGGGAGTTAGTGACAACCTTAAGCCTAAAATATGGAAGACAAAAGATTGTGCTATACATTGTGGTTGTCTACTTTAATTCTTTTCCCTCCTATTCTAGAACAAGTTACCTCAAAATTTGAAAAAACTATTAAATTAAATCCTCATCAAACCCCTCAAATTTTTAAATAAAATCTAACTAAAAATAATCATGGAAGACTTGAGAGATAATGACATTTTGTAGTATTGGCTCCATAGACTCTAGCTCGGACTTCTTCTTCTTCCCATAACAAAGACTAGTTTACAATAGAACTGACATAGGTAGTGTGGGTATATTTTGGAACAATGGAAATGGTTTTGTGAGAGGGGCAACATAGATGTATTAAATTTAAGTAACTTAAATTTTAAATACTCATGTGTTTATAATTGCATCGAGTCATCATAAAATTACAGCAGATTGGATGGATGGGAATGTTTGAGGTGGTAAGCATTTAATTTCTTTTCATGGTCCCTATACTGCCGTCATTATTAATCATTTCATATTTCATTCCTAAAATAGAGTGACAACATGACTTTAATCTCCATCCTTACCCCTTAGCTATCCAATTATTCCACTAGATTTGGTTTCATAGTTTTAATAAATGCATAGGTAAGTTCGTCATAGTTAATATCCTTAGGCAAAATTAAGTACACATCACCTTACCAACTCAACATCCTTGTGACCATTGGCGCTCCACTTCTTACATTAGAAAAGAAATCACGGTTAATACACATTTTAATAAATTACATTCCTATCCTTAATTTACATGCATAAAAGAAAACACATATTTATGTTTTTTAGATATAGGTGGAAGAGGATGATAATAAGATCTATGGTCTCCTTCCTTTATTTGCATATCCTAACAACCTACTCATGATTGGAAGAGTTTAAATCTTACAATGAATTGAATTCCTTGGAAAACTATGTGCCCTTAGTGAATGTTTCTTTATCCTAAGGTCACGGAGATAACCACAGTCTATGGCCATTCACTAAAGAATTCTTCTATCATCATCAATTGGCAACAATCTCATAGATCCATTATCATATATCTTCTCAATTTGGTATGGTCGAGCCATCTTGTTCTTAGTTTCCATTTGAATTGTTGGTATTTTGAGTCAAACAACAAGGCCCGGTCTCCTTCTTTGAATCTCTTGGTCTTGATATGAGAGTCGTGTTAGACATTCCTTTGATGTTGAAGGATATCAGTATACTTTTTTATTCGATCCAAATTTAATCTAGTTCATTCAACTACATCACTCTATGTCGCTAATCTTCATCTAAATAAATTCGGTGTTGACCTCTAGCTCTATATCTTAAATTCTACACGAATAAATGGCTTCTTCCCATATACTAGTTCATATGGGGAGAAACCAATCGTTGTTTTCCAAGTTCTATTGTATACCTAGACTACTTTAGGTAGGCTTGGAACAATAGTATTCTTCCTATTTTCATTGACAACTCTATTCAAAATGTTTTCTAGTTCTTTGTTTGTGACTTCTACCCCACCATTGGATTGGTGGTGGTATGATGATGGTTTCCTATGCTTGATCTGGTAAAAATGTATCAATCAATTTTGATACAAAATAAGGCCCTTTATCATTACTATAGATATGCGAGCTCCAAACATTAGCAAGATCTTGCGGTATAAAAAGTTAGGTACAAGATTGTCATTGCTAGATGTTAGTGCTTGAACCTTGGCCCATTTTGCAACATAATTGGTGCTACCAAACATGTAATCCTTTTAATGGGATGGGGGGTCTATAGATGCAATGAAATCAATCCCCTTTTCTCAAATGTCTCTAATATCGGCTAAGGATTGAGGGGAATTTAAAATGACATAGTAGGTTTCCCCATTCGTTGAGATACATAACATTTCCATACATATTTTATGGTTGCTTTATGGAGAGAGGGCCTATAATAGCCAGCTCCAAGGATCTTATGAATTTTCCTCTTTACTGAGTAATTTCCTACTCTAGGTTCATCATGGGATGCTCTCAGTATGTCTGTCATATACTTCATCTTCTTGAACACATCTACAAAGAATCATGTTAGGACAACATTTAAACAAAAAAAATTCACACCACTTGTATGTCACCATTAATTTTTATTAATATTTTACGTTATTTAATGATAATGTAAGATAGAAACTTCCCAATAGCTAGATAATTGACAAGATCAACACACCATGGAGGGTGTGTTTATATTACAAACAAGTGCTCATCCAAGAAGTGATCTTGAACTACCTCCTATTCACTTGAAACTTTCAATCTTGTAAGGAATTTAGCAACAACATTATCTTTTTCGGATTATCAATAATGCTCAAGTTAAACTCTTAAAGAAGAAGTAACCATCGGATAATTTTTCCCCTACTATTGGTTTGTTAATTAAATATCTTATGCTTAAATGGTCTATATACAAAAATATTTTATATCCAGTAATGTAGTGTCTAAATTTGTTCAGAGAGTAAACAACAACAAGAAAATCGTTTTCCATTGTAGTGTAGTTTCTCTATGTGGGGGTTAGGTTTTTGGTGATAAAATAGATGGAATAAATTTGGTCTTCTGCATATTTTTGTCCAAGAATAACTCCCATTTTTTTTTAAGCATCAGTGTGAATATAAAAAGACTGACCCCAATTGGGTCCTATCAAGACTATGGCAGTGGTAAATTTCTCCTTTATATTCAAAATTTTATTGAAATTCAGGAGTCCATTAAAAACATAAGTCTTTTTCCAACAGAGATAACATTGGCGCAAAAATCTTACTAAAATATTTTATGAACCATCTGTAATAACATGGATGTCAAAGGAAACTTTTGATGTCTATCTGATTTCTTGGTGTGGAAAACTTAGTAATGACTTGTATATTTTCAGGATCAACTTGGATACCCTTAGAAGAAATATGATGACCCAAGATATCTCCCCTGATCAACCATTATCAAGCACTTTTTAAGAATTAAGGAGAGTTTGTGTTGCTCACACATGGTTAACACATTTTAAAGATATCCCAAAGATTCCTCAAAAGTAGTTCGATGGAGAGTGAAATCATCTATATAAAATTCAACAAATTCATTGTAGAGGTCTGTAAAAATATCTAAAACTAATCTTTGATAGGTGGTAAGTGCATTAAACATTCCAAAAGGTAGAACTCTATATGAAAATGTACCCCGGAGGCAAGTGAAGGTCTTATGTTGATCAACAAGTGTTATACTAATTTGGTTATATCCACTAAACACATCTAAGAAGCATAAGTATTTATTACTTGCCAAATTATCTAAAACTTGATTGATAAAATGTAGGGGAAAGTAATATTTCTTGGTGGCATTATTAAGGTCACTATAATCTATACATATTCTCAACTTACCATTTTTATTAGGAACTATAACAAGTGGTGATACCCATTGACTATCGATATTAGATAGATGAATCCTACCCTCAAGAGTTTCTCTATTTTATTGTTAAAAATGTCACTTATTGTTGGATTAATCCTTCATTATGTTTGTCTGAATGGTTTGACATCCTTAATGTAAATATGATGAGTGTAGATGCATGGATAAATGCTTTTCATATTTGTATAATGCATACAAAATCCTGCAAATCATTTCTCAACATTCCTATGACTCTAGTCTCTTGGCTATCTTCTAAGTTAGTACCAATGGTCAATTACTTCCCTACCTCAACATTTACTTGTTTAGTGTCTTTCAAAATAGCAAGTTTTGTCTCAGAAATCAAAGATTTCAAGGAACTGGCATGATGATGTAGTATGTGAAAAATAGTCATTTTTTCAAGGGATATAATCTTGGATAAAGGAAAATGAAAATAAGTGTATGTGTGTCCTTCATGGTAATTATAGGTCTCTTCACAACCCTCTATATAAATCTCACTTACCAAGGTGACGTTCTCTTTTGAGTTCAAAATAGTCATTTTCGTAGCCATAGTTTTGGTTTTTGTAGTCACGGTATCATCTTCATCAAACAGTTGGGTATGTCTCAAAAAATTATTCCAAATGATTTTTACTACAATGGTGTCTAGATAAGAATAAATCATGTTTTTAGTATCTAAAAAATCTAACCAAACTTGTTCACAAACATCCTCATATAGTTGGGTGGGAGGATAAAGAGAAATATTCTTTGGTTTTTGCCCATTTGAAATAGTCATTTTTCCTGACCTATAATCAATGTAGGTAGTAAAATTATCTAGCTAGGGTCTTCCTAAGATGACTGTATATCCCATCTTTCGATATTTAGGATGTAAGACCATAAAATCTACAAGAAACTCACAGGATTCAACTATAACCATAATGTCCTCAATTACTCCATCTAGTACAACAATAGATTAATTTGTTAACTTGAGGACAATATTGGCTTGCTATAATCCTATCAAGGATGAGAAATTTAATGTATATTTTGTTAAGACATTGATGGTATCACCAAGATCAACCAAAATGTTAGATATTGACTGACCATTTACAAAAATAGTAATTAATGGAATGTCCCGATCCCCATATTTCGGTGATGAATTTTTCCAGCTATAAGATCAACTATATTTCCTTCTAATTTGATTATTTTTAGGTATTTATTCTTCTTTTCTAGTGTCTATATATAATGGTTCCTAATGGTCTAGTTCAATTTGGGAGTTTCCCTTATTTCTCTTAAGAGTGGGACCTCAATATTCAAAATTTTAGCTCTTGAGTTAGTGTCATCTCTTCCCCATTTTGTATTTCTTTTAATCTCTCTAAAATAGGATCTTTATACACATTCTTGTCTTTTTCCTGGTCATCCCTAGTTTCCCATGTTTGTGGAAAATATTTAGTTCTCTCACTTTCCTCAGGTACTTTAGTAATAACTATTGGAGGATTGTTCACAATTATTCTAGATCTCAGTTGTAATTTATTAATGGCATTAACCTGCATTGTATCACCCTATCATGCATGATTAATTGAATTTGTTTGTTGATTTTTTTAATTTGAGACAAGCTGAGCTAGAATTTGAGTTTTTGCTTCTTGCCCTTACTGGTGATTTTTATGTGGTGGATGCATTAAAGCTTACTTTTTTTGTGTTAACCTCCTTGGTTAATCAGAGTTTTGCTAGGGTGACAATTGTGTGTTTAGCCATGGATGTGAATTGGATGGTGGTGTCTAACCTTACTGATTGTATGGAGGAATCCATGCTTATGGACTTGGGAATGCCAGCCAGTTTGGTGGTGTCTAATCAGGTTTTCCCCAAGTTGGTGGAGGAGTAAAATGGGGCCATGGAATTATCCACGGGTTTTGAGAAAGTATAGGTGCATTAATAGACTGATTATTTTATCTTTGAACAAATTTTACTTCTCTAGTCATTTGTGTCATGGCATTCAATCTCTCTTTCAGCTAAGGTAGGAGAGAATAATGGTTGGTGTCATGGTTAGGTAAATAAAAAAATAAACACATTTCTGTTATATCAAGATGACATTCTTTTAGAGCATGTATTTTCCTACATCTGGGGCAATATATGTCTAGGGGTTGCTTTTTAACATTGTTCTTATCTTTTAGCCCTTCCATGGTTGAAGTTAACTATGTAAATATGTTTTTTTTTCATATTGGTCATCTTTGTTAGAAGTTCTAGGTACCAATGGCATGTTTTCTATGTTTTTCTTCTTTTAAGGCCTCCCCTTGTTCTATAGTATCTCCTACATAACTCAGTAATTTGTGCCATGGTGAGTTTGTGTACATCAACTCCTCCTATGAGATGGAGGGATTCTTTGGTTTCATGAATAAGTCCTTTAAGGAAGAATCTCTTGGTTATTTCTGCATTCAACTCATAACCACTTCTCCTATGGATAAAAAATAATATGTCCAAGTAATCTTCTAGATTTTCATATTTTTCATTTGAAAGAACTCATCCCTCCTATCTCATCCTCTGCAATAGTCTTTGTATTTTTCCAAAAAATGATGTCTCTATATTTTCCCATGAATGAATGGAGTTAGAGGGAAATCCCATAAACCAACTCATGTCAGAGTCATTGAGGGTGGAAAGAAAGAGCTTGAGTTTTTGGTTATCTATTTTGTAGTCATATTTTTTACAGAGGAATTTAAATTCAAACAAGAATTTGTCTTGATCTTATGTGGATATTCCTAAAAAGATAGGTAGAATGGATGGTGAATTTATTTTCATATTCATTTAAGAAAATGGGGTAGGTGAAGGTTCTACCCAAGGGTCTTTCATCATCATTTCCATTGTCTCCCATTTTTGAAAGTTGTTCAATTTAGAAATAAGATGATGTAGACTAAATTTAGTATCCCTAACACACATGGTATTAGATTTAGTGTCACTCTCAGGAGAAGTGGTATCATTGTTTACTACATGTGCTCAAATTGGAGATATTATTTGATTGTTACAAGGCATAAATAGTCCTTGAGAATATTGTGGCTTGTGCATCAATATTTATTGTGAAGGAAAGGCTTAGAATCTCTACTGGTTTCATAACTAAAATTCACTAGCACCCATAATGTAGAATATGAATAGAATGATGTGTTTTGCTTAAGGTGTCACTTACAATGACATCAAAAATGATGGGTTGTTGTAACTTCAAATCATTTAATCAACTTGTTCAAACATTTATGTCATCATAAACCAAATTTATGTTCAAGGTTGTATGGAGAGAAGTGGATATGCAATTCAATATTATGTGGGTTCTCTTTTTTTGGGGGTTTGTTTAGTATTGGTTTCCTTGTTCTCACTACAAACTACTAAAAGTAAGTACATCTCTAAACTACTGAAATCTTTAAACTATCAAACAGAAAGTGAAGTATATAAAATACATCTACACTACTAAACAAAAAGTACTAAATGGAATGATTTTTAAAGGTAACATTTACTTGTAAATAAATACTTACGGAAACCAAATAATAGTAAATGAAATATGTTGAAACAAATAAATACAAGATTGTATTAATATAATTATCAAACCAAGATATTGAAACTGAAACTAAGAAAATATAAATATCTTGCATAAAATACCAATCCTCCAATCTCCTTAGTCAAGTGGGCCCTTTCTCTACTTCAGGATAAAGTCTCTTAAAAATGTATACTCAAAGCAACATATGTTATATTGATAAAAATAATTTCATCACATACTCTAGAGTGTAACTAAAAATAAATTCTTCTATTAACTATTGTAATACTGGTAAAAACTACTAACTATGAAATAATTCAAAGGAGGTGTCTTATAGACACAGTTGATTACAAAACATGCCACAAATATAGGAAACCAATTTAACTAATAACAACATAAAATTTCCATGATACCTATAATTATGCTAGAAATAGGGTCCTTGTTTATAGATGGTTGTTGGTCAATCCTACAAAATAGATTACTAGTTATGAAATCGATCTCCTGGTTTGTAACAACTCAAAATGGTAGAAAATGTGCATCATCAACTTATATATGTCACCAAATCACTATACAAAGCAGTTAGTGAAAGTTCCATTGGTCATTAGTTTGATTAGAAAAAATAAGGGTAAATGCATCACTCATTACTTCAGATATAACTATTTATAACATTCATATGCATAGATTAACATTTTTAGCAGTAAAACTTATAGTTATATGGATGTTATGATGAGTCAATTTATGGATTCATCAACAAGTTCCAGTCATTTTGAATACGTTTTTGCAACTTAATGGTCTTATCCAACCTATGGTCACTTAAGGTGTATGTCAAGTATACAAGTACATTTTGGTCGGTCATTTATGAGTAGTTAAGGTGATGGGGTTATGAGAAACATATAAGGGATTGAAGAGGAGTCTATATTGGTGATGGAAATATCCTAGAAGAGTGATTAACATATGAAAAATATAGAGGATTATAAGTATAAGGAAATCGACCTCTCACGCCCATGAAGAAGAAGATTTGAGTGAGTTAGGAGAGAACTTGTTTTCAAGAGGTTTTGGTGTGTTTGGAGCTGAACTTGGATCATAATAAGTTGTGGGAGAAACATAGTTTCTATGGTCTTCATATAAAATATTGCATGATGAGTAATATTCATGCAAGTACTTTGTTATGAATAATATTAGCAAAGGTTTACAGGTGGGTGCTCTTTGTGGATTTGGTGATTCAATAAACAAATATTATTCCATGTGTAATATTATTACAATTCCTTTTTTATGAGTAATATTAGTAGAGGTTTCAATGGGTTTTCTTCCCCTTGAGGGTTTCACACTTTATATGTTCTGTTCTAATGTCAATGTGTTCTCTCTTTTTATTTGCACACTTTTGATGCTTATAACAATATTAATAAGTTCACATGGTTATGTATGTTAAATAGAAAATTTCAATGTTGAATGTATGGTTTGGTAAATGAAATAACAATGTTGTATGATTGATTCAACTCCCCTCTTATTCACTTTACTTCTAACACATTATATGTTAAAGGGTTTTTTCTAGGTAGATATGATCAAGGTCCGCAAAAATTACCCTTTGAAGATTTTAGGAAACCTCAAGAAAAATAGGGACTAATCTTCAAACAAAACCCAAATCTACCACCATCAACCTCATAATCTAATCATGACTCTTTAATGCCATAAAAATATTATTCTAATAAAAATGACAAAATATCTATCCCACTCGAACTTTTTTAATCAATACAATCACACTTATACCACTAACCTACCAAGCTAATGAGATAATCATTACCCTTCCATTAACATTACAAAAATGATAGAGGAAGATTTTAGCACTATTGACATCCTCCGAAGTCACAATGATATCTTTGCCATTCTAACATTTATGAGATATGAACAATGTTATCTCTGAAAATTCCTACCACCTCGACATATCCACACTTCTCAATGAATCCATTATTGATGTCAACATAGGAACACCATAGGAACCATGTATAGTAAAGGTTTAGATAGGATCTGGACTCTCAAGACCTCCTTGAATTCAATACATTATTATATAATCATATTCAAACCTTTGCATGGTACTACTATGACATGATGGGTATCGACCCTAAAATCGTTATTCACAATATTTTCACCATCTTTAACGCTAAACCCATGAAGTAAAATATTTGAACAAAATGCATCCTCGCGTAGAATTCAAAGTGAACTTCACATATTTTCTTATCCAACTTCAATCTACCCATTGATTATTCGAATCGGTTTATAACATCATACCTATAATAAAAACCTCCATGAAATTATGCATTTGAATAGACTTTTAAGACCTTAATCTTGCTTGTCTAAAATATGAATTCTCGTACCCAACATTAACAAGCCTATTTACTTGACAACATGAGATGAAATATTGTCTCTTATGGATGGTTTCTTACATTATAATAAAATCCTCATCACACCGGAGGATAAAAATAAAACATCCGTTATCAACCATGGGAGCCTTCTTTTGTACAATAATTCCTTTTAGTGTTAAAAATGAGGGAGCCACTTAACAACATGATATGAAATATATCGTTCATGACCATATCCACAAAATCATAAAAAATTACATGGATCATCATTTAGGAAATTCCAAACATTGAAAATACCATCTTTCCATCCTCAACATAATCTTCATCCATATTATAAAAATTTTCTCTCACTCAACCATGTTAAGTTTGTGTTCGGGGTCCTAATAGGTCAACTCTAAGGATTCATCATCTTCATTAGGGGGATTAAAGTTGATCCAACCAAATTTAAATCAATAATGGAAATTCCTCTTGCATATAACTTAAAACAACTCCGTAGTCTACAAAAAAAACTCCAATCAATTCATTAATCCATCTCTCAGCTATCAGATTGATGTCACCCCTTCTATCACCTACTTAGAAAAGACATACATTTCAGATGGTATCATGACTTCTAAAAATCATTTGAAGCTCTCATGTAGTATCTCCTATCGGCGCCCATCCTCATACCTCCACCCGAGAAGGAATATTTATATTTATATATCTCCTCTACTGACCATGCCTTCGGGGTTATGTTGGAACATCACAACGAACTAGCTCAGGAATAGGTCCTTTACTATATAAGTCATACCCTTCACGACTATAAAACTAACTATTACGAAGTAGAAAAGTTATGTTATACCTTATAATTCACAACTTCTAAACTTCTCCCTTACCTCCTCAATCATTAAACCTATGTATTTACAAGCATCAATCCATTAAATTTCATGCATTCCAAACCATATCATAACGACCGCATAACTAGGAGGCTTATGGTCATGACATAGTTTGATCTAGAATTCATATCTCAAAAATCCATTAAAAGATAAGTTATCAGTAATCAACTCACAGAGGCTAACCTGGCCGATAATAAACTACCTTGTGTACAATTCCTTGAGGAATCCATCAACACCCTCAATCATGATGAAAATCATTTTAACATGACCCTATTCTTTAACAGACTGAATTGTAAACAAGGGGGTACGAGGATAGTCATAATACCTCCTTCAGGAATTCTTGTTCTGCTATCCATTAAATTAAATTTCTCATGAACAAATAACATGGAGGAGTATAAAGCCCTCCTTATGGGACTTCAAACTTTCGCATTATCGGTGTGGAAATCCTTGATATATACAGAGATTCCGAGATTCTCATTAATCAAATCAAATGAACACATCAATGTAAAATTGAAATCCCGCAAAAATATAATACCATTGTCGACTATATCTTGAAAATCATCGACCATTATTAAATTCAAACAATTACATGATCATCTAATAATTTCACAGACACTATGGATCCCCTCGCATCTCACATCCATCTATCAATATCTGATTCTAAAATTTTCCTCATCATACACACACTTGATCGACCATATTATACCAACAATCACCTTCCTACCATAAATCATATAGAAGATATCCTATCTGATATTTCGTATAACAAAATATATTAATATATTTCCCAAAGAAATATATTGTCAGATCTATCCAGAATTGGTAATATATATTTTCAGAAATCTGCATCCCTCTATGTTATATTAGGAGGTATCACTGTATCAAAACTTCAAACTATCATCGAGCTATCCACGAAGTGCAGGACCAAATATACGGTGGAAACTTTAATTGTTTATCCACCACTAAAAACATCATGCGGATGGGTTAGCATTAACCTACGCTTAATCAAGACTGTTATGACTATTTTAACAAATGCATCTAATGTCAATAAAACTCCAACCTTACACAAATTCCCAATCATGTCCTTCAATCGACTCAAGATCTATGGCCCTCCTTATAATGGGCACTATAACTCATAAACCTTATTAACCCCCGATCACCCAAAAACACATAATTCCATCATCAAAACAACTTAATAATTCATTAAATCGGTGGAAGTGATCCCTCTTATCTCCACTAAAGTAGATTAAATTGTTGATTTCATTCATCAATATATCATCTGTCACTTAAACAATCCTCATAAATCATCACAGAAAATGGTAAATCATTTAATTATAAGAAGGTTGGAAAACTATGTGACACTTATAATATCAAACTCAATTCCTCCACACCCTACTACACAGAAGCCAATGTCCAAGCCAAAGCATTTAAAAAAATACTTATCAAATTTCTTTTTGAAACTATTGACTTAGCCTCCCTTTATGTTTTCTCCTTTATTTTTACTATAAACGGATAATGTTCATCCCACTTTTTCTTGTGTTATCACCTTCCTTAGTTTAGTTTTCCATTTTTATGTCATCCTTCAATCCTTGGTCCATTGGCATTTTTATCTTAGGTTTTCCTTTCAGCATTAGGAGTAATATTAGTAGTAGAAGTAGAGGAACTGACCTTCTCTGAGGTCGTTCTTTTGCACACAAGGTCTCACAACTTATAGACAGGTCCATTGTTGACTCAAACGAATCAGTTCATTTGGATCTGAGACACGGGTGCAAGTTTGAACAACCAACATTTTGATGCTTCTTATCCAAATTATTATTTGGGTTCCCCTCGATCTTAAGAGGATTCCAATCAAAATATTCTTCCGATTCTTCCGATTCCCTCGGTCTTCTAAAGATTCTCATATGAACTATTCCCCCGATTCGACTTCTACATCATAATCATTTGATTTGAATCTTGAGTCACGTTCCTCCTTTTTTACAAGACCTTGTTTATCTACCACCTCAATGTCCTATTCCTCCATTGAAGATATGTGTGACATTTAAGGCGAATCCTACGTCGTAATCATCTAAGATGTCACATATATCGCAATCATTTAATATGACTCCCATGTTGCAATCACCTCGGGCGAATCATATGTCTCAATAATCCAAGTCAACATATACATCTCAATCATTTAAGTCGACTCCTATGTCACAATCATATGTTGATTTTCTATGCAATCGTCTTTTTTCTCAGAAATATGTCGTCTTCTAGGAAAGCCACTACCAATCAATTCCCAATCTACATCTTCTTCCACTCGTGAGATAGCCGGATCCAAATCTTCTCCATCTCTCGAGGCATCTTTCATCAATCAATCTTCCACAATAGTTGGACCCATTTCTTCTAATCAACCTACTATGGTCGTAGATCACTACCCCATGCCAATCGATTTCTTTCAGAATAAAGAAGCGATCACAGAATTTGTGGGGTCACATGATGACATTCCTTGGAAAGAGGTTGATTCCTTTCATCAGGAAATAGAGGAAGACCCTAGGATCATCAAAATTTATCCTCCTCTTATTCTCCCATATTCTCATTCTTCATTGCATGATGAACTACCTGGGTCTATCATTAAGCCCGATTAACTTCTCATGACCCAACCATTCTTTATCCATCACAATTCCTCAATCGCAATCCCACCTTGTTTCACCTCTTGGTAGCCCATCATTTTATTCTAAATTTGGGCCACCACCAGGTAGTCAATTATCATCTATGTGCACCTCACCTCCTTGTAGCTCATTTTATTCTATTTTTGGGTCATGTCCTAGTAGCCCCTCATCATCAGTACTGGGGCCACGTCCTAATATCCCTTTATCATATAAAATTTATGGGACACTTACGGGTAGCCCATCATATTCTTTACTTGGGCCACATCCTAGTATCCTTCCATCTTTAGTCTATGGGGCACCTTCTAGTAGCACATATTCTTCATTCTTGGACTGTATCCTTTATGTCCATCACATTGTTCTTATTTCAAAAATTGTAACAAGCCATCCATCACTTCTCACATCAATCCTATTTTTCCACTTTCTTCTTCCATTTCTTGGGATAAGACAAGTCACATATTAGATTATAGGAAACCCAAAAGGTTTCTTTATCAAGCTAAGATAAAAAAATTTCCAAGAGCTCCAAAGCTCCCAAAAACTCAAATGATCATAAAGTTTAGAATCAAACACGGTTAAAAATGCATACCGATGTAACCATCAACTATGGTGCAAAGTGCATAAACCTCTAGATGGGGAACTCAATTCCCCGTAAGTAAAATTACACATTTCAAGATAAGACACATTCATATATTGAGTATGACATCACCATGATCATCGAGATCAGGTATAATATGACTCTTAATAAGAAAACATGCCTAGTCTTCCTTATCAAGGAAATTGCTAACATTGTTGTTGGATCTTATCATGTCGAGTGACCTTATCGGTCCCTTTTCAAAAGAAAAAATACATAAAAATGGGAAAACATTAAAAATAAAAGGTACAAAGATCAAACATTGCAATCAGGTATTGCGTACACATAGATGTTCTTTCTTACCCTTCTTTTCATTCCTCTGTAAGAGATCTGCCATTTTCATCCTTTCGATGATATTTTGGTTAGTTTATTCACCTGCATTTTATGACATATATCTCTATGGTATCAACTTTACCTTTCCCTTTCATCACCTTGTTAAATTAAAGAATGACTGACCTTGTAGAGATCCTATTATTATCTACATCAAATAAACTTGTTGTGAAGAATTTTGATGTATTTTTAACACTATCCAATGTCTTCATCACAATAAATTCTACATGATTCCATCAAGCCATCAATGGTTCTTCACCACTTGTGAAAAAAGCAAGAGAGATCAAATAAATTTTTAGAAAGCAAAACAAAATAAATAAAAAAAGATAAAAGATAAAATATAAAAGAAAAAGAAAAGAAATATATAACTCTCTCTTGGCGTATTTCAACATCTCTACTGGGGCTATGGATTCCTAACTGGTAGTAGAGAAATGTTATTATTATAATCAAATGCATCTCTGTTGAGGCTATAGACACTGGATGCGAATGGAACAATGTACGACTCTCCTTACACAATCCATTCACAAAAACAACGGGTGTCACTTATTACATATCAAATCTTCCCTTGAAGAGGTAATATATTTCCACGTGCACATGTTGGATCTCGGCGAGAAAACATGATTAGTATGTTATCAAGTGTCTTTTTTTATACCTTGTTCAAAATCTTCTTTTGTATTTTTATCTTGTCTCATGATTTGTCCTTTGACTAATTGTTTTATCATCATGAGGCTTATAAGATACATTTATAACATTCTTTGTTCTTCTACTTTGTTCAAAACATCCATGTGTATAATATTTTCTTTTTTCCATGTTTACGGGCACCTTTATCCCCTTTCACAAAAATTAATTTATGTTCTTTCTACCAAACATTTCTTGGCCATCTCACGTTAGGGGATCCTTGCATCCTATCTTCACTTATATTTGTATATCAAATCTTCCCTCTAAGAGGTAATATATTTCCACGTGCACACACTGGATCTTGATGAGAAAACATGATTAGGATGTTATCAAGTGTCCTTTTTGGACCTTGTTAGAATATTGCTTTTTTTTATCTTGTCTCATGATTTGTGCGCTTGACTAATTGTTTTATCATCATGAGGCTTATAAGATACATTTATAAAATTCATTGTTCTTCTACTTTGTTCAAAACATCCATGTGTATAATATTTTCTTTTTTTTCATGTTTGTGGGCACCTTTATCCCCTTTCACAACAAATATTTTATGTTCTTTATATCAAACATTTCTTGGCCATCTCACGTTAGGGGCATCCTTTCTCCTTCTTAGCTCTTCATTGACTCGTGTTCATCATCATGTTGAACCTATATGTTTTTTCCTTGATCCTATCTTCTTTTGTGTGAAGAGTTTGCCTTTGTATATTCCCATCGACATTTGGGGAAACTTTACATCTTCAACATCTCATACATACACGTGGTATTTTTCCCTAGTACATCCCATCTACCACTATGGGCACCCAATTTTCTTTATTTGCTATACATAGCTTTAGAAAAATTCTAGAAAATTGCAAAAACATTCAAATATGTTTCAAAACTCCTAAAACATTCAAATATATTTCAAAAAAATCAAGAAAACCAACACCAAAGTCTAGTGTTGAACCTATGCACCCCTCTTTGCGTATATGCACTCATCTTCACACATACATGCCCATATCATTTCTTGTAAACTCATATTAGCGCTTACATTCCCCTTCATGTATATGCACCCATATCAGCACTTGCGCACCCCTTCGTGTACACATACACGTATCATCACTTGCATACCCCTTCATGCATATGCACCTCCCCATGTCATGTCTATTTCCCCGAGGCACTCTGGAACCATTACGATTCTTCTATTTTTTCTAGCACTCCTTGCGATGATTTTTTTTTATAAATAATCATTTTTTTCTCATTTTTTCTACACTAGGGCATGTTTTTTTCTTCCCAACAACCCTTTACGCTACTTGGGGCATACTTTTACATCCCAATATTATTTAGAGAAACCCCATGATATTTTCATTCTTCTAAATAATTTTCTTCTCAGAAAATTTAAAAATTCAAAAAATCACAAAACACTAAAAAATTGGAAATTTTATAGAAATCCAAAACATTGGTAAAATCATGAAAAATATCAAGTATGCATGTAGAATCAGTATCGACTATATTTTCCTCAAACATCAAAAATTTTCTTACAAAAGCATCTTTCTTTGGTTTTAACTTGTTCTCCTGCAACAACTTGTAAATCATTTTGATCTACCTCTATTAACAAAAGTTGGTCATGTTTGTTATATTTGTACTTTCTTGGCATAACGAGTTCCTATTCCTATTTCGTAGCGTATGAATTCTTTTTTTTATGGGATTTCTTGTGTCCTACATTATTCCCCTTACATATATATTTATTTGGGGCACCATTTTCATTCCTTGTCCTTAAACATTAACATTCGTGAACTAAATCTTGATAACAAAAACATCAGATACATTGTATTGAACGTTGTTTATTTTAGTATGTGTATGTGTACTTATTTCCTTTTCAGGTTAGCTTCTTTAATATCTCATATTTCATCCCACAATGTATATTACATAGAGTTAAGCATCTTTTACTTTCTCGTATTGCATTACATTATGTATGTTGCATGGAGTTAAACATTTTTAGCAATGAACAATTGTTAGTATTATAGATTTCAATGTTATTTTACACTTTTGTTGTATGCGTATATTTTAATAAGGGCCAATGATGTTGATCATTTAAGAAAAGTGATGAAACAAAGGTGTTGATTGAATGAGTTGGATGTAAAAATCTATTCCCACTTTCATCTATCAATTCTCATTACTATTCAAGGTTTCTTCTATCTATACTCTTCAATTTGTTTCCTTCCAATTTTTGATAATCGATTGAATTCTTCTATCACCCCATCAAAAATCAAGGGGCATCCTCCATTCTACTAATTTTTTTAAAAAAAATTCTTATTTATACTTATCCAAATTCTTTGTAGTGACGTCACTTATGCCACCCCAAAGAGTAGCAAATGTAGACACCTAAAATCCATTTCTATGGTTTTAATGCTAAAGTGGTACCAATTATCCTCTATTTCACCATTTCCATTATAATTAGTGATTTCTACTAATTAACTAATGTTTCCCTCTATTTTGGTCAATTAACAACACTTCTTTAATTAACTAGCTTCTATCACATTCAACATGCTAATAAACGACACTTCATTAGTTATAATCCTCTTCAAATAAAAAATTAGCTATTAATTATCTAATTAAGCCTTTTTAACAAGAATTTAATCAATAAACCCTTTTATTGGCTAAATCCCACTTTCAAATGCTTCTAATCTTATCAAATTCCTCTTTAAACACCTCTAATTAGCCTAAAAAAAGCTTATTCTAGCCTATTAATTAATCCTAATTGATTAATTAAAGCACCCTCAACTCCCATAAAGTATTAACTCACTTGCTAACTCACCTAGCTATGGTTAATTAACCTAAGGTTACTTTATGCTTTATTCATTAGTCCCACATGCACCAAGTTGCAAGCCTTTCCCAAATGGAAAGCCTATAAAAGGACCAAGCTCCTTCCTCTCAAATTTACACCATGTTTTGAATAACATTAATCATATAAAACATATGAGCCTTACTCCATTGTTGGAATAACTTGCATCCCCATTTGCATCCATTTCTTCAAGTTGGTTAGTAAATAAATATCTAATATGGCATTATATCCATTACTAGAGAGGTCCTTTCATGTTCATGAAGTAGCAACAACACACATTTTGATTGCTTTTAAATCTTCATAGGTTCAATTCTTTTAGTAATCAATTAAACATAGTAGGAATTCTTGTAGTTTAAATGGTTAAATTCATTTAGATTTCCTTTTTGCATTCCATTAAGCTTTGATCTTTATGGTTCATTGATGAATTTTTATCTTAGCTCTAAATTACTTGGTGTTTGTTTAGAATCTAATAACTTTTCTTAAATTTTTATTGAGCTCAAAATGGTCATTGTCATCTTTCTACCTAGTTTCTTTTACCATTTTACCTTCCGCATGACCACCTGAACCTTAAAACAAACAAAATAAACCTTCAAGTAAATAATAAAAAACATATCAAACATTTTAAAATAACTCAACTTAACAAAACATCACAAAATCTTAAAAACATTAAACCTCCATTAAGCTGAAGACATAAAGCAAAGAAAATTGTTGAAACTAAATCCAATATTTCCTATAATCGGTGTAGATCGGTGGGAATCAATGGTTATAACGACCCAAAATTTACACACGAACAACACAGTGAAAGACAAGATTTTTTTTTTTTTTTGACTTGCTTCGACACATAACACGACACAACATGTCGTCACAAAGTTACAACCAACTCTGGGAACCACTTGTTATGGGGATGACCACAAGGTCAGCACGGAAACGTTCACACCCAAAAGGATAATACACTTTTCTTTTTTGTGAACAACATAGAAGTCCAACCACATGACACTCTCACAGCTAGGGCAAGCCACAGTAAGAAATGATTGAAGGTTATTTATTTTGATAAAACACCCTTTAACTCATGACTTATGTTTTCAGAAAGATTCAATATATGATTCGCACAAATTCATCTTACCAACTGAGTTATTTTCTTATACACTGTAGAGTAGTTCACTTAAAGTCTTCTCCTACTTGCTAAATCTTATTATCTTCCAGAAACTAACCATTGTTTTCCCTTAAGCTTGTTTAAGAGTTCACCCAAAAGGGGTAGTGTTCACTAGTTTAGCTAGGGATATCAATTTATAAAATTTTACTTTACAAGGATAGTTTCACCTTTGAGTACTTCAGGAATCTCTTGTTCTCAAGTAAGTCATCTCTACATTAATTTATCTGAATATATATATTTTAGTTAACTTCTATAAGGGTTAACCACTCCATTTAATTTTACTTATATCACATCATTACAAGGTGTCAGAGAGTTTTGACTTAACACTTTATTCTCAAAATCAAGGTTTTACAATACTTATGCCAATGTAATGATTGAATATCATTTCTCACCAAGGTAAGTTACTAGTCTAACAACAAAAGGGAAAGAACACTTCACCACGTAGTTTTTCCGAACATACCAAGACAAGAGATCTTCTAAACTCCTTGCAAGCAAAGCTACAAAATTTACAACGCATTGAACTTTCTACAAAGAACTTCATAATTTGAACTGATGAAACTTTTACACTCTTTTCCTTTAATCTACTCGCATAATCCATCTGCACAAATATTTACTAGAGTCAGTTCGCTAGAACTGAGCATGATAAGATATAAACCTCACCTAATAATTTATGCCATCTAGCATTTAAATAAAATAAAGTTTGCAATACTCCTTATCAAATAAATTTCTAACATACATTTAAAACTTAACTGCACATCTCATAATAATACATTTCATAGTCATTAATTTTCACTTCCTTAAGATCTGCTTACATAAGAACACAATTCCAAGTGACTAGATATACAACCTTAACCATGCAATCAATCATACTTAAATTACAGTAATAATAATAACGCTCACCTAATACCCTCGACCTACTTCACATATATAAGTATCCAACAATATTATCTTTCAATTAAATAAAAGCACCAACGACATTAAGTTTATATAATAAATACAAGTATCAATCTTATATTATTCATCGATATTACCCAAGTATCGAACCTTAATAGATAATCAATGATATGTAAGTATAATTTTGATATTTATCCCAAAATTTTAAGAGTATATTTACGTTAACAAAGATTTCACCAATCAGCAAGTTCATATATTATTTAGATATCCTTTTGGTTGCTTATTACCATGTCTTATATATTTCTTCTAGTAAAAGAGTCCAACTCATAAGAATGAGTTATGATCGACAATACTGTCATCTGTTGGTAATATGCCAAAGATACATTTGACTAGCTAAGATATGTAAGCGTGGTCCAAGCCACTATAAATACAAGTATCAACATTATCTCAACTCCCAATTGAGATGCAAGTATCAATTTTTAGCTAACATAATAATCATCATAAAAGCCAGAAAATATTCCACTCATTAACCAAGTATTGAAATAACATATTTATCCTTACTGGTTACCTGATAACATAATATATCAAGTTATATAATTCAACCTCCACTTGCATACCCCAATATATGGGTATTAATTATTGTTCTATAAAATGAAGTTAAATAATTTCAGGCCAACTTCTATCCTTACTGTCATACATGGTATGCACAGTCCCATTATGGCAGTTGTCACCTTTACTTAAGGCTGTGTATGAATCCATTTTAGGGTAGTTCTCATAACTTCCCTATTCATCTGTTTTCCTACCAAAAAGCATTTCAACAAGCTTATAAGTCAAAGTATAGGATAAATTTGTAATTTCATAATTCAAGCATTGCCTGAATTCATATGCCATAGGGCCATCACATGTCAGTCAACTTGAAGGATGTACACATTCATGAGAGTTCGATGTATCCAATATTACTTTAGCTGATTCGAAGATCTAAGTAGTGCCTCAACTTAAGCCATATAATTATCCACACAAGCTAACGTCTTGAGTGCTTACCATATTCAAAAAGATCACAAAAACAAACCCCATTAATACATGCCTCACGAGCGTCCCAAACTAAAAATAAGCTCATAGTAATAATAATAACAGAGGGCCTGGTGAGGGGTTTACAATAATCCCCAAGGTAAACGGTAATCAAAAGAGTCAGATGGTATCTAGAAAGACCAGTAAAACCAGTACGACTCTCCCCAAATAGAAGCCCCCAATTCTAAAGGGGTTTATATCATTATCAAACCACATTAAAAGACAAACATAGTCTTCCAAGAAAATTCCCATTTTCAAGCCATGTTCTACAAATAAAAACAATACGAGGAATATTCTAAAACTCATTCACACACCACAAGATTTTCTACAGAGACCACTGTTCACAGGATAAAACATGGCAAAAAGATAAACCAACTTTATAAGATCGCTAAGCAAGAATCACTGGAGAGAGATCAGCTCATGTAATTATGATTAAAAGTCATTTGAAACCCATCTCTTTCTGGGCATCTCTTTCAAGAAAGATTCAATATATGTAAATACATGTTATATAATATCCAGAGTCCAAACGCTATTTACTTAGTAAAACAAAAAACACATCAACATTCCAAAAGAAACCCACATCTACAGCATTCGAACAAAATTGCAAAGATTGATTTACTCAAATACTAAAGGGAATAAATTATTAAGAGAGAGGGTTAGGGCTTATCATGCCTGTTTTAAACGCATCCACCAGCAACATATCTAGCAGGGACTGCATAAGCCACACGTCCCACTGATCCACTTCTTTTAGCTTTGAAAAAAACACCACTCTAGGCTCCCCTTAAGATGGCACAGCCAAGAGGAAAGCAAAGGAGAAAATGCATTGTCTAACCCCTGCTAACTGCACTGGGTGCTGAGCTCCAACGGTTTCAAAATCCCCAACAACATCCTCCCAAACTCACGTGGCCAGAGGCAAGGAAGGGACAGAGCAGGGTAAAAAAATGAGGATATTTACATTGCATGTGGCCAACAAGAAAACAATGCTCCTTTCCCCCAAAACGTATCAGGAAACAACATAAAACCATGTCCATAATTTGTGTTATCAGACCCTCATCTACGGGGCAGAGTAGAAGAAAAAGGCACGCGTGGAAGGAATGGTTGGATTCACGTTTGGTACAGGAAAGAGGGGGGGTAGGAATACGCAGCAAGGCAATCTGTGCTTCATGAATATTCTGATATGAAACAGATCCACCTCTATGAGATTCTCTTCCATGAGTTACATCGTAAAACAAGTAAGGTCTCAATAGAGAATCTTTGCAATAAATTTCATCAGGTCTCCTGGTAACACTCTCACTGTCACATAGTCGATTTTGATAAAAAATATCTTGAAGGAGAATCCCGAATTTGAGGATGCATTCGATACTGAATAGATAACAACATAGTTGGACATCCTGCTTGTTGGAAGCACTCAAAAAGGCCTCTACTATACTGCAACATGCCTGCCGCCTGGCTAGTGTGTACTGCTATCTCTGAGAAGATATCTAAGCTATTCATCCTTTTTACTTCATAAGGAAAGTAGCAGCCTCTAAGAAGAAATGTGAAGCTACCATTCTCTCATTGTTTTGCTATATTCTACATATTAAAGTAGAAATTTCTGTGAAGAGATGTTTTTATGTGAAACTAGTCTCTACATCTGCCTCTGTCTCGATTTGCTATTTTTGGCAGGAAGGAAACAACCTGAAAATACAAATTGAAGCGATTCAGCTTGGAACCTGAAATGACCTGTTGTAGGTCGTTGCTATGGATCCCGACAAGAACACACCTCGCAGCACCCAAAGAAAGTGGAGGTAACACGCCTACCTCACTAGCTTGTAGCTTCATCAAAAACCACCATATCAAACCCATTACTGCGCCCAAGGAGGAACCAGGAAGAAAAATGCCTTGACAGAAAAGATTTTGCTTGGCCTCTCTGCCCACGCAACCAGGTCCAAATGGTAGTTTGGGAACAGGTGCCCAGCAAAGGAAAATAGAATTTTCCAAGGCCTCTCAACCACTCCACACGCAGTCCATCAAAAGAAAATCTCACGCGGTCAGAGAAGAATATTGCAGGCAGTCAACAAGAAACATAGAAGATTTGCAAATCAGAATTAATAAATGAAGTGCGGCCACCAGCAAGAAAGAGTCCCACACGTCTAGTAAAAGGAGTTAATGAAGTGGCAGGTGGCCATCAAAGTTACCCCCATATTTTCCAATAAAAAGTTTAATCACCTCCACAATGGATATTTCGTAGAAATGATTTAGCGTATTCCTTGCAAATCAATTTTTTTGTTGTATTTATAATTTTCGTGTTCCTTGTAAATTCCATATCATGTTTCATTTATTCCATGTTGAAATAAGACGATGAATCTACACCCTGTACTGTATGGGAACATACAAAATTTTTATGCACACTGTTCATGTATGTATTATGCAGACTAAATTTGATGGTTGACCCTTTCTGAAATGATTTTATGATGGTTATTCAACCAACATCTCCCTTCATAGTACTATATTTTTAATGTTCGAATTTGAGAGTTTTTCATGTTTAGGTGTATCTATTGTGCTACAATAAATTACCCCCTTTAAACCTAACATCCATTAGCTTTCCAATGTTGAACTTTATAGATATCCTTATCTTAAATGAGGCGTAATATTAAGACACAAATACAATTATAACAATGAAAATACAATCATATGCTGGGAACCTAAGATTCAATAGATTCCAATTGTTGTTATTTAGATATAAAGGTTGGTGGGAACCTAGCCTATGTTCCCGACATTGTTCTTTAAATATAATGCTTTCTATTAATATTAACATTAACTATGTTATTTGCGAATATTCCATTGAAAAAAAATGCTTTCTATAACTTGTAGTTGATATCATAGATGTCATTGACCTAAAGTATGTCATTGATGTTATTGTTTTGAAAAAGATGTAATCTTAGGGAAGAATTACAATGGTAACAATGGAAAGACATATGGGTATATTGAGAACCTAGTGGTCACTAGGTTTCCATCATTATTATTATTTTACGGCTTACAAAATAATTATCAATTATAGTCACCATGGTCAGTAGTCAAGGTGGACAATTTTATTTTATTTTTAAATAATTATTATTATGGGTATTCCTTTTAACAGGACACGCCCTAACAACACCCAAACACCAATCCAGCTGCCTACTAGGCTGTGAGAACACAATCTACCTTAACAGGGTGATCGGAAAGTGGCAAAACCAACAAAGATCAGCAGAAGCACAACATCGTTAAATGCTAAGCAACACGGTCGTCGCAGAAGCAAAGGAGCAACGATGAACGGGGCATTACAATGGTGATCCATTAAATCAGCATTGATCCTATAAAAATCAATCTTTCCCATTTCTCAAGGATTCGAAACATGGAAATTGATTCGAGCTCTAGTCTGAATTCTATCTTAACATCCAACCTCCGAGATTTCTCATGACAATCATAAGCCTTTCGAGTCTTGTGTGTGGAATTGATTTGAAGTAATCAAAATATCTAGTTGTCTTAGACTCCCTTTAGAGTAAACATACTACACATCTAGTTATCTAAATTCCATAAGCTTTCAAATGTATGTCCTTTCATCCGTGTCTTTAGAAATTTTGTTGTTCTTAAACTCACCTTTAGTAATCTAAGAACTCATATGAAAAATCATTCAATATCTTGTACCGAAACACATTTTAATCAATATAGTCCACCAATAATCTCTACGGACCTCCCACCTCAACATTGATTCAACTTTGGATCAATGTTGATGCCTCTAAAAATATCCTATTTTATTCTTCTCATTTATCTTAGTCTATTTTCTTAAAATCCAATAACCATTTTTACTCAATTTTCACTTGAAATCCTCAATTTTTCCTAGATGAATCTTCCAAGAGTAACTTGCGAACAAGACACCATCTTTAACCTACCAATAATGTGACAACCACTTATGTGGGAATAATCTTACATTGTGTATAAACTAAGCCTTTGTGTCATCTCCTTCATGCACACTTGGAGGAGATCACTGAATAGTTGGAAGTTATCCTCAAACAGAATGATGAGACCAACCATTACTAGCTAAATGTTTTCAAAGTCTAGCCTATCATCAAGGACGTTTATTGAGTTCTTCTTTAAAAAAATTACACATCCTAAATTTTTTATTCTATATCATTTGTAATCTTTTTATAATTTGTAGCATAATTTTCTAAAAGTGAATTGACACCCGTCAAAGGAATCCCTTTGGTTTCTAATATTGAACTTTTCCAAGAAACTTATCATATTATTATCTTACATCTCTCTAGTCAAGTTATTTATTAATGTGTAGGTTTTCTCATTCTATGGGAGAAGAGTCTCTTTCATCTATTATGATCAATACATTTCTATGTTTTTGACACAGTATCATTAAAACTTTGTTATGTTTTGAGTTTTAGTGGTTTCTTTAACTTAACATACTTGAATCTTAAAATATACTAAAACCATAAGGTAAAAAAAAATTCTATATACATGTCCTTAAGTTTACATCATTCTTGTTTAGCTCTCAAGATCCACATATGATATTATAACCACTATTCCTTTGTTTGTAGTTTATTGTGATCCAAAACTAATGTATTAGAGTTTTCAAGATGGTTAAGGTTCTTCTAGTGTACGTGTTATATATTTTTGTTATCATTTTATTCATATCCTCTATATAAATTTGTAATCCATATTTAATTTCCTAATTTTGTTATAAATTCCTTCATCATTAAATATTCCTATACTTGTAAGTTATCTTTCTTTATAACTTATATTTTTCATATGTTTATGTGATCTATATTTTTTAATTATTCTGTGTGTACAATAATATTAGATCTTTTTATAAAACCCTTGATGTAATACCAAGTATCTCTACCTGAACTCAAAAAAAGCAATCAAATTAATGAAGGAAGGAGGATATTCATGCAACTTACCAATAAGAAGATCCTTCCTTTAATTGTTGGCATTTGTAAAATATGATGTATTGTTGGTTGCTTCAAGTCGAGACTCTATGAATGAATTTTTATAGTATCTCCACTTGAAAAATTAATGATGGCTTTATTTATTAGATGGATTCAAAAATCTTTTTATTCTCCAAATGTATTCCCACTTAAGGTTTTTCTTATAGAGGATGGATTGATTTACAGATGATGGGTGGAGGATTCAGGGATATAATGAATCCATGTTATTCAAGGATCAAGGGCTAAGGATTATTGAAAGGATGGAATATTTTAGAGATGAAGGATTCTATATTTTTACTCCATTTATGAAAGCTTGTAGGATAACATAGTTCTAAAATAAGAAAATTCTAGAAAGGTGGCGTGTTAAGATAGGATTAGATTAGGAGTTATTGATGATGATATGGGATATTATTTGGTGAATTTATAATATAGGCTTGGATATTAGGTTTAGGTATGTGCTAGAAATATTAAATTCCTCAAATATGAGATGATATGATTAGATCATTGATTAGGGAAATTAATCAAGATGAAGGTGTATTTTGGTATTTTATTAGGTTATATATGATGAATGAATATTTAGTAAAAAGATCATTTCATGTGTATAGACACTCCATACCATTTATATACCATATTTAGACTTATGAAAATTTCTACGTTTATTTAGCTTTATAAATTCATGGTTTATATCCTTCAAAACAATAAATAAAAGGTATTAAATGGATCATGGTTTATTTTAAAGGTATGTATTGTGTGATGGATTTGACGTTGTGACATATCTCTTATAAGCATTTTCTCATGACCATTTGGATGAACTAGTGGATTTATTGTATAAACTGACACATTGGGTTTTGTTATAGGATGAACCAGTTATTTGTTTAATAATATATCATTTTTATATTGAGGTTCATGTGGGTTGAATCCATTACATTGAAATTATGTTATAAATTCTTAACAACTAATCTATTGTGTGTATGTATGAATAACTAGGAGATATAAATTTATAAGTAGATGTGTATAAAAATGTGGCTTTAATTTTGTTTTTTGGTTCTATCTAGCTCATTTTCTAGCTCATTCTTTCTTTCTATTTTCTTGTCTAGTGAGATCTCTTACATTTGAAATTATCTATGCATTCTCTCTCTACTAGTATTTGGTTTTATTCTATGTTTTCCTCTAAACCATGCAAATCTCTATGTATTTTATGTGTAATATTTTCTCTTTAATTTGTTATTCATAATTTATCTATCTAGATCTCTATATTGTGTGTGTTGTGTGTTTTCTTCTCCTTATTTGTTGTATAACTTCTCCATCTATGTTATTTATGACATGTCTAACATTTTCTCGAGACTTCCTAGTTTATTCGTTATTAGAATAGAATCCATTCATTGTTTAGTTTTGGAACTAAATCGTCCTAATGCAAGATATATTCCTTATTTTGTTTTGTTTTGTTTGGATCAGGAAAATTGTAGTAAATAATGTTGATTCAAGAATATTTGAGTTTCCAAATTTTTATTCGATAACTTTTGAGGAGTCATATTTATTTCTATTTCACCTATATTTTCTTTCTACACATTACTTTTTGGGTCAATTTTCTTAGTGTTTACACTAATAGCTTACTATGTATATTAAAATTTCCTTTACCATGAAAGATAAACTTCCCACGTTATAATTTTTTCTCTTTGTGAATATATATATTCACAAACATAAAAAAAGATAACATGGGAAATTATCTTTGTGGTAAGGGAAATTTTAATATAAATAGTCAATATGTATATGTACACACACACACACACACACACACACACACACACACACACACACACACACACACACACACACACACACACACACACACACACACACACACACACACACACACACACACACACACACACACACACACACACACACACACACACACATTAATTACAATTCCATCATTAAAGATCAAATTCCACTTGCAATTCCTATACACATGGGTGTTAACAATAAATTACATATTGCAGCCCTATGATAATGTATTACAAGCATTTGGTAGAATTTTGGTATTGTATGACAACGTCCAAGTATTTTAACTATTCCATTGATCATAGCATATGGTAATAACTTGTAGTAAAAATATAGTTTGTTAGTTGGTGGCATATATTAATGCTACCTAGTGGTAGAATAAATATATGTTGTTGGTTGGTGGTATCCTCTATCAAATTGTACCTATGTTTCTAATTGTTTACATATTCTCACTATAATACGATCCATATGTAGATTATAATTTCAATGGTTATTAATATAATGTCCTCTAGTGATAATGACAAGGAAACAAACCAATTATTACTAAAAACAAAATATTAAATAATTTTAGGCAAGTAAAAAATAAATCATACAACTTCCATCCATTCCAAACACATGCGAGAGATTATTTTATCTTATTTATTTTTATTTTTATTTAAGTTTTCAAGATCATAGTTGAACCCTTCCCCTTTTGAATGTAGAAACCCCATTGATAATTGTATTTCATATAGAAAAATTAATGAGAATAACTATGACCACATGAGGATATTATTGATGATGAAATAATAGAAACCCCCACTAATAATTTTATCTCATATAGAAGAATTAATGAGGATAAAAATAAAAAAATGAGGATATTATTGATGATGAATTGTTAGATATTGAAGATATTATTTACTATGAAATAATATTTGAATAAATTCAAGAATATTCAATTTTTTGAAATTTAAATTTGACAAATTTTGACGAATCATCTTCATTTCTATTTCACCTATATTTTTTTACACGTTACTTTTTGGGTCAATTTTCCTATTTTTACACTAATAGACAACTATTTATATTCAAATTTCCTTTACCATAGAAGATAAGTTTTCCACATTCTCTTTTGTGTGTGTGCGTGTATGTGTGTGTGTGTGTGTGTGTGTGTATATATATATATATATATATATATATATATATATATATCATAGTTACAATTCCAACATTAAACATCAAATTCAACTTGATACTCCTATACTCATTGGTATTAACATTAAATTACATATTGTAACCCTATGATAATGTATTACTGATCATCTCGTAGTATTTTGGTATTCTACGAAAACATCCAAGTATTTTAACTCTTCCATTATTTAAATCATATGCTACTAGTTGGTAGAATACATATATGTTGGTAGTTGGTGGCATATATTAATGCTACAAGTAGAATAAATATATTTTGTTGGTTGGTGGCATTTCCTATCGATATGTAACTAGGTTTCTAATTGTTTACATATTCTCACTATAATACGATCCATATATAAATTATAATTTGATTGGTCATAAATACAATGCCCTTTTTAATAATAGCAAGAAAAAAACAATTAATAAGAAAAAACCATAAATTAAATAATTTTAAGAAGGTCAAAAATCAATCATACAATTTCCATCCATTCCAAGAAAAGGTAAGATATTATTTATTTATTTAAGTTTTCAAGATCATAGTCGAACCCTTTCCCCTTTTGAATGTAGAAACCCCACTGATAATTTTATTTCATATATAAGAATTAATGAGAATAACTACCATGACATGAGGATATTATTGTTGATGAAATAATAGAAACCCCTAATAATAATTCTATCTCATATAGAAGAATTAGTGAAAATAACTATCGAACATGAGGATATTATTGATGATGAAAAGTTAGAGCTTAAAGATATTATTTACTATGAAATAATATTTGAGTTTATAAAATTTGAATTTGACAACTTTTGACAAATCATCTTCACCGCTATTTCACCAATATTTTTTTGGTACACTTTACTTTTTTGGGTCAATTTTCCTATTGTTTACAATAATAGTCGACTATTTATATTAAAATTTCCTTTACCATGGATGATAAATTTTCCACATTCTATTCTCTGTGTGTGTGTGTGTGTGTGTGTGTGTGTGTGTGTGTGTGTGTGTGTGTGTGCATACATATATAATAATTACAATTCCAACATTAAACATCAAATTCCACATGCAATTCCACTACCCATGGGTGTTAATAAATTACATATTGCAATCTTATGATAATGTATTATAACCATCCAATAGAATTTTGGTATTGTAAGAAACCATCAATTATTTTAATGGTTCTATTGATCATAGCATATCCTACTAGCTCGTAGCATAAATATATGTTGCAAAGTAGGTGGCATATATTAATGGTACCGGGTAGTAGTATAAATATATGTTTTTGTTTGGTTGCATGTCTTATCAATTTGTACCTAGGTTTCTAATTGTTTTCATCTTCTCACTATAATATGATCCATACGTAAATTATAATTTGATTGGTCATAATTACAATGTCTTCTAGTGATAATAACAAGAAAATAAACCAATTAATAAGAGAAACAACATAAATTAAATAATTTTAGGCATGTAAAAAAATCAATCATACAACTTCCATTCATTCTAAACACATGTAAGAGATTTTGTTCTTATTTATTTTCATTTTTATTTACGCTTTCAAGATCATATTCGAACCCTTTCCCTTTGGAATGTATAAACCCCTGCTGATAATTGTATTTCATATAGAAGAATTAATGATATTAACTATCACCACACGAGGATATTATTGATGATGAAATAATAGAAATCCCCACTAATAATTTTATCTGAATAATTAATGAGAATAACTTTCACCACATGAGGATATTATTGATGATGAAATTATAGAGCTTGAAGATATTATTTACTATGAAATTCTTCAAATGCAAAACATTCTTGTGATGAGATACAACTTGTCTAAGATATTGCGAATTATCATAAAATAAAAAGGTCAGGTTTAAAATTCTAAGCATAAATTTATACAAAGGAAGAGAACTAGTTATAAAATTGGAATGTCTTTTAATGTATAGTAGGCAAAAAAAAATATCCCATCATTGAACCTATAGAGCCAAAAATGGTAGTGCTACTCCAACAAAATGTAGATATAGAATATGTAGTTGGAAACTAAAAAAGGAGCACAAAATGCAACAAAATTTGAACACGATTGAGAAATATTATCAAGAAATAAACGTGACAGTCAAGATAAGTGATGGAAAAGAAATAAAGAAACAAAATGGAAAATTTCAATTGAATGCTTGCATTTAAGAAATTCAATTGAGTGTGAAAATGATAAAAATGTATATATATATATATAAGATTTTACTAAGAAAGGGGGAGAATTAATGCACAATTTAGAAAAATTATGAATGCATATCTATAGGATAAATATACATAGTTCTCTACTATATATTGAACATTCTTTTAAAGGTTAGACCAATTTAAGATTATTTCAATCATAACATTTTGTTTCAACATAATGGGTCTCTCATCATTCTAGAATCACATTGGTAGGAGATCACTTCTTGGGAAATCAAAAATGTCAAACAATATTGAAAAGGAATATTTTAAAGATAAAGTAACAAATAAATGGTTTATCTAATTTTCCATTGATGAAGTCACATTAGTTGACAACACATCATGGGTTTGTATTCACGTTTATAATTTTGAGAACCATTCAAGGAAAACTAATTTACTATCTATTCATAAAATGGTTGAAAGTTACAATAATGTGGAAAACCTCTACAAATTCTTTATTTCAAATTCAATTGATATAGCTAAGATGGATGACTATGTAATCATTACTAAGTTGGTGTCTTAGTAATGATGGTGCATCAGTAATTCAAGGTCATATATGTGTCATTTTTAATTTAAAATTAAAAAAATCCGATATATATTTCATATTCATTGCATGCCTTATAAGATGAATTGTGCATATAATATTGTTGGCACATTTAAAAATGCCACAAAAGTTGAAGAGCTTAGCCACGAATTACAAGCTTATATGAAAAGAGGTCTAATCATATTTCTATATTTTTAGATATTTGCAACTGGAGTGAATGATGGAAAAGATCCTAAGAGATGTTGATACATGATGAAGTTCCATGTATGATTCTTCATATAGAATAAGATGCAGGAGCCTCTAGATTATACATACTATGCTTTTTTTTTCAATGAAGCTTTTGCTTGGGATAGGTCTTAGGAGTCTTTTTAGGTGTTGTTGAGTCATTATCAACATTATTAGGTCCTTCCATGGGTGTTAAGTAGGTATTTTGAGTTTCCTAAAAAATTAGTATTTGAATTCTTAATCTAAGGGTCTAAAAGTTGTTATGTTGTAAGTGAAGTCATGAGAGGTTGTAAAAGGTCCTAAAAGACTATATATTATGTTTTTTTTTAATTTCAACACTTGATAAAGTGTTACCATTTGTGGTTAGTCTACGACACGGTTAAGAAGGGAAAATTAGTTATTTTCTTTGACCTTTTTAGTTTTGGAAATAAATATATTTGAATAGAGAAGAAAGAATATAATCGAGAGAGGAATATAGGTTCAAGAGCAAGTGAGGATCCTCAAGAAGGTATGAACTTGTGATGTTGGGAATAAATAACTTGTAGAACAGGGTTCTTATAAAATGAATGATGAAGATTTTTGTAAATATTAATAAAAATTAGTATTTTCATGAAATATATGTATGTTTGTATTTGATGAGTTTTAAATGGTATGCAAAGTGATGGATTTCATTATATGAAGGTGCTTATTACTGGTAATAATGTTTTGGAAATGCATTTTCTATGAATGTCATAAGAATTTTTGTGGAATATAATATGATTTAATAATGTTTGAAAGTTGTTGTATTGAATGAGTGACTATACAAGTTCTTTGAACGTGTGATTGAGGTTTAAAAATGTAAAAATGAACCCTCTTAGGGTCTTAAGTTACAAAGATGGAAGAATTTATCAGTTGGACCCAAAATGTGGTAATTATCTTAAGCATTCTTAAAATTGTTTGATGAGAGAATAAAATAAATGATGAATTATATGATGAGATGAGTTGTGGCATGTATAAACAGGTGTAAGATTTTAATTTACAGGGTTCATTTTAAGAGACCTCTTGAAATTTGAAGGTGAAATATCCTCGAACCACTTTCATGAAACAAACTATTTTTGGGGTTTGTGTTCAAAACATTTTCCCCACGAAGCTTTCATTTTCAGTTCGGTGACAACAATTTTACAGCTTACATGATAACAAGGTTGTTTTCGTGTAAGGTTGTATTTGCATGAAAACAAGGTTCTTGTCATGCAACCATTAGAGTAGGTATTTACCTTAGCTCATATTTACCTAGGTACATTATTTACCTTTATTGTATTTATCCCCACCCACTTATGTTTGTGGATATTTCATTTTATTTATTTAGATATTAGGAGATATTATCTAGTTGTTAGGTATAGTTCTTTTTTTGATCTATGGTATTGACTAGATCCTTGATGTCTAGTTCTCTCATAAATCTATGGACTTGACTAATTCTTTAATGACTAGTTCTTTGCATGATTTACGGCTTGATCTACGACCTTGACTGGTTCTTAGATTGTTATTCCTTGCCTATATAAGAAAGGCCCATTCTCATTGTATTTCATTGAGTTCCATAATAATATATGAGATTGCTGCTCATTTGTTTGCAAAGGTTTATGTAAAGTTATTCGAGAATTACTTTCATCTTATTGATCATGATGTTTGATTAGCATCTGTGTTCTTGGCTTGGCATGATCTAGTTATTGTTCCTTTTATGGTATCAGAGCTACACAATTTGTCGTCACACCAAAAGCTCAAACTAATGGTGGAGAGGGATATCATCATGTTAATTATTTGCTATGCCAATACCCTCCCGCATGATGGAACCGGGTATACACCCAATCGGCCCAACAACATTAGGAGGCAGTGACACCGGAATTTCCTGGGAGGTCACCCATCGCCACACTACTCTGGGGCTGGTGTGCTTAACTTCCTAGCTCTGATACCAAATGACTTACCATCACACCAAAAGCTCGAACTGATGGTGGAGAGGGATCTCATCATGTTAATAAGTGGCTACGCAAATACCCTCCTCCACAATGGAGCCAGTATACACCCAATCAGCCCAACAAAGCATTAGGAGGCGGTGACACCAGGAATTTCTGGGAGGTCACCCATCGCAGCAATACTCTAGGGTTGGCGTGCTTAACTACCAGTATTAGAGCTACACGATTTGCCATAAAACCAAAAGGTCAAACTAATGGTGGAGAGTGATCTCATCGTGTTAAGCAATTTCTTCAACACCCTCCCACACATGGAAACCAAGAATGGAAACAATAATTAAGCGGAAAGGATTATGGGCTTTAACTTCTTCAGAACAACTAGTGTTCACTAGAGAATATGAGAAATTTCAGTACCAATGCAAATTTGGTGAGTGTATGGGTTTGATAGGAACTTATTTAAGTGATAATCTTTTATTTCATTTGGAAAAGTGTGACTCTCCTTTCAAAATATGGGATTTAAATTAGAGGATTTATTTGGTAAGGTGGATCATATGAGAGCCATGCAACTTGAAATTGAGATCACCTCTCTTAATCTTGAAGATTTTCCAACAATTATAGACTATCTTACCAAGTTCAAGCATTTGTTGACACAGTTGAAGGGGAGTGGAAGAGATAAGAAAGATGAAGAGTGTGTTTACTTGATTCTATCCAAGTTGAGAGGACCATTCCAAATTTTTTCTTCTACCTTTTTCTCTAGAATGGATGCCTTAGGTGACGCCTTCAAAATTCCTAACTTAGAAACATTTTGTGAAAGACTTACTAGGGAAGATTTCAAATTATCTCACCTCGAGTCTTCCACCTCTCAAAAGGCATTAGTTGCATCTAATCCTAAGGGCAAGGTAAAACCAAACAATAAAACCAAATCCACACCTTCTCCATCTCAAAATTCTCCTAAACCCAAAGAAAACAACTCAAAACCCAAGGAGTCTTCTAAATCCAAGAATAAGTCTAGCCGTTCATGCTCTTTTTGTGGGGGTAGTAATCATGAAGAACATAGGTGTTATGAGCAAATGCAAACCTCATAGGATGCAGTCAATAAAAAAATTCTATCTCCACTCCACCTCCTTGTAATCAGCATGGAAAATCACTTAATGTTGTTGGAAGATCTCAGTCACCACTTGCAGACAATTGGATTATAGATTCTGGTGCTTTTCATCACATGACTTCTTCCAAGGAGTCTTTTGTTTCTCTAGGTTTGAGTTCTACTTCCAAAATTGAGGTTGGAGATTCTTCATTTCTTTCTGTTGAGGGAAAAGGTGATATACAAATTGATGGTGGAAATATCCAAGATGCACTATACGTTCCTAACATCACTACAAATTTGCTTTTCTACGTATATCAAATTTGTCATTCTTGAGGAAAAACAATGACTTTTACACCACATGGGGCAGAAGTAAGAACTTTGTTAGAGCCTTATTCACTTGTTGCTCAATTGTTGATCATAGTTCAAGACTATATCTCTTTGAGGGTTTTAAGGACACTTCTTCTATAGGGACAGGATTGGTTTCTCATTCAGATTCAGAGAGTAAGCTTTGGCATGAAAGATTTGGACATCTCAATTATAGATATTTGAAGGAGTTGAGCACTCATGGTATGGTAGATGGTCTTCCTAGAGTTTCTTGTCTTGAGGGAGTTTTCATGGTTTGCATTAGGAAACAACACCAAGATCCTTTTCCTAAGAATTTTCTAAGAGAGCTTCTTCACCACTTGAGCTTGTGCATAGTGACTTGATGGTTTTTCCTACCCCATCTTTTAATGGAGCTAAGTATGCACTTACATTTATTGATAATTTCTCGAGGCGTACTTGGGTTTATTTTCTCAAGTACAAAAGTGATGTTTTTCACACTTCAAAGTCTTCAAGGCTTTGGTCGAGAAACAATCTTCTAGTAGCATAAAGAACCTTCGCACTGATAATGGGGGGAGTACTTCAGCAATGAGTTTTCTGAATTTTGGAAACTCAAGGCATTATTCACCAACATTCTATTCCTCATCCTCCACAACAAAATGGATTAGTAGAAAGGAAGAATAAAACTTTGAAGGAAATGGCTAACTGTATGATACATTCTAGAGATATACCTCCTATCTATTGGGCGAGAAGCAAACTAATTATGCTAACTATATTCAAATCATACACCACACACATGAACTTGAGCATTTGACTCTAGAGGAAGCTTGGTTAACCACTAACACAGATGTCTCATTTTCTTGAGTCTTTGGGAGCCATGCTTGGGATTTTGTGCCAAAGAAGAAAAGGAAAGCTTTGGATAAGAAGAGTAAACCCTTGATCTTTGTAGGGTATTGTGAGGACATGAGAGTTTATCATCTTTTAGATCCTGATACACATGATGTTCTTTTTGAACACATGTTCAGTTTGATGAGCATTTCACTCCTCATGATTCTTTATCTTCTTCCATTCCTTCTTCTTTTACATCTCATCTTGAGGAGGCTTTCTTTGAGGAGATTGATGAGGAGGTTATAGATACCATGAAGGATCCTATTCCCATTGATGTTGTCACTATGCCTAAGTGGGCTCGTACTACAGTTTCTGAGGCAAAACCTTTCATAGAGGATCTTCCACCCACTAGGCATCATCACGCACATTCTACAAGTTCGGAATTTTTGTCGGGTAGTTTACGAGGATCCCTATTCTTTTTCAAAGGCTCATGGGATACAGGAGTGGGATGATGCGATGATGACTAAGTATTCTTCTTTGTTGAAGAATCATACTTGGGATTTGGTATCTCTTCCTATTAAAGAAAGAAAGATGGTTAGGTGTAAGTTGGTATACTTGAACCAAATACATAGCTAATAGGTCCATTGACAAGTATAAGGATTGTCTTGTTGCAAAGGGTTTTTCACAAGTCGAACGTACTAATTACTCTGAGACTTTTGCAACCATTTCCAAGATGAATTTTGTACACCTTGTACTTGCTATTGCTACATCACAGGGGTGGTCCGTATACCAGATGGACGTGAAGAGTTCCTTCTTACATGGAGATCTACAAGAGGAAATATATATGGAGTAGCCGGTTGGATTTGTTTAGGATTCTTCTCTTGTTTGTAGGCTCCGAAGGTCTCTCTACGGTCTCAAACAAGCCCCTTGGGCTTAGTATGAGAAGATGGATTCTTTTCTCCTATCTACTAGTTTTGTTCGTTGCCATTCTGATCATACAGTGTATCTCCAGCATGTTGGTGAGGATATTGTGATACTTGTCTTGTATGTTGATGATCTGTTACTTACTGGCAACTCTTCTTCCCACATTCAAAGTATTCAGAGGGCTCTTTCTACACAGTTTGACATGACAAATCTTGGGCTATTGCATTATTTCCTTGGTTTACAAATTTCTCGAAAGAATTTAGGGATTCATTTGAGTCAACAAAAGTACACCCATGATCTTCTTAGGCACTTTGATATGGCTGATTGCAAGCCAAGTCCATCTCCTTTTCATTCTGGGGTTACTCTTACATCCACATGTACCACACCACTTTGTGATCCTACATTGTATAGGTAGTTGGTTGGGAGTCTCATGTACTTGACCCATACTCACCCTAATATTTCATTTGCAGTAGGGCTTGTATCTCGGTTTGCACATTCTCCTCATAGTAGTCATTAACAGGATGCTAAAAGGATTTTGCGCTATTTATACGGCACTTCCCACTTTGGCCTACACTACACTAGGGGTTCTACTCAGTTGGTTGGGTATACAGATTCATATTGGGTAGGTTCTATTGATGACAGGCGTTCTACTTCTGGCTATCTTTTCTATCTTGGTTCTTCTCTAGTTGCTTGGGCATGCAAAAAAAGAAATAGGCTATTGCACTTTCATCTTCAGAGGTAGAGTACAGGGCAGCAGTTACAACGAGTCAATAGATTCTTTGGCTTCACCAGTTATTGACAGAGTTTGGATTCCCATAGGATTCACCGACTGTACTTTGGTGTGACAACCAAAGTGTAATTCACATTTCTCGTAACCCAATTGAGCACTAGCAGACCAAGCATATCGAGATACACATCCACTTCATTCGGCAGCACATTCAGGATGGAGTTCTTTTCTTGGAGTACCTTCCAACTCAGCAGTAGGTTGCAGACATCTTTATGAAGCCTTTTGCATCACCTCACTACCTTGAGTTGCGTGGAATGCTTGGGGTTTCAGAAGTTGTTCTTGGGGGTGTTCATGAGAACATCTTCCTTCTTCTTCTTCTCTTTCCTTATAGTAGGATTCTTTCCTTCTTTGCTTGAGATTTCTTCATGGATATATTATACATGAGTACCTCATCAGGCCTAGTTGTTTGGACTCATACTGTGGACAAGCCACTTCTATTTTGGCCCCTAGCTTCACTTGAGGGAGGGTGTTAGAGTAGGTATTTACCTTAGCTCATGTTCACCTAGGTACATTATTTACCTTTATTGTATTTATCCTCACCCACTTATGTGTGTGGATATTTCTTTTTATTTATTTAGATATTAGGAGATATTATCTAGTTGTTAGGTATAGTTCTTTCCTTGATCTATGGTATTGACTAGTTCTTTCCTAGATCTATGGTATTGACTAGATCCTTGATGTCTAGTTCTCTCATAAATCTATGGACTTGAATAGTTCTTTAATGACTAGTTCTTTCCATGATTTATGGCTTGATCTATGACCTTGACTAGTTCTTAGATTGTTATTCCTTGCCTATATAAGAAAGGCCCATTCTCATTGTATTTCATTGAGTTCCATAATAATATATGAGATTGCTACTCATTTGTTTGCAAAGGTTTATGTAAATTTATTCTGTGAATTGCTTTCATCTTATTGATCGTGATGTTTGATTAGCATATGTGTTCTTGGCTTGGCACGATCTGGTTATTGTTCCTTTTAAAGAACAACAAGTTTTCTTTCATGCGACAACAATGTTGTTGTCATACAAGGTTACAATCACATGAGAGAGGTTTTTATCCTGCAACAACACGTTTGTTGTCATATTAAAACAAGGTTATTATCATGTAAAATGTAGTCACACGAGAGCAAGGTTGTTGTTGTGCGAAAAAATTTGTCTTTGTCACACGATAAAAAACTTGTTGTCGCATAACTACAACCTTGTTATCGTGTGACTAGAACCTTGTCGTCATGTGAATGCAAACTTGTTGTTGCTCGATAATAACCTTGCCATTATGAAGTCGACATTAAATTTTCTAGCACGTCCTTTGTTATAGTGCATCTAATTACCATCCATTGTTGTCGCACCTCTCTTAAATTTGCTATCATGCATCTTATGGTAATTCACAAGTTTACATGGTACATTATTTTAATTCAAATGGTACCTTACTAGTAAATTAGTAGTATACCACTTGGAGAATTACCTTTGTTTATATAGTAGTATTTTTTCAATATTAGGTGAAGTCAACCCCTAAAAAAATTATATTGGAAAATTTAGGCGAATGGTACATGTCCTAAACTAAAAATTTCCTTTTTTGAGATTTTCCAAATATGGAATATTTTCAAAATTATGAACATTTGTCACTAAAATTTTACCTTAATTTAATAATCAATAATGATAGAAAAATGAGTTTAAGTGAATATTTGGTGGATTGTGTGTAGAAAACAAGGTTTTATTAACAAAAAATAGAACAACCCTTATTGTTGGGAATTAATTGTAGGGTTTCAAGAGTTGGTGTAAGAAGAATAAAGGTGGAGGAGGTCATTTTAGAACTAAAGAAGAAAGGTGGGGAAGGTCATTTTAGAACTTTATAATATAATTTTAGGTTAAAAAGTGAAAAAAAAATCAAGTTATAAAATTATTTGCAAATAGTTTGCTTGTTGTCCTTAACAAACCTAAAAATTTGAGAAAATCTTATAACTAGGAAAATCCATAGAAAATAAGTCATTATTATTCAAATAGAAAAGTTTAACAAGGTAAAAATATAAATTTAAGAGATGGCTTGAATTATTGAAACACATCATATAAAAAGTTATAGATTTTTGAATACTTGTTGTAGGAATATCCTATAACTACGGTTAAATTTCTAAATTTGATATTTCGTGGAGTTTAATTGAATATGAGTGCATACAACTTGGTGAACATAATTTTTATGTCATATTTTAATTTATTTTTATAGTTTACATACTTATTTGGAATTTTTGGGTATGATAATTTATAAATACCTAGCTTGAGATACCTAATTATACTTGTGAAAACATGGTATTCAATGTTTTGGAGAGGTATATGTTAGAACAAAGATTGAATTTTGGCATGGAACTGTAAGAAGTTGATTTAAGTTTCCTATGGTGTTTAATAGAGTTTTTTTACCCATTTTAATGCCAAAAATTTATAAACTCGGTTAACACCCTTCTTAGAACAAAGATACACAATAAGAAAAGACAACATAGGTGTTGTGTTGGAAAGCTTGTATAATGTTTGATCCTTGACCAAAACATGAATGAGGATTTTTAGTGGGTTTAAGGTCTTTCTTTACATATTAATCATTTAAGATGACATTAAAATATAAAAAAATCATTCCAAGGATTAAAAAGAGATAAATTAGGGCTAATTGGGAACGATGATAGTCTAGATAAGTAACTTTCCTTGAGAATTGATACTTGAAATTTTGGAAGAAGAATGAAATCTATAAAGTGTATCTGAGAATATAATTGTTTACATCTAACTCCAAAGGAATGTCTTGTTGTAAACTATCTTTTCGATGAATCGCCAAAGTTATGGGAAATCTTAGAGATGTAGGACATAACCCCTAAGATAACCTCAAGTTTTATAGAAGATGACTCTTCTCTAGTTTGGGTTGAGATAAGGGTTAGAGAGAAAATCAATAATATGAAAATCCTATTTAAGGTGATCCACTAAATCTTTACTAAAAATAACAAAGTGATCCCTATTCAAATAACTACTCGATTAGTTGAATAGCAATGAGCATGATCAAGTATTTCAAGATATTTCAAACAATTAAAGGCTAGATCGAAAGTAAAATATAATCACATGTATCATGAATTTTTTTATGTAAAATATCTAAGGACATGCCGCATGATAGATATTGAAAAATTCATCAAGAGATGAATAAATAGCAAATAGGAAGAACCAAAGGACACAGAGTATTGTGAAAATTTTAGTGCACAGAACAAGAACTCTTATTTATAGAGAAAATAGTACATAAGGCTAGAATAGCATAGATTACAATATTTCCTTACAATAGATCCTTGTTAAGACCATTGATCAAAATAGACTAAACCTAAAATTCCATTCTCTAGAGATTTGGAAATTATTTTATTCCCTCCATATCTTGAAGAAAAATTGAGTCCCAACAAAACAAAACAAAAATAACAAAAGTAAAAAGGGGGTCGTGGCAAAAAGTATTGCAGAAAGGGAAGAGCCCCAAAAAATGTAGAAATAATTCTACAGTTATGGTGACTCACCAAAGGAATTTTTTCCAGTCATGGAAGAATCTGACAATCCTTCCTTGCCACAAAATTTCAAAATGTGGCTCAAAGAGATGTCACTTAGAGTTGCTTTAAAGAATCTTAGAACATGACCCATTCAACATGTGTCGGGTAAGTCCTTCATTACTTTACAACGCCTAAAAGGCTCTATCCATCTCAATTATCTCCTTGTGAGAGAGTGTGGTGAGGTCTTACACTATTGCGTGCAAAGTATCGTAACTCTAGTTTTACAATTAGGGTCAAAATGGCCTTCACCTTAGCAACACTAGATTCATTTTTTTAAAGAATGAAGTAGAATCTTATGTTATTGTTTGGCCATTAGTAGTTGTTTGATTTGTTACTCTAATAAGACAATGAAGTCATTAGGAAAGGGAGAGGAAATCCTGTTGGACTAGTTCTTCTATATGATGTTTCCTCTATTTTATCCATAGTTGGAGCTAGGTCAGGAGATTATGGAACTTGATAGCTACCTTGTTACAACTCAGAATCTCACTGATCTTTTTACGACCATCCGCTTGTCTATAATGTCATCCCCTTGCAAGGTGGAGTCTGAAGATTCATATAGTTGATAAACCAACATCTCGTAATTTAGGAAATTTTATGGATACGATGTTGGTTATTATGGAGGCAGAGGATTCCACATTGGCATATAGGCTTTGTGAATCGATAAGAATCGAGTGTGGACCCTAGGTCTGTTTCCATGGTGGCAATTCTTTTGTAGAAATAATTGTATAACCCTTTCACCAATGTGATAATCCACCATTTCTGTATTTTTAGCGTGAGATTATGGGTCAAATCCTTCACCACATCCTTGGTTGTCTTACACTTCAAGGAAAGCTGCATTTATCTATTTTGAGGAACTCATCGTTTCTTGGAGTATAGTAACCTCTTATTTCTTGAAATTAGTCTCCTAGCGAACAAGAATTTTCTCTGGATAAAGTTAATCGGCTGTAATTTTGGATGCTTCCAACTCGGCTTCTAATGTCTTTTCCTTTTCTTAATAAGCTTCAAGAGCTTCTTGTGATGCCAATTATTTTAACTCCTTGTGGAGTTTTTCTATTTCTTTTCCTTTGTCTTTGATTTTGGCATTCAGGGGGGCCATAGTATTCTACGTCTTAAGGAGGGTAGCCTTCATTTTGTTCATCTTGTTCTTTGAGTTGGAGATATTCCATGGTGATTATTGAAGATAGTACGTGGTGAAAAAGATAACAAAATGGAAGAGCCATGGAAAATATAGAAGGCATTCTACATGTCCTAAATAATAAGGTTTGGCTAAAAATATGGCTAGTAAGAGGAGACCTTATTAGAAATTAAAGAAGGTTAATTGCAAGAGTTGCATTAAAAGTAGACTCTAAAATTTCTTAGGTAGCATAGAAAAGATAAAGGGTATACAAAAATGAAAACATGTTGTCCAGGGTCATAGTAAGTCATCCCAAACAACAAGGTTTGCATTAGAGGACAACAAGTATCTCTTAGTATGCTTTTAAGGGTGACCGACATGAAATAAGTATTGATTCTTTATTTAATGGTCTGAACATGTGGTTTAGGGAATTTATGTACGAAGCCTTAGTAATAGATAGATTAAGAATTTTGAAATTTTAGGCATATTGAAAATTCGTGAACCTTGGCATGTTTAGTTCTTTTGGATGATTTTAAAACTATATTTTTATGGTGTTGGCTTGAGTGTACTACCTCCTCTACATAAAATATTTGAATAATATCGATAACTAGTAAGTTTCATCTTTAAATACCATACAAAATTTGACAAAAATAATTTATTTATTATACCATTTAAAATATTTATAAGAATTATTGATACTATGTGGTATTATCCCTATGTTAAAGGAAATAAATTGTGCTTAAAGAAAAATGCTCAAAATGATCCATATATATTGTTGACTTCATAAGGTTGAGAAAAATGGCATGTCAATGTCTATATATGTTATAGAAGTCTCAAGAACGTTTTAAGGTCCACATGTTTTATGTTGTTGGAAAGCTTTAATAGATAAAATGAATTCAAAAATATATTTGAAATTCAACATCAAGGATCATATGTGTATCATCATTAATATGAAGGATATTTCAATGCACACTTTCAAAAAAAGTACAAATATCATAGTAGTAGAACTTAAAGAACTAATTGTAACACAAAATTTATACGTTGATGTTATATATGAACATAGATACATTTAAGAAGTATTTTAAAATATTATCTTGTGAGATAAGAGAATTCTGTAAAAGGGATGAGTTAATTGAGGCCATGGTAGAGGTGAGTCCTATTTATTTTATTCTTGATACATGTAAATAATACATAAGTAAATAATTTCACAAATATATGGAAACAATAATTTCACAAATAATTGAGGCCATGGTAGAGGTGAGTCCTAATTATTAGATTCTTGATACATGTAAATAATACATAAGTAAATAATTTCACAAATTTCAGTAAATATGTCGAGGTCAATAGAGTTGAGATTAAAGGTATTATTTAAAAGAAATTACTAAAATCTCATTCACCCCACTTAACACTCACACCGATTAATCAATATGAATGTGTAACGAACTAGAAGAAAAAGGTTAAATTACATGGATATCGAAAAGTTGTTTCCTAGTAACATATTGTAGGAAAACATTAGTGAATATTTCCAATTATATAAATTGTGTAAAACAATGGTATTTAGCTCAATGGAAAATAAAAGTGTATTTAGAAAATTAGAATTTGTTAAGTTGAAAATTTTAATTTTTTTGGATAAAAATATAGCAATTTATTTTATATTTCCAGTTTCATTATATGTTATGGACATGTTTCCTTATAAAGAACACTAACAATATGTTTTCTTACAGGTAATAGAGATGTTTTTGATATGTTGGCGAGATAATATTTCGGGTAGAAAAATTGGCGGATATCTTGACAACTCTCTGGGAATATAATTCCCTCTACTTGAATGGTGCACCTCCATATTACTACATTGATGTGAAATCAAATTATGTTGTGGCCTTACGACCGGGGATCAAACAGGGGCACTCAATGAGATCCTGCAGAAAAAAAAAAATTGTAGTTTCTTGCAAGAGAGGAATTTTGTAGGAGAATGGAAAAGGGAGTTAGAAAAAAGGGGGGCTTAACATTATAGGTAGAAAATTAGATTCGTACAACCATTAACCAGAATATTCCAACACACATATATTTTAAGAAATACATATTTTAAAATGGCAACAAGAAAATTTAAGATTTAGAATACAAATTCTCACAAATCTCTTTAAAAAAAGACAACAAACTCCTCTTTTCTTCATTAATACTTGAACAAAATTATACATAGTACGAGTGGGAAGAACACATAAATGACAAATAGAGGAAAATTCCATCTTTTTCTTCTTGACAGTGACAACCTCTTATGAATACAAAATTTACAACCCTTTGGAATGAGGGTGCCTTTACAATTTACGAACCGTAAAATCTATTCACCTACTCCCCACATGACCTTTTATGTCTTGCAAAACCCGTGACTTTTTGTATACCTAGTAATAGATTTAAGTCCCCTTTTATGAATTAATAGTGACTTATTACATTGAAAATAAAAGTCACTTTTAAATGATTAATACATAATGAAAAAGTGTAAGCCCAACGAACAAAAAGAACATGGACGAGAGAGAAAGGGAGGAAAGAAGAGAGAGTGAAGCATGTTGGTGAAGATGGTGCTTCTAATGATGCGATGTGAAGCTCCATTGTGATGAAATTTACATCCTTGAAATATTTACACCATGAGAAACCATCTTCGGATGATTCACGAACACCTTGAACTTGAGTTTGTAGAAACACTATTCAATGATCACCTCGATAACTGCAGGCATTTCTCACTAAGGTTCACTTTCAAGAATATAAATATTGAAACTAACCTTGCCATGTATTTCCAAAAAATATAAATGCAGGAATGATGCATTTTTTTGTGTACATCAAGATATTAACAAACAAAGACTCATGATTACACCATTGACAATAGTAAATAATTCCCATTCCATAACATGAATCACCACCATTCTTGAGATCTTTAGATTACAAAAATGAATGATAAACTGGAACAATTCCTTAGACAATGGAGTCATGATATTTCTGTCACCACAAGGACACAAAGGACCAAAATTTGGAATCAAAATACTCATAAAAATTTCATCCTCTACTTTATCTCTCTTGGGTTAGCACACATTCAATCCTTTGGATTTTTGAAGTCCTCATGAGTGACATTGTTATCCATCACACTTGAATACTCAAAGGAAACAAGATGAACTAGTTTCACACCTGTAAACTTGAACTTCGTGGATTTTGGAACACTTTCTACACCCGAAAGTGGGATTTACTATTTTTAGTTAATTTTAATTTTTCTCCCCTTCTAATTTTGGTCACTTTGTTTCTCCTTCGGATTTATCATTGTGCACACCACTTTCACTAGAACTTCTTCTTGTGACACCTTACTAAAAATAATAAGTTCATGTATATGAGGCTTACTATTTTTATAATTATATTTATTGCTTTTGGATATTGATGAAAGTGGTTTTTCTAATATGTGTTTCTTTGTTAATTGCACCAATGAATTTTTAGCCCAACGCGGTCATTGGAAACGAAGATACTAAATTTCAATTTTTTTATGTGAGGAAACTAGGGTTTGATCACGATAAAAAAATTTGTCTTACATATAAAATTTTGCACCTAGGTTTTTCATCATCTTAGAATGGATGAAAATTCATCAAGTTTCATTTCAATCCATGCACTAGTTTTTATATATATTCCACTTTTCATTTTCTATTTTACTACTTCATTTTGATAAAAATGGGGTTTTGAGCATGAATTTTTCTTGATTTTCTTGAAAAATAATGGATTTTATATCTCAGGTAGATGGTGGAATTAATAATAATGAGAATAAATGTTGAATGAATTCTGGAAAAAAATTATAGAGTTTTGGGTGTGAATGGAGAAACACGGGTGAATGGAGAAAAAAATGACAAGTTCTAAACATATAGTGTGAAGGGCGAAGAGGATGGAATGGGAAAAAAATTTGTCCCCATTGTCCCATTTGAAAGGGAAAATAGGTGGAAAAAATTCCACCCTATCCCTATTGCGACACTTATCATTCATGCATTGATCGGGAGGAATAGAGGAGGGGTGGGAAATAAACACTTAGCAAAGTATTAAAAGGGTTGTATGATGAACGAGAGGGAAAGTAAGGGGTGTAATTTTTATCCCTATTTTCTCCTTGGTGTTGAACAATATGTGAAAAAAAAGGCTTTGTATCCCCACATTTAAACTTGGCATGCATTTGGGAGTAGGTGAGGGGGATAGTCAAATTGGTCAAAAGTGCTAAAATGAACCGTCGGGGTCATATGATGTGCCCAACATGATTAAGGTTGGAGCGATATAATTTTTTTCCCTGTTTTACCCATTAAAAGGGACAATGGGGAAATAAATAGGTTCCTCAACCTCATGTTTCCACATGTCTTTGAATAATTTCACTAACTCGCTCAATATCATGCCTTGAGAGACAACTTGAAAATACCATAACTTGAGCTCCCGGATGAATTTTCCCATGCTTATCTATATGAGTTTGCATGGAAAGTGAATTTTTAGAATTATTTGATGGGTCCCATGCTTTTATTAATCTTGAAACACATTCTAAAACCTTTTTTTTTCTTAGGACTACTAGTTGTGCTTGGGAAGAATGAGTTGCCTAGAAAAATGAATGTGGTTTATGATGAATCTCTTTTTTCCACCATGTAGATGGCTATTATTAATTTACATTTATATTTTTATTGGCTCAAAATTAATCTATAAAATCCCAAAATCACCTCTTGAAGTTCAGCTACTCTTTCTCGGTCAAGCTCCTGCTTTGCCTCAAAACCCACTTTTGATGAACTAGCTCATAAACCTCCGAATATTCAAAATATTCCTAAATAAATTACAGTATGATCCTCACTCTTAAATAAAAATCATTGAGGAATTTTGGCCTTCTACATTGCTCCAAATATTGTCCACTTGCCTTGGGAAAGTTGATGATAGCCCTTCCGAAGATTGTTTTAAAACCTACTTTTCATAAATTTCTAGTGAAGTACTTGATAAATGTTTTCCTTCTAAATCACCTATAGGGAAGGATGAAATTCACTTATGGACTACTAGAAGGATAATATAGGACTGATACGGGAATTGGATGACTTGGGGTGTTTAGAAAGGTTTATAATAGAAATTTTTTGACACTACCATATGGTTGTTATGTTTTCAAGTGAATTTTTCCCATGGTAAAAATAAGAAAAAAATAGCTCTAGCTTAAGGGAATTTTATATATCAATCATAATGAGGACATGACATGATAAATTTAAGAATCAAAATTTAAAAAAAAAGTGCCTTATCCATTCATAGATTCATAGAACTTGCAAGAGATATAGAATAAGAAGAAGACACACACACACACACATGACATAAAGGGAAACACACCACACCGAAAAGTAAAAATGCACACAACAAGAACATGGAAACAAACCTAAATAGCTTATGGTATAATTTTGGGGGAATTAAGTAAAGTTATTTCAATTTTAGAAGTTACCGTTGAAGGGATAACACTTTGAATGATGAAGCTCAGAAGCCATTGACTGGTTCCAAAAAGTAGCCTCCTCTCTCAACTACTTATGGAGGCTAGATGTTTTCATTAGTGTCTCTGTAATTTTTAGGAGTGAGCTTACACAAGCTTCTTAATACTCAAACATTCTTTTAGAAATTCCATTACCCATATGATCTTTGAAATTAGATTCGAGTGCTAGTTTCCTTACGTGTTCTTCCGAATTGCTGATTTATCATCAAGTATCTCATCGCTGCCCCAGGGATGATTTTTCTTTCAAATAATTTAAATATTTTGAGCTCTCTACATTCCTGCATTCATGCTCTTTGAAATATTTTCCACAAGAATGCTTGAATTCATATTTTTGACCCATATTGTTAGGAGTTAATTGAATGTTGAATGGAGGATTAAAAATAACCTTGTACCCATCTTGTATGGCCATGACATGAGCTAAGAGGTTGAAACTTAGATTGGGATATTCCATGCCTTCTACTCCTTCCAATATTTATAGTACAAAATTCCTTTTAGATACTTCTAGAATCTCTTCTTTGCATTTACTCAAAGAAATTTCATTTAGAAATTCAAGGAAACCATTGGGATGTAGTGATTTATTATCTTGAATATTATGGCATTGTACTACGTCTTTGTGGAGGGCCTCAAAATCAAAGGTGTCAAAATAATATGTTTCAAATTTTTCATTATAAACAAAATACTTTTCTTCAAATGGGAAATAGAACAGTTGACTTTCATCATTAAATTTGTCACCTATTGGCTCAAGAGGGACATTGCATTCTTCACCTTTGTATAGCTCATTATGACCAACTCTTGAATTGACTAACCACGTAATATTACATTAAAATTTGTCTTTTAGCTCTACAAATCGCATCAGAGTTCAAGAATGAGACCAAGGTATTTTGTTTCTTCCATAGGTCTTAGAGGTTCTTACACAAACTATTCTTTCAAAACTTTTAAGGGTTCATCACAAGTTTTATTTATATCTTCATAGATGAAAAAATAGAGAGCATATTTATCTCTAAATGGAAATGATAATATCTCATCTTCATGGGTAAGCATAAAAGTTGATTTCTCCATTTGAAATTCACCAAGAACCATTTCTTCCTTTTCATGGCTCACAAAATCTAGAAATTTAGGGCTATCCTCTAGCAAATCAAAGTTCCTCAATGCTTCTTCTAGATTAATAAATCTCCAAAAAGGAATCTTTTTCCTATCAAGATTGAAATCTCATCCTCTTCTTCGGTTGTTAAAAAAGTTTCATCCTCCTACTATTTTTGTATAAGATGTTGGCTCCTGGATTTCCTACTTTTTGCATTGTGTACCTCATCTTCTTCTCTGGAAGAAATTTTTCCATGTCCCCCTTAACTGGAAATTTTTTGAAGACCAATTCATCTGGATTTTACCTATTAAATTATGGTAGAAAATTCTATTTATGAACGTTTCAAATGAAGTTGAAATGTTTTCTACCAATATCATCATTGAAACCTTCTTGTCTAGGAATTTGGTGACAACCACTTATGCATTATTGATATTCCATACAAGTGAAACTTTTTTTGAATCCGTGGAGTTAAAAGAGCCATCGGTGTGAGTCAAATAAATTTTGAGGGAATTGGTGACCTTTACAGGCATTACATTGTCAGAGGCACCTAAATCTATTATGCAATTATTAAGTATGTATTCTTCGATGAGAAGGGATTCATAGAAATGGTCAACCTTATCAGATCTTTCATGCACTAAAAGCAAGCATATTCTATGATGGGGGTATAAGTGGGTTTGGTAGTTATTCTTAGAAATTTGAGTCACAACATTGGAGTTTGAAATAATACTATTGATATGCCGAAAAATATCTCAAATTGGTCAAGACAAGTCCATAGAGATTCATATTCATAAATATGCACTTTATTCTTGTTCATACATTCTATGATATCAAAAGGAGCAGATATAGATAGTGAAGGTGGATAAAATACTTTGGAAGTTAGGAAAATCTTGAAAACAAGGGTAGACATTTGGGGAACGAAGGATTTTTTGAAAGGTATACTAGGAAATTTTGAAGCACCAGATTTTGCAAGAGTGGATTTAGAGTTAGAAGAAGTGATGGAAGACTTACTTGGGATAGTGAGTGACTTCTTACATCTCACGGTATTAGGTTTATCCAATGAAGATTCCATACAAGGTGGAAGTGGAGATCCTTGAATAATTATATTTTTAGTAGAGACACCATAGGAGGACATTTTCTCTTCTATTTCGAGAGAAGTAGTGGAGGAAAAAGATCCCTTTTAGGCCGAGAATGGGTGAATACCAAGCATGAGAAACTAGGTGCATCTTTTTCTTCATTTTCATCACCTCCATAGTAATCACAAAATGTGATTTCCAAACCATTCTTTACTTCTTCAACCTCTATAAAATCATTGTCTTTACTTTCTTATTCAAATCCCTCTTCATATTCTTGAGCCTATAAAATTGCATTGATAGGAGGGAAGGAAATCCTTTGGGGTGATCCTTTGGTTTGATTTCTGTAGCATTTTGATGATATTCCCATTCAGAAAATTTTCTCTTCAACCTTGTCATATCGCTCAAGAATCTCTATAACATTGGATCAATTCTCTCATCCTTAGGATGTTTTCCTTTCTCTTTTATTGAGGTGTTATTTATTTTTCTTGATAGGATGAGGTCATCTTCTACTTGAATATCCATTATTTTTTCTTGTGCAAGGTTACTTGGTTGAACGCTCTAGAGAAATAATACTACTTTCGGTATTTGAGCATTGATGAAGAACCATTTTATCTTGTTATTAGAGCGTGCATCTTTAAGACGTATCCCTATGAGTAATTTTTGTTATGAGATATGAATTCCATCATAGTCTCGTTAGATTATTTCTGAATTTGATCTAATTGGACCAAGATATCTTAACAGTCTTTATTTGATTTTAATATTTCCTCGAAGTCAATTTTCATATCTTCCCACCAGTGATTGATCTAGGTGGTAGAAGATAAAACCATTCTTCTTATTTTTCTTGAAGTGACTCCATGAATAGTCTCATAGAAAATTTCTCATGTTTGATTCCAATAATTCCACAAGATGTGGTGAAGGAAGAGATGCTTTCTTTTGGAAGTTTTGAGCCTTAACCTCTGAACTATTGAAAGTTCTTGTGAGAACCTGTTGGTAGATTATGAAGGGGAGGTGCCAGGAAGCAAGTGGACATGTATTCCTTCCCATGGAGAAATGGTTTGGGTTCTTTCTCCTTCTTCATCTTCCATTTTCGCTTCAACTTCAACTTCATCTTCCACTTCTATAAATTTTTTTCCTTCTCCAGTTATTCTTCTTGTTCTTTTTTTTCTTCACCAAGAACCTCAAAGTTTAATGGTGGCTAAAATATGGTATAATTTATAGGAGTATCAAAAAGTGTTTGAATGGGATTACCCAGAGTACCACTTGATGAATCAAATGGGGAGTAGACTTGAGAGTATTAGTATGGGTTATCTCTGATTTATTTTTCTTGTTTTGTAAAGCCTCAAAATTGGATTGACAATTCCCCTCAACCTATTCAATATGGCATATCTCCTTTTAGTTAGTTTTTTGAGGAAAATCCTATAATGAGAATATGAAATGAAACTGTTAATATGAAAGGTCACTTATAGGAATTGATAGTGTATCTTTCAGAAATTGATATCGATCAATTTTTTTACTTTACAATTTTTATTTATTTTTATATCTTTGAAATATTCAATTTTTATAGTATTTTATTGTGATCGTATTATGGGCGTACATTCATGTTGGTGTTCATTTTGAGCTCGCACCATGTTTTGAAATATTTCTTCAAAAAATTCTTCGCCCTCCATACCAAGGTCTCTAACACATAGAAACCCATGTGATTTTGAGAAAAGATCTATGTTGAACTAGAAAGCTACTAAACTCATGTGAAAAAATTTCATACTAAATAGGAGTATCCATACTCATGTCTTTATGTGAAAATATATTCCTAAAAGTTGCTAATGAATGATATAAAATACCTCTAAATTTCCAAGTGTATCGATGTAGATTACATTTTATTCCCTGATGCCCAAAAACATGTGGCATATTCTAGTTTTCTCTACGGTATTGGGATTAATTTGAATTTTTACAGAATTAATTTTTAGGTTGTGGAGCATGTTTTCATGTGAGAAAGTGTTGAAGACTATACATTAAGATTACCATGTACACTTTCCATAGTTATCTCACTTTGGTTCGAGGCTGCGCAGGGCCCTGAGCGAGGCTCTGGGAGCGCGAAGCCCTAGTAGTAGGTGTTGGGGGCTACTGACCCCTAATAAAAAAATTGGCCTTAGAACATGCCCGATATACCGAGAAATGTTTTTCTTCCCATATGGGCAAGATTTTTGACCCATAGGTTTATGGAATAGTTTTGGCCCATGCTTTTGATACCCATGATTTTGTAAAACTACTTAAGCGGTTGTCTAATTATATGCTTTTTGCATATGGTATGGATTATATAACATTGCATATGTGTTTTGAATTTGGGTGTGAATTCTATAGAGTTTGTTAAGCATAGCTCCAAATAGATCTGGGTATTGTATTGAGAGAGCAATGGCTTGTAATAAAATATGAGCAAGTGATTCTTGGTGGATGTAGCCCAAATTGGGTGAACCACGTTAAATAATGTCTTTTTGTGTCGTGTTATTTTATCTTGCACTTTTATTTGAGATCTATAAATTTTTTGCATATTAGTTTCTATTGTTGCATTCTCGTGAGGGATTATTCTAAATATTTTATCCCTTATTTCCTAATAGTAATATCAAATGTGAAATGTGTTTAATAATCCCTAAGGCCTGGTGGAATATTCTAAGTAATATTCGTGAAATCACAATGAAAAATGCATAAATAGCCCCATTCTCCAAAATGAAATAATTGTAAAGATGTCATTGGAGCGGGGAAATTGGATTTTTTTCACCTTTGCAATTTACACCCGTTAAAAGTGAAAAATGTAATTGCAAGTCTAAATCCTAAAGGAATACATGTGTCAAGATTTCAATCAAAGCCAACAATGGGTGATAGGGTCAAATATATTGTTTGATATCCTTTCAACAAATGAACAAAAATGTAAGAAGAATCCCCAACCCCATCGTTCTCTAGGTATATATATGTATACGACTTATATTAAAAGGATAAAATCAAACCAAATGATTAGGATTTGAATCATTTGTGCATGACACCATTAGTGGACATTTTGGTGATCAAGGTGATACTTTTAAAAGCTAATTTGATCATTTCAAATCTTCACTTATGCACATGGAAAATAGAGAATCCCTAGCTCTACAAATTCATTGTAAAGACAAAATAATGGTTATGAAAGGTATGTTTTATACAAGGAGTTTAAGAAACATTGGTGCCAAGAAGAATCTCTTAGAATTCCCAGAAATGGATAAGTTAACACATACCACTTTTGTTTTCCTATTTTACCAAATATGGAGTTTGAAAAGGGTTTAGGGAGAAATCCAAAACACATAAGATGAATCCCATGGAATCAAAATTTCATAAAAATTTGGGCATTACCAATAATGTGGACATAGTCAGAGACACAAATCTATTAAATTCTCAATTAAATTATTTTCTACAAAGACTCTGTGCTCCGGATAAAAGTAAAGGCATGCGGCAGCTATTCATGCTAGAAAAATTACCTTAGCTACAACATTTCCACCTTCCATACATTCTCCTAAACTTGATAGGATTTGTGCTAAGAATTATAATTGAGAACATAAAGAATTTATGGATGGAAGTGGAGAAAGGGTACTAACCCTAACACTAGAAGCTTTTCAATTGATGCTAGTATTACCAAAGGTGAAGCGACCAGTAGGTATTACTGCAGAGTCAGCATAAAAATATTTTGAGTCTAAACATGACAGCTATGTTGCATTATTAAATTCTAAGTGGTTGATAACCCATAGAGGATCCATCAAAATAATCCCTAAGAGGTTGAACAAGGCACTTTTTATTGAGGAGGTTTAAGATTTAATTGTAATGTTAAGTAGAATTACAAGATTGGAAACAACATACATGTTCCAAGAATGGATGTTCCCTTTCATAAGGGTTATCTTTGAAGAAAGAGGATAATTCTATTGGGAAACTTTTATATATGCATCAATCCATGCCCAACTTATGGAAATGGCCACAAAAATTAGAACAGGTGTTACCTACAACATCCAATTTTACATGATATCTTATTTGATCTACAATATTACATGCTACAAGACATTCCCTAGTCTCCCACAAGCTATAAGTTTTAAAGATCATAGAGTATATGATGTATATCCTTAATTAAATCTAGATAAGTGGAAAGGAAATGTGAGACAAGCGAATGATACATTTATTACACATGTATATTTTGCATGTTCAAACCAGAGTGGGAGAAAAATAGAATATCTACTTAATCCAGAAGGAAATACTTGAATATGGTTGCTTCTTCATTCAATAAAGGTTTTTTACTTACATTAGAGTAAGTGGATTTGATGCATATCCATACAAACTCATCAAAACATATGCCAATGAAAAATTTGATGTGTGTGAACTCTCAAGGAAGTTAGCACTAGTACACAAGTTGATTGCATGGAAGCATAAGACTAACATTAAGTTTCCTATCGATTGGGAAGTATTATCTCCCCAATATTGCAAAGGACGGTGTTGATGGGATAGGAAATCGAGAGGTTTAACATGGATAAATTTGAACCTAGATCAAATTATTACATTATGTGGGTTGCCATTTTAGCTGAGCATGAACCACAATTTTAGGATTATTGGATGAACTGTAGGGATGAAGAAGAAGTTAGGCTCACACATTTATCTAGAATGATCCTTAGGTAGGTCATTGATTTCAAGGCTATTGTGGTGCCTCAAGGAATTTTAGATGATCAACAAATAATAATTCAATACTATATTGATCATAAAATGGAGTCACAACCCATTGGGATTATATTTTGAGCTCAATAAGAGAAAGAAAATCCACATGAAATAATAGATAATATGATGAGAAGGACCACGACTTGGTTGAAAGGGAAAGGTATGGACTTCTCCATTCAAAATACAAAATTGTTGAATGAATCCAGATATTTTAGAATCTTAAAGTAAGATATCACTCTTTTTAGGAAGGGAGTTGATAAGATATATCCATTAGAAGGAAGATTTCCTCAATTTCCTACCAAGATACCTACTTAAGGAATTATTGATGAATGGACTATTGCCACTAGTGAGACTAGAACTTCTATGTTTGTTTTGAAACAAAATACAAAAGAGATGCTCTTGAAGTCTATTCATAATGCACCTATTAACCAAGTAGTGCAACTAAAGACTAAAGGGGAAGGTGCTATTAAACCAAGCAATCCCTAAGTAACATTGCAAGGATCATCGAGCACCAGGAAAAGATGAGAGAGCTCTCTGCAAGTGTTGACCCAAAACTCAATTTGTAAAGTGGATAAGAGAGATAAGTACACGACCTCAAGTACTTTGAGAGAGATACAAAGAAAGATAATATACTACTACCTTTGGTAAGATATACTAGAATTTCAGTGAAGGAAGGTGGTCATGCTTCAAAGAAACAGAGAAACAAGGATCCTGAAGTGATGTATCCTATCCCACTTAGTGAGACTAAAATGTCCTTGTTACTTCACTGACAGAGCAAGCAATGACACCATAGGTCCAGAAAAGAGTTCAAGTTAATCCACGTGCATTACTAGAGGTTGCAAATTTAGTTTTTTTCAATAGGGATTGTAGCAAAATAGTTGAAACTTAGAAAACCCATAGTATCCCCATATCAAATCAACCTAGTTTCATTGTGAAGCAACAAGGACAACGGGAACCATTGTGATGCATTTTATGGGTTAGGATATTTCTAATATTATTCAACCATAGGATAAAATATGTACTTAAATAAGGGTCAAAGCATATAATTGTGTGCCACATTTTTTATAGTTTTTATACTTTAGGTAAAATATGTACAACAACCAAAATAAACAAACACGTATAAAATGAAAAAACATGTATTTTTTTGGTTTAAATATAACAAGGCATAGGGCATCCAAAATTAACCCAATTTTTTTAAGGTTTAATATTATTTTTAAATATTTATTTACTATTCATATTTTAAAATATTTTTGGCCACCAAGTGGGACACACTTATATGCTTTGACCCATAATTGATGTATATGCATTTGAAGAAGTTCCTATGCTTGAAATTGTAGATGTAAAGGTTGAAACATATGCGATGGGGGATACATTATTTCCCAAGAAGAAACACAAATGAAAGATATTTCTCGGGCATCAAGTGTTGAATTGAGAGTGGGATATCAAATCACTCAAATTGAGACTACAACACTCTTACAAGAAAAAGAAACGATGACCTAAAGACTTTTAGGAGAACCATTTGTAACATATGGTACCTATACTAAGGATCAACCTCCAAAAGAGTTAGAAATGGAAAAGAAAGATGATTCTTCCCAAAGCATAGATTCTGCTTTGAGGATGTTATATTTTAAATTGCAAAAGACACCGGTAGACCAATGGAAATGATTATTAAGGAAGATATGGCAATTAGTGATGAAGATCAAAAGTTAACCACTTTGGATTCTAACATGTAGTTCAATAAGGAGAAGGTTTGGTAAGACAAGAGGTTTTATATAAATAGTCCCGGGAGAAGTTGCCTACAAAATAACAACCTTTGAAGGAGGCATATCTTTCAAAGAATAAGGAACTATTTGAGATTTCAAGCTTGGAGAAGGAATCTCAAAGATAGATGTAGATACGTGGCTACTACTGATGGAAAGCTTAAAATAATATGTAGGTATGCCTACTACTTTAGTAGAAAACACGTATCAATATAAAGTATCAATCAATCATAAATTTTAGAAAATATCATTCAACTTCAAACTCAAGAACAGAAAAGAGAAACCAAAAATAGTGGCACCAAGTACTAAGAATCAACTATCAAAAGTAGATGATTTACATGCAAAATCACCAATCCTAAGTCTTGATACATGTTTAGATCCATGAGTTCATTAATATCAGCCTTAGGTCCATCTAGAGTGTGAGTTAATTCCAATTTCTTATAGTACGAACACACCCGTTCCATAAGATTAGACCACCCCGAGATAGGCCTTCTTGCATGTAGCTCTTGAAACAGAAGGTGGTGGAGGAATTTTTAAACAAGCTGGAGGCATAATTCAAGTAAGTTCTGGAGATAATTGACATGTATGCTGGGAGATGGATTCCCATCCTCTAAAGTGCTTCCTAGAGAATGATGATGCTCTAGGATTCCATATAGGAAGGGATTCTAATGGTTTCCTCTCTCCAGAGAGAAAGGCATTTCTCGAATTCATCAATCTTGTAGGAGAGGAAGGTAAATCATCCACAGAGGATTCTTCATGAGGAATATATGCTTCCTTTGGAATCTCTTTCTCAACAAAATCTATATTACAAATAAAAGGAAAAATGGTGGTGGATTTACTCTTCACAACAGGCCGACACTTAAGTTAAAACTTCTTTAGCCCTTGAAGAGTTTTCTAATTTTCTCTCTTGAACAAATGAAAACACATGGTCTAAAAAGATGAAAAAATAAGATTTATCTTAATTAACCTCATGATAAGAACTACCTATTATCATGAAATTACAGATACCCCCGAATGAGACATTTTGATGGACAAGGGCATTCAGTGTAATTTTTGTGACATTGGGTTATCTCTCAGTGTGGGACTTGCGAGTTTGAGATAACACTCAAGAGAAGCTAGTTCTTTTTCTCCTAAACTACCTACTACAACTACTCCTACTACAAGAAAATGAAAACCTAATCCTATAACTTCTAAGGGACCAAGGAGAGAGATTACATGAAAATAAACCTTCACTAAGAAAAGGAGGTGTTAGACACAATTCAAATGCCTAAAATGGAGAGTAGTGGGTAATGGAGAGGGTGGACAAGATGTACCACATACCAGAGATGGATTCACATAGAAAAAAAAATTTCCCATAAAACACAATTCCTATAAACCTACAATCAATATTAGAAAGTATGAAAAATATACCTTGCAATGAAAAGAGGCAAGTAGAGACAACAAGATATGCAAAGGATGGTTGAAATTCATCCCAAAACACAATTTATTACTCCATTAAAAGTTTGTAAAATACATAATTAGTAAGAAAGATGAAAGATAATGCCATTACAAAGCATGTAAAGGAGGCTTAAAATCTACATTTAACCTAACAGAGAAGAAAGAGAGAGTGCGAGAGAGGAGGATGACTAACTAACTTCACAAATGAGCCCAAAGTTATAATTTACTGAGAATCGGGAAGAGAGAAAAGTGGAATCCCGAAATCTTCTTTCTAACCACTTGCAAGTTGCGCATAAATGGAGGAAAATGATGATATTTGATTTGCATAATATCCCTCATGTTGTCCCGTAACCTGCAATTGAAGAAAATGATGCCCATTCCCATTTAGTGCTCTCTCTACCACTGGTAATTTCCAAAGCGAACTAGGATCAATTCTCTATCAAATATTTATCAATATCAAATTTCTTGATCCACATGTGAAATTATCGGAATCATGGTTCCAACGAGACCAATTTTGTGCAATTTTGTTGAGAAATTGTCAAGTTATGAGCTTCGAGTTGGGGCAGCAATTTTGTGCATTACTTGTATTCCACGGGACTATATATTAAATTCTTTCTAGGAAGATCATTTAAAATATTTTCCCCCTTTTTCTAATTTTTCTGCATCCTTTTAAAATGCTTCAAACATTTAAATGTTGGGGCCCACCATTTATTTTCCATCACCTTTAATTATGATTTATAGGGGTTGAGTCGATGTTTTAAAATCATTTCTTTGTGTCAGCTCCGCTAACTCAGCCGAGTTGGTTCTTTCCCTAAGCATCGATCCCTTATAACTCTCAGGCGTCGTGCCACGTCCCCCAACCTACCTCAGCTCATTTCCCAACTCGGTTGGGCTGTAAACTTACATTGGAATTTTTTTTTGTCAACTTGATCTCCTTATGACACTGTCGGATCGTCATCACATGCATAGGGTTCCACATTACTCATTCGACCATTGCATGGATATCTACCCTACACATTGTGTTGGAGTCCCGCATCAAACTTTACACTTCCCGCCATCTTAGAGAACTCCCGAACTACATCTGCGCAAGTTGGACTAACAACTTTGTGTTGTGGGCTCGTCAACCTTTCAGTGAACTCAAATCCTCGCGGTCCAGGCAACTTCTGCTTTGAACTTCCGTGTCACCTGCAACACGAGCCTCATATACTTCTGCGGGTCTGCCATCATTTCTCAGCCCTCACGCGCGCCCGTGTTGGTTCCTTGAACCCACTGTTGACCCAATCAATCCATTGACCAGCTCACCACCCGTATGACTCTCCACGGGTTTCTCGGCTTTCTTGTGCACTCGCGGCCGATTTCCCATTTGGGCCTCAACTCTCTAAATTTTCCGCAATGCCTAGTGCCTTGGGCTCCACCCCCTCGTTCATTGGTATTTTTGGGTTTTAAACACCTTCTTGTACCATGGACCGCTTCGGCTATATTTTTCTGCCTCACCCGCAATGGGCTCACCGGGGACTCGCCGGGCGTTTTGGGCTCCAACTCTCCGACATCTCTGCAATGCTCTCGACGTAGAACTCCCCTCTTAAAATTCACCCGATTCCTTCAGTCCACATGACTTTATCTCGTCAGTACTTTGTATGAATTCGATCATGTTTCGCTAACACGCCAATATGGAGGCAAATCGACCTCTTCAAAACTCTATGTTTTCACCATGAGCTCATCGATTTTCAATGAAATAACTCATCCTTCTATCATCGACGTAGCTCCTCTACACGACTCAGCTTTTGTTTGAAATAACTTTAGCTTCCATGGTTATATTTGGGCACCTGAGAAAATAGATCGACATATAGGAGCTCGTCTACTGTAACGCAACTCGGTCCACGTTGATCTTCATTTTGATAGCCTGGTCATTCATCATGACTTTCCAACTATTTGTGATCAGCCCGATGGGTTCCTTGTTGCATAACTCACTTCCAACCTGACACGACCTGAACCATTTACTCCAGCTCGACTATGAATTTTTCATCTACCCAGAGTCTGAGTTCTTTCCTTGGATGGACATTGATTATGTTTTCCCCAAATGGCTCAGTCAAGAGCTCAATGCATTGCAAAGACCAATCATTGATCCAATGCGCTCGATCTACGTAATATGTGAGCTCGGTAGTATTAGACTAGCTCAATGCATCACAAAACTAGCTCGTAGTTCTTAAAGGTAGCTCGGTTAAATGTTACGCATTAGTATAGCTCAGTCATGAGCTTGAGGGCATCTTCTTAATGCATCACCTTTCCATTCAATAGCCAGTTCTACCTAAATGAGCATCTCGATCATTCCTAATCAGCTCGATGAGTTAGCCTTAGAGCTGTATGATCCCCACCTACAAAATATTCACCTCCCGTAAGCATATTATAAAATTATTTGGATCCATGCAACTATGATAAGATGCCAAGAGAAATGTTTCCCATTTTTTCTCCTAGAGGGCCCCTCTGTTGCCCTTTTCTTTATCTAACAAAACTTGGGCTCTTTGAAGACCAAGAAGAGGAAAAATTTGTCTTTTGAGTCCAACATCCTCAAAAACTAAAAACTACCTATATGCCCCTAACATGATCTATGAGGCTCTTTTGATGAATTCTTGCACATTTAGTTGTCCAATTTTCCTGAAGTGTAGAAATGGATAACAATTTGGTGACTCATGGGGTCATCTACCTGCTAGATGAAGTATGAAAATTATCTTGTAGCTATCCGTTGGGCAGGATTCTGCATGATCATTATAAAATGGACTAATACTTTGAAAACCTTGATCCAATAACACTTGGGATGTTGATAACTTTCATCGTGAATCGCTTTCTACCACTTGCATTTTCCAACCTCGATAAGATAATCTTGAAATTTATTTTGTGAAAGTGGAAAATTATCTTCAATCTTGAATTTCACCTTTTCTCAAAGAATCTGTGATCTATGAGGTTGGATGATGAAAACTTGTAGTTACTTCCTCAACATCTAATTTTTTCCAAGTATGAATAGTCGAGGCTTATTTCTTGACAAGGTGGAGCATACTACATAATTGGAATAACACAATTGTCATCTTGAGCATCATGGAACTCTATTAAAATTAGATTTCCTTTCCTCTTCTAAATGTTCCATCTTGACATGTTTTTGGAAGGCTGAATCCAATATTTTGATAGCTTGTAAGGGCACTTTGGAGGTTAGTTGTGGTTGTTCTAGAAGGGAATCATCAAGATCTCCTCCTTAATTGATTTTAGTTGCTCTACATTTGTTTTGTTTTGAATTTTACAATTATTACATGTAAGTATGAGTTTTCTATTACAACAACTAAAGGGCAAGGTGTAGTGTACTTCTTGGAGAAACATAAACAAAGCTATATACAAAGAAAAAAATCATACATGCCTCAAGTAAGACATGCAAAGTGTGCACAAGCACTTCTTTTGCTGAAAATAAACATACTCTACCCTACACTAACCAAAGAATTAACAACTTTAAACAAAACCTACCACTGGTGATGAGAAATAGGTGCCCTTTCTCACAATTGGCAATCATGTGGATGATTTGACAATAACTACATATGACATTAGGAGTGAAAAGGTGGCTGAAAATTTTCTCCACTCCATTAATCAAAGTATCAACTAAAAATAGAAAAAATACCTCTTTTAAATGTTGCTCATTTTGTTTTGAGAGGCTATGTAGTTGATTCTTGGCATGTTGGCGACGCTCTTCCTCATGATTAGGAACAAGCATAACTAGTTGTGGCTTCTCCTTTGACTCCAATGAATCCAACTATCTTATTGGGCAAGGTCTGGACTGCTGAATTTTGCGCGCTTCTTTGGATTCCAACTTCAATAAGGAATTCTTCTTGTAAGCCTTCATGGAAAAGGTGGTTTTCTATAACTTGATTTTCTTCTTCTTACACATTTACAAACAACTAATGTCTCACCTTGGTGAATGGTATGAAAGAGATGAGATATTCATGTTCTTTTCCTTCTTCTTCATCATGGTATGGCATTGGTAAGATTAAATTCTTCCAATTTTGATTCGAGAGGCATGTTGTAGAAGGTAGGTTGCTCTTGTGATTTAAGGATGAATTATGGGGTTACAAATCTATCTCCATGGGTTCTTCCTCATCAAAGCATTCCTGTAATTCTGATAAACATTCAATCTCTTTGATGTCTTGTTGCAACAAAGTCTCTCCTTTTATCATGACCTTAAAATTTGCAATTCCTTCATCATGCAAAGCTTCATCTTCAAACATGAAGCTAGTGAGTTCAAACTCGTTCAAAAAAACATATTTTTGTAGAGATTGAAAGGGAGAGAGATCTGCAATCTCTTGTGGAAGTGGCTCATAATTCAATGCCTTTGAATTTGTTTTCCTTGCCTCCATTTTCTCTTCCCTAACTAGACCAAGAGCTGGTTGTTCTTTCTCTTCCTTTACTAATTTTACAGCTGGAATATGATCATCAATCCTTTTCAAACAAAGTATCACTATAGACACTACATTCAGAGCATACAAAATGTTGGTCTTCTTCTTATTCCATTGTTGCAACAAAATCAGCCTTAGCCACCACTATCTCATCAAATTTGGCCTCCTCCTTTGGCTTTACCATCAAGGTATTTTTTCAATTCCAAACATAAGAGCCCATATTTTCAAGTTTTCTTTCATTTCTTCTTTGTTACGTTTTTCTTATTACTACCCTTGGCTGGTTATCTAATTCTCATCTTTAAACCATGGAATTTGGAATGCAAGAGAGGGTTGGGTTGGGTTATAACAAATTTTACTATTATTTGTGGTGGTGGAGGAGGTAGAAATTATTCTTTATTTGGAGGGGATGATTGTTTGGAATGGACAAGGAAAAAGCATTGAGATGGGATGGGAGATTAGAATATGGATAAGGGAATTCAAAAATTGGGGTAGCATACAATAAACTTGGAAATTGAGGTTCTAGCTGAGATGATATAAATTTTATAGTGGGGAGAGGATTACGAGATAGAAATGCTAGGTTTTCCCATCGACAAGATTGACTAAGCTTTTTTTGCAAAAACTTTTATCTCCATAATCCACTCTGTGAGCCTTGGAAACATCTCAGTTATGAAATCAAGTTTTTGTTGTGGGCTATAGTGTCTTAGAAAAGGTCCTTCCCATAGAGAAAGAGTTCTAAATCTAACCTTGAATGCTTGCATTGGAGATATAGCCCTTGACTACACCATTTTTTCTTCAATTTTTTTAACTTTCTCCTTCAAATCAGTTTTCACCACATAATTGTTGTCGTTATATGCATAACCCTCTTCTTGATAGGCTCCATAACCAAAATGGCTTTGAAGTTTCTCATATGGGTAAGCATAGTGGTTCTAAATTTGGTCATAATTCTTATCTGGAAGAGTTGTGAAGCTCAATAGAGGTTGATTGCATTGCTGCAAGTTTGAATTCCACTATGGGAATGAAGCCATGATTGCACAACTTCGTAGAATGGAAGAAAATGAAATATATGGTTAGGAAACTGAATGGAAATGAATGGAGAAAAGGTATGAAATTTCAGAGATTAGGTTGTTTAGACTAAATGGAGTTGCTAGATGTGTTTTTAAATGTTTGCAAAAGATAAAATTCTAACAAGAAAGCACCAATATGTTTAAATGAAGGTTTCTCCAATGTTGAACTGGTCAATAACTAATGATATTTACTTCCTTGTGGCCCCACCAAGTATGCTAGAACTATTATCACAAAACTACGAGCTCCTAGAAGGAGAAAATTTTTGATTGCGGAATTCAATGTAATTTTTGTAACATTGGTTTATCTCTCAAGTGTGTGACTTGCATGCTTGAGATAACCCTACATAGAAAGCTAGTTCTTTCTCCTAAACTGTCTACCACAACTACTCCTAATGAAATCAAATGAATACTTAATTCTATAGCTTCTAAGGGACTAGGGGAAGAGATCACACAAAAATAAAACTACACTAAGAGTGTTGATACACCAAGAAAAGAGGTGCTAAACACAATCCAACTTCCCGAAAAGGAGAGAGGTGATCAATGGAGAGGGTCGACAAGATACACCACGGACCGAGAGATGGATTCAAACAGAACACCAATTGTTTCCAATCAAACACAGATCCCACAAACCTACAATGAACATAAAAAGTATGCCTAGTATACCTTGCAATGAAGATAGGGAAGTAGAGATAAAAAGATGCAAAGGATGGACGACATGCATCAAAAAAATAGTTTATTGCTCTATTAAAAGTTTACACGAGACATCATTAGTGGGAAAGAGGAAATAACATACCATTACAAAGCATGGAGAGGAGGCTTAAAACTCTACATTCAACCCAATTGAGAAGAAAGAGAGAGGGGACAAAGAGGAGAATGACTAACTTTGTCTTCTACAAATGAGCCCCAAGTTACAATTTATAGAATGAGGAAGAGAGAGAAGTGAAATCCGGAAATTTATTTTCCAACCACTTACAAGTTGCAATAAATGAAGGAAAATGATGATATTTGATTTGCAAAATCTCCCTCATTTTGTCCCATAACCCGTAGTTGAAGAAAATTATGCCCATGCCCATCTAATGCTCTCTACCACCTAGTAATTGCCAAACTAAACTGGGATCATTTTATGAGAAATGCTCTAGAAAGTCTTCATCAATAACTAAATTTATTTATTCCTATACAAATGTTCTGTATCTCGGTTCTAATGAGACCAATTTTGTGTAATTTCGTTAAGAAATGCTCAAGTTATGAGCTTCTCAAAAGGGTAACTATTTTTGCATTGTTTGTATTCCATGGGATTGTGTATTAAATTCTTGCTAGGAAGATCATTTAAAATATTTTCCCCCTTTTTCTAATGTTTGTGCATCCTTTTAAAATGCTTGGGACATTTAAATTTTTGATCCCACCATTTATTTTCCATCACCTTTAATTATGATTTGTAAGGGGCTGAGTTGATGTTTTAAAATCATTTCATTGTGTCAGCCCGGCCAACTCGGCTGAGATGGCTATTTCCCTAAGCGTCGAGCCCTTATAACTCCAAAATTTTTGTCATGTCGCCAACCTACCTAAACTCATTTCCCAACTTGGTTGGGCTATATCTTTACATTGGACTTTTTTGGTTGCCAAGTTAATATCCTTATGACACCTATCAGCTCATCATCACATGCATCGGGTTCCAAATTACTCTATCGGCTATTACATGGATATCCATCCTATGTATTGTGTCCAAGCCTCGCATCAAACTTTACACCACCTACCAGCTTGGATAACTCCTGAACTGCCTCCGTGCACATTGAATGACCTCTTTTTGTTGCGGGATCCTTGACCTTTCGTTGAAATCAACTCCTTGTAGTCTGGGCAACTCGTGCTTCGAACTTTTGTGTCTCCTGCAACACGTGCATCATACACTCTCATGGATCCACTCTCATTCCCAACGCCTCACACGCGCCCCCATTGGTTCCTTGAACACTCTGTTTACCTGCTCGGGCCATTGATCGGCTCACCACCCACATGACTCTCCGCGGATTTTTCAGATTCTCGTGCACTCGCGACCCATGGGCCATTTGGGCCTCAACTCTCTGATTTTTCTGCAATGCATAGTGCTTTGGGCTCAACCCCCTTGTTCATCGGCATTTTTGGGTTCTAAACGCCCGCGTGTCCCATGGACTAATTGGTCTATATTTTTCCGGCTCGCCCACAATGGGCTCGTCGGGGACTCGCCGGGTTGTTTGGGCTCCAAATCTCCAACATCTTTGCAATGCTCTAGATACAGAACTCCCATCTCAAAATTCAACCAAGTTATTTGCCCTGCATGAATTTATCTTGTCATCACTTTGTATGAACTTAATCAGGTTTCGTTGATGCGCCAAGATGGAGGAAACTCGACATCTAGGAAATTTGATACTTTAACCATAAGCTCGTTGATTTTCAATTAAATAACTCTACCTCCCATCATTAATGTAGCTCCTCTTCATGGCTCTATGTCTAGTAGATCTTCTACTACAACATACCTCGGTCCATGTCCATCTTCATTTGGATATCCTAGTCATTCATAATGACTCATTGGCTATTTGTGATCACCACGATGGGCCCCTCCTTACACGAGTCACCTCTGACCTTACACACAACTCTAGCATTGTAGCGGAGGCTTTAAAACCTATGCTAGCCCATTTACTCTAGCTTGGGTATGACTTCATGATTCTCCAAGGGTCCGAGTTCATTCTTTATATATAAATTGATTATTCTTTCCCCAAATATCTCATTCAAGACCTCAATACATTACAACGACCAATCATTAAACCAATCAGCTCGATTACTATGTAATATATGAGATCGGTAGTATTAGACAACCTCAATGGATCACAAAACTAGCTCCGAGTTCTTTAAGGTAGCTTGGTTAAATGTTAGGCATTATTATAGATAGGTCATGAGCTCGAGGGAATCTTCTTAATGCATCGCCTTTTCATTAAACAACCACTTCGACCTAAAGGAGCACTCGAATCACTCTTAACCACTCAATGAGTTATCCTTAGAGCTGAAGGCTCCCCTTAAAAAATCTACATGTCCCGCAAACATATTATACAATTCTTTAGATCAATGCAACTATGAGAAGTTGCCAAGAGGAATGTTTTCCATTTTTTTTACTAGTGGGCCCCTCTATTGCCTTTTTCTTATCTAACAAAACTTGGGCTTTGTGAAGACCAAGAAAAGGAAAAATTCCTCTTGTGAGTTCAACATCCTTAAAGACTTAAAACTACCTATATGACCCTATAATTACATGTGAGGCTCTCTTAATGAATGCTTGCACATTCGATTGTCTAATTTTCCCGTGGTGTAGAATTGGATAAACTATTGTTGATGCATAATCACAACACCCCTGATTGTTTACAACTCGATAGATTGAAACTGTCAGTGTGATTGTATAACATGGAGTTTTACTAAAGTCTGGGACTTCGCAATCGGGAAAGCTCTCCGAATGAAGGTTGACTTCCTGTCCTATCCTAGTACCAACTACTCCAAAGTGTAAAGAGTTGAATATCTAACCCTTAACTAATATTTCCAAGGAGACAGAGATAAAGAAAATGTCTCGAACATTAAAACCTACTCTAAAGGAAGGTGATGCAATAAGAAGGATGCTAAACAATATGTATAATAAACACACCACTATCACAACCTTGTAATAGAAACAATAATCATACACAATAACCTTGCATACAATGAAAGATCAAAAGGTTGCAATATAAAAAAGAAGAGGATTTGAAGCATCCACAGATAAGATTTTATCGCTCTCAATGTTGATACATACATCACATTTAGAGCCAAAAGCATAGATATTTTACATTTCAATGTTCTATAGGAGGTTTAGAATCTCCACAAAATATCTTATAGACAAGAAGAAGAAGGGAGGGGTATATACAATTTTTCCAACCTTTTGAAATGAGTCCCTCCTCTGCGTGGCACTATACACTACTCGACCCCATCAAGACCTTGAACCTAAAAATCTGAAATTTTAGACTTTTGGGACTCAAAAATTTAGACCTTTTGATTTATAGAAACGCTGACCCCAGAAGGGGAGTTGACCCCAAAATCCTACGAGCCTTTTTAGAATTTAGGATTCAAGGATTTCGGGTCTTTAAGTTGTTTTTTCCTTGCTTGACCACCGAAACTCCAAAATGTAAAACCTCTGAAGTCTAAAAACATGGAACTTTGGGTCCCCCATTTTTCACTTATCTTGACTCGAGATTCCTTAAATTTATCGTATTCAACATCATTACCATTGTCTAGTGCGTTTGTAACACCATCGAATTGAAATGTGAGCTCATATGGTTGAATGATCCCTCTAATTTCTCAATGTGCAAGTTCACGTTTTTTCAATTTTTCATGAGGGGCAAAAATTGGATAGCAATTTGGTGACTCACGGGATCACCTTCTTTCTAGGTGAAAGACCAGGTTGCCTAGAACTATCCATTGGGAACAAAGTTACAAATGATATCTTGATATTGATCTTGCATACGAAACTTCCTCCCCACCATTTGCAACCTGTTGATCCTTAATCTTCTTTGCTTCATGCACTCTGAATTATTATAAGGAAATCTTGAAGACGAGATTTGTGAGAGTAGAAAACTATTTTGACGTCGAATTTTCACCTATTCTTGAAATGGACTGTCCCTGAAACTCCGATTTTAGTTGCTCTACATCTGCTTTCCTTTGAAATTAGCAATGCTTCCCATAAGTATGAACTTCTTCCTATTACAACATCCATCAAGAGGCACACTGAATGCACAATGATATAACCTAGGAGAAAAAAACATGTTAGAAGGCACTTAGGGAAATTTAAACCTAGACTACAACAAGACAATGTGAATATGCACTTAGAGGAATTAAAATCCTAGGATAATATTTATACGGGCGAGACTCTTCCTTTTCAGTAGTAATGTCTGAGATATATCTCCTTCACTGGAATCATAATTTCTTCTCCATCCAAAGTAGATAGTTGGAAGGCATTACTATTCTTACATCTTATGACCATGAAGGGGCCACTCCAAATGGGATCAAATTTGGAATTCCTTTCTAGTTTTTTTTTATCTACATCCCATTTCAGAACTAGGTCCCCTTCCTACAAGGTCCTTGCTCTTACTTTCTTATCAAACCATATTTTTACTAAGGCCTAATCTTTTTCCATCGTCTGCACTGCATGTTATCTAATTTCTTCCAATTCCATCAGCTTTGCATACCTAGCCTCCATTGGTTCAAATTCTGACAACTTGAATTGCCTCATGAACTCCAATGAATGTAGCTTTAATGATATAGGTAGCACTGCTTCCTTGTCATAGACTAACTTGTAGGGAGAGCTACTGTTGACCTCTTTGGTGTTATCCTATCATCCCACAAGGCTGATTTGAGCTTGGTATTCCATGTTCTTTGATTTTCATCCAGAGTCCTCTTGATGATCTTCAAAAGTTCTTGTTCGTGGACTTTGTTATGTACGTTACATTAGGGGTAATAGTTAGAAGAGGTACTCAAATATATTATGTTCCTAATATCCCATTCTATGATCTTGGAACCTTAGAACACCAATGCATTTTATGATATTATGGTTTCCAAAGACACCAAACCTAGTCATTATCCCTTCATATAAGTCTAGTATACTAGACGTGTTTACTTCCTTGAGTGTTATCACCTTGGCCTACTTGGTGAAATAGTGCATTGCCATGAGTATCCACTTGTGGCCTTGGCTTGAATTTGGATTAATGACTCGATTAAGTCCAATCCCCACTTTGGATGAAGGGTTGATTAATTGAAATTGGATGCAATGGAAGTGTTGGTAACCTTTCCTTTCCTATGAAGAGTGCATATTTTTACACTTCTTAATCCATGTGTAGCAGTCACTTAACAATGTGGGCCAATAGCATCCCACCTTCATTATTTTCAAATTTGTTACCCATGGAGAAAAATGACCTCTGGCCTCTCCATTGTGAAACTCCTATAACACCTTCTCAGTTTGAACTGTTCCAATACATCTCAATAGATTGACATCGATGTCCTTATTGAATAAAACACCATCAACAAGCACATATGGAATGGCTTATAATCTGAAATATCTCCTCTTTGATTTGCTCATTTCTAGAGGGCATAGGCATGTTTGTAGGAAGTGTATCATATTTTGAGTCCAACAAGGAGTGGTAACACTATCATTTTCTTTCTCTTGACTATCATGTAGTTCTAAGATAGCTTCTTTTCCATCACCCGTTTCATCCTATTGACTTTAGACAAGTTTTTCACATAGTCCTTTCCCACATACCAGCTTAGTGACTTTAATTTCAATGTCATATTCCATAACATGAGTGATCCATCCTCCGTGTTTCTCATTTAAATCCTTATGTTGTTACCCAAATTTAATCTCCTTCAAAGACTCGAGCAGATATCATGGATTTGTTAGGACACTCAGAGGTAGATAGACAATCATGTATGTCATTTTATAGCAGGGAAGAAATCTATCTAACTTGTTGGCACTTAGGCTTTGAAGTGAGTGGGTAGCACACTAAAAGGATATGATCTAGTCCTAAATATTTTAGGTAATGCCTTTAAACCAAGGTACGAGAACCTATTTTGTAACCTATGTTACATAAAAGGAGATACAGAACCTTTCTTTTGCATAAATTTTATAGAGAAGCTATTCGGGAAAATATGATCAACACTCCGGACTTGAATCTCACGAGTTGTCACTTCCGATCATTCAAATACTTTCACACCAAGGTAAATTTTACTAAAGACAATTGAGACCTGCGCTTCTTCTCGCATGTTTAGGTGATGAGGATTGTGCATTGGCATACACACATGACAAAAAGGTTAGTATGGGTAGGATTGGTTGTTGTTAAATGAATTTTTTTGTGGGAGGTGGGGTAGGGTGAAACTAGATTCACCAGATCCTTGAAGAAACTTACAAAATGGAAAGTTAGACAAACAGAATGCCACGAAATAGCTAAAATTTTTCTTCAACTATAATATATGCTTGAATGGACGCCTAGATATCTGAGATTATATCACGAAGGTTTGAGTTAGAAAACCCAACAAAGCATCAACATTTGAGCCAAATCACGCCTAAGGTACACCCAAAGGCTTACAAATAATCTCTATCAACAAATGAGAGAAAAGTGATTTTAAATCATTTATTCCAATCCCAAATGAAAGCTCTTCTAAGAAATGGAATTGCAGATGCCACAAAACTGTCACAAGGATTGAGGCCTGTGATTAAATCAGATTTTAATACAAGATTGCACTAGAAACAAGAAAAACTACTTGGAGACATTCGAAATAAAACAAACACATTTTTCTCAAGACAACATAGAAATAATTTGAATTTCATTAAATCTATCAGCAGGGGAAAGTTTCTAGAATAGTCTTAGATATTTTCAATGACTGTACACTTACAACCTCCTCGAAATGATAATATTTTTAATACAAAAGAGATATAAAAGCTTCTTGAATGGTTTCTCAAAAGGGATGGGCTCTATCAAGCTTTATATTAGAAAAATCAGTCCAGACCCCTCTCACTCCAACCATTTCCACAAAAAATTTGTGCCATTTATAGAATTTACAACAGAGCCTCTTCCTCCTAAAAGACAAAGACGTTTAATGCACCAGTGCTCGGCATGATTCTCGAATTAGATCTGCAAAAAGTCTACGGTGCTCGACGGGGTAGATTTCATCGAATACCTCCTGCATTCAACTCCTTACTCTGGTAGATCACTCTTTCTTAAATTTTCCAACCACTTCCACCCCTAATCTATCAAATCTAGCCCCTTGCATGCTCGAGAGAAGAAAAATGAAAAATCTAATCGGGCATGAAAGTCAGACCATTTTAATGGTGAAAGACGTCCTCCAAATCTTCCCACCAAACTTCAGATATCAACATTAACTTCCTTCTCTGCTTGGCGTGTAGAAAAGACCAAGAAATCATGGAGACTCACACTTCTAGACGTGTTTCAAAGAAATGGGGGAAAAATCATATTTCGACTCTTAGCTATCATTGATCTTTACTTTGAATTTGGGTCGTCCATGTGGCGATTTCAAACTTTAGAAAAGACCCGGGGGCTTCCCTTGACTTTTTACAACCTTTTGAAAAAATGGAAATATTTCAAATTTTTCTCTACACATCCGCCCTCGGGAAACTATCTTGACACTTGTCAAAATGTGACTGGAGTGGAACCGCAGCTAAATTCTACCATTTTACTCTCTTTTTGGAAAAGTGAAAATTTTCCAAATTTTCCCCAACTCGGCCATCGGTAATGAGTTTGACACATGTCTAAATGTGATTGGAGTGCTGCTATGCTTCCTTTTTTACTTTTCACTCTTTTTACTAAAAAGGAAAATTTTCCAAATTTCCCCTGACAACCCGCACCTCCGTCGTTGACCAAGGAAAAACATTGACTTTTTCCCTCATTGGGCTTGCAATCCATTTTAGAATTTTGATCTTAATGGGAAAAACATCCAAGTTACCTCGATGGCCTACCTCCCGGCTCTTTGACTTTTGAAACTTCCACTTGTCACCACAGCGCACCTTGAGGAAGTCCCAAAAATTTGATACCTTGAACAAGCGTGGACTTGCCATGTGTCCTATTTATGCAAGGTTTGACCGAATGCTTGAAGCTCGGTGGAAGGTGCCACGTGTCATACTCGAGGCAATATCCTTTTAGCCATTGAAAAGTATAAGTAAAATACAAAGTGAGCGGAGGCCTCTATGTGCCATCCTAGCGCTTACTTCAAGATGGTGCACAAACGGAGACTCTAAATGAGCACGAGCTCGCCACATGTCTATTACGCCAAATGCTCCTACTACATGAAATTTTTTTGAAGTCCGGCCATGCAAGAGAAGCCTTCATGTGTCCTCCCACCACTGCTCCAAGGCCAAACAAAAATTAGATCCTCAAATGAACATCGTGCCTAAACATGGACACACTTTGATTTAAGGATTTCCATGAATGTTTCTAAGTACCTAGGTAGTCGCATCCAACCAAAAGGTGTGATTAGGGGATCATTTTTGAAAGTTCCCTAAACATCTCTAAATGGTGTCGGTGCAGAAGATCATCTTGAGAGCTTTCCAACGACCGCGAAGAACGCGACAAACGAACATCGGGAGCTCTAGATATGTTCGGTCAAAGTTCGGATAACGGTAAAGTCAACTCGGTCAATCGTCAATAATTGGACCAATCGCACTGTGACACGTGGCTTGCCAACAATCGTCGAATTCACTCGATTTTCCTATCGGAAGACGACAAGTGGACTACAGATTATTTCTATTCCACATTGTATGGGTCGAAATAATATTATTTAGGTAAGGTCACTTTTCAAACGCCACATATATATATTAATGTTTTAAACATTAGTATGAACTGCCAAAATCAAATGCATATGACTTAACCACGTTGCAAGGTGGTGAAGCGGTTGTTAGGGGGGGTAGACCCATGCGTGGACATCCACATGGCGAACAAGGTGGTGAAGCGGTGGAGATGGGGCGGTTATGCTCCAACGTGGTCATTGACCACTTTATTGCGCAGGAGAAAGGCTATTTAAAGCCTTAAACAATATTCACCGCCTAATGTGGGGTTTATAATCCACTTCACCGCAAAAATGTGGGATATCCCACTTACCTTATGCAATCCACTCCACATGGGTATTAATCCCATTTTCATCAAATGTCGCGCCAAATGGGATATTTATCCCTTAACAATTGCCTAGCCGAACCTTATGGGATATTTATCCCTCATTAAAATATTCAATCAGCTAAAATGGGAATTAATCCCATATTATATTCAATCCGCCCATTATTGGGAATTTTGATCCCAAATTACATGGTACGGGCTAGGTTAAAAATAGCCTATGGATGATATTAAATGCATTATTTTTGGGCCCTAATTTTGTATAAATAGGGAACCCATTCTATTGTAAAAACACAACACAAGCTTATTATTTGTTAAGCTTGTTGTGGACACACCGGTGCAATAGAGAAGCTCATTGCTAGAGCATGGAATAGTGGACACCGGTGCAACGGAGACACCAATCCCGAGCTTATTATTTGTTAAGCTTATTTGCGGGATGTGTCGACAGGTAATGTCTATTGGCCTATTATTTTAGGCAATATTAGATGGAATATTTGTGATTGGGAGTGAAATGTAAACTACCCAATAGGCCCATAGCGCCACACCAAGTACTTGTAAATCCTGGATTGTCGACCGGAGTGCTAGCTTCGCATTGTTTGCGTCGGGAAGGCCGATCACAGCCGAAGGAGATTGTGCATCAAGAAGGTGGAAGTCGGGTGCTATTTTTCACCCTTGTCGTCCGAAGGTTTGGTGTACTGATAGGCAAGTAAAATTCCATTAGGTTTTCTTGTGAAAGTACTATTGTAACTTACAAGTTTTGACTAGTGGAACGGTTCGACCACGAACCCGGAGACGTAGGCAATTGCCGAACTCCGTAATCAATTTGTGTGTAATTTTCATTATTGTCTTGCATTATTTTAAATTGATTACTTAAAAGGAGTAAATTATCGGCAAATAATTAAAGCCTACAAGGGTCCGAGATCAGGTCGTAATAATCTGATTATTTTCGGATCATGTTTGGTATCAGAGCTGGTAATCGACACCTGCAAACTTACTAATCTTCGAAGCAAGTTGGTATGGAGCAGGTTAATCAGTACAGGTTGCTTTGATAGGGATGGCATTGGCTTGTACTTCTGGATTTCCAGATTGGTGGGATAGACTGAGAGACAGGTTTAACATACTCAGTAATTTTCTCATTTCTATTTGGATGAATCCATTGTATCTCATATGCAGATAAAACCATAAACTATTGTGTAGGGTAGAATGTATTGGTAAGACCCCTTTGAGGGCAACGTTTGTATACATCTAACCATACAAGACACATTAGTTAAAGACCCAATTTTGGGCAATGTTTGTACTCTGTTATACTTGCATTAGTAAGACCCCCGAGAGGGCAATTATTTTGGTGATTTTGCTAACACCATAAAATGCAGTATATTTTCCTTGTTTAGTCATTGTTCTGGCAGGGAGGAGACAAATGAAGTCAATCCACATTGCAATGCAGTGGAGAAAGACCAATCTCGTCATGCAGAGTCGAGAAATGGCAAAAGAGTTCCTCATCCCAGAAGAAGGAGATTAAGAGGAATTTTTGTGCTCATTGCCAGAGGAATGGGCATCGGGTGGAAAATTGCTGGAAACTACATCCATCTCGCCATCAGAGTAATGGCAAGCCAAAGATGGAATGGAGGCCTATTGCAAAGGCAGAAGAAGTTTCTACTCCACCACTAGTTGACAAGTCAACCTAGGACCAGGTAATACCTGAAAGTGAAAGTCCTTTAAAATGGGTAAGTCAACAATTTTTCAATTATATATTACATAATTCAGATTGATGAATCGTATGCAGTATTAAGTTTGGAGATCAGATTTTGTGAGAAAATGCTGAGAGAAAGGTTTACAATACTCAGTGGATTTTCTTACTTAGAAAATTTGATTATTGCTCCAAATATATCTCCTAATCAGCTTGTGAGTACCTGTTATAGCTTGGATACAGGAAATAACTCATATAAAGATTGGAGATTAATCTACCATTTGTGCAGATAATAGAGTTCACAGAGATTAGCTCGAACTTCATTCTGTGTAGAGGCATTGTGACCGTGCAACAGAATGGTAGCTGAATCACCATTGGCATTGACGTCGGGTCAGAACTTCATTTTGTGTAGAGGCATTACGACCGTGCAGCAGAATGGTACCTGATATTATATGTCAACAAGAAGAGCTCTCAAAGGATCAGCTTGGAACGTCATTCGGTGTGAAGGCATTGTGACCACACATATGAATGGTAGCTGATCAACAGACTTAGCATCATACATCGGAGGCTCGAGGTCTTGAAAAAGGCTTAGCATCATGTATCGGAGGTGTTGAGGTCTACAGAGACTTAGCATCATGCATTGGAGGCTCGAGGTCTTGAAAGAGGCTTAGCATCATGCATCGGAGGTGTTGAGGTCTGTAAAGGGACAAGGCATTGTCCATCATTGACATCGGATCAATCAAATCTCTACGTAACATGGAGTTCCTTCAAACCAGTTCGATTCTGTGGAATCAACTCGGAGCCAGGAGCTATGTTATAGAGTAAAAGAAGATCCTTGTTGTTAGATATCAAGAAGCTTAGCACCGCACAGAAGGAGCGTTGAGGTTTCATTCAGAAACTTAGCACCATAAAGCGGAGGCGTGGAGGTTTTCTTCGGATATCAGAGTGGCGCAGTGAGAGCATCATGAACCCTTTACCCACAAGTCCCAGGATCGGAGCAGAGTTGTCAAGTGAGAAGGTTAGAGGAGAAGACCCAAGGGTCTACTACAGCAGCACTTCCGAGGTGGCAGCAGATTTTTCCAGATTCAGGACAGTATGGAAGCTTTTTGGGACAAAAAGCTTTTCTCAGTGGGGAGGTGTGATCAGGGGATCATTTCTAAAAGTTCCCTAAACATCTCTAAATGGTGTCAGTGTAGAAGATCATCTCGAGAGCTTTCCAACGACTATGAGAACATGACAAACGGACATCGGGAGCTCTAGATATGTTCGGTCAAAGTTCAGACAGCAAGAAAGTCAACTCTGGTCAACTGGTCAATATTTGGACCAATCGCACTGTGACACGTGGCTTGCCAACACTCGTCGAATTCGCTCGATTTTCCTATCGGGAGACGACAAGTGGACTACAGGATTATTTCTATTCCACATTGTATGGGTCGAAATAATATTATTTTGGTAAGGTCACTTTTCAAATGCCACATATATATATATATATATATATATATATATATATATATATATATATATATATTAATGTTTTAAACATTAGTATGAACCACCAAAATCAAATGCATATGTTTTAACCACGTTGCAAGGTGGTGAAGCGGTTGTTAGGGGCTAGACCCATGCGTGGACATCCACGTGGCGAACAAGGTGGTGAAGCGGTGGAGATGGGGCGGTTATGCTCCAACGTGGTCATTGACCACTTTATTGGTGCATGGAGAAAGGATATTTAAAGCCTTAAACAATATTCAGCCACCTAATGTGGGGTTTATAACCCACTTCACCACAAAAATGTGGGATATCCCACTTACCTTATGCAATCCACTCCACATGGGTATTAATACCATTTTATCAAATGCCGCACCAAATGGGATATTTATCCCTTAACAATTGCCTAGCCGAACCTTATGGGATATTTATCCCTTATTAAAATATTCAATCGGCTAAAATGGGAATTAATCCCATATTATATTCAATCCGCCCATTATTGAGAATTTTGATCCCAAATTACATGGTACGGGCTAGGTTAAAAATAGCCTATGGATGATATTAAATGCATTATTTTTGGGCCCTAATTTTGTATAAATAGGGAACCCATTCTATTGTAAAAACACAACACACGAGCTTATTATTTGTTAAGCTTGTTGTGGACACACCGGTGCAATGGAGAAGCTCATTGCTAGAACACGGAACAGTGGACACTGGTGCAATAGAGACACCAATCCCGAGCTTATTATTTGTTAAGCTTATTTGCGGGATGTGTCGACAGGTAATGTCTATTGGCCTATTATTTTGGGCAATATTAGATGGAATATTTGTGATTGGGAGTGAAATGTAAACTACCCAATAGGCCCATAGCACCACACCAAGTACTTGTAAATCCTGGATTGTCCAGCAGAGTGCTAGCTTCGCATTGTTTGCATCGGGAAGGCCGATCATAGCCGAAGGAGATTTTGTGCATCAAGAAGGTGGAAGTCGGGTGCTATTTTTCACCCTTGTCGTCCGAAGTTTTGGTGTACTGATAGGCAAGTAAAATTCCATTAGGTTTTCTTGTGAAAGTACTATTGTAACTTACAAGTTTTGACTAGTGGAACGGTTCGACCACGAACTCGGAGACGTAGGCAATTGCCGAACTCCGTAATCAATCAGTGTGCAATTTTAATTATTGTCTTGCATTATTTTAAATTTATTACTTAAAAGGAGTAAATTATCGGCAAATAATTAAAGCCTACAAGGGTCCGAGATCAGGTCGTAATAATCTGATTATTTTCGGATCAAGTTTGGTATCAGAGCTGGTAATCGACACCTGCAAACTTACTAATCTTCGAAGCAAGTTGGTATGGAGCAGGTTAATCAGTACAGGTTGCTTTGACAGGGATGGCATTGGCTTGTACTTCTGGATTTCCAGATTGGTGGGATAGACTGAGAGACAGGTTTAACATACTCAGTAATTTTCTCATTTCTATTTGGATGAATCCATTGTATCTCATATGCAGATAAAACCATAAACTATTGTGTAGGGTAGAATGTATTGGTAAGACCCCTTTGAGGGCAACGTTTGTATACATCTAACCATACAAGACACATTAGTTAAAGACCCAATTTTGGGCAATGTTTGTACTCTGTTATACTTGCATTAGTAAGACCCCCGGAGGGCAATTATTTTGGTGATTTTGCTAACACCATAAAATGCAGTATATTTTCCTTGTTTAGTCATTGTTCTGGTAGGGAGGAGACAAATGAAGTCAATCCACATTGCAATGCAGTGGAGAAAGACCAATCTCATCATGCAGAGTTGAGAAATGGCAAAAAAAGTTCCTCATCCCGAGAAGAAGGAGATTAAGAGGAATTTTTGTGCTCATTGCCGCAGAGGAATGGGCATTGGGTGGATAGTTGCTGGAAACTGCATCCATCTCGCCCTCAGAGTAATGGCAAGCCAAAGATGGAATGGAGGCCTATTGCAAAGGTAGAAGTAGTTTCTACTCCACCACTAGTTGACAAGTCAACCCAGGACCAGGTAATACTTGAAAGTGAAAGTCCTTTAAAATGGGTAAGTCAACAATTTTTCAATTATATATTGCATAATTCAGATTGATGAATCGTATGCAGTATTAAGTTTGGAGATCAAATTTTGTGAGAAAATGCTGAGAGAAAGGTTTACAATACTCAGTGGATTTTCTTACTTATAAAATTTGATTATTGCTCCAAATATATCTCCTAATCAGCTTGTGAGTACCTGTTATAGCTTGATACGAAATAACTCATATAAATATTGGAGATTGATCTCGCCATTTGTGCAGCAGACAATAGAGTTCACAGAGATTAGTTCGAACTTCATTCTGCGTGTAGAGGCATTGTGACCGCAGTGCAAATGCAGAATTGTAGTCAGTCAAATCACCATTGGCATTGACGTCGGGTCGGAACTTCCTTCTATGTAGAGGCATTGCGACTGCGTGCATTCGATGTCAGGCATGCAGAGCGAGAATGGTACCGATATTGTATGTCAACAAGAATAGCTATCAAAGGATCAGCTTGGAACGTCATTCGGTGTGAAGGCATCATACATCACACATATGAATGGTAGCTGATCAACGAGACTTAGCATCGTGCATCGGAGGCTCGAGGTCTTGAAAAGGCTTAGCATCATGTATCGGAGGTGTTGAGGTCTACAGAGACTTAGCATCATGCATTGGAGGCTCGAGGTCTTGAAAGAGGCTTAGCATCATGCATCGAGGCGTTGAGGTCTGTAAAGGGACAAGGCATTGTCCATCATTGACATCGGATCAATCAAAGCTCTACGTAACATGGAGTTCCTTCAAACCAGTTCGGATTCTACGGAATCAACTCGGAGCCAGGAGCTATGTTATAGAGTAAAAGAAGATCCTTGTTGTCAGATATCAAGAAGCTTAGCACCGCACAGAAGGAGCGTTGAGGTTTCATTCAGAAACTTAGCACCATAAAGTGGAGGCGTGGAGGTTTTCTTCGGATATCAGAGTGGCGCAGCGGAAGCATCGTGGACCCATAACCCACAAGTCCCGGATCGGAGCAAAGTTTTCGAAGTGAGAAGGTTAGAGGAGAAGACCCAAGGGTCTACTACAACAGCACTTCCGAGGTGGCAGCAGAGTTTCCAGATTCAGGACAGTATGGAAGCTTTTTGGGACAAAAAGCTTTTCTCAGTGGGGAGGTGTGATCAGGGGATCATTTCTGAAAGTTCCCTAAACATCTCTAAATGGTGTCAGTGTAGAAGATCATCTCAAGAGCTTTCCAACGACTATGAGAACGCGACAAACGGACATCGGGAGCTCTAGATATGTTCGGTCAAAGTTCAAACATCAAGAAAGTCAACTCTGGTCAACTGGTCAATATTTGGACCAATCGCACTGTGACACGTGGCTTGCCAACACTCGTTGAATTCGCTCGATTTTCCTATCGGGAGACGACAAGTGGACTACAGGAATTATTTCTATTCCACATTGTATGGGTCGAAATAATATTATTTTGGTAAGGTCACTTTTCAAATGCCACATATATATATTAATGTTTTAAACATTAGTATGAACCGCCAAAATCAAATGCATATGTTTTAACCACGTTGCAAGGTGGTGAAGTGGTTGTTAGGGGCTAGACCCATGCGTGGACATCCACGTGGCGAACAAGGTGGTGAAGCGGTGGAGATGGGGCGGTTATGCTCCAACGTGGTCATTGACCACTTCATTGGCGCGTGGAGAAAGGCTATTTAAAGCCTTAAACAATATTCAGCCGCCTAATGTGGGGTTTATAACCCACTTCACCGCAAAAATGTGGGATATCCCACTTACCTTATGCAATCCGCTCCACATGGGTATTAATCCCATTTCATCAAATGCCGCGCCAAATGGGATATTTATCCCTTAACAATTGCCTAGCCGAACCTTATGGGATATTTATCCCTTATTAAAATATTCAATCAGCTAAAATGGGAATTAATCCCATATTATATTCAATCCACCCATTATTGGGAATTTTGATCCCAAATTACATGGTATGGGCTAGGTTAAAAATAGCCTATGGATGATATTAAATGCATTATTTTTGGGCCCTAATTTTGTATAAATAGGGAACCCATTCTATTGTAAAACACACAACACGAGCTTATTATTTGTTAAGCTTGTTGTGGACATACCGGTGCAATGGAGAAGCTCATTGCTAGAGCACGGAACAGTGGACACCGGTGCAACGGAGACACCGATCCCGAGCTTATTATTTGTTAAGCTTATTTGCGGGATGTGTCGACAAGTATTGTCTATTGGCCTATTATTTTAGGCAATATTAGATGGAATATTTGTGATTGGGAGTGAAATGTAAACTACCCAATAGGCCCATAGCGCCACACCAAGTACTTGTAAATCCTGGATTGTCGACCGGAGTGCTAGCTTCGCATTGTTTGCGTCGGGAAGGCCGATCACAACCGAAGGAGATTGTGCATCAAGAAGGTGGAAGTCGGGTGCTATTTTTCACCCTTGTCATCCGAAGGTTTGGTGTACTGATAGGCAAGTAAAATTCCATTAGGTTTTCTTGTGAAAGTACTATTGTAACTTACAAGTTTTGACTAGTGGAATGGTTCGACCACGAACCCGGAGACGTAGGCAATTGCCAAACTCCGTAATCAATCTTTGTGCAATTTTCATTATTGTCTTACATTATTTTAAATTGATTACTTAAAAGGAGTAAATTATCGGCAAATAATTAAAGCCTACAAGGGTCCGAGATCAGGTCGTAATAATCTGATTATTTTCGGATCAAGGTGCCATGTCTCCCTTTAGATACAAGGATGTAAATTTGACTAGGAGAAATTCCCATCAAACTGTAAATTATAGAGAAATTACCATTTGAGCTTGGAAATGTAATTCTCTTCAAGAATAGAAATTCTGAAATGTTACAGGGCTCAAATACGTTCTTCAGGGATGTATGAATCCATTCTTCTTCAATTATTTAGGGAAGAAATGATAAGGGAGACAAATCTCGACCGTGGAGAATAGAAAACATGGGGGAACCTGAGTTTTTGATGAACAGAGAATGGGGGACCCAAATTACAGACCCTTTCTAGAGGAACAATGAGACAAGGATCAAACCATGGACCCCTAAGCAATTTACGACCCGTGAACCGCCTAAAAATAGAACTAAAGACTAACCAATCTCAACATGGGGAAGGGGAAAATGAAAGAGGTCGTAAATTGATAGATTTTCAAAGGCAAATTGGGGTGAGATCATTTTGAACACCAACACCTTATTCAAAAGGAAGTCCTTGACTCATGCATGGGAAAATAGCAACTATATTTTGTTGTTTAAGACTAGGTGTTTGAACTTATTTAAACTCCTGATTAGTGCGAGGACATGCTTCTCAATGAAAGAGTATCTCACTTCATATTTCTCCAAACTTTGACTCGAATAAGGAAAAAATTTGTTCAGACTCCCTCTTTGATTTGTTGCACTAGGATTGCATAAATCATGTCCCCATTACAAAAAGCATAGAGCATGAACTCTTTGGAGAAGTCTAGATTGATGAGAGTTGGGTCTTGAGATATAGCCTCTTTGATATCCTCGAAACTTACTTGACCCTCAAATGTCCCCTTAAATTCCATTCTCTTCTTTAGCATTAGCAATATTGGATTCACAAGAGTGGAAAATTTTGGTACAAACCTATGGATAAAATTGATCCTTCCTAAGAAGCTCCCGAGAGCCTTCTTATGACTTGGAAATGGTGATGCTTGAATCACTTCAACTCTTTCCGGGTCAGTTGTCAATCCCTCCTTTGACACAATGTGGCCTAGAAGCTTTCTTTAATGAGCCAAGCATACACATTTTTTCAGGTTTAAAGAAACTCTAAATCTCTAGCACCTTTAAAATACATCGTCTCGGATGAAAGAGGTGATTTGCTGCATTTTTAGAGAACACAAAGTGATATCAAAGAAGATACACTAGCACTATTTTGTTGATAAACCCTTGAATGTCACATCCATTTCCCTTTGGAAATTGGCTCCAGCATTTGATAGTCCAAATGGCATCTTCATGTAGGTATAGGTTCCCCATTTAGTGTTGAAAGTTGTTTTGAACTGATCATCTTCTTTCATCATTATCTAGTTATACCCTTAGTAACCATCTAGGAGAGAAAATATTTCCGAACCGGCTACCACCTATAAGATTTTATCCATTGAAGGGAGTGGGTAGTGGTCCTTAAGAGATGCTCTATTCAGGTCCCGAAAGTCCACACACAACTTGATTTCTCCATTCTTCTTCTTGATCGATACCAAGTTTTCAACCCAACTTGAGTGCTTGATTGGAAATATAATACTTTCCTCTATCAACTTGTTTAGCTCTTTCTTCATTAGAGGCTCAATGTGAGCGTTGATTGGTCTTTTATTTTTCCTGATCGGCTTAGCATTTGGATCTAGTTCTATGGTATGTTATGTCAACTTTAGATTTATTCCTTTTAGGTCCTCATAGCTCCAAGCGAAGATGTCTGGAAACTCTTTGCAAAGTTGTATGAAATCTGATTTTTCCTACTCAAAGGTCTTGACTTTGCCAATTTGGAGTGCTTTTCCTTCTCTACCAAAATCAGTTTTGGATCCTCCTTTTGACCTATCCATTTGATTTCTCCATACAAAATTTATCATTTGGGTTAAAAATGGACTCCAATGTAAACAATCCCTTGGGAAGCTTGTTAGTTTGTAGCTACACTACTTGATCCTCGTACTACTACTCTAGTCTCTCCTAGTTCCTAGCCAAGAAATTTTCTTCCTCCTATAATAAATTGATGATCTATTGATCGTTTTCAAATAACTACCAGTTTGTGTTGTTATCCGGAACTCTTGCCCTTATAATGACATGGATATATGGCTGCGTTCTATCTCTTTTAATACTATTAACTATATCAAATGTTTCCCTAATGACCAAAAGCCTATCTACAGCTTCATTCTTCTTCCTAGGTATGGACTCAATATTGAAACCTTCAAAGTCCTTAATAAGGTCTCATACCCTATTCTTATAAATCTTGAATAGGTCATTCTTTGTACAATGTTTCCTCCCGACTTGATTGATGATTAGCTCACTATCCCCCAACACCTGCAAGTTATTTATGCCTCTTTTCCTTGCCCAATGAAGTCCATGAAGCAAAGCCTCATATTCATCTATGTTGTTTGAACAAGAAAACAAGAAATGAGAAGTTGAATAGTATTTGATATTATGTGGTGAAACAAACAAAGAAACCCCTATAGCACCTTGTTTTCTTCTCAAACCATCAAAAAATAGTTGCCAACATTCGTTGTCATCCTTATTTTCTGTATTGGTGAGGATGGGGATGGGTGAATTTTCTTCATGCACATAATATACACCCAATTATGATTCTTCCATTTCTTTATAAGGATCAAACACATGTATTTTTTTCCCATTCATCTATAGTAAAATATGGAATACCCTCAACCTTAGTACTAGTTTCTAGATCATTCGAACACTCTTCTTGATTAAAGGCCAAAAACTTTGCATTGATTGGGCTTGGTACATGAGGCTCAATGTGGAAATTGAAAATTGGTTCTGACCTGATTGTGGCCTTAGCTCCATGTCTTGTTCTCAATAGCATGTGTCACCAGTCCGTAGATAGATATCCATCATTTTTGTAGTGAATTCCCTTGAACAACATAGTGAAAAGAATAGCGGTAAGTCAATTAGATACACGTCCCGGAAGACACTAACATTATGATCTGAAAATTATCAATTTTTATCTACCCGATATCGAAGCGTATAGGTTTATTTTATTTCTAACAAGTTTCTCCTTTTAAGTAATTATTATCCAAATAACCCTCCTAGCTATTTGGATGACTTTTACTTTCACTCTAGCTCTGATGCTTTACATTTTAGGTTGTGCACCCATAGGATTGCTCATTTGGCACCATTTTTATAGGTTGTAGTCCTTCCACGCACTCCCCATTCCATGCAACTCTTCCACGGACGCCTTACAAATTGGATAAGTCCCGGGGCATTCTCACGTGCCCTTTTCCTTTCTACTTTCGCATTCCCTTCCTCAGTTGGGTATTCGTACCTTGCTTCCATACTCTCCTTTCGCATTCTTCTTCGCCTTCAATTTCCCCCTTTCACATCTTCCTTCCGCATGCTCACTTTCTTCCCTTCTTCCTAAGCATTTTCCTTCTTTTTATCCCCTCGCGCCCTTCCCACAGGCCCCTCTTCACCTTGCCTAAGATTGGCTAAGTCCATGCTCTTCCTCTTACGGACTTGTTTGCACCATATTCTATCACATGCCCTCTTTCCTTTTCGCCACCTGCACGCCCTATTTCCATGCCTTCTATAGGTATACCTCCCCTTGTGCATGCACCTATGCACATGCCTTCTCTTTGTCTCCCTTCCGCACCTCGGCCCGACTTCGCACTTCAAAATTTATCCCGAGCGAGTCAACTTGAAGAAAAGCAACAACATATCCACGAAATGTGTCACGTGCTTCATCGACGCAACTTCAAAAGGTGAAATACAAAGTGGGTCCCCAAATGACTGCAGGCCCTCAACGTGTCGAAGGTCCAACAAGTTACTTCTAAATAGGCCGAAAAGGGAGAATTGGCCATTAAAAAGTCTAAGGATGGTGGAAGGTGCCATGTGTCGATTCGACACAACTTCAAAGGTAAGACCCAAAAGGAAGGTCCCAAATGAGTGCCTCTACGTGTCTAAGGTCCAACAAGTTGCTCCTAAATGGGTGGAAAAGGGAGAATCAGACATTGAAAAGTCTAAGGCTAGCGAAGGCACTACATGTCGATTCACATAAACTCGAGAGGTAAGATCCAAAAGTTATGTCCCAAACAAGCACAGCTCTCCATGTGTCTGGGTCCGCGTAGTTACTTCGCCAAATAGGAGGGACCTAGCAAAAACACAAAATAAATAGAGAAGGCCCGCGGATGATGCCAAGTGTCCAATCGGACAACTTCAAGAGTGAAAGGAGGGGGTGATATCTTAAGATGCATGAGGCTACCACATGGATTTGACACGGATAGACTCTTTAAGTATTGTGACCCCGCATTAAGTGCATGACCCTAACCTTCATACAACCATATCTTTCAACTAAGAACTCAGATTTGAGCAAGGGAGGACTTTTTGGAAAGCTCTTGACATCTTCTACCCACCTACCACCATAATGTTTCATTCCACCATTTTAGGGCTGTCATGCTTCTCACCTACCACAATAATGAAGAATTAGCTTCCTTTCTTGCCCAACAAGGAACATTAATGGAGGCATGGGCTCATCAGGGAACCCATCATTGTTGCAGGAAAATTTCAATGCTTTCTAGAGTGGTTAGAGTAGGTGAATTTTATACATTGCTAGGGTGGTCGGGAAGCGACTAAAATTTTCTCTCTCCTCTCATTCTTCTATATATTGTAAAGGAGGGGCAATTTCTATGGGTTGGGTCATTGTTTCTCCCGTCCCTATCTCTTTCTTCCCTAGGGTTTTATGTGGGGCTTAAGCCTCCTCTCTTAGCTTTGTAATGGCATTTTCTTGCCTCTTGCCCACCGATTATGTATCTTGTGTGAACTCATGGAGCAATAAAATATGTTTTGTGCTGCATTTTTTCCATCCTTCCTTATTTTATTGTCTCTTCTTGCCTCACACCATTACAGGGTATACTGTACATACTTCTGATGTCTATTGCAAGTTCTGAGAGATGTGTTTAATGGGTTTGAAGTTGTGTTATATGTGAAATCTATCTTTTGTCTATGATGCATCTATCCATCAACTCCATTTCTCACCTCTCCCCATTTCACGTAGTTGAATTTGTGATTAGCAACCCCCTTTTCTTAGTTCTATCACCTCTGTAGTGTTTTCTTTATTTTCATGCTCTGTCTTCCTATCTCTTTGGCATTGCTATATTAGGAGTAGATAGTCAAATTTCCTTCCTTAGAAGTAGTTTAACATTAGGATTAGGAAGAAGAACTAGCTTTCTTTGGAGATCTATCTCAAGTAGTAAGTCCAATAACTTGGAGATAGTACCGATGTTATGCAATCACACTAAGATTCTCAACCCATCAAGTTACAAACATTCTCAGGGTGCTATGATTCTACATCAACATTAATCAATTTAAAATAAATGTGAGAATATAATGACAATTTCACATGATTGATTACAGAGTTCATAAAAAGCCTACATCTCCTGGTTCTTATCAAACCGCTCCACTAGTAAAAATTTGTAAGTACAATGTTATTTCTTACAATACAATCTAATGGAATTTCACTTTCCTATTAGTACTCTAGTTCTTCGAAGAACTCCAATAACTAGTCAAAATTGTCCCTCACCTTCCTAATGTACACTCTCCTTCAGCTTCGATCAGCCTTCGCGATTCTATCAATGCGTCCTTTGGCACTCTGATCAACAATCCAAGATTTTCAAGTGATTAGTGTCACTCAATTAGCCTATTAGGTATTTTCCAAATACTCCAAATCAAAAATATATCATCTACTATTGCCTAAATATAATAGGCCAATAAATAATATTTGCATATAGTAATCTTAGGATTTTATTATAGTTTACAAAACTATATTTAAATTACCCTATTACTATTTTTCACAAAACCCACAATTAAGCTTAACAAATAATAAGCTTCCTCTATGTTGGTATTTTTTTTAAAATGCAAGGGGTACCCTATTTATACCCAAATGGGGCCCTAAAATAATGGTAAATTGTTTATCCTTTGGATAATATTAGCCTCACTGAAGCATTTGGATGGGATAAATCCCATGGTGGGTGGCATGTATTTTTAGGTGGATTAAATCCCACATTGGGCAGAGCCTAAGTTTTGATAAGGTTTTTAAAATCCTTAGCCCCCCATCCTTCACATGGATCTTTCCACACATGGGCCTTTGCTCCACCACTTCACCCACCACATGGAACTTAGAATATATGTGAGGGTTGGCAGATTTACATGGTTAAGTCTTCTTAGCCGAGTTGGTAGTGTGATGAGGTGTGGGCCAAGCTGCGTGATTGGGATGTCTATCCATGTGGGTGGCAATGTGGTAATGTTTGACCACCATGTTGTAACTGGTCTCACAGAGATAATAAAAATTTGACCCATACATTATTGCATAGAATGCAATCAACTCAGTGAATAACTCAATCCATAAATTGATCAACACATAGTCCACTTGTCAAATCTAGATAGGCAAATCGATCATATTTGATTCATGGTGGCAAGCCACGTGGTGGCTTGAGGACCCACCATGTTGGCAATAATAGCATAGTCCTCACGACGGTCGGGCTCCCCTCCGTAACAAAATTTGAACCTATTGCTCCCACGAGCCATATCATTTTACAATCATCGAAGAACGCAGTGGTGAAAACCCCTCCAATTCTTCCAACACCCTTTGGCCATGTGTTATAGTGCTATTGGTCAGCTATTGACATGTTGACGACAGTTTAATTTCTCATTTACTAAAATTTGATCAGACATAACTAGAGCTGCCAACGTCCATTTGTCACATTCTCATAGTCATCGGAAATCTCTTAAACTGATATTTTACACTTACACACTTTAGGGATGTTTTGGGAAATTTTAATATCAAAAATTATCCCCTGATTGCACCTCCCCAATGAGAAATTTTTTTTGTCCCAAAAATCTTATATTGGAACATTTTCCCATCTTGTTACAATCTAGAAACTCTCTTCACACCTCAAAACTACGTTTGTAGTAGATCCTTAGGTCTTCTCGTCTAGAATATTTTCACTTCAAAACATATTCTCTTATCTTGGACCTGTGGTCTATGGTCCCATAATGCTTCCGTTGCACCACTCGGATATTCAAAGAAGACCTCTATGCTTTCGTTGTATAGTGTTAGGCTTCCAGATATTTCACAACAAGGATCTTCTTTGACTCTATAACACAATTTTTGGCTCCTAGTTGATTCCACATAATCCAAAGTGGTTGTAAGGAACTTCATGTTACTTAGAACTATAACTGATCTAATGTTAGTGATGGAAAATGGCTTGTCGGGTAACATCCTGCTACAAGGTCATATGAGACTCTACACGTAATGAAGTTCTTACCCGATGTCATAAATGTTTCCAAACTTCAATTCCTCCAATACACAATGTTAAGCCTCTTTCAAGACCTTGAGCCTCTAATGCACAATGTTAGTATGATGATCAGCTACCATTCAAATCTGTATTCGTAATGCCTTTACTCTGAATGAAGTTCCAAGCTGATTTATCACAAGCTCAAAAAGTATGACTCCATTCCCGCTACACGGTTGCTTCCTCTACACAATACAAAGCCTCCTTTTGAAAATGAATATCAGGTAACATTTTGTTGCATGGTCGCAATGAATCTACAGAGAATCAAGTTCTGACATGTTGTTAGTTGTCAACGGTGTTTAGCTAACATTCTGTTGTATGGTCACAATGCCTTACACAGAATGAAATTTTGAGTTGATTTTTGAGAGATTCTTTTATTGAAAAACTAATATTAGGTGCCATTTTGATAGATTCCCATGATGGCCTCTTCATAGAATGAAGTTCTGACTAGACGTCAATGTCAATGGTCATTCATCTAGCATTCTCGCTGCATGGTCACATGCCTCTACACAAAATTATGTTCCGAGATGACATTTGTGAGGTCAACTATCTACACATGTCAAGTTGAAAGATCTCTAAGATTAATATTATTTAAAACCTATATCCAAGTTATAATAGGTACTCAAAAGCTAATTAGGAGATATGTCTATAGCAATAATCAAATTTTCTAAGTAAGAAAATCCACTTAGTATGGTAAAACTTTATCTCATCATTTTCTCACAAAATCTGATCTCTAAACAAATACTGCATACTATTCATGAATATGAATTATGCAATATATAATTGAAAAATTGTTGACTTACCAATTTTAAAGGACTTTCACTTTTAGGTATTACCTGGTCCTGGGTTGAATTTTCAACTGGTGGTGGAGTAGAAAACTCTATTTCCTTTGTAATAGGCCTCCATTCCATCTTTGGCTTTCCATTACTCTGATGGCGAGATGGATGCAATTTTAGGAAATTGTCCACCTAGTGCCCATTCCTCTAATAATGATCACAAAAATTCCTCTTAATATTCTTCTTCGGGATGAGGAATTCTTTCGCCATTTCTCAAATCTGCGCATGACAATATTGGTCTTTCTAATTTGCTTCGTTCTTGATGAACCACATCAAATTCTTCATCCATGTCCTTATTTTCTATCATCTTTCCATATAATTATTATGAAATCCAAAAACTACATGGAAAGTAATTTTTCATTGTCCAAAAATCATAACCATACTTCTTAAATTGAAAAATGGGATCGAAGTTTTAATGTTCTTATGATTATGGTAAGCAACTAGAGGTGGAATCTCATTACCTCTTCACTAATTTGTCTTACCACATCCTACTGTGATGATGAAGCACAATTTTCCTTCTCAAAATATTCTTACAAGACTACTAGGGTATTCACTTTGCTTTTATAAGCTTATCTCCCATTAACGTTCTTGCAGCATTCTCCAATATCCATTCCCACACTACGAAAAACCCAAACACCGTAAACCGAGGACGATCCTCGACCTGTATCGTGTTAGCATTGCCTTCTCCATTTTTACCAAGACCTCTTCCATCAAATCCCATTTTATCTAGCAATTTTGAACCAATTCCTCTAGTATTCTTTTCAAACAAACCAAATACTTCATTACCCGAATGTAAAACCAAATACGAGGAAGAATAATATTCTTGTGGTAAACAAATTACAATGCAATCATTTGCCATGGTTTCTGCATCTAAAGTTGAAGTTATTTCCTTATACTTATCACCACATTGCAATCTTGCCAAGAGCTCATCCTTGGTTCGGAGTTTTGATTTCAAGCCATCATTCTCCTCTTCCAAGGTGTAATACATTAATCGCAGGAGAGAGTTCTCTTCTTGGATATGGTGATTATAAGCTTCAATTTACTTGACCTTTTCTTGTTTAGACATCTTACCCATAGTGCACTTGTACCCTATTCAAAAAAATTTAACAAACTGCACAAATATTGAAGTAATCACTCTGTTAATTAGATTTATTGAAGCAAATATGGAGCTAAACCAGCTCTGATACCAACTTGATCCAAAAATGATCAAGTTTTTATCTACCTGATCTTGGACCCCTATAGGCTTATTTTATTTGCCGACAAGTTTCTCTTTTAAGTAATCAATTTAAAATAAATGCAAGAATGTAATGACAATTGCACATGATTGATTATGGAGTTCGGCAATAGCCTATGTCTCTGGGTTCTTATCAAACCATTCCACTAGTTAAAAATTGTAATTACAATGTTGTTTATTACAATACAATCTAATTGAATTTCATTTTCCTATTAGTATTCCCATTCTTCAAAGAACTCCAAGGACCAGTCAAAATCTTCCCTCACCTTCCTTATGTAGACTCTCCTTCACTTTGAATGACCTTCCCAATGCTATCAATGTGTCCTCATGCACTCGGTCGAGAATCTAGGCATTGCAAGTGATTAGTGTTGCTTAATGGACCTATTGGGCAGTTTGCAAATACTTCCACTCATAAATATTTCATCTACTATTGCCTAAAAATAATAGGCTAGTAAACAATATTTGCATATAGTAATCGTAGGATTTTATTATAATTTACAAAACTATATTAAAATTACCCTATTACTATTTTCCACAAAACCCACAATTAATCTTAACAAATAATAAGCTTCCTTCGTGTCGGTGTTTTTTTACAATGCAAGCGGTCCCTTATTTATACCCAAATGGGGCCGTAAAATAGTTCTAAAATATTTATCCTTAGGCTAATATTAGCCTCACTAAAGCATTTGGATGGGATAAATCCCATGGTGGGTGGTATGTATTTTTATTTGGGTTAAATCCCACATTAGGTGGATCCCAAGTCTTGATAAGGTTTTTAAAAGCTTAGCCCCCATCCTTCACGTGGATCTTTCCACACATGGGCCTTTGCCCGACCGCTACACCCACCACGTGGAAGCTAGAATATGTGTGAGGTTGGCAGATTTACATGGTTGAGTCTTCTTAAACGAGTTGGTAGTGGGATGAGGTGTGGGACGAGCTATGCGCGATTGGGATGTCTATCCATGTTGGTGGCAATGTAGTAATTTTTGATGCCGCCACAAGTAAGTGGTCTCACCGAGATAATAAAAATTTGACATAGAATGTAATCAACTCTGGTGAATAGCTTGATGTCTAAATCGATCCATAACTTGATGAACAAATTGATCAACAAATAATCCACTTGTCGCCTCTCAATATCAAAACCAATGGTATTTTATTCTTTGTGGCTTGAGGAGCCACCACGTCGATGATAATACCATAGTCCTCATGATATCCAGGCTCCCCTTCGTAACAAAAGTTGAGCCTCTTGCTCCCACGAGCTCTATCATTTTACGATCGTTGAAGAACAGTGGTGAAAATCCCTCCGATTTTTCCAATGCCCTTTAGCCATGTGTCATAGTGCTATTGGTACACTATTGACCTTTTGACTAGAGTTGACTTTATCATTGATCAAGTTTGACCGAACATATCTAGACCTCCCAATGTTCATTTCTTGCGTTCTTATAGTCATTGGAAACTTCTCAAATATATCTTCTACACCGATACAATTTAGGGATTTTTAGGTAACTTTTGATATCAAAAATGATTCCCTCATCACACCTCCCTAATGAGAAAGGATTTTAATCCCAAAAAGCTTATATTGGAACATTTTTCCATCCTGTCCTTAATATGAAAAATTTTCTACCACCTCGAAGGTAATACTATAGTAGACCCTTGGATATTCTCCTCTTCAAGCTTCTCACTTCGAAAAATTTCCTCTTATCCTGGACGTATGGGCTATGGGCCCATGTGGCTTCCACTACGCCACTCAGATATCCGAAGAAGACCTCCATGCCTTTCTTGTATGGTCCTAGTATTCATGATATCCTCACAACAAGGATCTTCTTTGAATCTATAACACAATTCCTTGCTCCCGAGTTGATTCCACATAATCAAACCTAGTTATAAGGAACTTCATGTTACTTAGAGATATGATTTATCTGATGTCAGTGATGGACAATGACTCGTCTGTGTACCATCCTGCTAAAGGGTAATAAGAGGCTCTATACAGAATGAAGTTTTGACCTGATGTCACATCCTTTTCCCGAGTACAATGCCTCTAATACATGATGCTAATATAATGATCAGCTACCATTTGATTGTGTGGTTGCAATGCCTTTACTCGAATGACGTTAAGCTGATTTCTCAAAACCTCAAATATGGTGACTCCATCCCCGCTACATGGTTGTTGCCTCTACATGGTACAAAACCTCCTGTTGATGATGACTATCACGTAGCATTATATTACATAGTCATAATTCCCCTACATAGAATAAAGTTATGACCTCGTCATTGTTGGCGGTGGCCAATGGTGTTCAGCTAGCATTCTACTGCATGGTCACAATTCCTCTACACAAAATGAAATTCCAAGTTGATCCTTTGAGATATTATTTTTTTGAAAAACTAATATCGTGTACAAATCGAGTTAGATTCCTATGATGGCCTCTTCATAGAATGAATTTTCAACCCGACGTTATTACCAATCGTGATTCAACTACCATTTTGCTGCATAGTCACAATGCCTCTACACGCGAATGATGTTCCGAGATGACAATTATGAGCACCACTTTCCACATGTGGCTGATAGATCTCCAAGATTAATATGAGTTAAATCCTATATCCAAGTTATAACAGGTACTCATAAGTTGATTAAGAGATATGTTTGGAGCATTAATCAAATTTTCTAAGTAAGAAAATCCACTGAGTATGGTAAACCTTTCTCTTAGCATTTTCTCACAAAATATGATCTCCAAACAAATACTGCATATTATTCATCAATCTAAATTATGCAATATATAATTGAAAAATTGTTGACTTACCCATTTTAAAGGACTTTCACTTTCAGGTATTACCTGGTCTTGGGTTGAATTGTCAACTAGTAGCGAGTAGAAATCTCTTTTTCCTTTGCAATAGGTCTTCATTCCATCTTTGACTTTCCATTACTCTTATGGCGAGATCAATGCATTTTCCAAAGAATTGTCCAACCGATGCCCATTCCTCTCGATTATGAGAATGAAAATTCCTCTAGATATCTTTCTTCTAGGATGAGGAATTCTTTCTACCATTTCTCGACTCTACATGATGAGATTGGTCTTTCTCATTTTCCTTGTTCTTGATGAACAACATCAACTTCTTCCTTAATGTCATTCTTTTTCATTATGTTGCCACAAAAGGATTATGCAAACCAAAAAAACTACATGGAAAGGAATTCCACATCATCTAAAAATCATAACCATACTTCTTAAATTGAAAAAGTGGATCGAAGTTTTAATGTGCTTATGATTATGGTAGGAAACTGGAGATGGAATATCATTACCTTTGATAATTTCTCTTACCACATCCTCACCCGTGATGACAAAGCACAATTTTCCTTCTCATAATCTTCTTGTAGGACTAGTGGGGTATTCACTTTTCTTTTAGAAGCTTGTCTCTCGTCATCATTCTTGGAGCATTTTCCAATATCCATTCCTGCACTAGGAAAACCAAAACCAAAAAAACGAGGATAATCCTCGACCTATATTGGGTTAGCAATGCATTGGCCATTTTTACCAATGTGTCTTCCATCAAATCCCATTCTATCTAGAAATTTGGATCCAATGCCTCTAGTATGTTTTTCAAACAAACCAAATGGGAGGAAGAAGAAGATTCCTATGGTGAATAACTTACAATGCAATCATCTGTCATGGTTTTTGCATTTGAAGTTGAAGGTATTATCTTATTCTTGTCACCACATTGTAATCTTGCCAAGATCTCATCCTTGGTTTGCAAGTCCGATTTGAAGTGAGAATTCTCCTCTTAAGGAGTAATACATTGATCATAGGATAGAGTTCTCCTTCTAGATATGGTGATTATAAGATTCAATTTCCTTGAGCTTCGCTGTTTAGACATATTTCCGTAATGCACTTGTACATTGTTCACAAAAACTAAACCAACTGAACCAATATTGAAGCAATCACTTTATTAATTAGATTTACTTGAATCTAATATGGAGGTAAACCATCTTTGATACCAACTTGATCTGAAAATGATCAATTTTTTATCTACCTGATTTCAGACCCCTATAGGCTTATTTTATTTGCTGACAAGTTTCTCCTTTTAAGTAATCAATTTAAAATAAATGCAAGAATGTAATGATAATTGCACATGATTCATTATGGAGTTTGACAATAGCATACGTCTCCAGGTTCAGTATCGAACCATTCCACTAGTAAATATTTGTAAGTATAATGTTATTTCTTACAATATAATCTAATGGAATTTCAATTTCCTATTAGTACTCCATTTCTTCGAATAAATATGATGACCAATCAAAATTTTCCCTCACCTTCCTAGTGTACACTCTCCTTTAGCTTCAATTGGCCTTCTTGACGTTATCAATGCATTCTTCGGCACTCTTGTCAAAAATCCATGCTTTGCTAGTGATTAGTGTTGCTCAATGGGGCTATTGGGTAGTTTTCAAATACTTGCAATCACAAATATTTCATCTACTATTGCCTAAAAAATAGGCCAAGAAACAACATTTGTATATAGAAATCTTAGGATTTTAATATAGTTTACAAATTATATTAAAATTACCCTATTACTATTTTCCACAAAATCTACAATTAAGCTTAACAAATAATAAGCTTCCTCCATGTCGGGTGTTTTTACAATGTAAGAGATCTCCTATTTATACCCAAATGGGGCCCTAAAATAATGCTAAATTATTTATCCTTATGCTAATATTAGCCTCACCGTAGCATCCGGATGGGATAAATCCCATGGTGAGCAAAGATGTATTTTAAGGTGGGTTAAATCCCACATTTGGCGACGCCTAAGTTTTGAAAAGGTTATTAAGTAGCTTACCCCCCATCCTTCACATGGATATTTCCACGCATGGGACTTTGCCCCACCGCTTCACCCACCACATGGAAATTAGAATATGTGTGGGGTTTGGCAGATTTACATGGTCGAGTCTTCTTAGCTGAGTTAGTAGTAGGATGAGGTGTGGGCCGAGCTGCGTGGTTAGGATGTCTATTCACATGGGTGGTAATGTGGTAATATTTTCCACTCATGTTGTAAGTGGTCTCACTGATATAATATAAATTTGATCCATACATTATCGCATAGAATGTAATCAACTCAGTGAATAGGTCGATGTGTAACTCGATCCATTACTCGATGAGAAACTCGATCAATAATTAATCCACTTATCAACTCTTAATTGGAAAAGTGATCATATATCATTCATGGTGGAAAGCCACGTGATGGCTTGAAGACCCACCACGTCGGCTATATACCATAGTCCTCACGCCGCCAGGCTCCCCTCCATAACAAAATTTGAACCTCTTGCTCCTAGGAACTATATTAATTTATGATCATCAAAAATGGCGATGAAAACAACTCCAATTTTTCCAACACCCTTCGGCCATGTGTCACAAAGCTATTGGTCCACTATTGGGTTGTGTACTAGAGTTGAATTTCTTGTTGACTAAACTTTTATTGGACATAACTAAAGCTCCCAATATCGATTTGTCACGTTCTCATAGTCATCGGAAAGCTCTAAAAAATATCTTCTACAATGAAATAATTTAAGGATGTTTAGGGAAATTTTGATATAAAAATGATCCCCCAATCACATTAGGACAAAAATGTAACCTTAAACTTAACCCTTTGATGATCCTAACCATTCCTAGTACTTTTCAATCTAGTTGCACTAATCCTTTTGGTACTGGCTCATACTTTAGACCTAACTGATTTTTTATTTTCTTCGGCATCATTGAGATACCCGCCCTTGAATCAATCATGCAATTGTGTACTAAGTGGTTTTTGACAATCAATGACACATAATGGTGGAGGCTTCAAATTCTTGCTTGGTTGACCCCCATCTTTTTGCATTGCATTAGTGAGAACTTTCTCTTGTCTTTGGTTTGATCCATTTGAGGCAGACCAATTTTCCATTGCAACTTGCAACAAATCTCGTTGTCCTAGAATTGCTAGTGACTCCCACATGGAAATGTTCATATGTGTTTTCTTCATCTGATCGAGGATGTTGAAAGGGAGTGGATTTTCATTTTGTTGTCCTTTAGCAAGCACAACCTTTTTTGGAGCTTGAATAGGCACATGTGCTGCTGTAATAGGTGCCTTAGGTTGATTTGATACATTTGGGGTTGCACTTTTCTTATTAGCACCTTTTGGTGCGAGAGTGGGTGAGAAACAATTGTATTAGATGGTTGACCCTCCTCTATGTTCCTCTTCTTTGACTGTGTATTGGAATCCACACCATGAAAAGGATGTTGATTAACTCAACAAAAAATTTATGTTTGCCAATTGACCAATGTGGTTTCCAACGGAGGTACCTCTTATTGGGTTTCTTGTTATTGATTTCCTTCTTGGCTTGCTTCTCGGGACACACCAACAGTCTACACCATTAGATCCTGATTCATTACGCCATTGAAACACATTGATTCATTAGGAGGTAGATTTTGGGGCTAACACCACTCGTACTCTTGTGCCATGTTGTTTTGAGTTATAACAAGGGCTCTTGATGTTGAAACTACATTTGGATCATATGTTCCAATGGCCTTGTGGCATGAGTTTGTACTTGGTTTGGATTTTGATTCAGAGCCTGAGTTGTTGCTCTATTTTTCTGATATGGGGGCATGGCTTGATACTAAAATTAAGGCTAATATGGTCTAGAACTCTAAGGTTGTTGTCTCTTGATAGTCACTAGCTCATTTCCTAGGCTCGTATTTGTTTCATAACCTTCTATAGTTCCTTGCAAGTACTTGAAGAAGTAGAAGCCTCACTATTGCTTTGATTTCTCAAAGGTGGAATGGGATTCAACTCATGTGTTTGACTAGTTCTAGAAGTTCCCATGTCTAGATAGAGAGGCATTAGTGGCCTTGGTGCTAGCTTACCAACTTAAATTAAGAATTTTTCCTTCCCGATAGTTATGTCGTAGGCCCCGGTAGATTTGTTCCTCCCATTGATTGGATCATCATAGCAATGTCTGAATTTATAGCCTTCAAGAAGTAAAGGAATGTACATTCGATGTTTGTCCGAAAGCTATCAAAATCCTATCCAATGTCCATTGGAAATGAAAATTAAAATATGTCATTTTATCGTTAGGAGCCCTTTTGATTGTTATCAATTGTTCTAATAAAGACAGATTTTCTTCCATCTCCGTGAACTGGTTGAAACAAGATAAACACAATTGATTCCAATTCTCGATAGACCCTTTTTTTAGTCTCCTAAAGCATTGTAAGGCCATACCCTTGAAAGATGAAGCTAATAATTTGACCACAACATCCATTTCATTAATTTCATGAATCACATAGACATTTGCAATGTCTTAGATGTGGTCAATAGGAGTAGTATGGTTTTCTCTATGAAATAGGAAATGTTCTTTAGTTCTGCAACTGGAATTAGGTTTTGATCATTTAGGGAAAGTGGACTACTTCCCATGAAGTTGAAAAATGGATTAGGTGGTGGTTATTATTCTAGATGTTCTATTATGATTGGCCTAAGAAACCTGTTTGATCGGAGAAAAGGTCTACTAGGTGGAGGTGTATTAAAAGTGTTGTTAAGTGGAGATGGTGATCTTTATGACCTCCTTCCTCTACCTCGGTGATAATTACGGTAGAAAAATAGGTCCTCTTCTCTAGTATCAGACCTAGTTCAAATTATCCTCATGTACTTGGGTAACCCGTCTTTCTTACACCGTTGAATTCTATCCCTTTGGAGTCACCAGATGTGTTGGGGAATTAGCCTCAAAAGGTGAGAGTATTGCCACGCACACTATACTCTATAAAATTAGAATGGAACTTTAAAGGACCTGTATATTTGATATTCTAGCAGTTGAAAATTGTTTTGAAATGACACAACCGAAAAACTGAAAATGCAAGACATCCGAATGTTTGAAACCCCAAAATATGAAGTTTGGAGAAGTTTGAAATTCTAAAATCCTGAGATGTCTGAAATCCCAATATCCCAAAATCCAAAATTCAAAAAACTTTGAAATTCAAAAATCTTTGAAATTTTGAAAATCAAAATCTCAAAAAACTAAAAATACCCTTTTGAATATTAGCCTATGATTTATATATTGGTTCAATTTGGACTAATTTTAAACAAGTTACAACATTGAAAATTTATTTTGGAGTTCAGCGTGAGAAGTGAAAAGTCTGAAATTGGAAATCTGTAGTTTTCTAATTTTGAATTTCTTTAAAATTCCTTCAAAGCTCATGGAATTAATTCTTGGTCCCACTAGGCGTGCCAAAACTATTGATACGTAATCATAGCGACCCTTGATTGTTTATAACTTGATAGATTAAAACTGCTACTATGATTGCATAACATGGAGCTTTTCCCAAAGTGTGGGACTTCATAATTAGGAAAGCTCTCCGGATGAAGGTCGGATCTCTTTCCTATTATAGTGCAAACTAATCCAAAGTGTAGATAGTTTTAAATCTAACCCTAATATAATGATTCCAAGGAGACAAAGATAGAGAAAAAGCATGAAAATTACAACCTCCTGTAAGGGAAGGTGATGCACCAAGAAGGATGTTGAACAACCTCCATAATAAACACAACACTACCAAAACCCTGTAATGAAAACAAAACCATACACAATAAACTTGCATGAAATGAAAGATCAAAAGGTTACAATATAACACAAAAGAGATTTTGAAGTATACACAGATCTAACTTTATTGCATTCAAAGTTGATACAATACATCACATTTAGGGCAAAAGGCATAGAGTTTCTACATTGCAATGTTCAATAGGGAGGTTTAGAATCTCCAAAAATTCTCTTACAGATAAGAAGAAGAAGGGAATGGCATATACAAGTTTTCCAACATTTTTAAATGAGCCCCTGCTCTTCATTATTCACTTCTCATCCCTGCTGAGACCTCCAAACCCATGAACCTCCAAAATATGAAATTTCAAACTTTTGGGAATCAAAACTTCAGACCTTTTGATTGAGGGTTCCATTGACCCTAAAAGGGGAGTTGACCCCAAAAAAATTGATCCTTTTCGGACTTCGAGTTTCGGATTTCGGCCTTTAATAAGTTTTTTCCTTTCTTGTTCATTGAAACGTCGAATCAGTAAAACCTCCAAAGTCTGAAAATTTTGAACGTTGGGATACCCATTTTTGCTTATCTCAAATATGAGATTCCTTCAATTTCTTTCCTCTAACATCATTACCATTTCCGAGCTCACTTATGCAACCTGACCGTCAGAATCAAAATGTGAGCTCCCATGGCCAAATGATCCCTCCAATTTCTCAAAGTGTGCAAGTTCATGTTTGTTCAATTTTTCCTGAGGGGAAAAATTGGATAAAGCAACAACCTTGACCACCTGATCCATCACCGACCCATCACACTCTTCTTGACTCATAATATTTGAGAGCATCCTCATGAATGCCACATCTGGACTAGATATGTCAAAAAATTGATGAAGATTTTTGATGAAATATCTTTTAAGGTAGGTTTCAATATTATTCCCTCCATCTTATCCAAAAAATATTCCCTAAGTTTCTCTTTCTAAAACTTGAAGAAAATATGCAAAATTATGAGGGAAATATTGTTAATTTATAACAAGAATGAAGCTCGGGAGTAGCTGTGAACAAAATCCTACCTGAGTAAATGATGGATTTTCTCTTAATGTTCACACAAAGCTAGTAAAAGTGAAATAAACTGAAGTCAATAAAAAATGTGTCATTTAAATATATGTAGCAAACCGCATGGTGCAACATTCATTGCAAAAAGGAGAAATAATTATGGTGTGAGTTTTAAAACAACTTCCCAAAAAGAGAGAATGATTAGTATCAAATATGAACACTTTGGCATATCCAAAAATCATTAAAAAGGTGTTCCAAATTGCAAGAATGGAAAAAAAAATGCCATACAGTATGAAATGACTACTAAATAAATGAAAAAGTTAGGACGTGATGCCTCGGTTATCACCACTCACACCTGGTAGTAATTATTAGTATTTATTCTACATGCTATGATAGGATTTAAGATACTCTAGGATTAATAAACGTGAATGAGATATTGCTACCAAAGTAGGGAATATTCTGCAAAAATATTCATCCTTTTGAAAAATGGGGGGAATAAAATAGAAGATCATGATTATATAAATATGAGATGCATGTTCTCTTATTAAGGGGGTTAAAAAATTAAATTTTATAAGAGAGAGATAAGTGATGTGCTTTCTTGAAATATGAATTTTAATGAGATGCTTGTGAGTTTTTTTACTTCTTCAAATTTTCTGTGTCAAGATGGTTGCAAGTGCACAACCATTTATAAACATTTATATCATATGTTTTATGTTCCGTTGTTCAGGAAATTGAATATCCAAAAATGAATTGTGTGCATGCTCATTAATATTTGTTACTTTTTGTTCTTAATGCAATATACTTTAAATTAGTTAGCTATTTTTGTTGTCATAATGTTTTTTATGGATCCTCTGAGTTACACAAGATCTGGTCTTGATGGCGGTATTTTGGTAATTGAGTTTGTGCTATAATTAGAGGCTTCTTTTCATAATACTAAAACACAATTTTAAATCCATAATACCGCCCTTCTCGTTTCTAAGAGTTTTGTAATCCTTTGAGCGTGTCTTAAGTATAATATGTAGTGAGTTGTGAATATTTTTGAATACATTTACATAATATTTCATGTGCAATTTCTTAAAGATTGTATGAAATTATGCATTCTTGGGATTCCATGAATGTGTATCTTCTCTCCATGGGACTATTTATGATTAATTAAGTATCCTTTTAGCTATAATAATTTATGGCATTGCTAAAGTTCTAAGAAACCTGTAATAGTCAATTCCATCTTTTATAATCTCCCAATCGCATAAAACATAAACCTACGATTGCTTAAATCCTACAACTCATCGGTTTTTCCTTTTCCTATAAGCATTTGTTAAGGGAATTTTTAAGTTTTACTTCCCTTGCCAAAAATATGCAAGAGAAGATGGAATTTCATGATGTCTACAGGAATAACTTGTGTCCAATTGCGGTGACATATGCACCGCTAGTGTGCTAACTTGTGATAGTTAAATAGTGCATTCATTAGCCATGATCATCCAGAACTGATTTACTTGATTTCAAAAGGAAACTAAGAGACTGAAGATTTCAATCATCCCCTTACATTTTTAGGTTACACAAAGGGTTCTCTCACCCAAGTCAAAGGTAGGGCCTAAAGTAGCATGGAAGGCCATCTCCTTTGTATGTGTCACTCAATCCCTCCAAATCTAGGTTCAAATGAGTTTTTCAGACATCTTCCTCTCTCTGAAAAATGACATAAAAAAATTTAGTCATCCTCGAAAAATATAATTTCACTCATATATTGCTTCCTAGTCCCAAAAGAGGTATAAGATTGGGAAGCAACACGCTTCTAAAGATGTTTTCAGGACTATTTCCTATAATTAAGATAACTACATGTCTCGTGGTAACATTTGTAGTGTATCGATGTAAACTCTTGTTCATAAACCATTACTTTGTTGAGATTTTCTAAAATAGAGCTCGATGTGAATTAATTTTCTCTATAATTTCCTAGTATAAGTGAGCTTACCATTAAATTTGACTCCACTCGGAGAGAGCTTTGCAAAATATTGTGAAAATTTCCAAAGTTGTGTTCAATTTTGTAAATAATCATCATTTAACAAGTTATTTCAATTGATCAACATATACAAGGTGCAAGACCTTAGTGGCGACTCTGATCTTTTATGAGTAAATATGGTATATACAAGTGCACAAATTTTTAATTCTCTTTGATTTACTTCTCAATTTCACATAAATGAAAGGAAGGAAATCCTTCTTCAAATTATAACCTAGCAAAAGATTGTTCCCAAAGTTGGGAAAGATTAATCTATGGATAAAATGCATTTGGAAAGCTTTGGGTGATCAAAGGTCAAAGGAATAAGTTGTACATGTTGCTGAAACTGATCAACCTTTAGTGGAAGATTATTCCATCACTACACACAGTTCTGGATCAAGTAGTCCTTGAGCCAAATTATATACTCCAATTCAATAGGGTGCTTCATTTATACGTGATTAGGGTATTCTTCAATTCCCTCATTTATTGATTAGAAATAATAGAGTATTTTGTGAAACTGAGTCATTAAAGGATCAATACTTTGAAGATCACACTCCATTTCCTCGAGATATCTAGTTCCTTACCGTTTTAATCCTTCTATTTAAACACCTCATCCAAACAATATGGCATAACCTCCACCTGACCCCCTTTTAGTAAATACTTACATACCTATAAATTTTCTTGGGATGGTTGGTTACTCAAACGATGTCCCATGTGATGTCGAAATAGACTATCTACATTTCGGGGAACAATGCAATTAGTGGAGATCAACATCTTACAATCTTCTTAAATACTATGGAAGATTTTGAAATATAATATAAGCATCTATTTGTAAAATTATTTATACATACTCTAGATGAAAATGTTAGGAAATGGTACAAGTCACTACCTGATGATTCAATTGATTCTTGGATAGAAATGAAGAATGCCTTTAAGTTACAGTATGGTGATAAGACTAACCCTAGGTTTCTTCTCACTAAATTTGAAAATATAAAGAAAAATCCGAATGAACCTATTCAGGATTTCAATACTAGATTTAATTAAACCTTGACAAGTATGCCTATAAATTTGAGACCTAGTGATGAATCTTTTCTGATCAAATATTCAGATGTTTTTGACAAAAAAACAACTAATGACCTAAGAGATAAAAATCCTTGAACATTGAGGTAGGTTTTTTCTTTGGTGGTTGTTCAAATCAAGAATAATATCAAGGAAGCTAAGGAACATCCAAAAATGAAGGGTGTAAAATTAATTAACCTAGAAAAACCTCGGATAAGTAAGGCGGTGGATCTACAGGAAGTTGTACGCACTCCTAGCAGGGAAGTTTAGGAGATTTCTTACAAACTTGATAGAGCTGAGAAAGTCATAGGGGAAAATCCTTAAGATCAAAATCAACCTCAAGGGCTGAATAGATTTGGAAATCATGCCCGAGGTGATCATAGAACATATGATAGAGGAAAAGGACCAATGGGGCTAGGAAACAAATAACCAAATCCTAGAGAAAATAATATTTTACCTGATCCTTTAATTGTTAGGGTATCTTTGGTTGAAGAAGATCATATCATTGAATGGTGTGATAAATTTTTCTTGCCACATTCTCCCTATGACCCCAATATTGATGATGAGGTCACTAATTAATCTGCTTTTGGTGATGTTTTTATGTTGAAATGTTATAATAATGCACCACATGGGGATAATTCTACTTAATTGTTAGGGGAAATAAATGTTGAATCCTTTTGGAACTATTTGGAATGGGTATTTTATTTTCCTCCTGATACTAATGTTGATATAGATATGGTTCATTATTATTTCAAATTACCTAACCATGATTTTGAATATCTAAGGGATTTAATGATTAAAAACTATTCTCATGGTATTCCTTCAGAGGAAGATAGACAACTATTGATGAATGTTGTTGTGGCTCAAGAACAATTCTACAACCTTTATAGAATAATGGTAAGAGGATCTATACAAACTTCAAAAATAAGACACCAATATTGACCAATATCCCCAAGAATGTTCCCAAGAAAGATATGCCAAATAAAGGCCTTATCGCTAATACTAATCCAAGTACATCCGATGATGCTCAAGCAAAAAAAATCTTGTCCAAAAAAGTAATTACTTTTTCTCTCACCATAGCTTTTCCCAAGTATGTAACTTGTGATATGGCTCATATTTTAAGCCAAATTAAAGTTATTATGCCCATTTTGAGTTTCTTAGAATCCTTGAGCATAGAAGAAGAGAATTTAAATATTTGGGATTCAAAGAGGAGATAATTTTCATAATAAAATATGTAAAACTAAACAATGTGGATGTCTCAACTACTATAACTAAAATGGAAGTTCCTCGGGAACAAGAGAGCATGGGAGAATTTTGTGAGATATCTTTAGGCACTTCCTTAGTAGAATCTTAATTGGATGTAGATCCATTTTTTACCTCCTAATTATTAGTTATAAGAGGCTCTCATTCATAACTTTATGTTTGACTCAGGAGCCTCATGTAACATAATGCCATTGGAGGTCATGAATGAGTTGAATATAAAGGTAAAAACAACTTTTGGAAAATGTCATGCCATGGATTCTAGGGAGGTACCAGTCATTGGGTATGTGAAAGGACTAGTTGTTCAGCTTACTACTTACCCTGGTAAATATTTGACCATGAATGTGGTTATTGTTGATTTCCTTACTAAGTGGGGTATGTTGTTATCTAAAAAATGGGTTACAAGTGTGGGAGGTAGTGTACAGATTGAAATTTCTTATGCCACCATACATATATAAAAATTTTGGTGAAATTGGATGGAGAGAAAAATATGCTCCACATTATTGAAGATCCCATGAATGCCTCTTATGAGGTATTATTTGTTGACACTGATTTGGAAAATTTTATAGGATATGCTGATTTTGAAGACCAATGCATAAATACTGCTACTCATTTACAAGATGTTGGTATTCCTTGGACCATGATATTTTATGGAGCATGCTCTACTATGGGAAGTGGAGCTGGAATAGTCCTCACATCCCCAGAACAAGAATCTTTTAATTTTTCATTCAAATTAAATTTTTAATGCACTAATAATATTGCAGAGTATGAGGCATTTCTCTTAGGTTTAAGAGTTGTTTGGAAACATGGAATCAAGGATATCATTATTAAGGGATATTCTGAGTTGATTGTGAAACAAGTGAGAAAACTATATGTAACAAAAACATGAATGAAATAGTACAAGAAAGCAGCTTTCGGACCTTATTGAAAAGTTTGATTCATTTAATATCATGTATCATGAAAGGATCCACAATTTAGTAGTTGATAGATTGATGTCATTGCATCATATTTTTCTAATTTTATAGTATCTCCATAGTATAATTATGATGTTGAAGTATTGGCTAGAGCTTCTTTGCCTGATAATGTCAAACACTAGCAAGTATTTGAGGATGATACTCAAATACATAGATTTATGAAGAGAAAAGATGAATTTTCTAATCAACATATTGACTTAGAGCCAATGGTTGAAATCTGTGATCGAAAAGAGAATATTTTTGGGAAGGAGGTGATCCAACTAAAAACAAACACAATTTTGAGAGGATTATTTTCCCTTGAATCCAACTTTTTAGTGTTCATAGAGTAATCAATAGGCCTATTTCTTATTCTAGAGATGTTGAAGAATGTAACCTAGGGACTCATGAAAACCTTAGGAAGGTATGGTTGGGCTATAATTTGAACAAAGAAGTAAAGCAGGCTTATACTAAACTACTAAGAGAATATAAAGTTTTCTTAGCTTGGTTATACTCTAAATTGAAATCTTATAAAGAAAAATTATTTCAACATGAGATACCTCTAGAACCCCATCCAAAACCATTTAGGTAGAAACAAAGGCCCATCATTCCCCTCTTCTCTTTCAAAATTAAAGAAGAGCTGATAAAGGTGAGAGATGGAAGAATCATACATGATTTGTCGTATTTTTCATGGGTGGAAAACCTTGTACCATTCAGGAAGAAGAATGGGGATATAAGAATTTGTGTTGATTTTAGGAATATTAACAAGGCATTAATTAAAGATAATTATCCATTGCCAAATATGGATAACATGTTGTAATTGGTTACATGATCCTAATTATTGTCAACACTGGATCGTTTCTCAAGGTATAATCAGGTAGTGGTGAAGAAATATTAAAAGTTTAAAACTACCTTTACTACTCCATGGGGAACTTATGTTTATGTTAGGATGCCCTTTGGACTCATGAATGCAGGAGAAAATTTCTAGGGGGCTATGGATGTGGCTTTTACATGACATATAAATGAATTCATAGCTATATATCAAGATGATATAATAGTATTCTAAAAGAAAAGTGGTGACCATTTGGGCCACCTAGAAAAAATGTTTCTCAGATGTAGGGAGTATGGGATTTCACTAAATCCCAAGAATTGTCATTTTGGAGTCTAAAAGAAAAAATATTGGGGCATATTGTATCAAAGGAAGGGGTCATGATAGATCCCGAGAGAGTGGAAGTAATTGTAAGGTTCCTATCCCCAAATCTAAAAGGGTATTCAATATTTTTCAGTCAAATAAATTTTATTAGGAGGTTCATCTCCAAATTTTCTGAGATAAATATTCCTATAACAAATATGTTGAAGAAAGACCAATTCATTAAGTGGGAAAAAGAATGTGTTCAAGCTTTTACTAGAATAAAGGAAGCACTCAAAATGCACCCATCTTAAGAAGTCTTGTCTACAAGAAATAATTTCAAATGTTTTATTTTTCCTATGAGAATACCATTACATTAGTACTATTGAAAAAGGATGAAGAAGGAAATGAGAAGCCTATTGCTTTTTTTAGCAAATCCTTGCAAGGTGCTTAATTAAAGTACACTATCATGGAAAAGCCATATTTTTAATTGGTGGGAGATACTAAAATATTTAGGCCTTACATATTAAGCTCCAAGGTTGTAGCCTATGTTCCCTATACCATGGTTAAAGACATCTTATCAAAAATGGAAATATCTAGTAGGAGATGTCATTGGGTGAACAATTTATAGGAATATAGTATGAAGATAAAAAATTATTAATTTTGTTAGAGGTTTGGGATTAGCAAAATTGATGGCTCAAAACAATTTTTAAGTGATGGAGATAAATTTAATCAAAGAAGGTGGTACGGACCCCCACAAAAAGTTGAGTAATTCAGTCTAGTATAAATATGTAATCTATTACTTGAAGAATTTGGAGTGTCTTGGACATCTAGACAAGAATCAAAGGAGAACACTTAAACTGGAATTCCAAAAATATGTCATGAATGATTTTAGTTTAACATGAAATAATCCATAAGGGGTGTTACTCAGGTGTATCACTGAAGAAGAAGAATCTCCCAAAATAATTACAAAGTTCCATGGGGGAGTGTGTGGAGGGTATTTTTATGGAAGAGTTACTGCTCATAAGATCTTGATGGCACGATATTGGTGGCCATCGTTATTCAAAGACACTACAGTATTTATATGAAAATGTTAAATTTGTCAACACTTCTCTAGAAGGATGAAAGCTACAAGTTCCTTCCATGTGTAACTAGTTTCAATTGAATCTGCTTTCAAATAATGGATAATTCATTTCATTGGAGAGATTCAGACTCTTCAAGTGCTGGACATAAGTGGATCCTATTTTCTCGCTAACTACTTTAGTAAATCATTGTTGAGGCCATTCCCGCCAAGAATGAAACTCACCAAGTGGTCATGGATTTTCTTGTGAATAATATAATTATTAGATTTGAAGTACCAAAAATATAGTTGTTGATAATTTTATGAGCTTCGTAGCTAAACCATTAGCAACTATTTGCAAGGAATATGGAATCAACCTAGCCTATGCATCAAACTAAAATCCTCAAGGGAATGGCCAAGTTGAGTCAAGTAGCAAAAATATGCTTAAAATACTCTAGAGGAAATTTAAAAATAGCAAAAATAAATGGGATGAACTTCTTATATTTGCCTTATGGAAAGATAGAGTTAATACAAAGAGAGCTAATGGAAAAATTACTTTTTAACTAGTTTATGGAGTTAAAGCTCTTTTACCTTTACACATGCAATTATCAACTTATCAATTTAAGAAAACAAATTATAGTGAATGATAAGTAAGTCCCTATGTGGCGAGGATAAAAAAATATTGTAGTTAGATGAAAAAGAAGAGAGTCTCACTAGAGGCATATGAAGTTTAGGGAGAAACTCAAAAATATTTTTGATAAGAAGGTAACTCCTAGGGAATTCAATGTGGGAGATTTGGTTTTACTTTGGGATAGTAGGCATGAATATAAGGGAAAACATGGAAATTTTGATGCCCTATGGATGGGACCATACTCCATTGACATCGGATTTGTGAACATAATTTCTTCTTAGAATATCTAGAGGTAAACTTATTGGAATTTCCTATCATGGCGATATCTCAAGATTTTTATAGACTAATCCCATAGAATCGGTTATGATTTTGTACAATGTACAAATTATGTTTTTTATTTTTTTGTTTCCCATTTTGTTTTCTATTCTACAGTGACTAGTTGTCTTGGCATATTGGTATTATTGTCAAGTATATCTGATTACAAGGCCCTATGTGTATTGTGAATGAATTTTTTTCCCAATGGATTAAAGCTTTTTACTTTTGTATTGAGTTATCTATTTGGTTCTTCTCGGTATCCGCATGAGGAGTAATCATCCCCAGTTGGGGCCGATGTTGGTGTTCATTTTGAGCTTGGACTATGTTTTGAAATATGTCCTCAAAAAACTTTCTACCCTTCATATCAAGGTATGTAGGATATAAAAACCATTGATTTCAAAATAGATCTATGTTGAACTAGAAAGGTAATAAACTCATTTGAAATTTTGTCTTACTAAATAGAATTATCATGTATTCTTAAAAGTTACAAATGAATCATGTAAAAATACCTGTAAATATATTCCTGAAATTTGCTAACGAATCATGTAAAAATACCTAAAAATTTCCCAAAAACATGTTTATTCCTACACCCAAAAACATGTTCTAGTTTTCTTTGTGGTATTAGATTTAATTTCAATTTTTGTAGAAGTAATATAAAATGTGCAATGTGAAAAATAATCCTTGAGACCTAGTGGAATATTCCTAGGAATATTTGTGAAATAAAAATGAAAAATGAAGATATAACCTCGTTCACTAAATTAAACACATGTAAAGATATCATTGGAGTGCGGAAACATGATTTTTATTCACCTTTGAATTTTACACATGGTAAAAGTGTAAAATACAATTACAATTTTGAAGCTCCGACGAAAGACATATGTTAACCTTGCAATCAAAGTCATCGTTGAGTGAATGAGTCAAATATGAAGTTTTACACCCTTTTGAAAAATGAAAAAGAATGCAAGAAAACTCCCTAACCCCACCATTCTTCAGGTAGATACACATGAATGGTTTATATTCAAAGAAAAAAGCACATCGAATGATCAAGATTTGAATCATTTATGCATGCCGCCATCAATGCACATTGTGTAGATCAAGGAGAGACTTTTAAAAACTTCTTCGATCATTTCAAATCTTCACTTATGCACATAGAAAATCTAAAATCCCTAGCTCTACAAAATCAAATTGTAAAGAGAAAAGAGTGGTTGTGAAAGGTACGTTTTATACAAGGATTTTAAGAAACACGGGTGCAAAGAAGAATATTTGAAAACTCATAAGAAACGGGTACGTTCCACATACCACTCTTGTATTTCCTATTTTTCCAAATTTGCGAGATGTAAAGGGTTGGGGAAAGCCAAAACACATAAGATCAAGCCCATGGAATTGGCATTTCATGTAACTTTGTGTCTTACCAATAATTTGGACGCATTCACAGACAAAAATATATTGAATTCTAACTTAAATGATTTTCTAAAAAAACTTCATTCTCTAGATAAAAGTAAAGGCATGACGACCATTGAAGCTTCAAAAATTGATTTAGCTTCAACATTTCCACCTTCCATACATTCTCCAGAACTTGTATTGATTTGTGTTGAGAATTATGATGAAAAACATTAAGAAGTTATGGATAGAAGTGGAGAAAGGGTATTAACCCTAACACCAGAAGCTTTTCAATTGATTCTAGGCTTACTGGAGATGAAACAACCCACAGGTATTACTATAAAGTCAGAAAAAAATATTTTTAGGATAAACATGATGATTATGATGCATTAATGAATTCTAAATGGTTAAGAACCCATATAGGATCCATCAAAATAAACCCTAAGAGGTTGAACAAGGATCTCTTTGTTGAGGAGGTTGAAGATTTAATTGTAATCTTTAGTAGAATTCTAGGATGGGAAACACCATACATGTTCCAGTAATGGATGTGCCATGTCATAAGGGTTATCTTAGAAGAAAGATGAAAATTTTGAGGGGCAACTTTTATATTTGCATTAATTCATGCACAACTTATGGAAATGGCCACAAAAATTAGAACAGGTGTTACGTACAACATCCAATTTTACATGATATATTATTTGATCTATAATATTGCATGTTGTAATACATTCCCCGGGTCTCCAACGTGCTATAAGTTTTAAAGATCACATAATATACAATGTATATCCCTAATTAAATCTAGATAAGTGGAAAGGAAATGTAATACAAGTGAATGATGCATTTATTACAATTATAGTCTTCCTCTTCAAACCAGAGTGGGAGAGATATAAAATATTTGGGTAAGTGCAACAAGTTGGTGGACAAAAGGGGTCATAAATAGATGTCATATTGCAAAACCAATAAAATCTCAACTTGTAGGGATTATTAGGAATACACGCACTCAAAATTAGAAAAATTTATATAAATATGAATCGTAGCATCCGAATCTAGTTTCTAAACTACTATTTTTTTTAAAAAAATGGACAAGTTTAGCTATATTAAATACTTAAAATTATATGACTTGGTTTTTGTTTTTGAAAAAAACTTTAAGATTGTAGTCCATTTGTCCATGATTTGGATGACCAAATCTTGTTATTTTTTTCATTTGGTGAAAAGTTAGATGTAGTTGTCTATCTTGGAATGAATTTTATTTTATATATTTTTTAGCACTATTTATTTTTAATGATTTTTTCCATGAAAGTGCTCTGAAAAATTTAGCAAACAGAGCGCTTTCCATTTTCCCTCCATAACTATATCAAAAAATATCCAAATAATTTTTTTTTTTTTAATGTGTATAGAATTTATCCATGCTCGGGATGGTATAAGTTTTATCACATTTTGATAAGTAAACAAAAGTTGCAAAGATATTAAACATAGACATGAACATTTATGGGAAAAAATATATTAAAGACCTATTGGTAGTAAAAATTATAAAATGATATTTATCTTATTCTATTCACTTTAAAATCAATATTTCTATGAAGATAACAGTCTCGTATTGATGGCACCATTTTTGTGAAATGTTTTCAATTTTTCAGCATGGTACATGTCTCGTGGGAAGAGCAAAGTTGAATTTTTTTACCCTTTACACTTCATAATGACCTTCCATAGGTTTTGGTTCGAGAAAAACAAAGATTTCCCAAGCCTTAGGGTTGGATTTGATGATATAGATAGAACCGTGATAGTAGTTTACAAACCACAATCACGGGTTTTTAAATAAGAACTACGATCACACTTTATAAACCGCGGGTGTGGTTTACAAAGTGCAATCACAGTTTGTAAATCATATTTACACAAATTCCAATGTTCTAATTACCATATGATTTTTACTATTTTACTTTACCGTATGAATTACTGTGAAATTCTGTTGTTTTCTGCATGTTTTTCTTATCACCGAAGCAAAACATCATGGGAGACAAGAAATGAAGTCAAAAAAGGAATTCGTTAAGTAAAAAACATCAAACGAATTAGAGGCAAACAGATTTCAAAATGTTGAGCGAATGCGGAATCTTCGTGAATCAAGAAGAGGTTCATCTTCAACCCCTACTATTATAAGCAATGAGGAACTAGGTAATGTTTCTATTGTCAATGTTGAAGTTGAATTAAATACTCGTGATGAAGATGTTTTTACTATCAATTTTGAAGAATAATTAAATACTCGTGATGTAGAAAATGTTGAAATTGAAGGAAACAATGAAAATGTGAATAAAGAAATTCAAGTTGAAACTATAGACAAGCAAAATTTGACAAAAAAACCTCCTAGGATTTTTCGTAAGAAACCTAATTATTTTATTGAAATTGATGAAAACATTTTGAAACCAATGTGTGAAAAACTTTCTGAACGGAAAATCAAAAGAAAAGCCACTTAAGTTTCGATAATCATTTTGAAATTTTAAATTATTCCCAAAGATGTTAGTTGTTGCTTAGTTTGATGAAATTGTATAAAATGAGACCTACATTAAACACATAGGATTGACAAAGATCTAATATACGTGGTCAAACCTCTACAATTGTTGAAAACCTTCATGATGCATATCACATTATTGGTGTCAAGAGATGCACTAGGGATAGTAATATTGTGCATTGTGTACTTGCTACTAGTGTTGTAAGTGAATCAATAAAAAACAACGTTTGATTACGCAAACAAGTCGAATGTTACAAGTTAATCGAAAAAATCTAATGAAAGAAATTGAAAGATGTAATATCCTTCAATCTCTCAATAACACCGATTTTTGTGAATTTTATGCTAGAGCACCGCGTAAGGAAAAATATAATTCTGATGCTATAAGAGAAGTTGTTATTCAATTTTGGCATGATAACACTAGAGTTTCACCTAATATAAGAGATGTTGTAAAATGGAGAGTTAGTTCTACTAATCGCAAACTACATCCAAAGCATTTCTTATATATGACTCAAACTCGCTTTTTTCGTAAGTTTGAACAAGAGAATCTAGAAATTAAAATTAGTTAACATTTTTTTGAAATGTTAAAACCATTCTATGTGAAAATCAACCACGCTCACACCAATTGTTGTTGTAGGTAACATGTTGAATTTGTTATGCATTATGCTAAATTTTTACGTATTCGTTCTATTTGTCCTTCAAAACTATGTTATTAGAATGTGGTGTTCAAGTTACACCAATATCTTCTAGGGATTTCATTCCTATGATATTTTGTGAAAAAAAAGTTGGACAAGTTTTTTATAGTCAGGATTGTTAAGATGGAATTTGTAGTACATGTGGTAGATTACCTAAATTAGAAAGTTACATCCGTGAGAAAATTGAAAGTGCAATAGGACATAATTCAGTTGAGTTTGATAAATATAAATTAGTTTCATACCAGTTGAAATATGGAAAAGAGTCTAAATGGTGTGAGCTAGTTACAGAACATATGCTTGTTTTTCAATTTATGAGAAAATTTAAGGATGAAATTGTTTATGAGTATGTTAGGCATACACAAAGAACTCGATGGTTAGATGAACAGTTAAAGATATGTAAAGACACATAAACTATTGGTACTATTGTTTGAAGTGGTTGATTTTGTAGATAATTACACATTGCAACCACAAATAGAGGTTCAATCAAAATATTACAACTCAAAGTACAAGTTCCCATTTTTGTGCATATAGCATTTATACATTTTCCTAACAAAGTACGAGAATGATAATTTTTTTTTAAGAGATTACCACTTTTATATCGTGATCATCATACTCATTCTATTGAATTTGTGAAAGGGTGTTTCCGGTTATTTCATGGAAACTTGTGATAGGGACATCCACTTCAAACAACATTATATATGGTAGGATAATTTCACATCTCGTTTAAGAATGCACAAATTTTTATTGGATGATTAGGACGCACGCCAAGATGGGTGTGCAACATATTTGGAGTTTGACTGAGGTTGGACATGAAAAAGGAGAGCATGATGATGCAGGGCATGTGTTAAAAGATCTCTTACAAAAGAAGATTTGAAGTACAAATATGGTGCTAAATTGAAAGTTGAAAAGAGCATAGTGGAATGGTGTATTGACAACATGACATGAGGTTCTCAAGAAAATTCTAGAGTTTGTAGATATTTTTGGTTGTAGAGGAACAACAAAATGCTAACTACAAGGATTGTATGACACTCACTGGGTCCATTGATATGCACTCATTTTTTTAGCTCAGACGCTACTTTGTGGGCCATATGGACAAGAAAGATGACATATTTTTGTGCATCTTGTATTGAATTTTTCATTGCTGAGTGTGATTCACAAGAATGGGTGGATGGATGGATTTGTAAGCCTCTAACTCCGCTTCTTAGTTATCAACCTCCACAAGCATTACGACTTGTTTCTGCAGATGAATTTGTAACATCGAAGGACTTTGATGAAATTTCTATTTTGGTGCGACAAGGTATTTATGGTTATTTACAATTTTTGTATTGAGTTATGTCCATTGAAATTTTAATATGTACAATTTAAATTTGAGTTGAAACCTTTTTTTGTAGGACATGTGTTTGCAGTTATTGCGACAAAAGACAATGAAGAAGGAACATACTATTTCTTATGTCATTGCATCGAGGAAAGAAAGAAGTTGACTTCTCCTGTTATAGATGGCGAAGATATTAAGTACCCTTCGTGGTCGGTGGTAATTACTAGAACTTGGCTTCGATGGTATCAATTAAAAAAATCCTCTTGTTTAGGTGTTTAAAGACTTTAAGACACACATGAAAATAATCTTATATTCATATCTAGTTCTAGCAACAAATATTTAGCTGTATAGATATCGAGGAAGGCCTAATAACAATATTCTTTGGAAGGTTTGAGAGTTAGATCATGAAGCAATCATGTCCGCTATTTAGAGTAGATCCGATCCTGATGGTTCATTGGAATGAATTTATAATGCTCATGTCTGGTATATATAATTTCTTTGGTATATATAAATTTGTTAGTTAGATAAATTTAAGTTCATATATTTTATTAAATTTGTGTATTTTGTATATATCTAGTATGGTTTTGATTTGAAACTTAAATTTCTTTGACTAACACTTTTATGTGTAGGTTAGTGGTGCTAGAAAAGCTTCCACCTTCACATGGTTGGCACTATTAGTAGAGAATTATAAATTCTCAAAGCTAAGAGAATCTTTCATTGTTTTACAAGAAAAGAGAAGCAATTAACAATGATTTATGTACCTGTGGAGGGGGTTCTTGGCTCCGGAGGAGGTATCCCAGAAGGACTTGGAGCTTAGAGAACTGAAATGATGCCTCCCCAAGTGTTTACAAGACCATCCCTACATGTGTACACAGTTGGTTTGGTGCCACGACCCACCATTTGTAAATATAACATTTGATAGCCTTACACTGGCTCAAAATGCACTATTCAACATGTTTACAAACAATAGGGCAGCGAGAGCACCGATTGGAGAAGGAAAAAACCGAGATAGGATATTGTAGAGGGTCCCTACACTAAGGTGTAGGATCAAATGAGACATCTCTAGGTGCCACGGAGTGCACGTAGCCACCCGTTGAAGTTGAATAATTTTTTGGTCTCAAGGCTCTTAAGGGACTACGCCCGAATGAGGTAGCCTGGAAGCAACGATGTTGTCGCACACCAAAACAAATCCTCCTCTAACATTAACTTGGCCACCTAGATGTGTCGTGTAGTTAATTTGGTGCCACAACCCACATTGAACAAAATATACCATTTGACATCCTTATAATGTCTCAAAAGTACACTATTTGGGACGTTTGCAAACAATACGACAAAGAGAGTACTAATTAGACAAGGAAAAACCCAAGACAAGCTATTGTAGAGGGTCCCTTCTCTGATGTGTAGGATCAAATGAGACATCCTTAGGTGCCATGGAGGACCTACGTAGTCACCCGTTCAAGTTGAATGATTTTTTTATCTCGGGATCTTAAGGGACTATGCCTAAAAAAAGTAGCCCGTATAATGATGTTGTCGCACACCAAAATGAAGCCTCCTCTAGTGTTCACATATCAATCTAGATGTTTTAGCACATTTGGTTTGGTGCCATGACCCACCATTTGCAAAATATACCGTTTGAAAGCCTTACACTGTCTCAAACTACACTATTTGGTGCGTTTGCAAACAAAAGGGCAGCGAGAGAACCGATTAGAGAAGGAAAAACATGAGACAGATATTTCAAAGGGTCCTTATGCTGATGTGTAGGATCAAACGAGATGTCCTTAGGTGTTGTGGAGTCTACATAGTCACCTGTCGAAGTTGAACAATTTTTAGGTCTCAGGGATCTTAAGGGACTATGCCCGAATGAAGTAGCCCGAAATAAATGACATTGTCACACAGCTGAAATGATGTTTCCTCTAGCATTCACTTGGCCACCCGATGTGTCGACACATTTGGTTCAAAGTGCCATGACCCACCATTTGTAAAATATACCATTCGACAACCTTACACTGTCTCAAACTATACTATTTGGCACGTTTGCAAAAAATAGGGTAGTGAGAGCACCAATTGGAGAAGGAAAAAGCCAAGACAAACTATTACAGAGGGTCCCTACGCCAAGGTATAGGATTGAACGAGACATCCTTAGGTGCCACAGAGTCATAATTGTTGAAAAAATTGTAATTGTTGAAAAAGTCACAGATTCTTCTCAGAAATAGAAAAAGAAGAAAAAGAACAAGAACAAGAAAAAGAAGAAAGTTGTAGATTCTTATCCTTTGCAATAGGTTCCTCTTCAACAAACTCATTTCGTTTTCAACAACTTTTTGAACAATTACAACTTTTTCAAGAAATTATTAAATCAAAAATTGAAAGAGAAAAAGAAGATGGTTATACAATTATTGGATATTGTGAATACTCACCTAAAAAATATCCTGAATAATCCATAGATGATATGAATAGTTACTCTTGTTTAGTGTTCACCCACTCATAAATAAATACATAAGCCTCTTCTTCTACTTCCCAAGCAAAACACTTTAATCCTCAAATGGTGAATCGATAGAAAAAAAAAATAAAAGAGGAACATCATTTCCTACTTCTATGGGGTCATCCAAGAAGAATCCTATTACTACTTTATCCAAGACTCCATCTACCTCTTTGAGCAAGTCTCTTGGACCCCCTCTTGGAAAATCGATTTCTGGTTCAATTATTCCTAAGAATGAAAATCCTACTCATGTCAAGGATTCCACAGTTCCTAATGTGCCTACCACTTCCTCATATTTTTACATCAATGACCATTTTAAGCAAGATAAAATTCAAATATCTAAATATGAGTACATAAAAAATCACCCCAAGAATTTTGATAAACTTGTCTAGCTTATCAAAGGAAGTAGTAAAAATACATGTTCCAAGAATCCTACTAACACTAAAGAATCACTTCCCACTCCTACAACCACTCATTCCTAGAACCTTATATCCTTAAAATCCCCCTCTTCTAGGAAATAAGAACCTTTCTATCTTTTCTCGGTTGGTCAATGGACCTATAAATTGAATAATTGCATTATTGACTCTCATGCCTCTAACAATGTCATGCTTCTTAATTTTGCTAACTCTATTGGTATTACTCTTTTCCTGCTATTAGCCATTGTTACTACACATGAAAAAAAATTACCTCTTTTTGGCCAAGTGAAAGATTCTCAAGTAGAATTTACAGACTTCCCTAATAAGAAAATCAAGATGGAAATACTTGTGGAAGACATGCTAGCTACGTATGGCATATTTTTGAGCCAAAGTTTCTATCATGATATCAAGTGGGATATAAAGATGGATTGGTCATACACCACCATACTCATAAAATGGTAAAATGAATAATATCCTTCTCATAAATAAAATTAAATACATAATTGAAAAACCAAATGACCCAAGGGAAGACATCTTATTTCAAGATTCAAGTTATTAAATAATTTTCATGACTTAAGAGGAAAATGATAAGTTGCCCATGTTGATGGAGGAATACACATGCTTCCCTTAATTTCTTAACAATTGTACTCGCAATGTTACACCATACTAACGTTATATTCATATATGTTGCACCATAGTTTTTTCATTTTAAATCAAACATACATATAGAATTAATATAGATAGAATATACATATATAGAAGGATATCATGTGCAATGAATTCGAATCAAATATAGAAGTAATATCATTATGAAAACCAACAAATGGATATATAATGTATCAAACTAAGTGTGTTGAACGTATGTCTCTCGAAAATATAAGTTCATAACATATGTGCATCTCGAACTAAGTGTGTCATATATATAGGATCACATGTGGTCACATACGGCTATATATACAATGTCCTATGAAGAATCATGAACTAGGACCAATAGGCCCATATGTGTGTGTGTGTGTGTGTGTGTGTGTGTGTGTGTGTGTGCGCACATCCACGTCCTATGAATCTAATCATGACATATCTTCCCTCTCTTCACCCCGCTAGAAGTAGTATGTCAATGACTTGGGGATGTCGTGGAGGGAGATGTAGCTATAGATTTCATCCATGTGGTCCTAGGCATCTCTAAGTAGGCCCGTAACCTAACTCGCACATTCATAAACAACAAGTATTTAACACCCAGATTTGTAAAATACGTTCAAAATTTAGAAACATATAATTTAGTTAAAATACATGTGAAATATTACCGCAATGTCATGATCCCTATCAATTTGTCGTTGACATGTGGCAAGGACAACAATAGACTCATGAGAGGTAAGCTACATACAAATAATTAAATTTCAAATTAAATATTTCATGTACAAAATTTGATATTGTAGATTTAAGTAATAAGAAATAATTCCTAAATAAATTTAACAAATTTGAAAAATTGTACCTCAATTAGTGGATCTGCAGATGTTATGGTAGTATCTACAGCAGCCTCCATAGTCTACATATATGGAGGAGTCTCTCTGGCATTCATAAGCTATACAAAAAACATGTACAAATCAATATTAATCTACATGACTGCCACATAACAGAGCCAAAGCATAATCCACGTGAACTTCCACAATTAGAAACATAGTGTAAAGAGAAAATAACCTACATGAAATTCACGTCAAGCATGATAATAGCCTCGGTTCCCAGAGAAGATGATGACCCATCAAGCTCCTGTATAAAAGACAAACATATATTAATATGTGCATGTATAGGTGAAACATTATAATAATAAAAGTACACAATGAAATGAACTTTTAAATTTAAGTACAACTTGAAACTTACATTTTGTAACAAGCCCACCATAGTAGCTAGCATGTCGATGCCGATGTTTCCTTTACTGGCTCTTACTATTTAAAAAAAAAAAAAATATTTTTTACATGTATGTACATAAAGTACAACGAAATACATATATATTAAAATCTCAAACATGAATTAAACTATTATATATATATATATATATATATATATATATATAAAGTAATTTTTTGACATTTACTTGTGAAAGACCAAGATCCTTTGCACCGGTTCAAAAAATCCGCCATCATCTCGTCTAGGAAAATAAATCATGTGATCCAGCAAATGAAGTCTCGCATGAAGTCCATATGGCACCACATGATCCACAGTGGTGTGGTGTGCTAGAACTGGAGCCTCCACCAACATCACCAGATGCAATCTACTCACTATGCTGGGTTAGAGTGTCAGTGAGCTCCCTCAATGCATGTAGTGTGTCAATCTCCATAACCTCCTTCACTGTAGGAGGGATAACTGAAGGAAGTGGGGTTTTGCCGCATGGGGGTCCTTAGTTTACCTATGCGTACACCAATTCTACTCTATGTAGAGCCACCACCTCACCCATAAAAAATAGAAAAGTCAAAATAATTTGGGACCTCATTAAGCACGAAATCGTAATATAATTTCTTCAAAAATAAGAGAGTAAACTCATTGTTGTTGCATGGTTGATAACAAAAAACCATCCACCATCGGTCCCAAAAAAATTTTCTTGATTCGGTCATCATGGCACTAATTGATTGCAACCGTTTACAAATAACTGCGGGGGGGCATTAGTTCTTGGGTCAGTAAATAATGCAAAAATGTGGTCTTTTCCAAAAAAAATGTCTTTTACAGCTGCATGGGATAATTTATCTGGATACCACTTCCTACAATCACCTCTAAAGGTATTCCATCTGTCTATTTAGTTGGTTGTGGAGTCAACTTCGCCAATCAATGTTTGTAATGTGTTGGCTAAAGTCACGTGGGATAGATTTGTGGCATGATTTTGTCTTATAGTCTTAATAAGGTTCTCAATGACAATTTAATTTTTTCAAATTCTTCCAATGATATCAGTTTTTTTTCCTTTCGGTTTCGTGGGGACAGAAGGAGCCATAGGAGGCGGATCTATGTTTAGAGGAGGGTTTTGTGGAATGTTTGGAGGGTTTTGAGGATTGTTTGGAGGGTTTTGAGGAATATTTTGATGGTTTGCAGGATTACAAGTTTGCCGAGAAACTGAGAAAAAAATTGTATACATAAACAAAAAATTGAAAAACCCATGAAAATCACAAAAATAACCTAAAATGCAAACAAATTTATCAAAATTGAGGGCTTACCTCTTTGTCTTGGGGGCATGGTTGAAACTATCATGATCCAGAACTCTGAAGAGTAATTTTTAGGGGGTATTCAAAGCATGAGTACCAAAGGTCTACGAGAAATTGTGGTTCGAAAGGAAAAATGGGGGAAAATGAGGAGTCACAGGTCTATTTTTTTGTCTCAAAGAACCACGATCACGGTTTGAAACCGCGAGCGCAGTTTTAAACTATGCTCATAGTTTCAAACTGTGATCACTGTTTTAGGTTCAGAAATCATTGAGCCTATAAAAAAATTACGCGAGCGTGGTTTATAAACCGCACTCATGGTACCTAAATTTTGTGTTTTATGTCCACTTAATTCTCCACCAACTTGTTGCACTTACCCAAAAATAAAATACTTGAATATTGTTGTTTCTTCATTCAATACAGGATTTTCACTTACATCGAGTAAGTGGATTTGATGGGCTTTTACGCAAACCGCCTACATATATCGATGACAAAAGTGCTTGATGTGAACTCTCGGAAATTGGCACCAAGACACAAGTTGATTGTAGGCAAGCATAAGAATAACATTATGTTTCCTATCACAATTGGGAGGTATTCTTAACCCTCTATCAGAAAAGCTAGATTGACGGAAGGGGAAATTGAGAGGTTTAACATGGATAAATTTGAACCTAGACAAAATTATGACATTAGGTGGGTTGTCGGTTCGGTTGAGGATGAAACCAATTTGAGGACTATTGGATGAAATGTAGGGATTAAGAAGAAGTCCGGCTCATATATTTCTCTAATGACCCTTAGGCGGGTGAATGATTTTAATATTTTTGTGGTGCCTCAAGGAATTTTATATGATCAACAAACAATAAGTCAATACTATATTGATCATAAAATTGAGTCACAACTCATTGCTCCTATAGTTTGGGGTTAATAAAATCAAGACAATTCACATGAAAGAATAGCTAATGTGATGATAAGGGCCATGACTTGGTTGAAATGGAAAGGTATGGACTTGTCCATTCAAAATACAAAAGTGTTGAATGAATTTAGAGATTTGTGAATCTTGAAGGAATATATCCCTCTTTTGAAGGAGGGAGCTAATAAGATTGATCCATTAGGAGAAATATTTCCTCAATTTCCTACCAAGAGACTTCCTTTAGAAAGTATTTATGAATGAAATGTCGATACTAGTGAGAATGGAAATTCTATGCCTAATTTAAAATCAAAGACATAACAAATTCTCTTGCAGACTATTCAGAATTCACCTATTACCTAAGTGGTTCCCTAAATACTAGAAGGCTAGGTGTAATTAAACCAAGCACTCCTTTAGTAACATTTCTAGGATCATTGATCACCGGGAAAAATATAAGAGGAATCTTGGCAATTCTTGACCCAAAACTCAAAGTGTAAAGTTCTAAAAAGAGAGAGGCACCTGACCTCAAGTACTTTGAGAGAGCTACAAATAAAGCTAAGATAATACTACCTTTGGTAAGGGATACTATCATTTCAGTGACGGAAGGTGGCCATGCTTCAAAGAAACATAGAAGAAAGGATCCATAAGTTATTTATCCAATCCCACTTACTATGACTTAAAGAGAACTTTTATTTCACTTTGGAAGAGAAATAAATGACACAATAGGTCTAGTAAAGAGTTCAAGTTAATCCACTAGAACCACAAGAGGTTACAACTTCAGTTTTATTTCCAACAAGGATTATAGTAGAAATATTTCGAGAACAAAACACCCATAATTTCAACATATCAAATCATGTCGGTGGCATTATGAGAGAAAAAGGACATGGTGAACTAGTTATGATGCATTGTATGGGTCGATGTTGCTAAGATTAGTCAACCATAGGAACAATTGAAGAAAACTATTGAAATAATTGACGTAGATGCATTTTAAGAAATCCCTATGCTTGAAATTATATATGTAAAGTTTGAAACATATACAATAGGGATACAATTATTTCCCAAGAATAAACACAAATGAAAGAAATTTTTCAAAAATCAAGTTTTGAATTAAGAGTGGGATCTTAAAGTACCCAAGTTGAGACTATAACACACTTACAAGAAAAAAAAATGATCAAACACTTGTAGGTGAACCATTTGTAAATGTATGTTACCTCTACTAATGATCAACCTCCAAAAGAATAATAAATGGTAAGGAAAGATGAATATTCCTATATCATAGATTCTTCTAAGGAGGTTTTAATTTAAATTACAAAAGAGGCCAGTAGACCAATGGAAAATAGTGTTAAGGAAGATGTGCCAATTAGTGATAAAGATAAAAAAATAACGACTAGATTCCAACCTATAGAAGAATAGGGAGAAGATTTGGTAAGATAAGAGGTTGTTGATAAACAATCCCATGAGAAGTTTCCAAAAAACAACCTTTAAAGGAAGAAAATGTTTTTGAGAATAAGTTACTATTTTAAATTTCAAGAATTGAGAAGGAAGCTCCAAATATAGATGTAGAAATAGTGGCTACTATAATGGAAATATTAAAATAAGATGCGGGTGTGCCTACTACTTTAGTGGAAAGAAAGGATAAAGATAAAGTATTAGTTGGTGATAAAGTTTCAAAAATATCATCCAACCCAAAATCAAGATCATGAAAAAGAGAAACCAAAAAAATAGCACCAAGTAGTGATAAGCAAGTAAAAACAGAGAGGAGCCACATGAAAAAGTACCAATACTACAAATTTTAGAACATTCCTCCCAAGAAAAGAAAAGAAATTGGTTCAAGTATAAGTTGTAGATATCACAAGTATTGCCTTCTCAAAACCTGAGAGATCCCCAAAGCGATCTAAGGTAGTCACTAAAACTCATGTGGACCGGCAACGGTTTAGAACTCTAGAAATAACAACCCCACATGAAGGTAAATTGAAATATTATCACAATGAGTGACTACGACATTACACATATTACACTTGGGAAACCAAGTAGAGAAACATTAAAGCAAGATATCACGGTTATTGTTGGATAATTTTGCAAAAAATGGATGAGGATAAAGTATCGAAAAAATAATTAAAATAAAAAATTAAGACACTAACCTCATATATATAAATGGGCATACCTAGGAGATGAAGGGTGGGAGGGTATCCCTTTTATCACCTCGAGAGTTTTTGATTGAAGTAGAAAAATCTAGAGAAAAGGCCATTGCTATAGATAAATGGAAAGAACAGTTATCCCAAAAGGGGAATAATATAATTAAAGAGGTTGCAAAGACATATACACAGATAAACATTAGATCCAATGATACAGATGAGAAAATCGAGAAGTGTGAAATTTAATTACATTATTGGGAAGGAATCATTCCAAAACTTGAAGCCATAACTCATCTTGAAGAAGACTTGGTAGAAAAAGAAGGGATTGTACCATCTGAGGAGAAAAGAGTTCAATATGTGAATGAATATTTAATAAAAATCATAATGGAGACCTTAAACTAGATCAAGGAAAATTTGACAACATAGAGACATAAAGTATTAGATTGTGTTGGTGATATAGATATAAAATTGAGAAAAATAATTTCCGATAAAGAGAAGTCTACTTTTTCAGATCAAGAAATAGATACTCTGTACAACTATTTCATAAATACATTTCTCAAGAGCCTTTCTCTTATGATACAATTCAAAGATTTATCACTTTGGAGAATATAATTATGGACATAACTTAGAAAATAAAAGAAATAAAAGGCACTCGAATGAGTATGAAAAGATGTGAAACAAGTGTTGATTATCAAGATCTATACAAGACCAGATGAAGATTATATAGTGCAAATGTTCCAATGGTTTGATGAGTTTATGAATATCATACCTAACAAGCAATATGATGAAGAAAGTGATGAAATTCTCAAAGTACAAGAACAAGTTTAGGCTTCTGTTTCTTAGAACTTATCTTTTTCATTTTGTTTATCTTCATTCATGACAAGTGGATACTTGCTTAATTTACAAATTTCAATTATGTATATGGTTTAATGAAATGCAATATTATTTCACTTCCTTTTTATAGAAACTTAGATCTATTATAAACAGAAATGCATTATAACATTGTGAATCATTTGGGTTTCTAAAAAAAGAAAAATGGGGTTCTATAGGGGCCCAAATTTCAAGAAATATATGTATAAATTTTGATATTATATAAAAAAATGTAAAAAGAAAATATACATTGTCAATATGATCCCAACAAATCCTCTATATTAGGAGCAAGCCTATCCAAAAGTCTATTCTTCCTAGAAATAAACTTCCCAAATTCCTCCATAACCTTGAACAAATACAATGTCTCTGTCTAAGTTATGAGACATGTTTAAATCCATGAGTTCATTAATACCGACCTTGGGGCCAACCATAATGTGAGTTAATTCTAATCTCTTCTCATACCGTAACACCCAAAACACCCCGAAATAGGCCTTCTTTCCTATAGCTCTTGAAACATAAGGTGGTGGAGGAATGTTTGTAGGAGCTAGAGACACAATTTGAGTAACTTCTGGAGATAATTTACATTGATGTTGGGAGATTGATTCCCTCCTCTGAAGTACTTCATAAAGAATGGTGATGCTCCAGGATTTTGTATATGCATGGATTATGATGGTTTCCTCTCCAAGAGAGAAAGACATTGCTCGAAATCATCCATCTTGCAAGAGACTAATACGATCATCCATAGAGGCTTCTTCATGCCAAATATTTTCTTCCACTAGAATCTCTTTCTCAAAATAATATTCATTACAAATAAAAGGGAAAATGGTGGTGTAATTACTCTTCACGTAAGGTGGACACTTAAGCCAAAAATTCTTTAGTCCTTCGAAGTTTTCCGATTTTCCCTCTTGAAAAAATGAAAATACGTGGTTTGAAAAATGAAAAACAAGGATTTATCTTGATTAACATCCCGATCGAGCTACCCGAACACCTAAGCTATCAATGGCCTATCACACTCTTCTTCATTCACAACATAAAAAAGAGCATCCTCACGAACTCCTTTGTCTGGACTTGACAAGTCAAAAATTGATGAAATATCTTTTAAGCTACGTGTCAATTCTATTCCCATCCATCATATCGAAAAAATATGCAATAATTTTATCAAGCTAAAAATTGAAGAAAATATGCAAAATTATGAGGGGAATAGTGTGAATTTATAGCTAGAATTAAGCTTAGGAGTAGTTGTGAGAAAAATCCTATGTGATTAAATGATGTATTTTGTATTAAAATTCACACAAAGCTAGTAAATGTGAAATAAACTTACGTCAATTTAAAATGGTGTCATATGGATGGATGTAGCAAATCACACAGAGGAACATTCATTGAAAAAAGGAGAAATAATTATGGTGTAATTTTTTAAAAAATTTCCCAAGGAAGAGAGAATTATTAGTATCAAATCCGAACACTTTAGCATATCCATAAATCATTAAAAAGGTTTTCCAACTTTCCCTCGAAATGGAAAAAATGAGTTAAGCTATGAAATGACTACAAAATAAATTAAAAATTGATGACGTGATGCCTTGGTTATCACCACTCAACCCTCGGGAGTAGTTATTAGAAAGTATTCCATATGGCATGATAGGATTTAAGATACTCCTAGACCAATAACCACGAATCAGATATTGATACCAAAGTATGCAATATTCTACAAAAAGATTCATCCTTTTGAAAACTAGGGGGAAAAATAAAATAGAAGATCATGATTACATAATTAGAATTTCCATCACATGAATTAAATTTGAGAAGAAACAACTCTGCAAGTAGCAACAAGACCAATTAGAATTAATGAGCACAAAGTATCAATAAATACCTTAGTTAAAAAAGGATAGAAACTCTTTATTCTTGTATTGATGCTTAAATAAAAGTATTAAATATTGTGGGAATGGAGGAAAAATGGTGAGGGGGGAAATGGAAAAAAATGGATATCTCATTTGTTCTCTCTAAGTACAATGCACTCTTTAGTTTACAAAATCAGTTATCAACCCTTTGAAATGGAAATGACCTTACAATTTATATGAAGAGAAAATAATATTCATATAACCCCCATTTACCCTTCATATTCCTTTAAAACTTTTCACATTCTTAGGAAAACTTTAAGTCCCCGTTTATAACTTAAGGGTGACTTATTACATTGAAAATAAAGTCATTTTTAATTACTTAAGGAATTATGAAAAGTGCAACCCCAACGCAAAATTAAGACATTGAAAAGAGACAAAAAGTGGGGGAGGAGAGAGAGAGAGAGAGAGAAGGAAAAATGATGTTGACGATGAAAGACTCTACCTCTTATAAAGTCCACTAATCCTTCTAGATGAATCAATGGAATGCTCCAATGTGATGAACTCTGAATCTCTAAACTATTTTTTCCCTTAGAAACTCCTTTATCTTGGCTCAAGGATACTTTCCAAGTTGAATAAATTGTTTCGTTGATGACAACAACTCCCACCCTACATATGATATACTAGTGACCGAACCATGTAGTGAATGTCGAAAGACACTCGGAGTCCCTAGGATAGATATTGAATTCCCTGTGAGAAATTCCCATGGATGATCCTGAATGATGATCCCCTTATGTTCCATTATGCCAAAACTAGCCCTCTCAATGCAAGTTAGTATTAATACCAAGTTCTCAAATGGAAGGCTTGTTATTTTTAGTACGAGGTGATTTTTCCTCTTTTTGACCATCCCGATGCGATGAATTACCTCATTCACTTCTTCTCACACTACCTTCTCCTTAACAACTTCTTGGGGTGAGTTAATATTCTTCACTATTTTTTGCTCCGAACAATCATTCTGGCTCCTTGTGATCTTCAATGCACACTACCTACACCACAACCCCTTTTGATGATGAATTTCCAAATATAGAAAGTTTGTATAGGAAAAATTACTATTTTAGGGAAGAGGATTTCCAATGTTTGGTTTGTGATGAAACATATTTTTTCATACTTAGCTCATCATTGTGGTCACATCCTCTGAATTTCACTTGATTTCACCCACTAAAATGTTATGAAATACAATTTTAAATTTTCGCTTGGAAGTGGCTTCAGGCACGGAGATGCCATGGCAGCCATTAATGAAGCTAAAAATTTCAGGTCTATTTTTTGTCTCTAATCATGATGAAATGACCTCTATTTTGATAGGTTTTTCATTTAGAGTCTGTGTGTAAATTTTTAGCTCATTTCCATTATTGGATTGATGGGAAATCCGACGAATGTGAGCTAGGGAAAGAGATGGAGTTTTTTATGGAAAAACTGATTCAAGGAAATATTCAACCTCATGTTATTTTCATCTTTCTCATCTTGAAAAATTAGGAAGTCTACAAAATATGGCATCTCAATCCGTTGAACGGTTTGAAAGATATGAACGATTCTTCGTCGGATGACTTCGAGGGTTTCTTCGAAAAAAATTCATTTCTCCACCATTTCAATCCATTATTTTTGTAAATTTTTGTGCATTTTGGTATTTTTATATGACTAATGATTTTATGGATTTGATCTAATGTGAAAAATCTTACTTTCATATTTGGCGAAAGTCCGACAGAGTTTCAACAAGATAAGGAGGCGTTGGGGAAGATGGACAAAAAAGAGCTAAGTGTCCTATTCATAGTGTGAAAATGGAAGGAGGTATATGGTAGGGTGACTTTTTGCGTCCCTTTGTCCAAAGGTATTAATGGGAATTAAATTACCACTTCGTACCTCATCGGGACACTTGTCAATCATCCGTGTAAGGAGAGGCCAAGCTCAAAATTGGCTCTCGGGCTTAATTTGCAAATGGGAGGTCACATTGTTGTTCTAGGGGATAAAAATGGTTGGGTGAATTTTTTTCTCCTATTTAAATTTTAAAATCGGAAAAAAGGGACATAAAATCTTGTCAGGCTCCTGGTGTTGAGATGTGTTCTCTTGAAAAATTGGCTAAGTATCGAACCTTGAGAGTGAACTTGTGAAGGCCATATGTGGAGTTCTCGATGGAGTGTTTTGGAGAAATTTTATATGTAATTGACTAAAAATTTCCATATGAATCCAATGGTGGGGTTATAACCTCTAGATTGATCCATTTAAGCCTTCAAAATCGGTGTTTTGATTTGGATCCCTGATTGAGCTTGAAAAAAAACTAGATATAAACTTTTTTCTCTAAAGTGTTGTGAAAGATATATTTTCACCATATTGTATATATTTGAACTAAATTATAAAGAAGTATTTTTATCTCCTAAATCCATCCAAATATCTTGGAATCACCTCACAAAACTCAACAATTATTTTGACCATATGCACTGCCTAGGCCTATGAACCTTGTTTTTGATGAAACTACCCCAACTCCTCCCCATCTTTCCTGAATATTCCAAAATCAATTCCATGATGTTTTTATACCTTCAATTCATCTCCATGTAAAATTTTTATCCTTTTTTCTTCTCTAAGGGGTTGCATCAATCTTGAGAAGGCCACTGGTAGCCCTTCCCAACACTCTGTGGAGAAATAGCAATTTTACGAGAAAATCCTAAAATAACCTACGGGGGTTGACTTGACTTTCCTAATTTGCCTAGGGGACTGATTTAATATCCACTAGGAGGTCATTCGACTGACTGGGTAGACTTGGGGTGCCTTTGAAGGGAAAAACTTGAAATTTTTTGCACATGGGTATCGTTGTCATGCTAAAAAATTATCAATTTTCCTGTTGCAAGTTTACATGACAACAGTTGGCTCTAGCTTAGGGACATGGTATGGACTGAGTGAAGTGAAGACATGACATGAAGAAACCCATAATGTCAATTTATAACACATAACTCATTGAATAATGCCTTATCCATTGGGCCTTTTCAGATTAGATTACAACATGCAAGAGAGATATAAAAAAGAAGGAAAAAAACACAAAACAAAGGAAAGGAAACACACAACACACCTTGAAAGGGAAATAAAGACACCACGAAAAAAAGAAAAAACACCTAAAATAACCTATGATACATGGTGGGGTACAACTTGCTTTCACTAAAGTAGTGTTCATTCATTAGAAGTTAATCCTGAGTGGGAAACACTAAGTGATGTTGTTCGATGAAGCCATTAACTTGTTCTAGAAGGTATCCTCCTCTCCTTAACCTTTTATGAAATCTATCTGATTTCATGATCATTTGTATACTTGGTAGGAGTGATTCCATGTGATCTTCTTGATTCTTGAGGATTCCCTTAGAAATTTCATTGCTTTCACACTCTTTGAAATCAATCTCAGAGTGTACGCTACCTTCCGTGTCCATCCACACTACTAATATTTTTTCATTCTTGAATTCACGTTCCTAGACATATTTTCTATGATAAGAATCAAATTCACCCTTTTGACTCATATTAGTATGAGGTGCATGAACATTGGATGGAGGGTCAAAATGCCCTCATATCCATCTCCCATGGATATGTCTTGAGCTAAGAGGTTAATACTTAGCTTGAGATCTCTTGCAATCTCTACTATTTCTATAATGCCTTATATTGGATCCTTATTTCAAGCTACGAGGAGTTCCTCTTTACGTTCTTTCAAAAACTCTACATTTTGAATTTCTAGGCCACGATTAATAAGAATTATTTCTTTATCTTGACCATTAAACAATTCTCCAACTTATTTTTCAAGAGGAATTCCACATTTGAGGACTTCAAAGTTCTCTACTTCATGAGAGAAAGAATCCTTCTTTTCAAATGGGAAAGAAAATACCTCGCTTTCATTATTGCTTTCATCATTAATTGGCTGAAGGAGGGAGATCAGGTTCTTCGTCTTTCTTTACTTCATCATGGATACCCTCTAAATTGATTGAGAGTTCTGAATTAGACTCATTCCTATCTTGCAATTCCATAGCCTACATCATGAGCTCGAGACTAAGCTTAGGGTCTTCAGTTTCTTCCGCAGTGCTTAACAATTCTTGCACTAATTGTTCTTTCAAACCATTTGAGGGCTCATCACAAGCTGAATTTGTCTCTTCATGGATGACATACTCAAGAGAATATTCATCTCGTGAAGGGGAATGAGAAAATTTCCTCATCATGAAAAGGCTTGTCCACTGATTCCTCTATTCGAAATTCATCCAAAACTATCTCCTCTTCTTCGTGGTCTACATCATCTAGAAATTCAAAATTACCCTTTTGTAGTTCAAATTTTCTCAAATATTCTTCAAGTTCCATGCCCCTCCGGGAAGGAATTCTTATTCATATCAAGATGGGAATCTCGTCTTCCTCCTCAATTGTCACAAAGTACTTCATCCACTTGTTATCTTGATGTAAGATGTCGGTTCCCGGGCTTCCAGAATTATGTACCATGTACCTCATCTTATTCTCTTGAAGTAATTTTTCCATGTTTCCCTTCACTGGTATGGTTTTGGAAGACCAATTCATCCTAATTTTCCCTCCAAATTCTTTCCAAAAGCTTTGACTTACAAACATTCCAAATGAAACCAAAATTTTTGCTACCAAGATCGTCATCAAATCTTCTTGTCTAGAAATTTAGTGAGGGCCACATGTGCATATTTGAATTTTCTCATAAGTGGGACTTATTTGGATTCCATGGAATAGCAGGATCCACCTAATGGACTTGTGGAAAGTTTGAGATCCTTGGCAACCTTCACAGGCATCACATTGTCTGAGGCACTAGAATCTATTATGTAATTGTTTAGTACATATTCTCCAACAAGAAGGGATACGTAGAAAGGATCGACCTTGTCGGTTTTGGATGTTCTTAAGGAAATCATGTTTTTATGGAGGTGTACGTGGGTTTGGCAACATGCCTTTGGTACGAAGAGCCATGACATCCAATTTTGAACTACCACTCCTAATATACTAGAAAAATATCTCAAACTATTCGGGGTGAGTCCGCAAATATTCGGTTTCATTAATTTGTACTTTGGCTTTGTTTTCATATTTTATGAACTCGAAAAAGGAGCATATGTGGATGAGGGTGGTGAAGGGATTGTTTTTTTATTTAGGACGAGGTTTAGAAGTAGGATTAGATTTTTGGGGAATAGAGGGAATTTTGAATGGTACATTAGGATCTTTCAAAGTACTAGATTTGATAGGATCGGATTTAGATTTAGTTTATGAAGAGGCATTGGAAAAATTACTTGGAATCACAGGACCCTTATTACTAACTAAAAATTAGGTTTCTCAAATGCAAACTCCATGCAAGGCGGAAGTGGATATCCTTGACTGATTATTTTGTTATGTAGAGTCGCCACATGAGAATCTTGAGTGTTCTTTTTCTTTGCAAAAATGAATGAAGAGGATCCTTTCTTAGACTCGAGAATGATTGAAAACCAAACATGAGAAAATGGGTGCATCTTATTCATCACCTCCAAAATACTCACATAATCTTATTTGTGTGTTTTTCTCAAGTTCTTCGACCTCTAGGAGACTACCAAATTAATTTTCTTGTTCAATTTCCTCTTCATTTTATAGAATCCTACAACTTGCAATGACGAGTGAGGGTTCCAAGGAAAGCCTTTGGGGTGCTCCTGCAATCTGATTTTTGTTGTCTCTTCGAGAAGACATTTGTTCAAAATTTTACCTCTTCAATGATACCATTTCATTTGTTAATTATTTCAGTAACGGATCTATTCTCTCATCTCAAGGAAACTGGGCCTTACCCCTTGAGGGATTATTGATTTTTCCAGGGAGGATGAGATCATCATCAAGATCAAAGGCCATCCTTTGTGCTTCTACAATGTTCCTTGGTTGAAATATTTGTAGGAAAAATACTACCTCCAGTGATTGAGCATTTATGAAGAATGTCTTGATGTTGTTTTCAGAAGGAAAATATTCTTCTGGTATCCTATGGAGCCATCGGTCGAAACGAGCCACGAATTATCTCATAGTATTATTATCTCCAAATCACAACACCCTTATATTTTCACAAGTATGTGTGCTCACTTAATCTCCTACTAACATTTGGTTCATATTTATGATGTGCATAACTAACTTTCATCATTTCCCTCGGTTCATCCTGTAATAATAGAATGTGTTATGCAAATTCTTCTACATCATCACTAGTTTTATCTTCACCAGGTAACAAAATCATATCTAGGACACCCTTGGGATTCCTACCATATATAAGAAAAATTAGCTTGTGGTAATGTTAAGTCCCATTGTTTTGGATTTTCTCAAACTATGCAATGTAAGAGATTTCCCAAAAAAATTCACTAGTTACTTCTTCCCATCATCTGGGGTGATATTCACAACTAAACGTGTATTCATGTCCCAATTTTACTCCACAAAATTCTTTCAAACGTGACTCAAAAATTCATATCCCGATCTGAAGTAATTGTTCTTAGAACTCCATACAATCTAACCACTTCTAAAAAGAACAAATCTCCAGCTTTATAAACATCATTAGTTGTTTTACAAGTAATGATATTTTCCATTTTAGAGAACATATCAACCACAAAAAATATATAATCATTCCATCATTGTGTGTTAGGAAGTCTTAACATGAAATCCATACTCAAATCAATCCATGGCCCTCTAGGGATGAGTATTATTATATAAAACCCAGAATTCTATGCATGGCCCTTAGACATTTGACACACTCTACATCTTTTTGGAATCCTACTTTTGTCCATATTTACCTTTGGAAAAAAAAAAATCTACAACAATAGTGATTGTCTTACTTATACCAAAGTGTCCATCTAATGCCCCACTATGCAATTCTCTTATAATATTTTCTCCCATTGAACTAGCAGGGGATGGACAATTGGTTTCCTCTTAATAAATAACCATCCTACATCAAATAATTAGAAGAACCACTATCTACTATAGTGTCCTTAATTTCTCTCACAACATCACCAAATTTTGGATCACCTTCATACAATTCCTTACCTCCTCAAACCCAACTATTTTATTTTTCGTTTTTTTCAAAAGTGTTACATGCCTACTCAAGGAATCAACAACATGATTCATCTTAACTGAATTATGATTTAACACAAAAGTATATTCTTACAAAAATTAAACTCATTTTGCATGGATACTATTAGATTCTTCTATGTGTTTACATACCTCAAGGTTTCATGGTCGATGCTGATAAAAATTCCTTATCTACTAAGTAATGTCTGCGGTGCCTTAATTCTTGAACAATAGCATAAAATTATACATCATAAGTGGAATATTTCCTGCTTAATTCATTTACCTTTTCACTAAAGAACTCTACAACTAGTTCATCTTGACTCAGTACAGATCCAATCCTGACATGTGAGGCATCACAATTAACCTCAAAGACCTTGCTAAAATTTGGCAATACCAAAACAGGTGCTTGACACTTTCATCTTCAACAATTCAAAACTATATGTTGTTTTCTTGGTCCATACAAACCCCTTCCCCTTTTTACACTTTGTTATGGGTGAAACAATGCTACTAAAATTCCTAATGAAATTCCTATAAAAAGTGTCCAATCCATGAAAACTACGAACCTTGTTCACATTCCTTGGAATAGGCGATTCCAAAATTGCCTTTACTTTTTCTCATCCATCCTCTAAGATGACGAACCCGAAAAAAACTAGACTCTTCTGAAGAAATCTACACTTCTTTAAGTTTTCAAACAAACTCTCATTACGTAACAAGTCTACCATAAATTTCATATGTAACAAGTGTTCTTCCACTTGTATTCAATATGATAATATCATCATAATAGATAACAATAAACTTACCATTGTAATCTTGAAGTACTCTTTTCACCAACCTCATGAATGTACTGGGTGCATTAGATAGCCCACAATGGCATTACCATCCTCTCGTAAAATCTAGATTTTTTTTTTTGAAAGTTGTTTTCCATTCATCCCCTTCATGGATTTGGATCTGGTAGAACCTACTCCATAGATTAATCTTGTTAAAATATTGGGATCCTACTAGTACATCCATCATATCATCAAATATTGGAATTGGAAAATGATAATTAATTGTGATATTATTTATGACCCTATTTTCTATACACATTCTCAAATATCTATATTTTTTGGGAGTCAATAGCGTTGGAGTTGCACATGGAATTATGCTTTCTCCCACTAACCCTTTTTGTATTAGATCTATCAATTTCCCTGCTCAATGCCTCACTCGTGTTGGACTCATCTCGGTAGGGTTCAAGGTTTGGAATGGCTGATCCTGGGATCAAATCAATATGTCGTTGTATATCTCGCTTTGGAGGTAACACATATGGTAGCTCATTTGGTATGACATCTTTGTATTCTTGAAGTACCTTTGCTATAGAAACGAGTATATTAAATTCCTCTATTTCCACCTTCTTTGACATTAGTGCATAGAACCATCCAAATTCTTCCATTTTTGTAACAAACTCATTTGTAGCCACCAAACCCTCACTCTTCTCTTCTTCCGTAAAGGGTAACAAGACCATCTTTACACAATCCTTCCAAAACGTATATGTTATTTTCCTCCATCATATCTAACCTTTTTATTGTGTTTTCAAGACCTCCCAAGAATATATGGCATGCATCCATTGCGATAACATCCCACAAAACCTTACCCTTGTAGGTATTCCAAACTAAAAACTTTAGAAGGAACATTTTTTCGATGGTTACCTCATTCCCTTTCTTAAACCATGATATATGATAGGATATGGGTGCTTCTAACATTTCATATTGATTTTATCAACCATCACATTTTAAACCATATTTTTACAATTACCGATGTTAATAACAATTTTACATACCTTTCCTCTAGAGGTGCATCTTGTTTGAATGATATTTTTCTGCAACTAAGAATCATCAAAAACACCATCATGTGTTTTCTCCTTCTTTTGACAATCATCGTCCTCATTATCATGAGGGTATACAACAACCTCGATTTCTTCTTTCTCTTCACTTTCAACCAAATTTACTCATGGTTGTTCTCCTTGGCATTTGTCATGTGTAGGATATTGTGGACACTCATAAGCTATGTGCCCATCTTCACCACATCCGTAACATGTATATTGACTTTGGGGGCTATTCCAACACCATCCTCCATTATAACCTCTTCCCCATTGAAACCCCTACCTATTTGGTAGTTGCCACAACTTTGACCAAAATCTTCATGCCCTTATGCATTATAGGATTCACCCTTTGTAGAATCAAATGTAACTCTAGCTCTAATTAGAGATGATGATAGCCCTCTCTTCAAACCTCTTCTAAAATTATTCCTCTCTTTATTTTTTTATACTTTTAATGTGAGTTGATAAGCATCGTCCGGATATAGATCCGGAGCATAATCAGCTCATCTTGTATGGTATAACTCAACCCATTTATATACCTTGTAGCCTTCTCTTCTTTTGACTCTCCTTGTTCCACCATGATTGACAACTTGTAGAATTAATTGGTAAAATATTCAATGTTGAGATCCCTTTTTCTTAGGTTTTCAAACCTTGGAAAGAGTGTCCGAGTATAACGTAGAGGAAGAAATCTTTCCTTGAGATTTGTTATCCCAAATTCACCCCTCAAGGTGAATTGGATAACTTACATGTTTCTTCAGGCTCAAGCAGGTTGAAATGGTTCAAGGGCCAAAATTTGGATTTTCAGGGTACCACTCCTCTTTTCTCTAAAAATCCAAGGAGTTAGTAAAAAATTGCAAAAATATGAGAAAACAAGGTCGCAGGCCTATTATAATGCAAATCAGGTCTAGGAGCTACAGATGGAACTAAGGCGGATCGTACAAGGTTCATCATACCAAATTCGGGCCTAAGATGATAAGGAAACATTGAAATGTGGCAAAATCAGGTTTTTGGGCCCAAGCCACATAGGTTCAGTCATGACATCTGAACCCAAAACCTAATTTTTTTGGAAATGGCTGAAAACAGTTGAAATTGGCAAAACTAGGTATTTTTGTCCCGAATGGTCTATGGGGCATCGACACGAGTTCGCCACAGAAATTTGAAATAGCTGATTTACAAGGGAATCAAAAAAATTGAGTAATTTTGTCATGCGCGGTCCGTGGGATGTCAAGACACATGTTCTTTGAAGACCTAAAATTTCTGTAGGTAGTGCAAATTGGCAAATTCATGTTTTTTCAGTCTAAGCTACACAGGGACACATGGGACATACGAGACTTGAAAACCAAATTTTGCCGCACCAACGGTAAATCGACTGATTTAGGTCAAAATTTCCCCAGCCATACTGGGATGTCGCACATGTGGGACCCAAAACTTGAAATCACCACGATCAAAGGGAGATGTAGAAAAGGTAGAGGTCAATGGCCATGGCGGCCCGATCAACGGCAGGACAAGCGAGACACAAAAAATTGACTTACTCGATTTATAAAATGGGTCAAGAATTATGCGGGTGAAGTGGAGGTTCTCGTCTCAAGTCACACAAGGGACATCTAGGACACCAGGACTCAAAATACCCAACATATCCACATGCAAGGGAAAACATTGCAAATCAGACCCTAAACTTCAAACGGCCATAACATTTGACCCCGAGCTCCGATTTTCACAAAATTTGACTTTTTGGAATGAGCACAACGTTCTCTATGATTGAAAAATTGGATATATTATTTTTAATGAGGGTAAAATTATGAAAATAAAGAGAACATATTCAGCTCCATCAATCGGATGCTCATTGTTGTTAAATGACAAAATGCCTCATAGACCCAAAATAGTGACCGCACTCAGATGGCCATAAATTTTGCATTTCTTAGCAAAAATAACAAAATTGGTACCGTTGGAATTGTTCTTCCAAGGTTAATGCATATAATTAATAACTTAAAATTTTGGTAAGAAGTCGGTGATGAGTTTTCGAAAACGTGGCCGTGTTCATAATAAAGTGTTTTATTTGGTAGTTTAGATGCATTTAATAAAGCATGGGCTTACATTTCTCACCGCCGCAAGTCATGGGACAATATTAGGAGCCTTTTGGAAGCAACATAACATCATTCACTTCATTTACTACATATTGCAAGTGGTTAAAGGACATTTTACTATTTTCATTTTCCCTCTCTCTCTCTCTCTCTCTCTTAGAAATCTATAAATTGGAGTGTTGGGCTCATTGTAAAAGGTGGTAGTTTTTTTCATATAATTTTTTTCAAATTTGTTTTTGAAGCTAATCTTCTCCAGGCCCTTGTAGTGGACTCATTGCATGGTGATCTAGGCCCTTATTTTGATATAGATTGACTGTGCATATCATGAAGCAATAAATATGAGTTTGTGGATGTATCTTCCCCTGTTGTGTTTGTTTGCATTCCTCTTTCCCCTTCAATATCTTTACAAATATATTGTGTCTATTTTAAATTCTTTCAAGGATTCATTATCATTGTGTATGCATGAAATATTGTTGTGAATGTAGTTGCTAGATTGTGGAGAACTCATTATCACTCCTCCTAGTATCCATAAATTGCTTATACTTTTCACACATTGGAAGACTACTCTCATCACCCTCATTTTCTGGTGTATCACCGCTTTAGTGTAGGCTTTTTTTTATGCACTCTCTCTCCCTGGTCTCTTAGAAAGTTAGATTAGGATTAAATAGTTTTTTTGCATTAGAGTAGATTGTGGCGGGTAGTTTAAGAGCAAGAATCGCTTTCTCTGGAGGTCTATCTCAAGTAATAAGTCCTGAACTTAGAGATAGCACCCATGTTACACAATCACACTATGAACTCAAGCACACACACTTGTGCAAATCATAGGGTATTGTGATTAAGTGATAACAAGATTCTTTACCATTTTATTTTAGTTTTGGATATTTCCCTTTCAATTTTTTATCTTTAATTTTACACCGATGATGCCACCAGATCAATGCATGTCCGGCTAAATTAGTTCATACAAACTTAACCTTCTTATCCCCTAAAATGGTTTTCAACTCAAAGAATTTTTCCATACAATGCAACCAATCAATCAAATCCTCTATTCGTAACCCTCCACCATAATCGGAACATTAATCTTGATGTCATCGTTTCCCTCTAAATATTAAATCAATCTCTCCTCAAATGGTCTTTCATTCAAGGTTTCTTCATCTCTCTCATTCTCTTTTGCATCTCCTACTTCATTCATTAATGGAGGTACTTCTTTAGTATCGTTATTTAGGTCTGCATACCCATTTGCATGTCTCCTTCTAAGGTGGGTAACTTCTCCATTGAGCTCAACAACTTGTCTTTGTAGCTTCTGCATATGCCTATTCATCTTGGCATAACCTCCCCTCCCACATCTATCCATGCTTATATAAAATAGAGGAAAAAGTTACATAGAAAAATTTAATATATTACGTTAACTATTCCCGTAAGAACAAAATTCCTTTCGATACCAATTGATGTGGATCCAACAAAGAAAAGGTTAAAATACCTCCAAAACACACACAAACAGTTTTCAAATAAAAACTCGAAGCTTCTAAATAGATTTCTTCTCAATCCGAATCCACACTAATATTTTACATCATTACAATCTTTTTTTTATTCCATATCTACTCTAAAAACCCTAAAATACCCAAAAGCCCTAAAATGCTAAAAACCCTAAAATGCAAAAATTACCTATTAGCAAAACACCTTGGATGGGCCCCAATATTTGCGTGCAAATATGCCTTCATAAATTAAGGATCATGCAACATTTTGACTTATTCTAAAAATCACAACAAAAGTTATTAAAAGTCTAAGACCGTCAAAATCGGAAAAAAAAACGTTCGAAGCCAATTTTAGACCACTAGATGAAGGAATCACCCCAAAAATATGTCCAAAGGGCAGCAGTCTTTCTAAGAAAATTTTGCCCGAGCACACTACTAATGAATATCTATCAACCTTGAAAATGTCAAGATAATCCAACAGTCGGATCAAAAGCTATGGCCTTCACAAGTTACGCTCCCGCATCACCAGCAAATTATAAGGTTTTTAGAAAAATTATGGATGTACATCCTCTTTGTATACTTAATCTCTTTACAAAATTTTTTTCTTTTTTAACGAAATATTATTGTAGTGTCCTAAAAATAACAAAAAATGTGACACAACTATATACTTTCACCCTTGTCAATAATTTATATCTTAAAAATAAAAGTAGTTTACCACATAAAATCCTCATCGGTTACCAATTTTGTTTACAATTAAAATAAATCTCAATGAGTAAATAATAGAAATGTAATTCAAACCCAAAAATTAGCAAATAAATATGCTTTCCTTAATATTCACAGGGGACTTTACAATGTTATAATGATGAAACATAAATAAGCCATCAAAACAAAAAAAAAAAGAGCTTTTATCACATTTACCAAACATAATAAATAAAAATTAATAAGTAATACAAAAATCGAATATATATATATTCTATTGTTCATAAAACAGAAAATAATAGATACCGTTAATAATTTAATTTACAATGGCACGTAATCATACAACTTACACAAACTAAAAATTTAAAATTCCTAACTTTATTCTTTTAGTAAGAGAATAAACAATCCATAATAAATTTAACTATTGATGTTTTACTATTTTTAAATAGAAAAAAAAATCATACACCCTAAACAAACAATGATAAAAGAGATCTCCAACTTTTTTCGTCTATTAAACACAATAAATGATGTAATCTAAATATTTATTTTATTGTTTATTTAATATATTAAACAAACCAAACAAACTTACTAATTTATTGTTTAACTACGGGAATAAACAAAAGTGGGTTTATTATTTATTAATTAAAATAAACAATTAACGAGACTTGATTTTTTATTTAATTTTTATAAACTGTAATAAATATAATAATTGAATCAAAGAAAATATTTATTGGGTTGATAGATCTTTAACTTGTTTTATTAATATCGTATAAAAGATACGATGTTAAAAATATGGGATGGTTCTCTACCGAATGCCTCATATAAATGCCACTAAAGAAACTGTCCAAAATTTGGAGACAATAAATAGACTTTAAAATAGTTGCAAAAGTTTCCAATCTCTTTAATTTTCAACAACATAATCAAATTAATTTTCATATCCTCACATGTCCAAGTTCAATCCCATCCCAATATCTCGAAGAAAATTCCCATAAGTTGTAGGTAAAAAATAGTCTGTACTAGTTTTGAAACTATCCAACCACTTTTGTACCAACTGTCCACCCAACATACATGTATATTTTCCTTAGCATCGCTAGCCTTATTCGATGCAAACCACAATATTTTTGGGAAAATTGTCCCTAACCAATTAAATCTTCTTCATCATATAGAATACATTTAAGTCTCCACTATTATTATTTTTGTGTTAACTAATAACAAAGGATAGAGGATCCAACCCCTGTTCTATCATTGATTTCTACTCCATTGGTTTCACGGATGTCACTGTGGAAGATGACCTATATATATATATATATATAATTTTGTTAGATGTGAGTCCCGTGCATAGGATTTGATTCAATTTCTAAGTGGCATATTTATGTTATATAAATCTATGTAAAATATGTCGAGAGGTATAATTCTCAAGCGCCTATTTTATTTATAATTTAATAAATTTATCATTACTTATGGGTAAGTGCACCAAGTTGGGGGACAATTAAGTGGACATCAAATCCTGAATTTTACATTAAAAACAGAAAAACATCAAATTTAGTCTTCCGCGGACTTGAACCATGCCGAAAAGTAAAAACTATGTCATAAAAATGGTACCATTGCGTAGGGCAGACTATTATCTTTGTAGAAATACTGATTTTAAAGTGAATAGAAGAGGATAAATATCATTTTATAATTTTTTACTAATAGTAGGTCTTTAAGACACTTTTTCCTGTGAATGTTTACGTCTACGTTTAAGACTGAAAATTTGTTTCACTTATCAGAATGTGATAAAACTTATACCATCCCAACCATGGTGAAATTATATACATGTTCAAAAAAAAATTATTTGATTTCAATATTTTTTGATGAAGTTATGGCGGGCAAACAGAAAGTGCTCTGTTTTCTTTATGTTTTCATACCACTTTCACGGAAAAAATCATAAAAAATAAAATATTACTCAAAAAAATACAAAATAAAATCCATCCCAAGATAGATAGTGGCATATAACTTCTCACCAAAGGAAAAAAATATATATCAATTTTTGGTCATCCAAATTGTGGGCAAACGGACTATAATCTTATCGGCGTTTTTAAAAAAAAATACCAAGTCATTGAATTTTGAGTGTTTAATATAGCTAATCTTGTCCATTTTTTACAAAAATTAGTATTTTAGAAACTAGATTCCAGATGCTATGATTCATATTAATATAATTTTGTCTAATTTTGAGTGTATGTATTGCTAATAATCCCTACAAGTTGATATTATGTTGTTATTTGCAATATGATGTCCACGGATGACCCTATATTTGTCCATCAACTTCCTGCACTTACCCTTATTTATTATATAATAAATTTATTAGAAATTATTTATTATGCCGAGAGGCATATACAATTGTATATTACCGGAGCAGTTTGATATCGTGATCGTAAAATATAATGTAGCCAACTTTAAACACACATTTAATATAATGTAAATGTTTTGAACTCAATGAAAATAAATCTTCTTCTTTGTTATTCAATCATGAATTACAATGCTTCATAAATATGAAAACAACACCCAACTCGAGTTTCCAAGCAAACTCTAACTATCTTTGATTAAATTTATTCTAGGTGATGAAATTTACTATTTTTATCAGTTTACTAGAACTTGCTAGTCTTAGTAAGTTTGCATGCTTATTCATATGGGCACAAAATTGCCACGCATCTTCTAAATGCCTAAATTAGAAGAACTGCAAAATTTCTAAACTACTATGCATTCAAGAGACTAATATTAACTAATGCCCTAAATTAGGAAAAAAACTATAGCTTAAATCCTAATTTTCGGTCCCCAAATGATGATTTTGGGCCCGAAAATGTGCCAAAAATGACTCCATCTAGAAGAGCAGTTGACTAGTGTGTTCATCTCGTAGAAAAAATGACTTCATCTAGAAGAGTAGGATGACCAGTCATTCATCTCGTAGAAACAAGTAGTTTAAAAAAATAGACTCAAACAGACACTCGATCAAAAGATATGAAGATTTCAAATTTCTCCTAAAAATAGTGTATCATTCTCCCCGCTTGAAAAAATGCAGCTCCTCCAAGTTGTCTTCATCAAATTTTTGTCATTTATCTTTATCTAGCTTCTTAATCTCCCACATTATTACCCAGGTTTTTTCCTCTTGCTCCAATTATTTCCAATGTACCAAATATTTGTTGTATCATCCATGTCGCATGTTTGTTGCTTTCTTGACTAAATGTGATCCACTTCTTCTTTCTTTTTCAGCAGAACCTAGTTCTTGGAGTTTACTACTTCTCCAATAACATCCACTTTTTCACCATCCCCATGAAAATAATATCAGTTTGAAACATTAAAAACTAGAGAAATATCAAAATTGTCAGCGGCAATTCTACCTCATAAACATTATCATTTATCCTCTTCACGATTTTGTAGAACCAATCTTCTTATAGTTTATGTTGTTATAGGTTCTTTTGGAAACCTTTCCTTCCAAATTTATACCATTACCAACTCACATATTGTAAACTAATTTATCCTTCTCATGCACATATTTTATTTCCTTATACTTGTCATCACTATTTTGTAACTTCTTCCACAATTCTTCCTGCCGAATTGGTGTATATGTTCAAGAAATGCTTATGCATCATCACCGAATCTACCATCAATTGATATCTACACCAAATCTAACACCCTATTTTGATTACTCCCATACACAATATAAAATGGAGACTTTCTTGTGGATCTATTTACTGAGCTATTATAAGAAAACTTAGCTTGTGGTAATGCTAAGTCCAATTGTTTTAGATTTTCCTAACTATGCACCTTAACAGGTTGCCTAAACTCCTATTTACCACTTCTATTTGGCCATCATTCTGAGGATGATAAGAATTGTTGAATTGTATTTTAGTTCCAAAATTCTTCCATAAATTCCTCTAGAAATGACTTAATAACATTTTGTCTCTATCTGAAGTAATGGTTTTTGGAACACCATGCAAACTAACTTCTCTAAAAAAATCCGCCACTCTTTTTACATCGCTAGTTTTCTTACAGAAATAAAATGAACCATCTTCACGAACCTATCAACCACAAAAATTGAGTCATTACCTCATTTTGTTTTCGGTAATCCTAGAACAAAATTCATACTCAAATTTTTTGATGGTCCTTTGGGAATAGGCAATGTCATAGACAACCCTATATTTTGTGCATGGCCTTTCAAGACTTGGAAAATTATACACATCTCCACATATATTATGACATCTATTTTCATCTTTTGCCAATAGTATTTCTCTTCTACCAAAGCTATAGTCTTATCCTTACCAAGGTTTCTAGCCAATCCTCTGCTATGCATCTCTTTCACTATATTATCTCTCATAGACCCAACTAGAATACATAGTTTTCATCCCTTAAATAGATAGCCATCTTGCAAAAGGTACTCATCCTAAACATAAATTGCATCATTTGGAAATGGTCTAATTAACCTTTATATAATATCCTTGAAATTAGAATTAGAAAAACAAAAATCCTTATTGCTTCAAAACCAACCACCTCATTCTCCATAGTTGTAAATAAATTCACACGCTTACAAAATGAATCTATAACTTGGTTTTGGTTTCCTAATTTATGCTTTAGAGAAAAATTATAACCCTGCAAAAATGATACCCTTGATGCATGCCTATCATTAAACTTATTTTTTGTATTCACATACTTCAGAGATATGCAGTCTATAAATAACAAAGACTCCCTAGGCACTAAGTAATGTGTCCAATGCCTCATCACTTATACAATTGCATAAAATTACACATCATAAGTACAGTACTCTTTCGTTACCTCATTCAATTTCTCACTAAAGAAATCTATTGGCTTCCCGCCTTGACTTAGGAGAGCACCAATTCCCACATGTGATGCATCACAATCAACCTCCAACACTTTATCAAAATATGGTAGTGCCAAAATAGGTTCTTTTTCCACCTTCTTCTTCTTCAAGAAGTTAAAGCTATCCTTAGCATCCTTTTAAAAAAAAACTCTCTTTCTTCTATGTAATTTTTTTATTGGTGTTATAATACTTTGCTAAAAATTTCAATACACTTTCTATAAAATGTTACTAAACCATAAAATATTTTTACCTCTATTATACTCCGTGGAGTAGGCTATTCAATAATTTCCTTTATCTTGTCTTAGTCCAATTTTATTCCATCTATTGAAATAATAAAACCCAAAAATACCAAACTCTCTTGAATAAACGTGCACTTCTTCAAATTTCTATAGATATTTTCTTTCCTTAAATATTCAAATATCACCCTCGATGCCTCAAAATATATCATCAAAATAAACCACTAAAAACTTACCATTGTATTCTGTTGCAAAAGTTTTCTTCAACTTCATTAAATTTCTAGGTGCATTAGATAACCCAAATGGCATCACCGCCACTCATATAATCCATCCCATTTCTTGAATGTTGTTTTGAACTTGTATCCTTCTCGATCCGAATCGATGGTAACGACTATGAAGATCAATCTTGGTGAAATACCTAGATCCAAAGCAAGCACATCCATCATATCATCAAGGTGAGGTATATGAAACCTATAATTAATTGTAATTTTATTGATTGCTCTCTTATCCATGCAAAATATCCATGTTCCATCCTTTTTGGAGTTAATAAAAATGGAGTTGCACATGGAGTCATGCTCTCCTTTACTACACCCTTTCTAAGAAGCTCTATCACTTGCTTATTCAATTTTGTATGTAATGTTGGGCTCATCCTATAAGTTGCTTGAGTTTTGAGTGAAGACCCGGGATCAAATCAATAGGTTATTGAATATATATTTTGGGCGGTATTGCATATGGTAGCTCATCGGGAATAACATCAGAAAATTCTTATATTAATTATGCTTCCTCCATTAGTATTTTTACACTTACAGTTCAACCTTATTTGTGACCAGTAGCCATAGAAAATATCTGTTGCCTTTTCCTCCTTCACAAATTATTTTGCGAAAGCATATTTTCAGCCTTTCCCTATTCCTTAAGAGGTAGAAAAACTATTTTGTACCATCCTTCGAAAAAGTATATGTATTCTTCCCCCTTCATGAATAAATTTTCTATCAAATTACCATGGTTTTCCTAGCATCATATGACCTATATCTATAGGAATAACATCACACCAAATCTTATCCTTATAACTTTTCCCAAAATAAAAATTTGTTAAACATTTCCTACCAACAATAACTTCCTTGCCCTTCTTAAACCATATAATATGGTAAGGGTTAGGATTCTTCTCACAATGTAGGCCAAGTTTCTTAACCATCTCATTTGAAACCATGTTCTCACAACTACCACTATCAATAATAAAATTACATACCTTTCTTCCTCGAAGTGCATCTTGTTCTCAAAATATTTTTGCGTAGCCTACATCTCCCTCAATATCCTTTCTTGGAGTAATCATTGTCCTTCGATAATCATATTTCCTCCCACATCCGGTGGAATTTCTAGGTCATGGTTGTCTTCTTCTTGTTTACTTTTAACAAGATTTACTCTTGGAGGATCTACTTGTCTCTTGTCACACATATAATAATGTGGGAATTAAAATTCCCTATGTCCTTATTCACCACATTTGAAGCAATTAAATGGTCTTTGTGGAGCCTCCCATCATCTGTCACCAAAGATATCCTCTAGCTCTTTTCTTATTTGGAAGATTGTGTCTTATATCATATTTCTTTTCCACTCCATGAGGTTGCTCTCCTCTACCTTGACTGAAACCATCTCATACCCAAAACAAGGATTAGGCCCCTTATTCATCCCATGTGATCTCCTAAAAATTTTACGATTTTTTTTTCTTGACCTTTAAAGCTAGTTGATAGGCATCCTCCATGCTCTTCATCATGTGTATGTTTATCTCATCTTAAATAGAAACTTTTAATCCATTTACATACCTTGCAGCTATTGTTTCTCGGATTCTTCATGCTTTACACGAATGGAAAATTTTGAAACTCATATGTGTATTCTTGCACACATTTTTAAGTTCTTTCGAAGATTCTAAAACATCCTACATAGGGTTTGTGCATTATCCAGAGGGAAAAATTTGTCTTTTAGCTTCTTCTTCACTTACTCCATGCGCTAATCCTTTCTTTTCCCTTTCTTGACCAATCCTTTAGTAGGTGATCCCTCCATAACATAGCATGACCTTTTAATATCATGCATGCATGCAAATTCCTATGCTTGTCAACCAATCTATCAGCTCCTCTTGTTTTAGGCTACCTCCATACTCTAAAACATGAACTTTTATACCTTCATTCATTCCTTCTAATGCTCGCACCCTAATTTCTTCAAAATCTAAGGGTGGTCCTTATGCTTCCTCCTCTTCAAAAATTTCTTCTTCATCATTTCATCTCCACCTTGATTTCCTATCTTGGTTATAATTACATCAAGTGCAACAATTTAGCTCTATAGATCCTGAATATTTCTATTCATCTAGTCAATACCACCTCCTCTTCCTCTTCTTGTTCCTACCATTTATTTTATATCCACCAATACTCGAACTCACTCGATACCGGATAATATAGCCAAATTTAAGTAGACATTCAATATAGTACAAATATCTTAAACTCAAAGAAAATAAATCTTCTTCTTTGTTATTGAATCATGAATTAAAATTACTTCATAAATAATAAAACAACTCCCAACTCAAGTTTCCAAGAAAACTCTAACTATCTTTGACTCGAATCTACTCTAGGTGGAAAAAATTACTATTGTTAGAAGTTTACTAGAACTTGCTATTCTTAGTAAATTTGCATGCTTATTCGTACAGTAGTAAAAGTTCCACACATCTTCTACATGCCTAAATTAGAGTAATTTCCATCTTTCTAATCTACTATGCATTTAAGAGACTAAAATTAACAAATGCCCTAAAATAGGAAAAAACCAAACTACAACTTAAATCCTAATTTTTGGCCCAAAAATGTGAGGAAAACAGCTCCAACCGAGGTGGGCTGGATTGACCAAAGCATTCTTCTAGTTGAAACAAGTGGTTTAAAAAAAATGACAACCGGATCAAAAGATATGACCATTTCAAGTTTCTGCTAATAAACAATGCATGAAAATAAAAACTAATTTTGAAAATAAAAATAAATACAAACTAACTAACACACTTTAAATATTAAATAGGCAAATAATTGAATAAATACAAATAGGTCCAGCACTTTAACGATTAGATAGATAAATATGTTTGATCACTTTAAAGATTTTATTTGTTTATTTTTATTAGATAAGGTAAAACATTTAGTTTTGAGTGGACCAAAAAAACCCATATAAAACTGGAGATAAGATAAAGTAGTAAAGATAATATGGAGAGGCCTCTACCAATGGCCAAAAACACCAATAAACCATTACATTAAGACCCATTCTTGGCATCGGAACAGTGCGAACTCCATAGCGCATTTGAACCTTTCAATTTTAAATTTCTGGGCTGGAATTTTATCTACCCATCCCCATCACCTAGGAAAAGTTGAAGTGACAAAAAAAATCATCATTAGGAACCGCCTCATCCAACTTGAGGTGCAATTCAAAATTTCCATTTGAAAAAACATTCTCCCTTTTGTCCGTAGAAGGTGCACAATCCACGGTATTAATTTCACCATCTAACACATTGCAAGGAGTAGAATTGGAATTTGAAACTGAACTTGCAGCAATAAATCCAGATTCAAAATTTCAATTTGGATAACCACTCAAATCCTGTCCCACCCATCCTAACAAGTCGATCACCATCAAACCCTTCCCTTGAAGCAACATGTGCATCCTCCGTCGTGGGAAATCTAGCTTCCACTATCACAACAACAATGCTAATCACTTCTTCACAAATTACTTTAAAGATTAACTTTTTGTTAGATACAAGAATAAATATTAGGATCTTGGGGATTTAAAAAGGAAGCTTCACTTAGTATTTAATTATTATGGTTATGTAGAATACAACCCACACCTAGAGTTATAGGATTAACTATGGACAATGCTTCATCAAATATTAAATTTACCATACCTTTTATTGGTATTTTTCGTATAATCCCATCTTTTAGTTTTTCTAAATTTAGAAACATATTTGTGAAGTAAAGTTATCATCAACAAGTTATGTAGCATCCATAGCTCATTATGTTGTAAAATATATTTCTCAATGTTTGATGAGAATTATATGTTTTAAGAAAAATTTAAACTTGGTTCTTATTATACAATTTTTCCACACTTGTTCCTTGTCTTAAAATATATAATTATTTCGCTCCTTCCAAACATTCCAAAGTACATTTGTAGGATAGACTAGCCATAATCCTCATAATCACTTCGACCCTTATCGCCAAGCACCACACGTTTATCATATTGTGCTAGGATAGACCCATGCCATATCCAAGTGTTGGTAAAGATCAAACCATATATTTCCTACATAGATTTGATGATGGAGTAAATTATCAAGATATTAACCATCACTTTTACAAAGGATATGTACATATGGTTTGACAAAATTCACTTCTTATAGTCTATTTTGCATAAGTATCTTCTAAGGAAGAGCCACCCAAGAATAATAATTTACTCACACTCTACCAATTGCATTCCGTGGAAGAACTCGACGATCAGTTCCCCTTTCTTCCCCTTCATAAATACCTTATAGCTTTCCTGCATTATATATCTCCCAAAACTATCCACATTGCATGATAGAGTATCTTGGGAGTGTGAAATAATAATTCTTTTCTATCGAATACCTTTTTTGTGCCATTGTTTATTCCTCTATACCTAGATAATGTTCCTTTTCTTCCTTATACGGGAAACCCTTTATTCTTATTCATAGTTATTTACTTTACATCACTATTCTTATACCAAAAGATTACGAATATCACTAAAATCCTTTCGGTGAATAAAAACAAGTAGTCCTCGAAAGAAATTCTGCCAAAAATTCTCCTATTGACCATTCCCAATTTCCCAAGTCATGTTATCATAGATAACCTTTCTCTCCAATATGATAAAATTCCAAAAATGGGATCTAAGGGTGGATCTTGCATAATGAGAATATGGTCTAGTCTTGCATTATTCAAATGTTTCCCTCTTAGTAGTTGGTTCCAATAACTAGAATCCTCCTCATATATGTGTCATGCCAATTTCACACCAAGTGCCAAGTTTTGTAGTTTTATATTTGTGATACATGCCCCTCTTATTATTCATGTTTCACAAATGTTTTCAAACTTTAAATTTTCGATTTATCCTCCTTTCAACTCAATTTTTTTATGAATTATCTTAGTTATCTTATGAAATAATTTCAACTTATATTTGCAACACCAAAAAACGATACACATGGACATAACGCATTAAAAATATGATATAAAAAAATTGTACTAGTCGGGTTCGACCATCTTACTTTCTAACAAGCCAATCACACATTAATATTTCTGATTAGATTCTTCCATTGTTTCAAATTTTCCTTTTAAAAAAGGGAACCCCCTTTTTAATTTATTTATTATAACAATTTAAATAGTTATTTTATTTCATTTTTATTTAATTTAATATTTAATAGTCTTGAATATTTCTCCATTGTTTAGATGTGAGTTATTCACCTTATAGAGTCGTCATGTATGTCAACAAGTTGTCTTTTAAAATGTAAATTTAATTTTATATGTTTATTCCATTTGTCTATTTAATAAATAATAAAACAAGGGTTTCGTTATTGTTATTTCATTTATTTTGTTTATTAAATAATTAAATATGGATTTCTCTATTATTGTTTTTATTTATTTATAGAGACTAACTACGAAAAATGTTTTTATTATTTTGTAGCTTTAATCTATCAAATAAAGGAACAATAAGAGAAACAAAGAAACTCTTCTTAAATGTGTAAATAATGGTCTATGTTGGACTATAGAACAAGAAAAAAATTAGTTATTTTTTTCCATAGGAATGTGAGTATAAAATTTAAAAAATAATATCTCAAATTCCAATGAAAACTAAAGAGTGCACACAATCATGTTATACATGAAATTAATAGAATTTATAGTCACAAAAATACATAGATTGCATAGATTAAACAAAATGCATACTCGACATGGAAACCCAATGGCTAAAAACCATCATATAAATTATCTCACAACCTTTTAATATGAAGATAAAATAAGATAATTTAAATATAACTCACAACACAGTCCCTCTAAATAATAATATAAATTTAGTAAGAAACAAAATACAAATCATTCAATTTATCATGACGATAAAAAAGTCAAAAGGTATAATATAAATGACCAAAATAAAATAGATCAATAATATTACAAATTTAATTTTCTAATTTATAACAATATTTGTTACCTCGATTATTCTATCACGCTTTCCCTCATCCTCAAAGTGTCTCATTTCACAATGGTCATTTGTAAATGATACATGATTTGGGTTTAACATGATGTAGCAAGAATGTTTCATAGGATGAGATCCCTCTCCACCACAAGTTTTAGCTTCGGTGTGATGGAAAGTTGTGCAACTCGATACCAGCAGGTGAAGCACCTAACTGGAGTAGTACTGGGATGAGTGACCTCTCGGGAAGTCCGAGTGTCATTTCCTCCTAATTTCATTGGGCCTAATTTGGTGAATACATGGTGGGCTCAATGCTCGTGTGGTTACATCTAGATCCATCATTTGGGGGTGTGTTGGCGTAGCAACTGGTTAACACAATGAGATCCTTTCCACTACCAATTCAATCTTACGGCGTGATGACAAGTTGTGTAACTCGATGCTAGGAAGTTAAGCACGTCAGCCCTAGAGTAGTGTTGGGATGGGTGACCTCCCATGAAATTCCTAGTGTCACTGCCTCTTATTGTTATTGGGCCTGATTGGGTGTATACATGGCTCAATCGTCGGAGGGTGTTGGCATAAAGCAATCGTTTAACAGGATGAGATCCCTTTCCACCATCAATTCAAGCTTTTGGTGTGATGGAAAGTCCTTCAGCTCTAATACCATAAAAGGAATGATAACCAGATCGTACCAAGCCAAGAACACAGATGCTAATCAAATACCACAATCTATGAGATGAAAACAATTCACCATAATAACTTTACATAAAACCTTTGCAAACAAATGAACAACAATATCATATTATTATGGAACTCAATGAGAATGTGCCTTGCTTATATAGGAAAGGAATAACAATCTAAGAACCCGAGTCAAGGTCATAGATCAAGCCATAAATCATGGAAAGAACTAGTCATCAAAGAACTAGTTAAGCTCATAGATTTATGAGAGAATTAGACATCAAGGATCTAGTCAATACCATAGATCAAGGAAAGAACTAGTGAATACCATTGATCAAGAAAAGAACTATACCTAACAACTGGATAATATTCCTCTAATATCGAAATAAATAAAAGGAAATATCCACACACATAATTGGGTGAGGATAAATACAATAAAGGTAAAGAAATTACCTAGCTCAACATGAGCTAAGGTAAATACCTACTCTAACAGGGGTTTATCGAAAACCATAACTTATGGGTTTAAATTTTAAGGACATAAATATTATACATGGTAGGATTTATTGTCATTAGTCTTTCGTATTTAAAACATATAACCTAAAATATTATGTTCATAAAACTTATGACTATAAGTTTTGTTATTGATGTGAATGACATTATCATTTCGTTGATTATGGTCATAATAAATACAATTGAAACCTCTATAGATTATTTTTCATATCGATAATGTACACAACTTTGTGCATAGACACCATGATGTATACACCTTATGTATTACATATTTTTCTTGTTTATGTCCAATGTTGAGTATGTCATAATGATCAAGTTTTTCATTTGTATATGGTATAGTGTATCTTTTTCCTCTATTTGAATATTTGAATTATAATAGTTTAAAATTATTTAAATAATAAAAAAACCAATTATAAAGTAATACGTAGCTTATTTGTAATGTACTATCATTTTATTATGTCATTTTTATTTTAGAAAAAGTGAACATGTCTACCTATTCTCAAAGGGTTGAAACTTTGTAGAGGGAAGGGTGTATCTAGTTAGGATAAAACTATATTGCAAAGGAGAGATATGTATAATTTTTATTAGTTTCACCATAGTGTTGGATGAGAAAGTAAGATTTCCTTTTTTGACTAATGACTTAGAAAAAATTTGAGATATTGGTAAGAAGTGATATTATATCCATTAGGAAGAAGAGAAAATGTCTTTAAAGCCCGCTAATTATTTTTTAGCACAAGTTAGTATTGATCATATAGAGTGCATGAAACAAAGTGACTCAAGGATTAAATTTTTATGGAGGGAGGACTCAATAAAAATTAGGAACATACAATGATTATCTTAAATATATGCTTGAATTTAGTAAAAATATGTGACTGTTTAAACACAAGTATTCAATGAGTGATGGAAGTATAGATAAATGATTTATATCTCATTCACTAAAAGGTCATGAGGATTTTGGAGAAAAACTATGGGCTGTGTATTTTTGTTTTTATAGGAAATTGATGAGGTCATAGGAAAACACCACAATGCAAGAATTGACACATTCTAAAAAAAAAAATCATGTTTCACTAAAATAAAAGAAAATATATAATGCATTTGTGTGTGTAACAAACAAAGGTTTCACTAGAATAGAATTTCCCTGAGAGACTACATCACCACCAACTTTGGAGATGACTCTAAGTTCAACTCTATATTTCCACAAATACAAAAATGTTACTTATTTAATAAAATTTCGAGGTGAGTTAGATATTGATATTGATTGAGTAAATTGTGAGATAGGATCATTCCACAAGTTACACCTCACTCTTATCACACTGAGGATAACTACCACTTGTGTATTTATCAATATTAGAAACATAATAAATATCACCTTGTTAATAAAACTACCTTATGAGGACTTAATAACATGTGTGAATATGAAACACACCAAAAACCCCATGAATATCATCTTAGGAGATGTGGAAAAGATAATAATATTTATGCTCATAAATATAGGTCTAGGAAATTAGGTCGGATTATGTACTCATGTACATTGATAGATCAAAAGAAAAATGAAATTAATGAAATAAGTATATACTTAATATGATGGATTCTCTAAAGTAGATCAAAATTAACAATGAAGTTAATGAAATAAATATATTTTTAATATGATGGATTCTTTAAGGCTATGAATCAGAATTTGCTTCAAAGGATATGGTTGTGTGGATAAGAGTTTCTATAGATATATGCTCCATCTAAATGAGATGCATGGTGAAAAATAAATAAGGTTGGATCAAAAATTCTCTAAATTTTGGAACCATTGAATAATGATCTGTTAACAACTATTCCATTTGTTTTAAACACATAAGGATTAGCTTTATTACATATTTGTAAAATAAATTTTTTTGGTAACCCTTGATAGTTAACGAATAATGCTCTATATTGAAATAACAATTGTGTTATGCATTCTCAAGGAAAAACATAATGTACATAACATACTTCGATACTAAGGAAGTGTCAATAATACATAACACCCACCCCACATAATGCAAACTAGGGAGTGAGGAAAATACTTCTCAATAACTAAATATAGTGTAAATGTTGTAGGTATGCATAGAATTAAACTAAAATAATTTCGTGAAAGAGCCCGAAATGCCACACGATAAACTCAGAAAATTAAATGTGAAAAGTTCTTTAGTTAAAACAAACACACACATATATGAAGGTACACAAATATAGACACACCCTATTGCACTTTATAGATTATTTCAATTATAAATACATCTAAAATACCACCAAATATGATTTATAGTAAATAACAAAGGGCATTAAGTTATTGTTATTCTTTTAAATATGATTAAGAATAAGGATAATTAGATGTTAATACTACAATGAGCGTGAAGGAAAAAAACATAATTCTACTCAAAGTAGAATACAAATTTGAGTTACTGGGACAATAGTTATGGCGTCATAAAGGTCAAAAATGCATAAATAGGACAAATAAATGTTAATTTGGGATATTTGAGTTATAAAAATTTACACATTAACATCACTATTTTTTAAATAATGAAAAATTTGTTAGGGTGTAGAAAAATCTTCCAAGGCTTCTCGGATTGAGCCACGTAAGAGATATACTCCAAGAAAGGGATTAATGGTGAAATTATTTCCCTTGGGGACTAAAACCACCCAATGAGTAGTCATATAGTGAACCGAGTGGATGATATCAAGTAACATGGGCTATATGATGGTCCTATGGGTAACCAAGAGTCCAATTTGCGTTCATAGTTCTTGCAGATACGAAATTATGCAAAACATAAGAAATGCAGATATAATGGTGTGGAAACATAAAATGCATGACCCATGTTCCCAGTGATCCATTTTTTAATAATAGACACTTTTGAAAATATTTGGAAGAGAGGAATCTAAAAATATAGTTTTGCCCCATGCTTCGCACAAAGATGTAAAAAATTCAATATCTTCTCTTCTTCTCCTTGATTGCGTTGTAGATCTTAATATTCTCAAAATCATAAAAATCATGAAAAGATAAAGAAAAATACAATTATTTTTAAAATCATTATTTATGATCTAGATCATACTGAAATTTTTTTTTTTTCAAAAAACAAAAACCCAAAAACTACACTCTAATAGCAATTTTGGCTCAAACAAAAAATACCGATAAGGTAATTTTGAAAAAGCTATGAACTGGATAAGATAATCGAACCAGGGACTTGATAAGACGTATGATAATTTTAAAATCAATTAAGGTGTAGAAATACATATCTCAAAAATCCTCTAAAGGGAATTTGAGATCCACCAAAAACACTAAAAATGGAAAACAATAGAATATCTTCTAAAAATATTGTTCCTTAAGATATGAAACCAATAATGCAAATAACTATGAATAAAAATATAGATATGAGAAAATAATGAGAAGCATATTTGATCCATAGGGATATGAAATAACTCTACTTCATCGAGAAAATAGTCAAGCCTGAGAGAATAAAAATAACAAATGGAGGTTCTTTCTTGTAAGTAATAGGACCGCCACCAAGATCGGGTGGTGGTCCCGGAACCACTAGAATGCAAAGGGTGACGGTCCTAGCCATTACGGATAGAAAACAAATTTGAAATGAACAACCTCGAATTTGAAGGGATGTTTGTTTCTCTTCTCCTTCATGACTTTTCCCATTCTTGATACACGGATGACATGAGAAATGCTATAAGTACATGATTGTAGAAGTGTAGAAGATATTTGAGGCATGGGAGCAAGTGAGAAAGAAGTATTAGTGTTGGAAATTATATTTTTGTAGAAGAAAGGAGTGTTGGACAGAGCAAGCAAGTAACTGGAAGGAAGTGTTGAGATATTATCTACTTCCCTTTTTTACTTATTGTAAAATCTGTACCTGTTGATTTGAATTGGCCAATAAAAGTGGGAAGAAAGAGCAATTTCCCTTCCCGACTATTTTTTCCTCTATCGGAGGTTTTCCGGACTAAAATTCTTGGTGTTATGAGCTTAGAGTATTTCCTTTACTACAATTGTTGATTCTAAGCACTATAGTAATTCATTCACTAGCTATCTCTATTATTTTCTACTAGAAAGTGAGTAGCGATGATTAATTTGTGATTTGTGAATAATTCCAAAGATGAAGAATTTACAAATAATTTTGGTATCGAGCTAACAAGTATCCAGGATCATGGTATTTCATTCTTGAATTTCTATGACAATGACAAGATCTAAAGGCGAAGAAGCTTTACCTTGCGATCCAAAGATTTTTACAAAGAAATGGAAACAGAGAATTCAGGGATAAATAGAGGAAGAGAACTTGGTCCAGAATCGAGATGCTAGAGACCATGATGGATAGGATGTTTGAAAGGAAAGAGGAACTTGCATATTTGCAAAAACAACTTCCATTAAGCAAGACTCCATGGACTCGGTGGTTTGAGGATTAGCCGAAAAGTTTGGTATAGGCAAGATTCACCATGAGGAAGATTATGGGGAAGAGCATGAAGAAGAGACTTCTAACACAAGAGAAAAGGTAAAATTTGAACATAATCCTTTTAAAGTTGAGGCTAAAGTCAAAATAAAAAGCTTTGAAGGACAAGTAGATGCAAAATTACTGGATAAATGGTTAAAACAGTTAGAAGCCTATTTTAGTGTCCATAATGTCACTGAGGCACAAAGGATCACCTTTGCACGTCTCAAAATGGAGGGACATGCTCTAGTTTGGATGAAAACTCACCTAGCGCTTGTGAAAATAAGATGCGTCCTATTGTAAAGTCTTGGCAAGAATTTAAGGAATTACTTGTAGCTAACTTCTATCCTATTGGCCATAAAACTCACCAAATGATTAAATGGCAGTATTTTAGACAAGGTAGTGGTCAAACTGTTTAGGACTATACTACGGAGTTTCGGAGGCAAGCCATGTTGCTGAACATGGATTTGGAGGATGAGGATATTCTGACCAAGTACTTGGGAGGACTTCACACTCACCTTAAAAGAAAATTCATCTCCACAAATCCCAAGGATCTCAATGAAGCATGTGTACAGGCATACTACATAGATGATGAGAAAAAGCAAGGAGAAGCAGAGCTGAGGGTAAAGCAATAAAAAAATTAGTAGAAAAAGGATTATGGGAAAACAAGTAACAAGAGTAAGTAGAAAGGGAAAGGTAAACAAGTTGCCACTACTTTAAATACTTGTAAATATCCCAAGAATTTTTGCAAGATTTGTGATATTAATGGTCATATTGATGCTACATGTTGAAAATTGCATCTGGAGTTACATCTGAAGAACCAAACCAAGGACTCCAAGAAGTCCATGACAGCTGTAAAGATAGAAGGGGAGGTGGAAATTAAAGATGACTCTGATGTAGATGAAAGGCTTGGATGCACAACCACCAATGTGGACAACAAAAAGGAGATGAGTAGACTATTCCAGATTAAAATCCAGATCAAGAGAACTAAGGTAAATGCTTTGGTTGATACCGGTTCACAATCTAATTTGATTTCTGAGGCAGTTGTAAAGAAGCTTGGTCTTGAGACTTACGAGCATCCGCACCCATATCCTTTGGGTTAGGTGAAAAGGGTGTTGAAATTTAGGTAACAAGAAGATGTAAGGTCAAGTTTGGGATAAATTCCCAATATATAGATGTTTTTGAAGCTGACGTTATTCCACTTGATGCTTTTGATGTTGTATTTGGGATTCCTTACTTGTATGTTAGGGATGCTATCTTTATGAGAAGGGAAAACTGGTATAGATGGGTCAAGGATGGGATCAACTACAACATCTGGGCACACCAACATAAGACTTGGGTTACTATAGTAAGTGCTAACCAAGCAAAATGACTTATTTAAGAAAATTATAATCAATTTTGTTTACTTTTATTAAAGGATAAACAAGATGGGGTAGAAGTTTTAGAGATTTCTAACAAAGGAAAACAAGATTTGGATAGTATTATTTAGTCTTTTCAAGAAGTATTTTAGGCTCCTAGTGGATTACCACCAAAACAAGAAGTAGAGCATGAGATTTAGTTGTTGCTAGAGTCACCTCTACCGAACATCGGGTTGTATAGGCGATCCTTACTTGAGAGTAATGAAGTAAAGAAGAAACTCCAAGAACTAATAGACTAAGGGGTAATACGTATGCGCACCTCACCGTGCGGTTCACCTATTGTGATGGTGTCAAAGAAGGATGGTTCTTGGAGAATGTGAATTGACTACCACTCTTTTAACAAGATCACCATAAAGAATAGATATCCACTTCCCAGCATAGATGATCTCTTGGACCAGCTTCAACATGCCAAAATTTTTACGAGGTTGGATCTCAAGTCAAGTTATCACCAAGTCAGGATGAAGGAGGAGGATATTTGGAAGACTACCTTCGAAAAAAAACAGGGTTTGTATGAATGGTTAGTACTTCCTTTTGGATTATGCAATGCACCCGCTACATTTATGATATTGATGAATGATGTATTGCAGGATTTCATAGATTCATGTGTCATTTTATATCTAGATGATATCCTAATTTTTAGTGCCACATGGGAAGAACATCTAACACATTTGTAGCAAGTCTTTTAAGTTCTCAGGGAGAAACAGTTCCTTTTTAATATGAAGAAATTTGAATTTTCCAAACAATCACTTGTCTATCTTGGGCACATGGTTGGAGGAGGAGAGCTACGAGTGGATCCAAAGAAGGTGGAAGCCATCAAAAATTGGCCAACACCAACAGGAGCCACAGAGACTAGAAGTTTTGTGGGAGCAGTATAGTACATGTGGAAGTTCATTCCAGGGATTCTCGGTAATTGCAACACCTCTACACACAGTGGCCGCAAAGAGTAAGGGTTTTGACTGGGGTAAGGAACAAGACAAATCCTTTGAGTTATTGAAATACAAGATTAGTCATGCTCCATTACTTGCTCTTCCTAGTTTGCAGCAGCCTTTTGAAGTAGAGACAGATGTCATTGATTGTGTTATGGTTGCAGTGTTTCTTCAAGGAGGTAAACTCATATGTTATCATTATGAAACCTTCACTTCAGCAGTTAAAGGATATTCAGTATATGATAAAGAAATGTATGCACTAGTTCAAGCAATTAAAAATGGAAACATTATTTGTTGGGTAAAGAAACTATTGTGCACACTAACCACAAACCTCTCCAGTATTTGCAAGCACAGTCTAAATTACAATAGGCAAGGCACTACAAATGGATGGGGTTTCTTCAGCAGTTCCATCTAGTGATCAAATACAAGAAAGGTAGTACAAATTTGGTGGCAGACATGTTGTCTAGGCCACCCACATAGAAAAGTTATCCTGTTTGGCCACTATCTCTCATATCAATCCCTTCACGAAGGAAGCTTACAGAGAAGCATATGCCAAAGACAAAGACTTTGGGGTAACATTTCAGAAGTTGTAGTCCCAAGGGGTTGAAAATATGGGGATTGAAGATTGTTATCTCAAGGACGGGCTGCTCTACCAATGGGGGAAACTTTATGTGCCTAAAGAAGAAAGACTTCTATTGATGAGGGAAGCACATACCTCGAAAGTAGCGGGACATTTCGGTGTTGGTAAGAACCTAGCCCACTTGCAAAGGTATGTATATTGGCCTAACATACAAGAAGAAGTATCAAAATTTATTCATGGATGTAAACTTTGTTATACTAGTAAGCCTAAAACTAGGAAGGAAGGTTTGTATATGCCTTTACCAGTACCTACTCATCCATGGGAGGACATTTCTATGGATTTTGTAGGAGGATTACCTATGTATAAACATGGCCATGAGTATCTCTATGTTTTTGTGGATAGATTCAGTAAAATGTGTATTCTTATGGCATGTAAAAAGACAGTAAAAGCACATGAGGCAGCAGATCTTTTCTTTACTAATGTATGGGTGCATTTTGGTTTTCCAAAGTCTATTGTTTCTGACAGGGATTCCAGGTTCTTGGGGAAGTTTTGTACTACTTTGTGGGACAAGATGGATACCAGGTTACAGAGGAGCACAAATTTCCATCCACAGATAGATGGACAAACAAAGGTGGTAAACAGGAATTTGGTACAGTTGATCAGAGGGTATAACAGTAAGTACCCAAGGACTTGGGATGATTCCTTAGCCTACATTCACCATTCCAATAACCAGCGATACACACATCCAATATGAAGTCACCATTTAAATCATGCTTGGGATATCTACCTATAAATCCGCTAGACCTAGTAGTTGGAAAACAAGATCGAAGGATACACGAGACACAGAGGTGACTAGAGCCAACAAGTTCATTGAGAGGATCCAAAAATCCATCTCAAGGTCAAAGAACAGCTAGAAAAATCTCAAGCAAAGTACAAATCTAGGCATGACCAACATAGGAGGGAACACAAGCTTCATGTTGGAGACAAAGTTTGGCTTTACTTGAGCAAGGAGAGACTACAAGGTCAAGCACGGAAGCTCAAGCCACTACGATATGGACCCTTCACCATATTGGAGTAGGTTGGGGAAAATTCTTTTTGACTTGATTTGCCATCATTCATGAGGATGTACTCTATAGAAAACTATGAGAACTTGCACCTATATGAGCCATCCATGTTGGATGAACATGAAGAACTACGATTCTTACCTTCCATTGAGGATTGTGTCTTGAACCTTCTTCTATAACAATACATCCTCCTCCAATTCACGAGGTGAATTGGAGGAGGATGTATTGTTATAGAAAGAAGTCGAAGACTAGAAGAAGTCCACAGGAGTCTTGGCATATTAGACTGAAAGGAAAGACACCAAGGTAGGCTCGGTGGTACTCGAAGGAGCGAGGGAATTTTTATCTCATCTACTCCCCCAACTAAGCTTTTGTGGGACCAAAAGCCTCCTAAGAAGGGGAGGTGTGATCCATAGCGATCCGAAATAACCCTACTTCATCGAAAAATAGTCAGCATAGAGAAGAAAAATAACAAACGGAGGTTCTATCTTTTAAGTAACAAAACCACCGCCTTGCACAGGGCAGTGGTCCTAGAACTGCCGGTCTACATAGGGCGGTAGTCCTTGCCATTATGGAAAGAAAACAAAATTTGAAATGAACAGCCTCTAAATTTGAAGGGATGTTCGTTTCTCTTCTCCTTCATGACCTTTCCCATTCTCCAGTGCACGGGAGGAGATGAGAAAGGCTATAAATACATGATTGTAGAAGTTTAGAAGATCATCAAGGCATGGGAGCAATCGAGCAAGAAGTCTTAGTTCGGAAATTGTACTTTTGTAGAAGAAAGGAGTGTTGACAGACCAAGCAAGTAATTGGAAGGAAGTGTTGAGATATTATCTACTTCCCTTTCTAACTTATTGTAAATTTTGTACTGTTGATTTGAATTGGCCAATAAAAGTGGGAAGAAAGAGCAATTTCCCTTCCCAACTAGTTTTTCCTCCATCGAGGTTTTTCGGATAAAATTGTTGGTTTTATGAGCTTATATTCTTTCCTTTACTACAATTATCGATTCTAAGCACCATAGTAATTCATTCACTAGCTATCTCTATTATTTTATAATAGAAATTAAGCGATAGTGATTAATTTCTGATTTGTGAATAATTCCAAAGTTGAAGAGTTTGGATCAATATTGCGAACTATCTTTGACCATTTATGAATTGATGAGGGAATAGAAAAATGTTTCAATGCAAACATCCATATAACTTAAACAATAAGAAAATATTCAACAATAGATGAACATTATATCAACCTAACGAAAAATGTAGATAGTACATGTGTGTACAACCAATAGTGGATGCACTAGAATATAATCTCCTTGAAGAGAATACATATCCATAAAATTTGGAAATCACCCTAATTTCCAATCTTTCTTTTCATAAGCAAAAATGATTCCTTATATAGAAAAAGTTACGGCAAACGAGAGATTGTTATTTTGTTGATTTAAAGGTGGGATATGAGCGTTCCCAAAGTTACACCTAAACCTTATTACACATGTGAGGAAACCTAAAACTTAAATGTGTATTTACCAAAGTTGTGCTTATAATAAAACTTACCTTTCTAAAAACACTAGTACTAAGGCAAACCTCAAATTATGTCTTAATATGACACAAACCAACAATTTGTTAGTGAAAATAACTATAAAAATTTGAAATTAAATCTCGAATAATGTACAAAAAAACATGAAAATCACTAGGCCAATAAGAAATTTAATAAGGTTTTAATGAATGTATCAATTTCCAGTGTTCTTCCTCACTATGAAGAAATTCATATAGTTTCAAGTTTATATGAGTTTTAGCCAATTTGATCATTTATTTTCATGTGTGAGTAAATTTTTTATAGAAGGCACAATTACAAACATTCTTTCAAATGAGACATGGTGCAATTCAAAGTATTAGATAAAAATGAATTTGGGGTGTGGATGTGTGTGTGTTGTGTTTTGTTTCCATCCAATCCTTTGAATTGAACCATGTCTTCTTTGAAAGTATCCTTGTAATTGTGCCTTCTATAACCACACACACACACACACACACACACACACACACACACACACACACACACACACACACACACACACACACACACACACTTTTACACACTTTTACTAAAAATTTCTTTACGAGAAGGATATCTCACATAATGACAATATAGCCAATTTTTCTACCTAATTGGTTCTTTATGGAAGTAATCATACAAGAAATTTGAATAGAGGTGGCCGTAAATATGTGGAGAGAATTAGAAGATCCACCACCCTAATTATTATTTCACATTTGTTTGATGCCTCCAGTTTCATTAACTCTCAAAATGTGATGTAAATACCTCACAAGTATCACAAATGTCTAACGTTGAATATTCCATCATATAAATTTCTCAAGACATGTATCTAAACATAAAGAATAGGTAAACATCTAAGGAATATTAATCCTTTCCATAAAAGGATGTATCGCTTATATGTTCATTTTGTTCATGCAATTTTGAGTTCAAAACTACTATAAGCATAAATAAAAATAGCATTTAACATTTTTTTCTTAATATATTCATGGAAAATACATCTAGTAATGATGTGAATCAATCTTTGGGAAAACATATATATTAAAATTTTGAGGACTGGATATACATAGAATCACATTGTCAGAGCTTATAGGATCCTAAAGAACATCGCCTATAGTAGTATAAATTATCGGATAAATTATGAGAAGCAAGAAATAAATTGTGAAAAATAGAAATAGAAATAAATGTTAAGAAAACTTCACAATTTTTAAAATCAAAGGTCATATTATCTAAAACATTAGAGATGTCTCAACATTTGTCTCATTTAGTAAGAAAATATGGAAGAAAAGAATCTAGATAATATATCTTCTTTTATTTTATAGATACACATTAATCCTAAATAAAGGTATTAAACACCATCATTATTAAACCTTCCTCTAATGCAAGACTCATACTTGAGATAAATATGAAGAAAATAATTTTGCACATATTTTAGTTACAAAGAACAACATATTTCCCAAATTTAATGTGTATACATGGATGAAGAACTAACTTGGAACTACTATATTCCCAAAAACACAATGACTACTTAGGATCAATGTAAGAAATAACCAAATCCATACATTAAAATTTCTCATTAATTATACTATTCCCGCATAATGCAACTAAAGGAACACCCTAATGGATTACTCGATCACTATTGATTTCTAATGGAAAAGATAAACCGATGTGGATCCACTTCATTTCCAAAGACACCATAAGCTTCAAAATTTAAAAAAATTCATTACAGAATCAACACTAATGTTTCACATCATTACAATATTCCTTTTATTTCACATTAGCTCCAAAAATCCTAAAACGTCACAACACCCTAAAATGCCAAAAAAAATACCTACTAGCAAAACACCTCAGATGGGCCCCAAATTTTGTATGCCAAATATTCCTTCATAAATTAATCCCCACATAAAATTTTAGGTTATTCTATAAAGTGTGGAAAATTTTATTAAAACTCTAATTCCTAGTCAAAAGGAAAAAAATGTTCGGAGCTAATTTTAGACCACTAGATGAAGGAATCCATATCCGAAAATGTGTCGAAATGGAAACAAGATTTCATGAAATGTTGTCAACAACATAATACTAATGAAGATCTACCACCGTGGAAAATTTAAAAATGATTTGACAGATCAAATGAAAAGTTATGGCCTTCACAAGTTATGGTCCCGCATCATAAAAACTTATATAAATGGGTGGGAAGAAAAAAAAATCAATAATTAATTTAATGCACCTCCATATAGTATGTTAAATTTTATGTTGATAAATGCAGAACTAAGAGTTGGGGTTTAAGAAAGTTTGGCTAAAACATTTATAGCCACAACATTATATTTATGTCTCACTAATATTGAAGAAACCATGAGTGATGATTGGTGGTTTATTATATTAGTTTTGAGTCCTTTACACACCCATTTCATGATGTACTATTACAAAACAATATGTATGAAAAGTTGAAGGGTTATCAAGCATGAAGTTTTAAATTATCGAACAATTAATATTTCAAGTATAGATAATTCATGTATACAAGATATATTAGTCATCTAATTGCATCTATATAATGTTTAAAGTGAAAAAAAAAAAAAAAAATTTACTTTATATCCTTGTTTATAGAAATTAGAGTTTCCAAATTTTTCTATATATGTTTCCTTATAGTGGGACACACTCATGAGAATAAAGTCGGGACATTAAAGATTATCAGTTTTTGTAATAATTAGAAACCTTATTTTTCCACACATCTTGGACAAGAACAAAACATGCCAAGATGGGTCAAATTTATTCACTCAATACCTTATTCTATAAGTGTATGAATTTTAGACCTTTTTATCAAGACTTGTTGGATGGAAACGAGAAATGGGTATTCTTAATTGAAAGATGTTTTAGTTGCATGTAGTTGAATCTTTTCCTACAGGATGGAATATAAAGCAAGAATCAAGGATCGTGTATGGTCTTTTCATATCCAAATATGGAAAAAATGAATGGTGAACCAAACATTAATAAAACTTCGACCAATTGCAACTATTCTTAACTTCTCCACCGCGTACAAATTTTTCTCCCCTGAAACGAAACCATGGTGGCGGTGTTGGATTTGTTCTTAGCAAGGTCTTGGGCTCTGGTGGGGGCGCTTCAGGTAGACGTTTCCCAGGAGGCTCTGTCTCTCAAAATCCTGGTGTTGTTGAGGGTGTGTTGGGTGGCGATGGGCATGTCTCCACAAAACCCAAAGGATCTATGACTACTTCTATGGTGGATGTCGTTTCCAGCCTTTGTGGTGCTCGGGATTTGGCCTCTCGTTAGGCAGGTGTCAGTTGTGGTTCCCCTGTTCTGAGCGGCTCTACGAACACTGCACTGACCCTCCGTTCACCTCATACAAGTATTATGTCGGCCCTCCATCTGAATGTTGATAGATCTCTTTCTCCTCTAAATAAATTTGCGAACCGTAGCAACAACGGCAATGGCTCCATATCTGGTAATAGTGGGTCAGGGGATGAAAAATCCAACGCCAACAGATCTGAGAAGAGTGAAAACAAATAACCATTCCTGATGTCGGTGCTGGTAGGACACAAAACGGATCCATACCTAAAGAGGTACTGTAATGTGTTAATAGCCACAATCAAAGGAACATCAAATATTTTTCTGTGGTGGTCGGGCAGAGAGGTGGAGGCCATATAGAGAAGATCTTAAAACTACTAACAAACTCTTGCAACCTTCACAAGAGACCCTGATATTGAAAATTAAAGAAGATCTGCTTCACATATTTCTCATCTGGGTCTCATATGTAGGTTTCACAAATTTTGCCCAAACTTTCTCAGCTCCATGACTGGATTGCACAAAGATGGAGAGAAAAGATACAAGGTAAGATTGAGCTTTATCCTTGTGCGAAAGCATATTTCATTGTTGTCTTTGAAACCCTTGAAGATAGGGATTTAATTTTTAACCAACACTGGGTTTGGGATGAACATGGGCTCATGTCCAAGCTCTGGTATCCGTCTTTTGATCCCCTAAAAGACTCTTTTGATACCTACCCGGTTTGGGTTCGATTACCTGGACTCTCACTTCAGCTTTGGAACAAATCTTGTTTGCTTGCTATAGGGGATACTCTAGGCTCATGTGCGGCTATTGATGAGAAGACCTCCATCCAAACCCACACTACTTATGCACAAATCCTTGTAGATCTTGATACCTCCCAAGCCTTACCAACAACAATTAATTTGCAAATTGCTAAAATACTTTGGATGCGAGAGGTTAGAATACGAAGGAAGTACTTTCAGATGTCGGTATTGCTTCAAAACTGGCCATATCACAAAAGATTGTGAGCATACCAAATGAAAGACCAAACTAGCATGGTGGAAATATTCTCTACCAGATCATCTAACAATCGATCCCCATACAAAATCGATTGTGGAACCCCTACAAACTGACTTACCCAACATGGAAGAGCTTCCACACATTATAGAGAAGAAACCTCAAGATTCTTCTCCTCAAGGTGTTGATTCAACGATAGATTGTGATTCGATGCCCCTTCTTTGAGGGTCACATCCCTATCAAGTCAATTGAAGTTGTTCTTCCAATCTCAATGGAAGAAGAAAATAAGGAATGGAAGATGGTGGATAGAAAAATAAGGGATACACTAAATCTAAACCTTCCATTGTCTCGGAAAGGCATGAACCTTGTCTGTTGTGTGCCTCGATTGCTGCATCAAGGATTTAGGCATATTTTGCTGCTGCTAAGCAATTGATGTTGTTGTAACGTCATTATTCTCTAGTTGTATGTCTCTGCTAGTTTTTGGTTGTGATCTTGGCAGATTTCTTTCTATTGTTGGGTTGATTAGATAAATCTAGATTGTGATCTTTTTATTCTGCTGAAATTTTTAATCTGGATTTTGAGTCCTACTTTACAAGGGTATAGTCCCTTTCAAAAAACTATTTACCTATAGTAGAAAATATATATAGAATATAGGTGAGTACGAGAGTAAAAAATGTTGCCCAGTTGCTCTGTAGAATCAATCTGTTGAGGCAGACTCCAATAAACAATTGATCCTTATTCCTCAGTTCAATGATGATTTTAGGGACTCTCATCAAGAAGATGATGCGGATGAGGAAGGGAAAATAGATGACTACATAGAGGAGGTACCTATGGAGGAGGAAAGGATAAGTGGAAGTGTTGGTGTTACAAATCCTTTGGTTATTGGAGCTTGTCCAAAAGTGACTGGGAAGGAAAATGAATCAGTTAACATTGTTGAAGATTATGAACCTGCAGTGATGACAGATGATGCTTGAAGATTCATCTTCCAAATGGTTGCGTAGGGGGAATCTAGGGAATGGCTGGTGGGTGATTGTTTAGACAGGTCGAAGGGACCGGAGGAGGTCCATCGCCAAAATTCAAAATTCAAATCCGACATTAATTCCGCCATGAAGGAATTGCAAGATTTTGACCACATCGATGGCTTTAGGAATGCTGGAAAATACACCACATCCAAAACCCGTACTATCCCTTTCATCATGGATGAAGTTTTTGGTTACGTGGAGTGCGGTTCATGGATAGATAGAATGGAACTTTCTTTCATTAATGATAACATTATTGTTTTCCATGGGGTGGATGTAGGAGGACCGAATGCTAATATTTCGAATTCCTCATCCAATTAGGAGGATTATTTGGATGGATGGACTAAATTCCTTCCATAGAATTTTTTTAATGTAAGATCTGATCGTGCCTTACAAAATCACTCTTGTAATGAATCCAAACGAGCCTCTTAAGGTATAAAGTTGTTTCTGTGTCTTCGGCTACTAGTAGAGGTGTCCTCTTGTGTGCTTTAGCGCTTTATCTTTTCTCTCGTTTGTTTTCGGTGTTTTTTTGTCCCCTAACAACCAAATTAGTTTTTACCTTATTTAAAAAAACTATGTAGAAACTTCAACTTTGACCCATATCATAACTAACATAGACTATAGAGTGTAAAAAGGGAATAAAATCACACATCGTGGGCATTGGAAAAAGAGCTCAACAAACATAGGTGAAGATTTTATCTTCCAAAGATAGTCTATAACAAATTAATATGTGTGTTACAAACAAACCCTTTGCAAAATATATTGGGAGGTCAAGATTATTTTTTCCTAAAAATGATGCTAGAGTTTGAAATGTATGCCCATAAATATGACCCACACATTTTCTCATAAATGATTAATTCAATCAAAATATTCCTACAAATAATGATATTTATTTTGGGCCTATTTTTTAGAGAACTAAAGATGAATTTAATATAACAGTAAATGTGTATAACACAGAAATGCTTCTAGTATGATCAAGTGATGAACATATGATCACATTATTGATGGGGAGGGTATAATATACATTATAAAATATGTTTGAAACAATAGCTCAAAAAGTGGCATCACATTAGTGGTCACCCAATCAAATAATAAATACGAAGTAAGAAAAATATCAAATAAATGGTGGAGAAAATCAAGTAGAACATTATAGATAGATTTGGATAACATAGTCGAGATATGCACACCAAGATAACTATGGAAATAAGATAAAATTAAAATATGAAATAACAGACATGAATCCTTTTATCCATACCTTACGTAACTTCAACAAGGTATACCAATGGATTCTAATTTTTTTAAATCAAAGTATATTTTATATGTCATTTGGCGCTTGAGTCCGTAAATATGATAACAATATATATCAACATATAATTTTTCCTCTAGAACATGAATTATATTATTGATTATCAGTTTAATATTATAATATTAAATATATAACTTTGAGTTTAAGAATGTGTATATTAGTGTTTCGAGTTTAAGGCATGTTGTTTCGTTTTGTTTTTTAATTGTGATAATAAAGTGAATTGGCTTTGGGCATGATGTGTTGTTATATGTTTCTATTGGGAAGCCCGAATGCATTTTTCTTGGGCCTTTGTTATTTATCCGGGTTTTAGACCCCTTTCCTTATACACTCTTTTGTTTTATCTAGGTTTTGATCCTTTTGTTGTTCTAGGATATGGTGTAGACACCTAAAATTGGTATTTATGCCTTCATACACCCATGTGCGCATATTTATTTAGTCATACCCCTTTCCTTTTATTAAATTCCCATCCCAATCCTCATTAATTAATTAATTAATTAAGAGACAATAATAAATTAATCATTTTACATACTCAATTATCCCATCCACATTAATCTTTATGCAAATTAATTAATTAATTAATTAATCTTTATTCATTTCCCTTATCAACTTTCTAATTAGGATGTTTTTATCCTACATGTTGGTACACAAATTTAATCTCCTTCAAAGGCCAAGAAGCATCACGGATTTGACAGGACACTCAGAGGTAGATAGATGATTATGTATGTCATTTTGTAGTCGAGGAAGCAGTGTATCTGACTCTTTAGCACTCGGGACTCGGAAGGAGTGGGTAGCACGTTAAAAGGATGTGATCTTACCATAACTATTTTAGGTTGTGCCTTTCAAACAAGGTAAAAGAACCTATTTTGTAACCTCTGTTATTAAATAATGTTGGTAAATCCTTCTTTTGCACAAATTTTATAGACAAGACCTTGGAAAATTATGATCAACACACCAAATCTGACTCTCACGAGTTGTCACTTCCATATTATGGAGATATTTTCAAAATAAGGAAAAGGTTACTAAAGACATTGGGAATCCTGATTGTTTTTGCATGTTTTGGTGGTAGAAATTATGCATTTGCACACACACAGGACAAACAGGGGTAGTACAGGTAGGATTGGTTGTTTTTAAATGAATCTTTTGGTGGGAGGTGAGGTAGAATGAACTTGATTTTCCAGATCTTTGAGAGTTTTTTACAAAATGGGGCACTTACACAAGAGAATGCTTCAATATATCTAAAACGTTCCTTTAACCAAAATGTGATCTTTAGTGGAGGCCCAAATCAGCACTTTTTCACACAAACTATGAGATTCTAGCATGAAGGCTTGAGTTAGAAGACTGAATAAAACATAAAATACAAGATCAATCACGTCTGAGGTACACCAGGGCTTAAAAACAATCTCTATCAATAGATGAAAGAAAAGTGATTTTAAATCATTTATTTCATTCCGAGATGAAAGCTCTTCTAAAAATGAAATTACAGATGCCACTAAACTATCACAAGGATTGAGATATGTCTGATTGAGAGGGATTTTGATACAAGATTGCAACGGGAACAAGAAAAAACATTTGCAAACATTCATAAATGTAGCAGACACAATTTCGCAAAGAGTAAACACAGAATAACTCAAATTTGATTAAACTTATCAGCAGGGGAAAGTTTCTAGAACAATTTTAGAGCTTGTCAATGGCTGTACACTCATAACCACCTTGACACGATCAAGTTTAACACAAAAATATATAATGGTTTCTTAAACAATTGCTAGGGAGATGGGCTCTATCAACTTATCTCTTAGAAAATCATTTTTGACCCCTTACACTCCAACAATTTGCACGATAAATTCATGCAATTTATAACATTTTACAATAGACCCTTTTCCCCCCACAACCAAAAACATTAAAATCATCATTGCGTGTTGTGACTCCCAGAATCAGATTTGCAAAAAAGATGTCACCGTGCGGAGGGAAAATGTCTCTAAATAGTTCCAAAGATTCAATTCTTCACCTAGTATAACACTCTTCCCTTATTCGCCACCTACTTCCACCCCTAATATGTCAAATTTGGTTCTTTTTGTTCCCAGGAAGAGAGACTGGAAAATCATATTGAACCCGATAGCCACATTTCGTCTTAATGGTAAAAGACATCTCTAGATCTTCCTCACCAAACTTAGATATCAAATTAACTCCCCTTCCCTATTTGGCATGCAAGAAATATCGAGAAATCATGAAAACTCGCATCTCTAGGAGCTCTAGAGTAAAAATGGTAGAAAAATCAAATATATATGCACAATTGCCGTTGATTTCCATTTCTAGTTTGACTGTCCACATGGGAGATCCACTTTTAAAATGGGCTAGCGTATTCCTTTTTTCCTTTTACAACTTTTGGAAAAATGTAAAATTTTCACATTTTTCTCCACACCTCCGCCTTTGAGAAATGAGCCTGACACGTGTCCTAAGGTGGGTCCCAAAGGAACTGCGGCCAAATTCTACTATTTCACCTCCTTTTTAGAAAAGGGAATTTTCTCCAATTTTTCCCGTAGCTCCACTCTTCCGCTTCTAGTTTCTGATGTGGGTCCCAACGGAACCACGCTTCCTTTTTCACTTTTAACTCCCTTCTCCACAAAAGAAAAATTTTCAAAATTTCCCTCGAAAGTTAGCACCTTTGCTGTTGACTAGAACAAAATTTTGACTATTCTTTTTCAAGCCTGTGGCCATTTTTATGTTTTAATATTTTTGATGACAAGAGGAAAAAATCAAAGTTACCTTTGATGGTCTGCTTCCCCGCCATTCTAAATTTTCAAAGCCAACCTTCACCTCTCTCTTTTCGGGCTTATGCAGGCCATTTTGATATTTTGATCCTTTAAGAGACAAAAATCCAAGTTGCCTCCGATGGTCTACTTCCTCACCTTTTGACTTTTCAAACTGCCACGTGTCATAATGGCACATCTTGAGATGGTCCCCAAAAGTTAAAACCTTGAATGAGCGCGGGCTCACCACGTGTCTCTGGCCTAGAAAAAATTGTTTGAAGGCTTAAAGCTCAGCGGAAAGCGTCATGTGTTAGGGTCTGAGAAAATCTCCTTTGGCCATTGAAAAGTCCAAGAAAAATGCAAAGTGAGTGGAGGCCTCCAAGTGTCCTCCTGGTGCTTCTTTAAAATAAAATTCAAGGGCCAATCCTCAAACATGCACGGTCCCTCCACGTGTCCCAGGCCTCTCAAAACCTTTTTAAAAAAGACTAAGTATGGGAAGACCCGGTGGAAGCCTCCATGTGTCTTCATGGCACAATTTCAAAATGGTGCCCAAGAGCAGAGAACCTGAATGAGCGTGGGCTCACCATATGTCCCTGTCTCGCCAAATAGTATTGGCTGCATAAAAAGTTTGTCTAAGTTTGGGAAGAGTAAGTGAAACCTCCACGTGTCCTCCCGGCACAACTCCAAGGCCAACCCAAAAAGAAAATCTTCAAATGAGCATCGTTCTTCCACGTAGATAGGTTTTTAAGTTGAGGTGATTCATAAAATTTTTGAAGTACCTTGCCAAGCCATGTCCAACAAAAAGAGGCCATGTTTCCTATTGATGCAAGGATGTAAATTTGACCGGGAGAAACACTCGTCAAACCATAAAATGTAGAAAAATGACCATTTGAGCCCGAGATGAAATTTTCTCCAAGGACGGAGAAATTTAGAAATGTTACAAGGCTCAAATACATTCCTCCGAGCTACATCCATTCATTTTTCTTCAAGTATTTAGGGAAAAATGACAAGGACAACAAATCCCAACTATGGAAAATGGAAAGAATGGGATAGCCCAAGATTTTACAGCCAAACACAGACATTTTAAGATGAACATGGAAATGAGGAAACAATTTTGGATCTATACATGATCCTTAGTCAAAGAAAGGAATGATTATAGAAACAAAAGGAAGGTGGAGAATTTTCAGGCAATAATACAGGAAGATAAAATGTGACAGAGACCATAAATTGATAGATTTTTAATGGCAAAATGGGGTGAGACTATTTTGAGCACCAACATCGGCTCTGACTCGGGGATGGGCACTCCTGCGAGTGCCACAAGAACAAAGGTAGACCAAGTGCCAAAAATATCCATTGGGAAAAGGAGTTAGCTTGTAGAGCATAAAACTAGAACCGTCTCCCCAAAAATGAATAGAGAAACCAGTAAAACTAGGCCACCAAGGACTAGAACAAACAGAAAACACAAAAGACAGAAAAACAAACCAACAAACTATATATTGTACAGATGAGAGCATCCTGATTTTGGGGAATCAATCCAAGAAATGCTTTAGATTCTTTCCATTAACAGGAAGTTCGAGTAATTTCCCATCCAAATCCTTAATGAAGAAGGTATGTTCACCAATCCTAATATCAATGGAGTAAGGGCCCATCCATAATGCGTCAAATTTGCCATGATTTCCCTTATCTTCATGTCTACTATCCCATAGTAGCACAATATCTCCAAAATTCAAAGCTCTGGGAGTGACCTTCTTGTCAAACAACTTCTTCATCTTTTCTCTGAAATTTACATGCCTCTGGTGAGATGCCCTCCTTTCTTCATCAAGTTCAATAATCTCGTTAATGTGAGCATCATATGGACTTACTCTTGATTTTCTAGTTGTTGAATGAACTGATACGAGGATACTTGCATATGTAGGGGTAGAAGGGTTTAAGTTCCATATACCAACTTAAAATGACTCTTTCCAGTGGCTCTCTTAAAAGTAATTCGGTCATCCTAGACAACAAACTTCAACTGCTCACCCCATTTTCTCTTGTTCAGCTCCAAGGTTCTTCTGATAATCTTCAGCAAGTTTTTATTACTAGACTCATCTTTTCCATTTCCTTGGGGATTATAATTAGAGGAATATGTCAAATTGATCCCATATTTTTGCACATTTCCACCAAGGGTTTAGCTCAAGCTCATGGAATTGTCAGCAACAATTTTGACTAGCACCCCAAACTTGCAGATGATATGGCTCAAGTCACGAAGTCCTTGACAATGTTTTGTGTTTCTCTCTTGCTGGGGATTGCCTCCACCCACTTGGTGAACTAATCGGTGGCTACAAGAATCCACTTATGGCCAACACTTGAAGGGTCTAAAATATCAACAATGAAATCCATTCCCCATTGCTTGAATGGAGCTTCAATTCGATACAGTGTAAAGAAAGGAGCCTGAAGCTTTAATTCTTCCAAAGAAGTGCTAACAAATCTCACATATTTTATCCAAAATAGTTGCATCCTTGAAAAGAGTTGGCCACCAATAGCCAGCCCTCGATCTATCTCATGTGTTGTGACCCCTCTAGCAAAATGCCCCCACAAACTCCTCCATGAAGATCAATAATTATCTTGGGGCTTCATCTTCGTAATGCACCTTAAGAGGACTCCTCTGGGTTCTTCCAATCTAGCCCATAATCGTAATGACATATTTTTGGGAAGCCAACTTAAGGGCTCTGTTATCCAAAATTCACCCCTCAAGGTAATTTTGATAACATGCATCAAATTCTTTAGTCCCAAGCAATTATATTGATTCAAGGCAAAAATCGTGTTTCTGGGGTCCCCTCGGCTTCTCTCTAACTCTCCTGTCCAAGAGGAAAACCGAGCAAGTTCTGAGAAAAGGTGGAAAAGTTGCAGAAAACAAGCTGGGCCAGGAAAAATCATGAAAAATGGCTAAGTCTTGGTCCTCGCAACAGTCGGGACATGAGGGACATCTGGGCGCGAATCGGCCGAAAAGCCGCCAGGTGGTCCGCGCAATGATTGGGACGTTGGGGCGCAGCGGGCGAAAAGGTGAACCAGCTGAAAATGGAAAAAAATTGCCAAGTTTTATTTGGGACAGTTGGGACAAAGGTACGCGAAAGACGCGGATCGGCCGGTTTGGCGCAAGTCAGTCCATTTCGGGTGGTTCGGAGAAATTTGTCCCAGGAAGTCCGGGACAGTTGGGACAAGAGTGCGCGGAGGACACGAACCGGCCGTTCAGCTGCAGCAGAGGATTTTTGTACTTTGGGACATCCAGGCTGAAAGTACGCGGAGGACGCTTGAAAAGCCGACAGAGCCGAGAGCCAATCGGATCTTGCCATGTGTCTTCACCACAAAGGGAATAAGGAGCCCGAATCGGCCGAAGGAGGAGTTTTCGTCAAGACAATTGGGACAAAGGTACATGCGGACGCGAAAATCTGAAGCTGCCGACAACAAGGAAGAAAAGTCAACGTCGACCTTGAAACTTCAAACGCCATAACTTTTGACTCCGAGCTCTAATTTTCACAAAATTGGATTTTCTCGGAACGAGCACGACATCCTCTACGCCAAAAATAGGATTTCTTATTTTTGATGAGGGTAGATATATTTAATTAAGAGAAATATATTCGGCTCCAAATCGGTTAATGCTCATTCCCGTGTCAAATGAATGATAGAAAACGCCCGCCCGGACCCAAAATAGCTACCCGCACTCGAGAAGGCCATAACTTTTGCATTTCTCAAAAAAATCGAACAAAATTTGTACCGTTGGAATCGTGGCTCTAATTCCAATGTACAAAAATCAAGAAATTCCATATTTGATGAGAGATTGATCGATATTTTTAAGAAAATGTGGCTGGGTTCATAACAGTGTTTTATTTGGTGGTTGGGAGTGCAATTAAGAGGCATGGTCATCATTCTTTCTCTGCTGCAGCACATGGGACAGTATGGGGAGCCTTTTGCAAGTAATTTATAACCATTTTTACTCCATTTAATTCCTCTTACAGGTGGTTGAAGGATAGATTTCGGGATTTCCATTTTCCCTTCTCTTTTCCTTCTCATTTTTCTATAAATTGGAGTGTTGGGCTCATTGTAAAAGGAGGTAGTTCTTTGTAGCAAAGCTCTGTAAAAATTGCTTTGTGAAGCTAATGTGTTGCAGGCCCTTGTAGTGGACTCCTTGCATGGTGATCCAGGACCTTATCTTGTAATAGATTGAACTGTGCATATCATGAAGCAATAAAATATCAGTTTGTGGATGTATCTTCCCCTGCTGTGTGCTTTCTTGCATTCTTCTTGCCCCTTTAATCTTTCTACAAGAATATTGTGTCTATTATTATGTTCTTGCAGGGATTCATTATCATTGTGTATGCTTGGAATATTGTTGTGAATGCATTTTGCTAGATTATGGAGAACTGTCATCACCTCTTCTAGTGTGCACTTTGCCTCTGTATTTCACACATTTGGAGACTACTCTCACACCCTCCTTTTCTGGTGTATCACCACTTTAGTGTAGGATTTCATTTTATGCATTCTCTCTCCTGGTCCCTTGGAAATTTAGATTAGAATAGTTAGTTTCCCCTACATTAGAGTAGATTGTGGTAGGTAGTTTAGGAGCAAGAACCAACTTTCTCTGGAGGTCTATCTCAAGTAGCAAGTCCCACAACTTGGAGATAGTACCCATGTTATCCAATCACACCGTGAGTTCAAGTATATGCACTTGTATAAACACAAGGGTGCTATGATTCGGTGATAACAGGATCTTTTAAGTTCTTACTCAAATACTCAAGGCGGATAGGTGTCCGAGATAAAAAAATTCATCTTTGTACCACTCAAACTTATCAAATTTTCAAAAACATCTACCCTTCCTTTTTTCTACCTCAATAGTTTGCAAGTTGCTCTCAGCCATAAGCTTATCCAAGCCTAAACCTCTCACCAACTTCGTGGTTTGGATATCCATGTCATATTCTTACAAGTTGTTCACCATCTACATCTTTTTCTTGAAACTTCCATCTCTGATAAGATGTATTTTACCATAGTGTGTGGAACATAAGCAATAATTTTAGAGCTCAAAATGTAAGGCCTAAAAACCTTTGTTTCTTTTACCAAGGAAAATGCTTATTTCTCCATAATAGTGTATTTCAGCTCAGCCCCCTCAATGCCTTACTAAAAAGGAAATTGGCCTCTCAGCCCCTTCATCATCTTTCTGCAACAAGACAGATGCAATAGTGTTCTCTGAAGAAAAAGAAAATAGTTGGAAAGGCTTCTTATAATTTGGAGCTACTAAAATAGGGGCATGATTTAATGCCTCCTTGATCCCATTGAAATCTTGAATGGCATCCTCCTCCCATTTGATGGTCTGGTCCTTCTTTAGCATGCTAGTGATTGGAATGGTCAACTCAACAAAGTTTGATATGAATCTCCTAATAAAGTTTATCTTCCCAAAGAAGGACTGAATCCCCTTCTTGGTTCTTAGAATTGGGACCTTGCTGATGGCCTCTACCCTTTCTGGATCAATCATCACCCCTCTTGTGACACAATGTGACCAAGAAATTTTTCCTTCTGCACTCCAAAATGGCACTTCTTTGGATTGAGTGAAATACCATACTCTCTACATCTTATCAGCATCTTTTCCAAGTACAACAAGTGATCACCTCACTTTCTGGAGAACATAGTTACATCATCTTGGTAGACAACAATAAAATCATTGATGTAACCAACAAAAGCAACATCCATTGCTCTTTAAAAGTTTTCTCCAGAATTCATCAGACCAAAGGGCATCCTGACATATACATAAGTCCCCCAAGGAGTGGTAAAGGCTGTTTTAATTCTTTCTGATTCCTTCACCACAACTTGGTTATAACCAGAGAAACCATCCAAGGTAGAAAGTAGCTCAGAACTAGTCACTAGTTATAGCATGTTTTCCATGTTTGGTAAAGGATAATTATCCTTCATTGATGCTCTATTCAAATTTCTGAAATCCACACACAGCCTGATGTCACCATTCTTCTTTCTGACTGGTACTAGGTTTACAACCCAAGAAGAATACCTTGTAGGCTGAATAATCCCTCCATCCCTCAGTTTCTTCAGTTCCTCTTACATTTTAAGAGATAGGAGTGGATTGATTGGCCTTTGTTTCTACTGAATGGTTTTGCATTAGATTCCAAGGGAATCTCATGTTGAAAACAGATCCTCTCTGTATGCCTTTAATTCAGAATAAGTCCAAGCCATGCAATCTTGATATTTTTTCAGCAATAGGACATAAGATTGTTTTTCCTCCTTGTTGAGATTTCTTCCCAACCAGATCTTCCTTGGTTTCTCTTTTTTCCCAAGTTCATGCTCCTCAACATCCCTTGAGGCTGCTATTCATCTCTTACTAATGCAATCAACAATATCAAAGTTGGATTCAAGAGAAACCAGCCCTCTAGGAATGATATTAGTCTTTAGTTGGATAATGCCTTTGCAAAACAAGGTTTCTTTACCCTCTTCCATGCACAAAATGGTTCCCAATCAATATTTTCATTATAAAACTCCCCTTTGTTCTATATAAATCTTCTAAATTGAGCATCATCATCAAAAACTTGTCAATGCTTAATGTTGTCAGGGACAGATGGCATTGTCAATACTTCAACATCATATTCGCAATATGGGGACATTGCACAATTATCAAACCGAGATCCCAATACAGCATGTTTTTCTACCAAATCATTGAACTTCCTATCATGATGCACAATGTTGAATGAATCAAACATCTCAATGAAATCCCAAAATACATGCTTGTATTGTTTCATTCATTGATTTTTTGTGGCATACAATTTTCTGACTTGCTTGACAATTAATTTTGAATCTCCTTTGACAATGATGTATTTAACACCATATTTCCAAGCAATCCTCAGACCTAATAATAGTGCCTCATACTCAACAATGTTATTAGTACACTCAAAGTTGAGTTTGAAGGAAAAGAAAAACTTTTCCTAGCCTGGAGAGATCAGAACAACACCAACACCATTTCCAAACTTGGAGCAAGCTCCATCAAATAATAAATTCCAAGGGAATCTGCTTTTTAATACACTTGCATTCTACAATCTTGTGATCTTTTGCATCAACAAATCCTACAAAGTTATCAACATCAAGACTTGTGTACAATACTTCATAAGATGCATTGTTGGGATCTTCAATAAGGTGTAACATCTTCTTTTCTCCATACAACCTAACAAGGCTACCCTCAATTGGGATGGTAGCATAGGACATGTCTATTTGAACACTCCCACCAACACTTACAGCCCATTTTCTAGATAACAACATACCCCACTTGGCTAGGCAATCAATAATAACAACATCAAGCATCAAGTTTTTACCTGGGTAAGCTGCAAGTTACACCACCAGACCTTTCATACATCCCACCACTGGCACTTCTTTGGGGTCCATAGCAGTACACTTCCCATATGCTATTGTTACTTTGATATCCAGCTCATTCATGACTTCTAGAGGTATAACATTGCATGATGCCCCTAAGTCAAACATACAGTTGTGTAATAATCTATCTTTAATGATCAGAGTGGTGAAGAAGGGGTCAACATTTAACTGAGACTCCACCAAAGATGTCCCAAATAAACCTTAGGTGGTTTACCTAGTTACTCCAACACTTTGTGGTGTCTCTAACTCTTCAATGACTGGTGGAGTCTCCACAATGTTTATATTTCTACATAGGCGGTCTTCTCCTTTTTCAGCCTCAAATGCTCAAAAGCCCTTTTTTTGTACTCGGGAATCCTAAGTAGCTCAACAATTGGGCCGAGATCTTGATCGACTCAAGACTTGGGCAATATCATAAGGGACAAAATTAGGAAAAGTAACATTGGAAGGAAGGTTGACACACTCATTAGATGACACAGATTTAAAACATCTTTGGCATGAGGGGTATGATTTTTGTTTGGGATAACAAGGCACTTGGCGATGCATCTTTCTTAGGAGATTCTTTAGGAATATTTGAAAGCAACTGAGTTTTTGGCTTGGCTTGAGGCCCTGTACTTTGACAACCCTACTTCTTGTGTTTTATTCCTTTTCTTGAGCGTAACAACATTCATTAATTACTTCATATCCTCCTAAGATGGGATTTCTCCATCATACTTCTTTATCATTAAAACTCCTAAATACTCAAAGTCATTATTGGCAAATTTAAAATATTGTATAGTATCTACTTCTAAAGTATGAGAGGGAGGTGTTAGGAAATAAAAGATAAAATATGTGGAATAATCCCTTACAGAATCGCAACAGTAGAAACTAATATGCAAAAAATATTACAGATCTCAAATAAAAGTGTAGAATAAATAACACAACATAGAGAGACAATATTTAATGTGGTTCACCTAATTTGGGCTATGTCCACCAAGAATCACTTGCTCAAATTTTATTACAAGCCTCCACTCTCTCAATACAATACCCAGATCTGTTTGGAGCTATGCTCAACAAACTCTATAGAATTCACACTTGAATTCAAAGCACATTTGTAATGCATTTGCTTGTATATGTATCATATGCATAAGATCATATAAATAGACAATTGCTTAATCATTTTAATACAAAACCGTGGGTATCGTAACCATGGGCAAAAAACCATGGGTATCAAAAACCATGGGCCCAAAAATAGCCCATAACGGTTACCCATTACCCATGGGTTAATAAACCACCCATGAAAATTTGCTTTGGGGACTTTGCCCCGAACGCCCCGACCCACTCACCGGCGAGTAGGACCACTTTGTAAAAATACCCGAGTGTAACACATAGAAGGTGTACCACACTCAACATGAAAATAGACTCCACAAACATAGCAATCTCCCACTTGGAGGCTGATTTTCACTAAGCAAGATTCTCAACCCTTATCTCACATCTCGTGAAGGCCAACAAAAGCTAAACATATCTTTAGTTTATCCCTTATGACCACCTTGGTCATCATGTCTACAGAATTCTGACTAGTATGAATCTTCTCCAACTTCAACTTATCTTCCTCCAAAGCTGTCATGATGAAGTGATATCTCAACTATATATGCTTTGTCTTGGAGTGGAAAGTAGAGTTCTTAGCTAGGTGTATAGCACTCTGACTATCACTATGTAGCTTACATTCCTCCTGCTTATGCCCCAAATCCTCAAGCAATTGTTGTAACCAAATCATCTCTTTTCTTGCCTCTGTGGTAGCAACATACTTAGCCTCCGTGGTTGACAAAGCCACCAACTTCTGTAGTCATGAAATCCAGCTTACTACTGTCCCACCTATAGTGTAAATATAACCTATCGTGCTCCTCCTACATCTACATCTCTAGCCATGTCTGAATCTACATAACCACGTAAAGTGGTGTTTGATCCACTGTAGCATAAAACTGTCCCCATGGTCCCTCTCAAATACCAAAGAATCCACTTTACTGTTCACCAATGCTCTTTACCTAGATCACTCATAAATCTACTCACACTCCCACTTTGCATGGGCAATATCAGGGCCTAGTGCACACCATAGCATACATTAAACTACCAACCACTGATGAGTAAGGTACCTTAGACATATGGTTTCTTTCTGCTCTGTCTTGGGACACTTGCTCCTTTGAAACTTAAAATGGCCTACCAAAGGAGTCCTAACCGGTTTAACATCCTACATGTTAAACCTATCCAATACCTTCTTAATGTACTCTTCTTAAGATAAAGTCATCTTTCGTTCCTTCCTATCCCGAGTTATCCTCATTCCAAGGATTTGTCTGGCAGCCCCCAAATCCTTCATATCAAAGGATTCACTTAGTTGTTTCTTGAGTGCTTTCATTTCTGCATGTTTTTACCTACAACCAGTATGTCATCAACATACAAACACAGGATAATATAACTTCCATCCTCAAATTTCTTTATATACATGCAATGGTCAGAATGACATTTGATATAACCCTTCTCCATCATGAAACTATCAAACTTCTTCTACCATTGACGTGGAGCTTGTTTCAGGCCATACAAGCTCTTCTTTAGTTTGCACACCATCTCCTCTTTACCTTTGACTTTATATCCTTTTGGTTGTTGCATATATAGCTCCTCCTCCAAATCACCATGGAGAAATGTAGTCTTTACAACTAACTGTTCTAAGTGCAAATCTTCTGCTACCACTATTCCAAGAACAGTTCTAATAGAAGTCATTTTTACTACAGGAGAAAAGATCTCATCAAAATCTATACCTTGTTTATGTGCAAACCCCTTGACCACAAACCAGGCCTTATATCTTTTCTTTTCTCCTTCGTCTTTAACTCTTTACACCCACTTTTTCTACAATGCTCTTTTTCTTTCCGGTAGCTTCACCAAATCCCAAGTCTAGTTCTCCATGAGCGACTTATGCTCCTCATCCATGGCTTGCTCCCACTTCTTCTTGACATCTACCTCGCATTAATTCATCAAAGCTCTCTAGCTCTCCACTATCAATGAGCAATAAATAATAAAGAGAAGGAGAAAAACATTCGGGTTCTTTTCTTACCCTAGAAGACCTCCTCACTTTGTAGGATTTTGAGGTTCTATTGAGTAGGTTCTGAACCGACTCATGGATCACTGTCCCATCTGGAAGATCCTCTACCACCGCATATTATTTCTTGGATTCTTCCCTGTTTTCCTACAATCATTGCTTATACATGACTTTCTCATTAAAGACCACATCCCTAGACCAAATTATTTTCTTGTCCTTAATACTCCAATATTTAAATTAGAATTCATCACCACCATAACCAATAAAAGTGCATTTTTCTAATTTAGCCTCTAGCTTGGTCCTATCATCCTTATCAATATGAATAAACACCTCACATCCAAAGACTCTAAGAAATGAATAATCAACTTTCTTACCATACCAAACCTCCTCAGTATGCCTCCATCAAAGGGACTTGAGGGTCCTTTGTTTATCAAGTACACAGGTGCTCACCGCTTCTTCCCAAAACTAAAGAGGCGATCCCGCATGTAACCTCATGCTCCTAGCACATTCCATTATTTTTCTGTTCATCCTTTCTGATACCCCTTTCTGTTGTGGAGTTCCTGGAACTATCTTTTGCCTACAGATTCCATTCTTAGAACCAGAATCATTAAATTTATTGTTGCAATACTCCCCTCCATTATCTAACCTAAGACATTTTAGCTTAAGACCTGTTTCATTCTCTACCAAGGCTTTCTATTTAACAAAAGTGTCAAATACATCAGATTTGTTTCTAATACAATAAACCCAAACTTTCCTTGTTACATCATCAATAAAAGTAACATAATAACTTGAACCCCCAAGAGATGATACCTGAGCCGGCCCCACACATCAGAATGCACCAACTCTAACTTACTCTCTTTCTTTGTAGGTCCAACCTTGAGAAACCTTACTTGATTTTGTTTCCCATATATGTAATCCTCACAGAACTCCAAACTGTTTCTGTATATCCAGAAAATTATTCTTTATGATGTCCATGCCCTTATGGCTCATATGATGAGCCTATAGTGCCATAATGTTGTATTCTGCATCTGAAGCCACGATATTACAATCATTAGTACTATCAATGGATAAATATAAGGTTCCAACCTTCATACCTCTTACTACTATAAGAGCACCCTTGGTAACCTTCCAAGAGTCATTGTAAATATCACAAGACAACCATCACTTCCCAATTGCCTCTGCCGATAACAAATTTCTCATTAATGTAGGCACATGTCTAACATCCTTCAATAGCCATGTATTCCCATTCTGCATCTTAACTTGAATAGAACCTTTTCCAACTATATTTTAAGGCTCATCATCACCAAGAAAAACATGCCCAAAATTCCCTTGAACATAATCAACAAAATAATGTCTATGTTGAGTAGCATGAAAAGAAGCCCCTGAATCTAAAACCCAAGATTTAGTAATACTATGTAAAGAAACAATCAAAGCATCCTGGCATACATCACCCGATGCCACATTTTCCTCCTTGTTTTCTTCCTGTTGTTTTTTCTTGTCTCGAAGCTCCCAACAGTCCTTCTTTGCATGCCCAGACTTTCCATAGTTCCAACATACAATCTTTCTCTTGGATTTTGACCTTGCCCGATCTTTCAATTTTCTACGGTTTCCTCTATTCTTCTGTCTCCCTCTAGTTTCCACTGTCAAAGCATTCCCTAAAGTAGAAGATTCCTAGAGATTTTTCTTCATATTTCCTCACTTAGAATCACCCCTACAACATCCTCAAACTTCAACTTTGAGTTGTTGGAACCGAGATGCTTACCGCCATTACCGGAGCTATTCCAAATTTTAGGTAAAGAGCATAGAATTAATAAAGCCCTAACTTCTTCATCAAATTCTATTGTAACCAAAGCTATCATATTCACAATAGTATTGAAATCATTTAAATGATCTGCTACTAAAGTATTCTCATACATCTTCATATTAAACAACTTTTTCATTAAAAATATCTTATTAGAGGCGAGGGGTTTTCATATAACTTCCTAATGTATCCATCAGCTCTTTTGTAGTCTTTTTCTTTGAAACATTAAATAATACCGAAGATGCAAGACACATTTGGATCATTCCAAGTGCCTTACAATCCAACAAATCCCATTCCACATCTATCATACTCGAGGGTTTGTTCACCTTCTCGATAACTGGAGTATAAAGATCCTTCGATAAAGGTAATCTTGCATCTCCATCTTCCAAAGACTGAAATTATGTTCGTTGAATTTATCAACCCTAGATCTTCCATCATCTACCATAGCTCCCACTCAAGATAAAACTTTTCCTACAATTTAACACTTCAACAAACCAATCTAGGCTCTGATACCAATTGTTAGGAAATAAGAGAAAATATGCAGAATAATCCCTTACATAATTGCAATAGTAGAAACTAATATGTAGAAAATATTACAGATCTCAAATAAAAGTGCAGAATAAATAACACAACATAGAGAGATAATATTTAACATGGTTCACCCAATTTGGGCTACATCCACCAAGAATCACTTGCTCAAATTTTATTACAAGCCTCCACTCTCTCAATACAATACCCATATCCGTTTGGAGCTATGCTCAACAAACTCTACAAAATTCACACCCGAATTCAAAGCACATCTGCAATGGATTTGCTTGTATATGTATCATATGCTTAAGATCGTATAAATAGAAAATTTCTTAAGCGATCGATACAAAACCGTGATATCAAAACAATGGGCAAAAAAATGTGGGTATCAAAACAATGGGTACCGAAAAAATCATGGGCCTAAAAACAACCCATAACGGTTACCAATTACCCATGGGTTAATAAACCACCCATGAAAATTTTCTTCGGGGCCCTTACTCCCAAATCCCACTGACTCAAGCTCACCGGCGAGTGGGATCACCGTAAAAATACTCAAGTGTAACACATAGAAGGTGTACCACACTCAAAATGAAAATAGGCTCCACAAACATAACATGAGGAAGAATAGGTACCTAGTGAATGTAATCCCAAAAATCAACAACAGTTCTAGCACTTATTACCTCAGTTGAAGTTTCCCCTTGTTGTGAGCTCATGGAGTAACCCATCATGCAAACATCATCATCATTATCATCATAAGCTTCTTCATCTTCTTGTTGATCTTCCTCACATGGAGCATGGGGCATGAAACATCTGTCACACCAATCAATGACATCTGTCTCCTCCACAACAACAACTCTAGTAGCCAAAGGATCAGGTACCATTCTGTTTTCCCTGGCCTGGGACTGTTTATTTCCAAATCCAACAGGTCCCTTGCCTCTTTCATCAGATCTTTGATCATTTCTATGATGATTGGTAAACATGTCTTGGTATTGTTGCTTGTGCTAACATTGTGAACTCTTCCCAATCCATTTTTCTACAGGCTAGTTTGTATGATATTTCTTTGTGACCCACCAAATTTTTCACAACTTCCTTGAAATTAGCAACCTTAATTGTTTGAATCTTTTCATGGTTAATTAGTTTTACACCCTTCCTTTTTGGAGGTTTTCCAATTGCCTTGATGTTATTCTCAATTTTCAAAGCTATGGTGAAGGCTCTGCCTCAAATTAGTAGGGTTTTGTCCCTCAAGTAGTAAGAAAATTTTTTATCAAATGCATCTGAATATTTGATCAAACATGATTCATCACATGGCCTTAAGCTAACAGGAAATCTCCTCAAGGTCTTGTTAAACCTTGTGTTGAAATCATTTATTGACTCATTATGATTATGCTTGATGTTTTCAAATTCTGATAAGAGAAACCTAGGGTCATTTCTATCACCATACTGCAATCTAAATGCATTGTTCATCTCTATCCAAGAATCAATGGAATTATTTGGCAAATATTTATACTAGTCCCTTGCATCCTCTTCCAAAGTATGGATAAAAAAATTGATATATACATCTTCATGTTCAATCTCAAAGTCTTCCATCATATTGATAAAAAGATTTAAATTTTGATCACCAGTTATAGCGTTGTTTCCTTGGAACTTTGGTAATCTATTTCTTACATCCTGGGGAACTACATTTGGATAACCACCATCCCTATAAAATTTATAGGACCAAAGGTGTTTACAACAAAAGGAGGTCTGGGTGGGGTTGGGCCATGTTGTTTTGAGGAGGTGACCCTGGAGGGGAGACAAATTGATAAGGGGCAGAGGGTCTTTGAAACACAGGAGTATAACTTTCAAAATGGATATCCCCTAAAGGCCTTGTTTCTTGGAAAACCCTATCAACTTTTGAAAAGACAGGAGTAGAATGAGAAGAATTTTTTTAAATCAAATGAAGGCCCCTCTCCAGATGGAGAATTTAATTCCACAAAAATACTACCTGATTCAGAATCACTTGAATGGCAATCTTCAATGATAGGTTGGTCACTTTCATCAATGGGGACTTCTTTTCTTGATTGTTGATCTCCAACAACTCTCTAGGATTTTCTTCCTTCTGAATTTTCTTTTCCTAGCTCTGGAAATAATGTCCTAGCAGGATCTCTAGCAAAGAAATATCTTCTTCCTTCTAGCTTTGCAAATATTAGTAACAAAACTCACTTGATAGAGGTTAAGACACTGGTACTCATCAAGAATCAGATCAACAGGGAGTTGCCACTAAGGATTTCCACCTTAGTTGTGCAAATGCACTAAAATATGATCTATCAAATGTCTATCAATACTAGCAATTGGAAATGGAAAGACCTGACTCTTCTTTATCTAGATTTATCAATGAAACTTAGTGCAATAACTATAGAAAATGGAAATATTGCACATAGCACTTGTAACTTTGAACACTTCTTACAGGGTTTGGACACGGATGATGCTTGAAATAATGGATTAGCACTTATAGAATATAAGGAATGTTTACCAGGGTTTGAATATGAACTGTAATCACTATGTCCCAAGTAATGGAGCCGAAGTGTGGTTAACAGTGTAGATGCTCATATACCTCAAATATGTATGCACATGGATCAAATTGAACTAAGTTACTTGAAATGGCGCTAGAGGCATGTTGGTACAAAAATAATCTCCTTCAAGGCCAAGAAGCATCACGACTTGATAGGACACTCGGAGGAAAATAGATGATTATGTATGTCATTTGGTAGCCAGGGAAGCGTCTATTCGACTCCATAACACTCAATATTTTGAAGGAGTGGGTAGCACCTTAAAAGGATGTGATCTTATCCTAACTATTTTAGGTTGTGCCTTTCAACCAAGGTAAGAGAACCTATTTTGTAACCTCTATTATTGAATAATGCTAGTAAATCTTTCTTTTGCACGAATTTTATAGAGAAGACCTTGGGAAAATATGATCAACACACCAAATATGACTCTCACAAGTTGTCACTTCCAGATTATGGAGATATTTTCAAAACAAGGAAAAGGTTACTAAAGACACTTTGGGAATATTTATTGTTTTTCATTTTTTGGTGGTAAAATTATGCATTTGCACACACACGGGATAGACATGGGTAGTACGGGAAGGATTGGTTGTTTTTAAATAAATTTTTTGGTGGGAGGTGAGGCGGGAATGAACTTGATTTTCCAAATCTTTGAGAGATTTTTACAAAATGGGTCACTTACATAATAGAATGCTTCAAGATAGCTAAAATATTCCTTTAAACAGAATGTGTGCTTCAATGGAGGCCAAGATCAACACTTTTTCACACAAACTATGAGATTCTAGCACAAATGATCGAGTTAGAAGGCTCAATAAAACATCAAAATCCAAGATCAATAACGTTTGATGTGGACAAGGGGATTATAAACAATCTCTATCAACATATGAAAGAAAAGTGATTTTAAATCATTTATTTCATTCCCAGGATGAAAACTCTTCTAAAAATGAAATTGCAGACACCACTAAACTATCACAAGGATTGAGATCTACGTGATTGAGCCGGATTTTGATACAAGATTACAATGGGAAAAAGAAAAACCATTTGCAAAAATTGAGAAACGAAGTAGACACAATTTCACATAGAGTCAACATGGAATAACTCAAATTTGATTAAACTTATCGGCGGGAAAGTTTCTAGAACAATCTCGGAGATTTTAAAGGGTTGTCCACTCACACCACCTTGACACGATCAATTTTAACACAAAATAGATATACAGGTTTCTCAAACAGTCCCTCAGGGAGATGGGCTCTATCAAGCTTTTCTCTGAGAAAATCAGTTCTGACCCCTTACAGTCCAACCATTTTCATAATAAATTCATGCAATTTATAACATTTTACAACAAAACCTTTTCCCCATAACCAAAAACATTCAAAGAATCATGGCATGTTGTGACTCCCAAATTAGATTTGCAATAAAGATGTTAGGCTTGCAGAGAAAAAATCTCTCAAAATATTTCCAGCATTCAATTCTTCACCTAGTAGAACACTCTTCCCTCATTCGCCACCTACTTTTGCCTCTAATCTATCAAATCTGGTTCTTTGCATGCCTGAAGTGAGATGGAAAATCATATCGAACCCGATAGCCACATTTCGTCTTAATGGTAAAATACGTCTCTAGATATTCCTCACCAAACTTATATATCAAATTAACTCCCCTTCCTTATTTGGCATCCAAGAAATATCAATAAATCATCAAAACTCGCATCTCTAGGAGCTCTGGACTAAAAATGGCAAAAAAATCGATACTGGATGCACGGTTGTGCGTTGATTTCTATTTTGATTTTGGACCATCCACGTGGGAGATCCAATTTTAAAATGGGCTCGGATAACATTTTTCCTTTTACAACTTTTGGAAAAATGTAAAATTTTCACATTTTTCTCTGGACCTTCACCTTTTAGAAATGAGCCTGACACATGTCCTAAGGTGGGTCCCAAAGGAACTGTGGAAAAATTATGTTATTTCACCTCCTTTTTGGAAAAGGGAAATTTTTCCAATTTTTCCCCGCAACTCCGCCTTCCACTTCTAGTTTCTGATGTGGGTCCCAGTGGAACCACGCTTCCTTTTTCACTTTTAACTCCCTTCTCCACAAAAGGAAAATTTTCCAAATTTCCCCTGAAATTACGCACCTCGTCGTTGATTGGAACAAAATTTTGACTATCCTTTGTCATGCCTATGGGCCATTTTGATATTTTAATCCTTTTGATGACAAGAGGCAAAAAATCAAAGTTGCCTCCAATGGTCTACTTCCCCACCCCTTTGACTTTTCAAAGCCAACCTTGACCTCTCTCTTGTTGGGCTTGTAGGACATTTTGATATTTTTATTCTTTAAGAGGCAAAAATAAAAGTTTCCCCCGATGGTCCGCCTCCCCACCTTTTGACTTTTCAAATTGCCACGTGTCACAATGTTGCATCTTGATATGTTCCCCAAAAGTTGAGACCTTGAATGAGAGCAGGCACACCATGTGTCTTGGCCTAGAAAAATTTGTTTGAAGGCTTAAAGCTTAGCAGAAGGTGCCACATGTCAGGGTTCGAGGAAATCTGCTTTGGTTGTTGAAAAGTCCAAGCAAAATGCAAAGAGAGTAGAGGCCTCCAAGTGTCCTCCTAGCACTTCTTTAAAATAAAATTCAAGGCCGGTCCTCAAACATGTGCAGTCCCTCCACGTGTCCCAGGCCTCTTAAAACTTTTAAAAAAAGACTAAGTATGGGAAGACCCAGCGGAAGCCTCCACGTGTCTTCATGGTGCAATTTCAAAATGGTGCCCAAGAGCGGAGACCCTGAATGAGCGTGGGCTCACCATGTGTCCTGTGCCACCAAATAGTACTGTCTACATAAAAATAAATTCGAAGTTTGAGAAGAGCGGTGGATTCATCCACGTGTCTTCCTAGAACAACTCCAAGGCCAACCTAAAAGTAAATCCTTAAATGAGTGTTGTTCTTCCACGTAGACATGTTTTTAAGTTGAGGTGATTCACAATTTTTTGATGTACCTTATCGAGCCACGTCCAAGAAAAAGAGGATGCATTTCGTTTCGATGCAAGGATGTAAATTTGATAGGGAGAAACACCCATCAAACCGTAAAATGTGGAAAGGAGATCATTTGAGCACGAAGATGAAATTTTCTCCAAGGATGAAGAATTTATAAATGTTACAAGGCTCAAATACATTCCTCCAAGCTACATCCATTCATTTTTCTTCAAGTATTTAGGGAAAAATTATAAGGACAACAAATCTCGATTGTGGAAAATGGAAAGAATGGGACAACCCAAGTTTTTACACCCAAATATAGACCTTTTCAGATGAATAGAGAAATGAGGAAACAATTTTTGATCTATACATGATCCTTGGTCCAGGAAAGGACTGATTACAACAACAAAAGGAAGGTGGAGACTTTTTAGGCACAATACGAGAAGATAAAATGTGATAGAGACTGTAAATTGATAGATTTTTAATGGAAAAATGGGGCGAGACTATTTTGAGCACCACACTACACACACATCACCTCGGATTTTTAGCTTCTTATCCTATCTATTTTTATGCCCTAGCTAACTTAAATTCATCCCCAAGCAACATAATTTCCCACCTACATTCTTTAAAGCATTCTGCGAATCATTAAAAAAACCATTCCGTCAAAAATAGAAAATCATGCTCATTGGGAATATTTCCTTGGAGTTGGTGACGACCCAACCTGTTCATCACCGACCCTATAAAACCGGCTTATTCCTTTCTATTCATCATCGAGAAATTGGAAAATCGATTCTTGTAATCTTCAAGCTTTCTCCCATCCCGAGAATCCACGTGCTCGAGTTGTTACGAGACATCCAAAACTTCCAGGACATTCCTCCAACTTGTTTTCATCGGTCATAATCATCCTTTGTGTGTTATTCTTATCATTATCATACTCTTTTCCATATCCTTATCATATTATCTTATATGCTTCGTTTCTAACATCTTGCAAGTACGAGTAGCGTCGAAACACTCAAGAGCCTTCTCCTATAGCTCCTTTTACTTGTAGGTTGCCATTTTCATCCTTTCATCCTTAAATTTTCACTTTCGATATAGTTTTCTTTGATCCCCCTTGGTCACCATCGACTAGGGCCCTATCTATCTAATAACCTTTCTAAATTATTCTTTTCCATCCTTTTTCCACTTTTCTACTTCGGGGACCCTTATGTAGATCATGCTATAGTAGTTATAGGTCATTATAATCTTTAGATCACTCTCGAGCCTTGTTGGTCTCATATACTACATCCACGGTACACACTTATCCTCCCGAGGTCATTGTCGGCTTTGCCTTTACACTGATCTAGATCATTGTGGACCAAAACTAGGTAACACTTAATTAATAGTCCTTTTAATTGAATCATCTTTAAATCCATCTTAATTAGTTTTCAGATTAAGTGTTTCTTATGTTTCTACATGTTATTTACAACACTTGTTTATTTTAAATATTTTCTAAATAAACAGGGGTTGACATCTTCCAAGAAATTTAAAAGCTTCTTGAACCACTTAGTTGGGCAACCCCACATATATTTATCTAATCAAAACATTTTTTTAGTCTATGTTATTTGTAGGTCTTGCAGCAAAGATTTATCATTCAGGTCCACTGTATCAAGTATCAATCATCTGAGGTAACATAAACCCTCTATCATTTATGAGTTGCTAATTTTTTTATTATCTAGTGGATTAAATTCGTTATGAAGGAGAAACTTGGTAAACATTCCTGCACACATGGTGTAAGTACTCTTTTGTTATCTCTTTTTCTATATTTTTATATTGTTTGTCTTCCACTAACAACTGCAGTGTGAGGCTTCGCCTTATTACTTTCTTATGTTTGATTCATGTCTTGGATCAATCATCACTTAAGAGTTCAAACAAATAGAAAAGTGTTATCTAGATATTCCTCTCTTTTTCCCTATTTTATCCTTTTCACATCGTAATTTCTACTCGTGTTTGTGTGTTCATCCAATATCACACTTCATTTTAGGTTTAAAAGAACTTTTATTTTCTACACCCTTCTTTCTCACATAGCTTAAATAGGGGTTCAACCTTCTACATCTCACCCTTTATCACACACTACCTAAACTCACAAATCAACTAACATATCAAAACATCTCCATACAGTAGGTAGGCTGGTTGGGATTTTATCACATAACAAAAATTCTCCCGATACTTCCCGGTCCAAAACATACCTAAAACCAAACATATATTTCCTTATCTTAGGTACCTCATTATCTATTTCCCCTTTTTTGTTTCATACCTTATTAAACATAAACATTAAAAGCACTATTTTCTTGACTTCCTTGATTTAAAATGGAACAAAACATCACCCCAAATAGTTCTATAAAAACATCTACCTCATCGTTGTCTCCTTTTAATCCCATTCGTTGATCACACCAACTAGTAGGTTCTATCGCACCCCCTTATACTATCCCTACTTCAACCAACATCACCATGCATGTTCATCCTATTAATATTTATGTTCCTCATACATCGATCTTCCCATCCAATCCCATCCATCTTATCATGTTTTTCCTTCCCAATATCATACACCTCCTAAACCAACAATATCGTCACCACTCCCGACATTTTCATAGAGCCTCTTCCTAACCAACCACCAACAAATCCATTTTTACCAACCACACCAAATAAATATAACCCATTTTTAAGCGGTCTTTGAGCTTCCCTGTAGCCCCATTTATGATTTTATACTTCTTAGACTCCTAAAATCTCTCAATCCTATCAATCCAATCTATTCGAGAATTCTATTCCACCTAAATATTATTATGTGAATGATATCCCTACTTTAATCGGGTACTACCAATGGAATGCCAATTCAATCATCCAATTCCACCCACATTCACACTTCCCAAGTGTGTCGACAATCAAAAACTTTAATCCAACCTCAAATATCCTATCAAACATCTCTTCTATATTTAACACACCAAGTTTCCTTATATCCTTATCCATCCACTCCTTATGTTGTACAACCAAGACCATCCAACACTAATCCTACATCCAAATCACCCATAACTATAGACCCAATGCCTATCACATCAATTACCGCTATTCCTTAAACGTATAACATGATTGATAGCTCTTTCTTGTGTCCTTATAGCCCCATCTACGAATAATTTCACTATAATTTAGGTTCTCAATCGTGTCAATAATCGGTTCTACTCCATCCCCGCACTTTATGCTAATGTGATCCCTACTTCATATACCACACTTTATGTACCTCAACAATCTCATCCATCCTACTATGACCCTACTTCCTAATATTACACAATCCCCTAACAAATTTAGTCTCCAATCCTAGATATTTTCAAACAAACAATCCTAAATCCACCATCGATAGATCTATTGCTACCTTTCATGCCATATGATTTCAATCCTTATTCAATCAATATTATACATCAAACACCTCTTTCAATATCCACACCTACATCTACAATTGATTCCACATCTATACCTACCTCCTCCGCTCCATCATCCCCATTTTTTGGTCCTTAACCCCGATACCATCCGTAGATCCAATCCCGGTTCATGCACCTACCACATCAACCATTGATACCACATCAAAATCATCCTCCCCTCCTACATCATTTGACAAATCTTTGAAGTCACTTCTACTTAAGACAACTTCAAATGATCCTTATACCTCATCATCACAATCGAGTCAATCTTAACTTTCCGTGGAATCCATCAAACAAATGTTACTTCTTACGCCTATACCAACACCATCTCTGGATCCTCCAGTGGAAATTGTTATTTTTCCTCCTAAGGACACAAACCCACAAATAAAATATACAACCATCAATACATCTCCTCAAAAACTCCTTATACATTCCTAGAAGGAAAATAATATTCCTTCCTCTAAACAATCCAACATGACAACCATTTCATCAAAATTTCATCAACTACAACTTATATCATTCAACACTATGGCATGTACCAATATAAATATTCAATTCAAGCCATCAAGACATCAAAATGCTCAAACTTTATCCTCAACATCTGGATCATCTCAAACATCCACTTCTTCTTCAAAGACCAAGATATTCTACAAAGACAAAGCACCTCCTAATTCTTTGGTTGAATCATGTATGGTGGTCTTCTGACACTTGTTACAAATTTTTGCAATCATGCTTCCTCCTATTAGGTACTTTGACCCAAATAGCAAGAATCCATCGTGGTTTAATTCCAACCTCCTCTGCGCATATCATCATACCCCTGGACATGATATTGAACATTGCATAGAATTTCAAGCCATTGTTCATAACTTCATAAAGAAAGGATTTTCCTTCCCAAAAAAACCAATATATTTATTAAACTTCAACATCATAACCTTTGAATTCATCTATCCAAATACAAAAGTCTCCAAATGATGGATTTTCTAAAGAGGATCCTTCATTGTCCATTAAAGTTATTCAAGTAAGCACTCAATCCGGTCCACATGACATTGAATCATCAGCCAATACTAAAATTAAAACAAAAAATCCAAAACCTCAATGCAATCCACTCCCATCCTCAACACCCAAATCATCTCATACACCAACATCGCAAACATCGACATCCAAATACAAGTCTAAGACTTCCAAAGTAAGGAAATCTCAAATATATAGATCTAAATCCAAACCATCCAACCCTCTTATCAAAATTGATTCGTCTTACAAGAAATATAATCTATCCATCCAATCTACATCTACTTCTTCCCTAAATTAAAGGAAAAATATCCTATTAAAAATCATAAGAGTTATCCTCCTTTTGACACTTTGATCGGGTTATATGTGGATATCCTTCGACATATAATTTGAATATCCTCCATCATACTTCCCTCTTTTAAATATTTTAACCCAAATAGTCCCAAACCTTCATGGTTCTATCCCAATCATGCTTGCACTTATCATTGTACTCTGGGTCATGACACTAAGCATTGTAAGGCCTTTCAGACTATAGTCCATAATCATGTTGAGAAAGACAATTCCTCATTTATAAGAAGCATTCTTCTCCATCCAACAAACCTATCCAAATCCAATTCCTACATGCTTATCAAGTAAAATTACTAAATCTCATATGTCATCTACATCATCCCCTACCATTCCTCTTGAAGAGAATCCTCCCTTGTTTATTGATATTGTTTCTTTTTCTGATCACCCTTGTGATCCTCAACCATCTATCCAATCTAAGTTCAAGATGATCTCATCTAAAATCTTTCAACATCCATTAACTGATCCACATATAATTTTTCCATAGTCATATAATCTCTTTCATTGGGGGAGAAGCCTCCCCTCATCCTTGAGCATATCATCCACATTAACTCATTTCCTATCCAAACAACTCCTATACGCTAGGTGACTTCACTTTTGACATCACTTTATTTAAACTCATCCAATTTCATACAATCCATTTCATCCGATCTTAATCTAAATTTTATCTAATCCCAAATCTCAATTAAATCCCACCTTTTTGCCATTTTTCCCTCCCTTTAAGAGACCATTTATTCTTTCTTGAAGTCCACCGTAGTGTTCATGTTTTAATCTTCTCATCCTTAGTCCACCATTTCGGATATCCTTTTTTTTCCTTGAGAAACCATAGTTTCACTCCAAGCCCACCATTGTGGCCATATTTAACCTTCCTTTAAAGGACAATTTATTCTCATCTAAGTACTCTTCTATGACCATGTTTTTTTTTCCTTGAGATAACATCTCATTTTAAGTCCACATTCGTGGTCATACTCATCCCTCTCTTAGTAGACCATTTACCCTTCTCATATGTAATCTTATTCCAAGACCATACTTGTCTTCCCCAAGGGGGTAATTTATTTACATCCTAAACCCACTGTTGTGGCCATACATGTTTCTCCATTGAGAAACCATTTTTCTCATTGAATTCCATTGTTGTGGCCATATTTATGCCTATTTGAGGACCTCATTTATCTATCTTCAAATTCCACCTTTATGGACATACTTGTGCCTCCTTTGGGGCACTATATTTCCATCTCTATATTCAAAGTTCACGTTTGTGGTCATATTCATGCCTCTCTTGGGAACCATCTTTACTAAGGTCCACCTTTGTGGCCATAATTGTGCCTCCTTTCGGACACCATATTTCCATTCCATATTTTCATCAAAGTCCACTGTAGTTTCCATATTCATTCCTCATTTAGGGAAACATCTATTTCCATGATTTTCATTTCAATGTTCACTTTTGTGGCCATACTCATGCTTCCATTGGGGTACCATACTTCCATATTTTTCATTCAAAGTCTGCCTTTGTGGCCATGTTTGTTCCACTATTGAGAGAACCATATTCTCATCCTAAGTCAAATCTCATGGCCATTTTCATCTTACTTTGGGACACATATATGTTTTCTCACTTCCTCACTTTTGAAAGGTAGCACAGAGTTTCCATCTTATCTATCTCATGATATCTTATCCAATTTTTCATCTTATCATAAACCCACTATTTTGGTCATATTTGTTTCTCCTTTAGGGGACCATTCATCTTTTTATTAAAATCCACCGTTGTGGTCATATTTGTCTCTCGCTGTCTTGGGAGACCAACTCTTTCTCTCATTAAGGACACATATTTTTGCTTCATTATGTGCATATTTTTATTTATCTCGCATCTAAGACTTTGTAAGCTACCATCTCATCCTATTACAACTTTAATGTCTCCTCTTCCTTGGTGGTAAACTAGGTTTGGAACATCTTAATACATTACACTTAATACCATTCTATCATTACGATGTCTCACCGGTGCTCTTAGTCATATCTTTAGATCATTCCTCCATCTTATGCTTTTCTATCTCTCATCTCGTAGATATAAATCCAAATCCAAACCATCCAACCCTCCTCTCAAAATTGATTCTTATTATAATAAATCTAATCTACCAATCCAATCTATATCCACTTCTTCCCTAATTTTTTTCAAAATAACCTATTAAAACTCATAAGAGTTATCTTCCTTTTGACACTTCGATTGGGTCCTACGCAGATATCCTTCGACATCTAACTTAAATATCTTCCATCACACTTCCCTCTGTTAAATATTTTAATCCAAATAGTCCCAAACCTTCATGGTTCAGTCCTAATCATGCTTGCACTTATCATCGTACTCTGGGTCATGACACTGAGCATTGTAAGGCCTTTCAAACTATAGTTCATAATCTTATTGAGAAAGATGATTTCCTCATTTATGGGAACCATTATTCTCCATCCACCACAACCAATCCAAATCTAATTCCTACATCCAAATCCACCAAAATTACTAAATATCATCCTTCATCTACATCATCCCCTACCATTCCTCCTAAAGAGGATCCTCCCTTGTTTATTGATACTGTTGGTTTCTAATAACCCTTGTGATCCTCAACCATATATCCAATCCATGTTTAAGATGATCTCATCCAAATTATTTCCACATCCATTAACTTATCCACATCTAATTTTTCCACAGGTGATATAATGTCTTTCATTTGGGGGAGCAACCTCCTTGTCCTTGAGCATATCATCTGCATTAACTCATTTCCTATCCAAAAAAATCCTTGATGCTTTGGGGACTTCACTCTTGAGATTGATTTATTTAACCTCATAGAATTTCATCCAATCCATTTCATCTGATCTTAATCTAAATTTTATCTAAGTCCAAATATCAATTAAAGTTCACCTTTATGGCCATGTTTTCCCTCCCTTTAGGGGACCATTTATTTTTGCTTAAATTGGACCATCATGGCCATGTTTTAATCTTTTAATCTTATCATCCTAAGTCATCCATTGTGTCCATCCTTGTTTTTCCTTTAAAAAACCATATTTTCACTCCAAGTCCACCGTTATGGCCATATTTATCCTTCCTTTGAGGTGTAATTTATTGTCATCTAAGTCCACTTCTATGGCCATGTTTGTTTCTCCCTTGAGAGCTCATCTGATTTTAAGTCCACATTTGTGACCATCATCGTCCCTCTCTTAGGACACCATTTACACTTCTCATACAATATCTAGCATTAAGGCCATACTTGTCTTCCCTTAGGTGGGCCATTTATTTTCATCCTAAACCCATCGTTATGGCCATACTTATTTCTCTATTGAGAAACAATTATTCTCATCAAAGTCCAACATTTTGGTGATATTTGTTCCTCTTTTGGGGCACCATCTATTTATCATCAAATTCCACTTTTTTGGCCATACTTGTGCCTCCTTTGGGGCACAATATTTCCATGTCTATACTCAAAGTCCACCTATGTGGCCATAATTGTGCCTCCTTTCTAGAACCATATTTCCATTCCATATTTTCATCAAAGTCTAGTGTTGTGGCCAAATTCATGCCTATTTTAGGGGCCCCATCTATTTCTATATTTTTCATTTCAATCTCCATCGTTGTGGCCATACTCGTGCTTCATTTGGGGCACCATATTTCAATATTTTTCATTTAAAGTCCACCTTTGTGGCCATGTTTGTGTCTCTTTTTAGAGCACCATATTTTCAACCTAACCCCACTCTTGTGGCCTTTTTGTCTTAGTGGGATGCATATCTTTTTCTTGCTTCCTCACTTTTGAAAGGGATGCATATCTCTTCATCTTGTTATGGACTCATATGTTCACTTCCTTAAGTGCATATTTTTATTTCTTATTCATCTATCGCATCTAATCATTTGCAAGCTATCATCACATCCTATCACAAATTTAATGTTTCCCCTTCCTTGGTGGTAAACCAAAAGTGGAACCACTTAACACGTTGCACTTGCGAGCATTTTATCATTAGCATGTTGTTACATATTTTCTATCTCGTGATATCTTATTCAATTTTTTATCTTACCCTAAAGCCATCGTTGTGGTCATATTTGTTTCTCCTTTGGGGGACCATTCATATTTTTATCAAAATCCTCCATTGGTCATATTTGTTCTCTCTTGGGGACCATCTCTTTGTCTCATTAAGGATGCTTATTTTCAACTCCTTAAGCACATATTTTTATTTCTCACTCATATATTGCATCTCATCCTATCACAACTTTAATGTCTCCCCTTCCTTGGTGGTAAACCGAAAGTGGAACCGCATACCACATTACACTTGCAACCATTTTATCGTTAGCATGTCTACCAGCTTCTCTTAGTCATATCTTTATATCATTCCTCCATATTAGGCTTTTCCATCTCTCATCATGATAATTTGGAATCATGTGGTCTACCTTCACTTCTTACATGTGATCAAATATGGGCACAACACTCTACCAAGTGCATATTCCTTATCAATAGGTTATCCCCTTTGGTTAGAACTCCACTATTATTACCTCCATCACCCTCTTATTCACTTACCGGAACCATGCAAAGGTTCCAATGGTGTTTCTTCTAAACTCATACTTCCCTCCTAAGTGGTCTACCAAGTTGGTCCTTGCTCTCCCCCATGTAAAAATAAAAATAAAATCATGTATGCTCAAATCAAAATCAAAGTTATCTAAAGCGGTCGATCCTCAAGGACAATTTTTCATTCAAAAAAAAAAAAAACAATGTGAGTCAAATCAAAATAAAAGTCAAAAATCAAAATAAATATAAACCTATCCCTTAAAGGATGGCTATCATGTATTACTCTTACCATCTACATTTTTTATGAAGTAGACCATACCCTCGAAGGATGGATACTCCTTATGGCATTTGAGGTCTTCTCACATTGATCAACCTTCCATTTTATCAAAGCATGTTAAGAAAGCTTCCCGCATTGATAAAGTTTTTCTTTCCCCTTCCCAGAGCTAGGGCATAGTTTTAGGGAACACCATTAATGGAGACCCCTCTTCCCAAGTACAAGTTACATCTCAAATCCCTTTTTCGTGTTGGCATTCGGGCCCGTGATTCCATCCCATTTGTCTTTATCTCATGATCTTTAGTATAACCAATCATCATTGGTTTCATTCCAACTTTTGTTTTGGTAGCATGTTCTTTGCGTTACCTATATCTCCTTCTTGTTTACTTCCAATGTAGTTTGACGCGTACTTTTCTCACATGTTCCTTAATATGACATCGCTTTAATCATACCAATAGGTCGCCATCGTTATGTTGCATCTTATCCAATCTCTCTCATTGTAAGTCCACCTTTGTGGTCATCTATATTCCTCCTTTAGGGCATTTTCATTCAATATTTTACGTCCTCTGCATTCCATTCTAAGTCAACATTTGTGGCTATATTTATTTTTTCCTCTAGGTATTTAATTCAACAATTCATCTCAAAGTCCACATTTGTGGCCGTACTTATTTTCCCTTGAGGAATTTTACTTAATCATTCAATTCCCCGCTTCTCCTTTGAGGCCATATTTACTCCCCCTTCACGCATTTTTATTTCATAATTATATCTCGATCCACGCACGAAGTCCTATTTTGAGGCCATACCTTTCCCCACTTGGGGCATATTTCATTTCCGTCTTCTCAGCCATACTTCTCCATCAAATAATATTACTTCATCACTTGCTTTTTCATTTTTCCTTCTTGGTCATTTTTTGTGTCCCATTGGAAACCATATCATTCACCCTCATTCCCCGTGAACACATAATTTTTCGCTCAATTCCTCGTGTGTGAAGGATTTTACATACCCTTTCACATATAGTTGTGCATACTTTGATGACTTTCCCATGACCCGTTGGTCATCCTGGCATGCATCCATACTGCAGTGATCTTCACCCATTCAATGGTCTCAGAATGTTGTAGCCTATCTCCCTTGATACCGTGAATCGTCCTCTCTCGATGTGATATTGGATTCACCGCTATATTTTTCAATTGATATTGTGATCTTTTTTTCTGGGGCATCTTGTCTTGTTTATGTTTTTAACCATCTTTTTTCACTCACCCTCCCATCATCATCTACCTTCTTCAAACACGTTATCAATTTCCCTTGGCATCATTGTTCTCTTGTTTGAGGGGTAGCCAATCATCAATCCTTTATCCTAATCCAACCCTTTTTGTTTTTGTCTCATGGCTTGCTAGTGCAAACCACTAAAAAAGGAAAAAATGGAGACACCTAAAATTGATATTTATGACTTCATACACCTATACATGCATATTTATTTAATCATCCCCTTTACCTTTAATTAAATGCCCATCCCAATCTTCATTAATTAATTCAGCGAAAATAATTAATAAATCATCTTACATGCCCAATTATCCCATCCACATTAATCTCTATGCCCATAAATTAATTAATTCATATTAATTAATTGATATTCATTCATTTCCCTAACCAACCTTCTAATTAGGATGATTTTATCCTACACACACATCACCTCACTTTTTTTATCTTTTTACCCTATCGATTTTTATGCCCTAACTTAAATTCATCCCCGAGGAACCTAATCCCACCTACATACTTTAAAGCATTCCACCAATCCTTTAAAACAAAAATCATGCCCATCAGGGAAACTTTCCCCATAGTCAGTAAAGTTACCACCAGGTTACCATCAACCCTATAAACATGGCTTCTTCTTTTCTATTCATCATCGGAAATCAAAAATTAGACACTTGCAATCTTCAAGTTTTCTCCAAGCTTAAGCATCCTAGTGCACGAGTAGTTCTAGACATCCACATACTTCATGGAGATTCCTCCACTTGCTTTGCATGGCTCACGATAAGCCTTCATGTGATCTTCTTATCATTATCATACTCTTTTTCTTATCCTTATCATATTGTCGTATATGCTTTGTTTCTAACATATTTCGGTACACAACATCTTTGGAAACACCGAACAACCTTCTCCTATAACTCCTCTTGCTTGCAGGTTTCCATTGTCATACTTTCATCCTCAGCTTTGCACTTTTTGATACATTTTCCTTCGATCCCCTAGTCACCATCGACCGGGGCCCTATCTATCCAATAACCTATCCAAATTCCTCTTTTCAATAATATTTCCACTTTTCTAGCTCTAGTTTCCTTGCAGATCATGTTACAATAGTTACGGGTCATTATCAGCTTCAAATCACTCTTAGACCTTGTTGGTCTGCATACTAAATCAACAAGTCCACACTCATCCTCCCAAGTCGGCGTCTACCTACATTTACATATTTTAGGTAGCTATCGACCAGCATAAGGTAACACTTATTTTACAGTCCTTTCAATCAAATAAGATTTAAATCCATCTTCGTCGGTTTCCAAATTTAGTGTTGTTGTTGTTTCGCATGTTATTTACAGATTTGTTTATTTCATCATTTCTAAACAAATAGGGGTTGACATCTGCCAAGGAAGTTAAAAGCTTCTTGGAACCTCTTAGTTGGGAAACCCTTACATATATTTATCTAATAAAAATCTTTTTCAATCTATCGTATGTGTAAGTCACGGTGAAGATCCATCATTCGAAGGCCTATATTAAGCAACAAGTATCCAAGGTAGAATAAACCCTCTATCATTTTTGAGTTGCTAATTTCTTTATTAGCTAGTGCATTAACTTCATTATGAGCGAGAAACTTAGTATACATATGGTCCCCATCAAAAAGTCATTTACCAATAATAATAATTAAAACTATAAATTTAAGAATTAATATTCATTTAACTTATTTGGTATATTTTAATTCCATAAAACATTTATATTCTACTATTATTTAGAAAATTGTTTTTTAATCTTATCAAACTTTGAATATAAGATGAATTTTAAGTTGTGAATTTATTAATAATATTTTTCAAATTTAATTTGTCAATATTTTTCTTATGTTTGTATATTCATAACACAATTAAAACAAGATAAAAAACACAATTGAATCTAAAAATAACAATATTAAAATTTAATAATAGAAATATTGAAATCTAATATTTACAAGAATAGAAACTAATAGCTTCAATAATAAAATCTAATTTAAAAGTTAGTATAATTATATAAAAATGTGATTCTAATTGTAAAAATTCAGTGAAATATATTTAAATTTTATAAAATATTGATTTTATATAAACCATAAAAATGACATATTTATATAAACAAGCATGTGCATTACGAATAATGTTTAAGAATTTTAAAACCGTAGTGTTTATATTAATATTTTAAAAAGGGAATATTATTGTTAATGTGTCTATATTTTCATTGATCTTTTTCCCTACACAATGCAAAATAAAATATTGGAAAAAAATGTATTTGACAATATCAAAAGGAGTACTTATTTTAAATTTGTTTATATTGTTTGTGATCTTTTAATGTAAACCAAAAAATGGAAATAAATTATAATATACAATTTTATAAAACTATACAAAATGTGAGTGGATGTCATTTTCCTAACTTGTAAATATTAAATATAAGAGTTACATATATGTGTGTACATATATATATACATACATACATGCATACATACATATAATTATAATTTTGACATGTATATATTGAAAAATGATGTTTAGAAATTGTCGTCACTCAATCTCCATGTAGATTTGAAATTAAAACAATGATAGGAGAGACCAAAAGAACAGATTTGTCTAATTTTCATTTAAATATGATGTAAAAAGAAAGATCAAAAACTTATTTTGAGGATGAAAAGGTTATAAAGAAACTACAACCACCCAAATTTATGATAATGACAAATATTTTTAAAATTAATATATACATTAATTATAAAAATAATCTTATTTCAAAGATTTGCCACTTGATATGATGCTTCTTGCTAAAAAAACCATATATTTCAAATTTTTTTAAAAAGAAAAGACTAAAAACATTTCTGTAAAACTATAGCTCACCGAACTAATATAGGCGAATATTTTAACATAGACAACTCGTTTGTATAAATACAACAACCACCTCCCCGCATTTAAAAAAATAAACGACGTGGCCAATTGTCGTCCTTTTCTGTCACAGACATCTTTAAAAACTTGACTAGTTTCCAGACATGTCACATTTAATAAACTTGACTAGTGTCCAAACTTTTCGGTGCTTCGCCGGACGAAATTCTTTCCACGTGACTTTGAATGGCTGTTAGACGCCTTAAAATATGTTCGCTTCGATAATTTGCGGTGCGTGGGCGATAGATTCGATTTGTCTGTTAGATTATTTCCTAGTTTGTGCAGGTTAGTTTGGGAAAAGCGTGTACAGATTTTCTTTGTTTTTCCTGAACAGGTAGAGACTCTTCAGCTTTATTTTTCCAGATTTATTCTTTTAACTTCAGCTTCAGTTCTGATAGGACCATTATTAGTGGGATTTTGTATCTTAAGCTCTTTCCCATGAAAGATACTGAGCAGAATAGACCATCTTATCACATCAAACACAATTAATGTTACAGTTTATTGGAAAAATTCGTGGTGAAAGCCATTATTCTCCATTCAGTGATGTGGAGGCCTCAGGGAAGATTTCTCTTTTTCTTGAGAACGGGAATTAAATAGAGGTGACACTACACGACAGATCTATAAATTTTGCAGGTTATGAAACAAGGAGTTACACTTTTTGGAAGTACTCGGAGCGAAATTTTTTATATTGCTGGATTTTTCCGTTCATACTCAAGTGGCTGATCTTCTAATAAGATTTGTGGGACATGGGATTTCCTGCAGATTATCCTATTTTCGTCGTCCCGACATTTCTAATCAAATTATTAATTCCATTGGTTTATATAATGAATTCAATTTATTGCCTTCTTTCTTTTGTTGGGCTGGCCCAGTCGCAAGATCGGGACGATTCTTCTTCGCATGAAATGTCTGATATCTCGCCTGTGATTTCTCAGAGTTTGCCAGTATTGACTTTCGGAGATTTTGCAGAGAGATTGGGAAATATGGAAGACGATAATGTGTGTGCTGTTTGCCTGTGCTCGTTTAAAAGAGACGACCAAGTTCGGAAGCTCTGTAAATGCTGTCATATATTTCACACACAGTGTTTGGACAAATGGATTCTTCTTCAACGGGATACGTGCCCTCTGTGCAGCTGTTCTTTTCTTCTACAGAGGAAAAGAGGCATGATACAGAAGGAGGAAGCAGTGACCAGGGATAGATGGTCGAGCGGATCTCATACTCCCTTGGAGAAGATTTAATTGTTTCCTCGTACAATATTTAATATTGAGCCACAATTAGTAATTACCATGGGTGAATTTTGAGTAATTTAACAAAATGTAATTAAGCAGACGCATTGTAAGCTTTCAATTAAATAACAATATGTCTAAGTATTATAAATGATTGTTCGCACGTGTTTCTGTATTTCGATATCGAACGATTTGATTTATCTGCAGGCAGCAGGAAGACAAATCAAACAGTCCCACTCCCGCTTATCCTCGAAAATGGTGATTAATATGTATGATTGGATATCCTCGTGTTCATCTTTTTCAAAATTCTAATGATATAATTGGATATTCGCGTTACCTATCCTTTTCAGAATTATAATGATAATGATTTTTTTTTTTAAGTTGTCTATATGGATTTCAAGCTATAGGGGGTTTAGAGGAATTTTCAAAGTGCTTTGTAATAGCCTTCAACTTTCTACATGATACAACTGACTGCCGCTACAATAAATGTTTACTTATATTTATCAATTTCTACCTTTCTGTTGTTCTATGTGAGAAGAAACAATTGTATGGAAGAAATACACTAAAAAGAGGCTTTCCCATGTCGGACTATTGTACAGATACAGTTTTCTTGATTCTTTTCCTCTATATTTACACCAAAGGTAATTCAAGGGCTCAAATGAAGCCAAATAATAATCTGTATTTGAGGTTTTAACATAATTACAAATGATACTGAAACTCAATCCATTCATTTTACATCCACTATATAGGTATGATGCAACATAAGGCAATCCATCATCATCAAGCTTATCTACCCTGGGGTTTTCTGTGTTTGGCTTTCCAAAATCTAAGTCTAGCTTGGATGAACTTTTAGAGTTACTGTCATCACAATCTGTCTCTGATGTGAATGTATGGAAATGCATGGTTCGAAACAGCCCACGATCTATTGATGCATGGTTTAAAACCACAGAGTCTTCCTGATTGTATCCATAATGAACATTCACAGCAACAATAGCATTTTGACCATTATGGAGCTCCACTTTCTTGAGGCACTCAGAGGACATAGTCGAAAAGAACACTGCCAGGGCCTGTGTCTGGGAGTAAATTCTGATCTTGAAGACAATCAAAGTTTTGAACATCGAAATCTATATTAGAAAAATTATGTTCATTTCAAAAATTGAGACAATATAATCAAACAATTGAACTCTATATACCAAAATATAGACCATATTCGATAGGAGTGTGAAATTATCAAGAAACAAGCAACAAAAAATAAAATTGTATTTCAAAATTCAATACAGAAATCATCTGACTGTAGTAGAGTGCAAAATTTTAGACCAAACGTGTAGTAGAATAGTGGAAAATTAAGGTAAAAGATTTCATGTAAATCACCTAAAAATGAAGAAACGTGCAAGGAAATAGGCCGAAATTTTAACTATTGTTTGAAATGAAGTTAATATTTCATGTGGCTATACTTTACCGAGAGTGCAAACCGTCAGAAAAATCGAGAAAATTTGACAAAAAAAGTAAACTATATTTGAAATCCAAACTGTAGTAAACTGCAAATTTTTTGAGAAAAAGGTTAGGAATTCAAGCTGTAGCCTGGAATTGTGCTAAGATTTAATCTTTGACTAAGCATGAGTGCAAAATGTGAAGCTATGTACAGAGAAAAGTTAAAATTCAATTTACAATTTGGAACACTATGCACCTATATAAGAATGCCCCAAAAAGAGGCAGGAAATTAGTTCAAATTTTTAGTCGCAATTTATATTATAAATCTACAATTGAAGAATAAAAATGATAAAGAAATTTACTTGCAGATTCCACTTCTTTTCAACCTCAGAGTTTGTCGTGCCATTAGATATAGGCAAACTGACATTTTTATTTGTGGCTGCTTTATCCTGAATCCTGACACAATAGAAAACCAAACATCTCCAATTATCAAACTTTACATCCTCTGTAAATGACCCTCATCAAATGGATCCAGCTCACAATGAGTAAATTGTCCATAGTCTAAGTTCTTTTCAGCCATCCTTAAAATTTCAATCCCACAAGCTATTTGAGAGTGGTTCTTATTTCATTTCAAAAACAAAATACCACAGAAGATGTTAACCACAAAAATTGCTTTCCGGGATCATTTTTTCAAGGAATAACAAAGAGCCAATTAAAGGAATATGTCATACACGCAGATCAAGGCCTTGTAATTTTTTCTTAAAGAAGGTCGAAAAGGCTCATGGTGAAATTTGACATGAAAGAAGCTTTATTACTGATGCCCTTGCATCACAGTTGAAGTTAACAACTACTATATAACATGAATTAAACATCTAACAGACCCACAAAGCCAAATTGTTCCACATGGCATGTTTTATTGTTATTACAGTCTTTTGATGCCGGTGTGAAGGGGAATTTTGTTGGTGGATTCTTATCAGTAGACAATGGTGATCTTTGGATTTTTATTCCTTTGTACATACTGAGAAATGAGGCACTTGTTACTTCCATTTCTCTTCTACAGAATCTAACAACTGGATCTGTACTGCACAACCTAAGCCCCACTCTATTTATAAGGACCCTCTAAATTGCGCAATTATAGTGTCCAATGCAACCAGCTGCCTTAGAAGTTCATTAGAAAGCCTAAAAGCCAACTATAATCTTGGTTAGTTTGCGTTCAATTTTATTGTTTGTCAATGCATTTGGAAGAGTTGAGTATGATTTACTAGTCCTCGTTTATAAATTTGCTATTGATTTGATCACTTTCATTTGATTATTATGATTTTAAATTTTTTATACTTCTCATTAACTTTGATTTGAGACTTCGTCAACTCTAGTTCTCTTGCAAATTGATGGCTTTGTTGGAGACTAAATGGTGTTTAGTTCATGTAAATTCAGGAAGATATATACTGAATACGCTTTCAAGTTCTAAAAACCTTTTGCCTATCCTCTAAACAATTATTATGATGACAAAATGAAAACAATTACGTCAAATCTAAGAAAGGAAATTTTCTTAAGATGCCCTAGAAGGAGGAGCCAATATAAGAATTAAAGCTACAAACATCTCTGACAGAGCCTAATGCATGTCTTTACTAAGCATTATAATCACACTTCCGACAAAACATTTGTTGCGATAATCCATACATGGTTGTATGGTTTTATACATTATAAGATGCCATGATAATAAGTTGAAAGTTTTACTTAGAAAAGCTTGAGGTAGGAAATAAAAGAAGCAAATGAGATACAAAAAGTTCTGTTCGGGATATTTGTAGCTCTGTTAATCTATTGCTATTACAAGATGTGCAGAAATGTATTGAAAGTTGGAATCCATTCTGGATTGTAGAGCACTTTCTATTTAGTAATGTTTGTAAGCCAACTAACCGCTTTTTGGTATCTCATACAAATCAAATGGTCTGTAGGACAGTGACTTCCACTATGGAGGGTAAATCTATTTAGGAACATGCTCCAATACTTGCTTCTTAAAGTTAGTATTTTCTTTGACAGGGACTAACTGAAAACCCCAGAAACTGTTTGGACTTTTACCCTCTTTTACGAGCTTCGTGATGCGCTAAAAAACTTAGGAGACATAGACAATGCTTATTAATTTTCAATGCCTATAAAAGTAGATTCTAGTATAAATTTCACCTCAACTTTTAACAGATTTGTATGTTGGGTAAAGAACGATTGGCCGGCGTAATAGCTTTATTAAATAATGGAGGAAGTATCAGATTGATAATTGTTCTTACTACAAATTGTTGTGGAAAAGCATATACAGGTGTGTAGCAAATTGCGAAACTACTAACCTTTAAGATGAGGCGATCCTTATGATCTGATTGCCAATGTGAATGTAACAGCAACCTGCAAACGTTTTGATGATTGTACCTGAATATGACACAGTAAATAAGAAAATAACATTAACCTATTGGTGCATTAGCAATTACGCGTAATATGTACACCATGAATAGAAAAGTATATATATTTTAAAACAATTGAGTTAGATGTCAGTTTTCTTACGCCGTGTGTTATAGGCATCTGAGATAATTTTTAGTTCGAAATTTCTTTCCTTGACATTTGGTTTATAGTATTATGGATCTCCCTTATTCTGGATCTTTTACAGAGGAAAGGCAGGGTATTATGGCAGGTTTCCAATTCCCACGTCAAATGCAAATTCCATCTAGTACATATATTGCAATCATGGCAATGGCTGATACCACATCTTTTCCAAGCATTCTTTCAAACAGTTCATCTGCATTAGGTATGCTTCAACATTTTGTATAGATGTCTACTACAACACTTGCAAGTACATCTAACAAACCATTAGGCAGTCCCTGATAGCACATTTTTTTCCAGGCATTCTTTCAAAGAGTTCATATAGATGTTATGAAGATTACATATTTTCAATTATTACAGGCCTGTATTTTCACGTGCATGGTTTCACAAGGAAAAACAGTCGACTCTTTCATTCATCACAGGTGATTAAATGGCATTTGCTACACACTGTTTTTTCATAAAAACCATGTTTAAATGTATGTCAAGTGCAAAGTTTTGATAGATGCCGGTAAAGAGTTTCAAGCAAGTGAAAGAACGAGACAGTTTCTCATGGAATACAATTATTGCAGCATACAAAAGACATGGTTATCCTTACAGGCGGTAACCCTATTTCACTCTATGCAAGAAACAGGGCTTCAACACGACGAGTTTACATTTGCCAACATACTCTCAGCCTGTGTCAAAATCAGAACTTTGGAACAAGGTAGGGGCATCCATCAAAGCATAGACATGTATGAAAAATGTGGAATCGTAGACAAGGCACGTGAACTGTTCGACAGAATGCCTCAAAAAAATGTGGGATCGTGGAAAGTAATTATTGCAGGATATGCCCAAAATGGATTTGTTGAAAATGCGTTATAATTACTTAGATACATGCACACGCTATGGACGTGCAGCAAAGCATAATGGATACACGAATTTTCACTGATGTATGTGCAACTGCCTGGTAGACATGTATGCAAAATGTGGAAGCATAGACAAGGCACGTGAACTGTTTGATAAAATGCTTGATTAGTGCAATGAATAGCGGTTGCAATACAATCACACTCGAAAGTTTCAGAATAGACAACTATAGAGTTGACCCATTTTCTGCTTCTGACCTTTCCCTTGCTTAGTTCTAAAAGTGCAACACGTTCTGATTTATATGCTTCTTTTTGTTGATGATGTGATCTTTTTATTCTCTTTTCACAAGGTTTTATAGTGACAGTTGCATTATTTGGTTCAGTTTTATCGTCTTTACCTGCTGGTCAAGCGTAGCAAGTCGGAGTGTGACAATATGTGCATACGTCCAGTCCTACCTGTGTAAGAGATACGCTTTCATAGTAATAAGTGACCATAAGTTCTTTGAGCTCCATTTCCCGCATATCCCAATCAATATGTGAATTTTGATAACAATCATACCTTAAAAATTACATCAGACAGTATATTCTTCCGAAGCCATTTCAGCTGCAGTACTTGAGTGAGGTAGATGCTGCTGAATATGAGCAGAGGGAAGCCCTTAATCACCGCCAAAGGAGCCTCAAATTGCGTCTATGTGCCTTATTTCTCAGAGTATTTTATCAGTGTGTTTCTTTACATTATTTTCATTATTTTTTTAAGACTAAGAGAATCGATTGTAGGCGCCTATATCTTGGTTTCTCTTTTTTGAAAATACAGGACCTTCATGTTGATGGTATAGATATGGTGGAAAGCATTGACGAAAATGTTGACAATGCTGGAATTTTGGATGAAATAACTACTAGGAGCCGTTGTGAATTGAAACACTGACTTGGAAAATTTTAACTCATTTCAAATTGTTTTTTAAGCTTGCCTTATTAAGTATTATGCCATAAACCACTTCCAAGACTGAAAAGAATGTCCTCAAAATCAATTTGAAGTGTACGATGCACAGTAGTTAGAAAGAAAGAAATTTAAATTTGAGTGAAGGATGATGTATTCCTGTCCTGCATTGTACAGGTTCACACTGAGACACAGGATCAAATGAGATTAGGAGGCATCTGAAATTATCATGCAGTTTTTGCGCTAAGGATCTGGTAAGAGATATGACTATCTATAATAATACCCAAAGAGATACACAAAGTGCTTGCTCATTTCAGCAGTCAATGAGTTTGAAGCTTACCCTAGGGCATGACAAAACAGCTGAGCATGGTATCCAATCAACGATTTACTGAACTGCAGTGTCCTTGTAAGATGTTAACAACGCCCTTGCAATATTTATACCTAGAATACCAAGGCACTTTATCTGACCGTCAACTAATCATGCATCTTCCATTAAGCATAAAAAATTGCATTTAGCTATTGTAAGAAAATTGGTGCTCCTTACATTTTTTTCAACAAAACCGTATTTCTTCGAAAGAAAAAAACATGGGAGGCGTTTTTGGTCAATGAAACATACCTGCGATGAGACATGGGAAATAGCATTAGAAACATAATTTGGAGCTGAAGACCGCAAAAAGCCATGGGGATAAAGATAAGCCCAGATGAGCCCAAAGAAGATTCCTGCTCCAACTGCAATTGCTAATCTTGACCCGCGAAAAGCTGATTTTGTCACTCTGAAGAGAGACCCTTCTCTTCTTCCACTCATCATTTTCTTGTATTTACTTCAATTGGGTGTCTATAAAACCTTGAATGGCAAAGAGGGTACCAAACAGGACGGCGAACCCTCAAGTGGGTGTCATTTAAATGCAAGCCTAAAGTGCAGATAACCTACAGGGCATTGAGATTCTGTGAGAAAACAACATTTAAACCCTCGGATCTCCGAATGAATAGCAGAGATTTAGTTACAGAGCTTGTTGAGGAGGGGTAAATTCATTGCAGATGTATGCAGAGCATAAAGTAGGGTTTAGGATTGAAATGGTTTACAGAATAGACAGCAGGAGGGAAAACCCTTGTATGTTCTGAACACCGCCTTCTACAACAAGCTCCTGCATGGAGGAAGCCAACTGGACACAATAGAAGCAGCCACTGCAGAAAAACAGTAATACCTCTAGCTTGAAAAGGCACAAAACTTTATAGAAACCGGGCATATCTGGCGCGCGTAAAAATAATATCTGGCCTTCGCCCTCTGTCTGCGTACACCCTGCAAGAAGGAAACGAAACCCCTTATACCATTCACGAGAAATTTTACATTTAAGAAACTTCAACTTCTTATCCACGCGATGTATACGTTGGTTTTTTTGCAGACGATCGACCGTTGTGAACGATCCATAATCAACGTCTGTGTACTCTGAAAATTATCTACCACTGATCTACCTGTCATTGTCAGAGCCCTCTCGGCCTCGACCCAGCTGAAGAACGCCTTTCGGCGTAAAAATTGATAGGTTATGTTAAAGATTTGTTTTTCATTTTTGAATATTTTATAGTCACCTACTCGCTAATTGCATTTAAAAAGCCTACTCACTAACTGCATTTAAAAATCCAATGTAAGTGCAAATTTACCACTCACAATTAAAGTTGGTATATGGTAGTGTTATAAATTATATTTCCATTTGCTCCCATCAATCGATCCGCTAAATAGATATTATAATGTCATTTCAAAGTTTCAATGTGAATTTCGCATGTAGCATACAGATACCTACTAGGTGCGCTTGCAACTATTCCACGGTCAAATCCATGGATGTGCGCCAATGTTCCTTGACTCTGACTCTGAAAACAACAGCTTTTGCTATTTGACATTTGTTGTTCATATTCTACAATATAAAAATTCTTGTTATAATAGGTAACAAATTTTCCATTTAGTTCTTTTCGAGTTGACATTTTTGAGTTTTTATTTTGCTTTCCATTTCAATATATAATGAGAGTATTGTAGAAAAGGGTGAAATTTATTTTAAATCAAAAACGGGGGTGAAATTTAGTTTATTAATGTTATGTGATATTTCAAGTTGTTACTGATATCTATCTAATATGGCATGAGTTGGGACAAGTGCATGGGACTTTCTCGGCTATCTATGCAAAAAGCTCTAAAGTCGAATAGAGCCAATTCATTGAGAGTTATTTACAAACTTCGAAGTTCTCTAGAGTTGAATTAAAAAGAATGAATAAAAGCCCAAAATATGCAAACCCAGCAGTAATCTGTAAATGCCAATGTTGATGAGGGATGAATCCCCAAGTATGAATAACTATTTGTAAATGGTTTCTCCTTTTTGATAAACAATTTAAACAATGCCCTATTAATTATGACACCTCTTGTTGCCACAATAAAGTTTGTCTATTGTTATGATAAACATTATTGTAATTCGTAAATCTATTATCTAAGGTTCTGATATGTTAGTTTGTATAGTTTTTAATACATTACAAATTAATATTCTAAAAAAATGATATTGAGATCAACCTCTCAAATTCTGATATGTCAGTTTTCATGGATTTTTATACACGACACATTAATCTTCTAAAAATTTGATATGCAGATCAACTTGGGAGAGTTTTGGAAGTGATCGCCCAAAGTTTGTCAACTTTAAACTGTATTTGGAAGGTCTGTAAAAACATCAAACCATCTTCAAATTTTGAACTGACGGACAGGGGTGGACGTCAAATCTCATCCCTATTCGCAACACTCGATCTAGGTTCTGGACAACTCGGACGTTGAGTAGGAGGTCTCGGTGGATTGATCAGGTGCAGAGGAGTTGGCAGTGGGCTAGGCCATTTTATTTTGCACATCCCAAGACAACTCGAACGGTCAATGCAAGAATGAACTCATCCAAGCAACTCCATATGAGCTAAAATAGCCCTTGAACTCATTTAGCAATCAACCTAAGTATTATCTCGCATCTTTGTGTTAAACGGACATACCTAAGTATTTCTTGTTGTTGTTTTTGTTGAGTGGGATATGTAACGAGACGATGACGTCTAGTTTAAGGCTTTCGACACAAAAGGAGAGAGAGAACAATGATAGAAGGGAGCAAAGTGGGGAGAGGGCAATAATGGCTAAGATCTACTAGGGCTGCACATGTACATAAACTACAAGCTCCCCAAGCACCTTTGTGAAAATAATGAAGTTCTTAAGGCCCTCTCCTTTGAAACCTATTGGACCATTGAAGAAGATGACACAACATACTGCAAGGTGAAAAAGATTCCTTAAACCCTCGTTCGAATCCCACATTTATTATCAGGCTCATCTATTTCGTTTTTTTTTTTGCAATTGAGTGAAAAATGAGGAGGGAACCTTGTGGGATCTATTTGTTTCAGATCTCTTTTACTTTTTCCTAATCCTGGTGATAAAATGAAATTTCTCTGCCATTAACTAGAAAGTAGTTACATCATGATGTACTCTCTTTTTTGTCTTTCCCTTGTGGACTACCTTTGTTAATTATGGTGACTACTTATATATATTTATATTGTCATCTTTTGTTTGCACTGTTACATCGATCTTGAATTTATAGTTTGCATTTTTATAGGGATGTTTACGGAGAGGATGGATACGGGTGATGGTTCCTCGGTGTTGATGAGGCCTGCAGCCCCTACCACCGAGTCCTGCCGCTTCCTACCACACATCTCCCACCTACTTCTCTTTCCCCATCCCGACGCCTTCCTACCAAGAAAACCCCTCCTCCTCCTCATTTCCCATCTCGGGCCCCTCCTACACAAATGTTACAAACGGATGTTCTCCGATGGTGGAAATCACCTCATATAACCCACGTGATCATGATGGTGCGGAACCCAACCAACTCGGTGGTGGAAGGCCCGACTCTACCTCAATGCGTGGTGAAACTCTCCCGCCAATATAACAGCTCGTTGTAAAGCTCAATAGAGGTGGCTAATCCAAAACTAGAGTCGAAAATAAAATAAGTCAACTTGGACATGTGGGCTTAGCTTCGTAACAATGACACATCGTTTACCTTCCTATCGGTCATTGTTGATGTGGTGTGGGTTACTGTGGTCATTGCAATCATGTGGTGAGTGGAAATATGGTGTGGCAGTCACATTCAATGGATTGTAATATGTCTCTTAGCTCTGTAGATAGTACCTTGCACCAATCAACTTCTTGTATACACAAAGTAATCCACATACAACACATGAATAACTTAACCAGTTGAAGTAAAATAAATTTAAAAAAATATAACATGATGTTGAGGAAAAATATTTCAATAGTGTCTAAACTAACATTTTCTATAGAATATTTCAAATATCTCCAAAATACCTTTTCAATGAATTGCACACCCCATGCCCTTTATCCTTCAAACGATTTACAAAAAAGGAAAGTGGTCATAACATAGAAGAGTATCTTATTACTTCTCTGTAGCACTTTCTGCACCCTTGGACATCACTTCTCTCAAACCCCTTCTTCTTCACCCCTCTTCATCTACTATTGTTTCCATTCCTTCAATTTTACTTCTTCAACACATCCCTTGCGGTGTTTTCGACCTCCCCACTATCATAACTCTCAAGGTGAGGGCCATTCGTTGGATAGAAATATAATTTCTTCTTTGTAGGAAGTGCTCTCAATCCTTCTACCCATTCATCTCAAATGTCATCCATCTTCGTCTTCCTTTTCCCTCTCGTGTTTGATATCTCTTTTTTAAAATATATTGGCCGACACTACAATTCCACTTCAAAATATAGATTACATCTCTTGGGTGTTTGATACCTTACCCAAAACACCAAATTATGTAATAATCTATGTTGTAGTGTTTTTTTGTCTTTCTTTTAATTTATTTATCTCGTAGTTTGAGATAGGGTTGTTTGCCTGCTTTGACATATTTATGTTGATTCAATATTTTTATACTTAACAGGATATAATATTACATTAAATATTTTAATTAAAATTTTATGAAAACAATTTCTATTGCATTTTATCATGCATAGTCATCAAATTTAATAATTAGTTTCAACCATTCACACTTCAACAATTATTCATCTCTATGGAAACATTAAAAGAAACATGTATTCAGATTTAATTTATTCAAATGAAGATTTTAAATTGTAATGCATATATTGTGCATAGTAATCTTTCCACGCTTTGTATTCTCAACTGGAAGATCGTCGAATCGTGGAAGATTCAAGGATAGATGTCGATGCACTATCACACACAACTATATAGTTTTGTATGTATTTTGTATTTTTCCCAATATTTCAACCCACAATAAAAATTATATATTTTCAATGATTACAAGTTTGTTACAAATCTAAGATAAGGTGCTTTGACATTATTTTAACATTTTTTTATTAAAATGATTTATATAGTTTCACATTCATTCATATTTATGTTGAATGTGCATTCCCAAGAACAAAAGCTTGAGCTTCGAGGCTTCAAAAATTGTAGGCCCAAATAATTTGGGTATGACCACCTAATGTTCAAATAAAACCAAATTATTTTTGCATCATAATAACTCTAGAGTCAAAAAATAATTGGTTGTTGCACTCTGACTTATTTGACATGTCGTTGTTGAATGGTAAAGTTTTAGATTGTTTCCCCTTTCCGTTTTTTCCACCCTCTCACTTCTCCACCCTCTAACCCCTTCATCTTTACCCATCTTCCTTTGTTATTCTTGCTCTCCCTCAAATTTGACTCCTTCAAAAGATCCCCTTTGGCATTTCCATCGTACATTTCATGTGTGATTGCTAGTCTATTAAATTGCCAATTGTCACACAAGTATCCACTACATTTAAGTAAATTCAATAAACATTCACAAAAATGCAATTAATTTAAAACATGTTTAAAAACATTTACATAGAAATATTTGTGATTTATTTTGTTGTATTATGTGGTTTGGCTTCAATTATAAAACTTTGTCTTTCTTATTTTACGAAGTGGAGATTGGTATTATTTTGCGAATGAAATTGTTGATTTCAATCCCATGGCTTTTAATAGCATTATTTTTATGGATTTATGTTCATTTTTAGAATTTGTCACTAGAGGTGGCCTCTTAAGCGGTAACCCATTTAGAGTGTGTTGTAGATCATTTGGGAAATGCTCCTATACTATGGCTTGAGTGTCACCACTCTCCATCAATTGATATTCCTCTTTAAGAATTGGGTTTGGTTAATGCATATGGTCTTGTTGTTGCACTCCTAGTTTCTCTAGATAGGGTTATACACATCATTGTCACTCTCCTCCACTTCCATAATGTGGGGAGTGGCATTTTATGCCTCATTTCCACTCTCCTAAACTTTAAAAATGTGGGGGTATGGATTTAGACAACCACCATGTTGCAATGAAAGACACTTCTTTACCTTATTTAGACAATTGTGTTGCCTAGTTAGCATTAGTTGTCTCAAAATTACATGACCAAGGAAAAAAATGTGGAGAATTTTGAAGTTCTGAGAATGTATTCACTGTAAGGGATCCCATTACAAATGGCATTGACCTTCCAAATGGTAGATGAGGAAAGCTTAATTAAAGGGACTCTTGTCTCAATGCCCTTATTGGTGTTGTTGCTTGATAAACAAGTTTCGTAATTGTCAATTTCATAGATTTGGTTTGTAAATTTTTTTCTAGCTCACCTAAATCATTTGCATAGTGCGGTGATGGTTGTGTGACACACTTCCATGTTGAATACTTGAATGTGAATAGTTATACTAATTTATTCTTTTAATATAGCTATTATTTCGTGAAAAATATATTCTATAGTTTCACTCCGCTCTCAAAACTAATATGGATTGACTTAGAAATATTAACATTATAAAAATGTTGTTTACATAACCTTTTTGCATTTCCTAAGTGCATGAAAATCTTAGATGCTCTGAATTTTTTTTTTTGACCTATGGTCTTCATAATTGTAATGCTTTTAGTCTATTAAAATATTAATATAAAAACTTCAATGACTATAATAGCTCATACAATATGCAAACTAGTACTTTTATGCACGCATTAAATATTTCTTATTTTTCTCTACAACACTTGTACTCAATAAATTAATTTTTTTAAAAAGATTAAATTACTACATTTGTTTGTATATCAAGGACATTAGTTGTGCATTTTTAGAGAAATGAAATGAAATTAGGAACTTTAATGGAAATACAACCCATTTTTTTTTAAAATACATAATAAAAATAGGTGCACCATCACCAAAAGCGCTCACTTAAATACTATAGAAATCCGTAAAACTTGATATATCTAAGAGTGTTGGGAATCTCTATAAGATAGTTATAAAGACTCTTGAAATAAGAGATTGAAGGAAACCATGGGAGATAGAACATTAAAAGAACATGAGAATGACTCCTAAAATTTACTGTAATTCAACATTTGGACTATTATTCTATTAGATTTTTAATTTAATTTCCACAATCACAATTACCAACCATAATAAAGTTACTCACATATATGTATATATAATGGAATAATTCCTAAAATAAATATATAATACACATTTATTGTTCAAAAAAATCATTACATATATTATTAAAATACACAAACGGCTTGAATTTACTAGAATAATGATAACCCTCTTTCATTTATTGAATACCCAAAACACTAGCTCATTAATATTTTATAAAAACAAGATAATATTTTTATTAGGGTTTTGCTGATGTAGGATATTATTTATTCTATTTGTTTATTTATATGGATTATTGATACATTTGAATTATTCCTACATTTTAGAAGTTACTTTTTTAAGTGTACTTAGTAATACGAGTTACACTTGATGTTAGTCATAAGAGTTACACTTGAACATCATTATTAGTTAAGTGGGGTTACTTCTTGTTTGACTATGCCAAGTGTGGGAGTGACATTTATAGTTCAGATTCTTTGTTGACTAACCATGAAGAAGTTATAGATCCACTTCCCTATGTGTTCATCTTGATTTGTGAGCTATCAAGAAGAAGTGTATTTGATAAATATTGGCTTTTTATCATATTGAGTTATTTGGTCATTGTCATGCTTGTTAGCTATTTCATTTTTTGCAACTACATGTGCACTTTTTTTCTATTAGCAATCGAAACATATACGTTGATATGGCATTAGGGTTAGCTGATGGAAATGTGTTTCCATTTTCAATATAGATGCATATTCAAATTCCTTGTCTAGGCTACTAACAAGGGTGTCTGTAAATTTATGACATTAGGTTTTTTTTTGTGAAAAATAGAGCTTTTCCATTGGATTGAGAATGTGAAAAGATAAGGGATTGACTATAAACTCAACCATATTTCAAGAGAGTCATTTTTATGTCTTTAAATATTTTATCATAGGGTTCTTTCGCGTGCATCGGCATCCATACGAAATATTTTTGCATCATCGAAAATCATTTCTATGTTTTTGGATTTTTCTAAATCAATTTGTGAAGGTTTTAGTTTTCTTACAGGTTGCATGGATGTGTTTGGAAGTTTTTTTCTTGTTTGAGTGACCCATCTTCTTGTGCACATTGTAAGGGTTTGGAAATTCTTTATTTTTGGTTCGTATCTAATTTCTATGGAGACCTGTAGGTGGGAAGAAATGTGTGTTGGGATAATGTGGGTTTGGCTACATACCTGTTACATGTGCATACCTTCATGTGTGAAGACTTTCTTGTTTGTGGCTTTGGGCCCATCTTTGCAAATCTGTGCGCACTTGTAATTTTTTATTGGATGTCAAAATGTTTCCAGTAAGGAGAAACACTATTCACATAAATTCCCAAATATTTTTTATGCTTACATCACACATTGGGTCACATACAAAATTTTAAGGTGTTAATTGGGTGCAAAGTGACATCACATGCTCTAACCTTTAGTCATATGGATACTAAAGTCCATACCTACTATTTGTGCATAATTCAAGCCCCTATATGATTTTGGCTTGAAATATGTTTTGGACCTCCTAATAAAATATAAAGGAACTTATTTTTTTAGTGGAAATCTAAATAAGATTTAATACCAAAAAAAGAATGGCTTGTAACTTTTGGTTTAAAACTCCGATTTGAGTGATATTTAAAAAAAAATTGTGTATCCTTTCATGTTTGTTCCATAGGATCAATTTATTTTGTAAAACACACTTAATTATAAAGTGCATAAAAATTGTACTCGTTAAAAATATCATTATTAAAATTTCAATATAAGACGATTTTAAATTGTGAATTTATTAATAATATTTTTCAAATTGAAATTAAATAAATCATTCTTTTGTTTGGATACTCATAAAATAATTATTCAATTTAAATAAGATAATAAACACAATAGAATCTAAAAATTTCAATATTAAAAGTTGATAATAGAATTATTGAAATCCAATAATTAAAATAATAGAAACTAATAAATTTAATTTTATAATCTAGTTTAAAAGTTTATAATTTAGGAATACATATGCGATGAATTTTGCAATGACTTCCCACATGAAAACCCTAAACAAGCGGGGAAAATTTTAGTGGCAAATATTCGTAATATGGCGAATATTCCATTTTTGAAAATTTTGAAAAGGCGAATTTTTCGCACGGACAGCCGGTGACTTTGTTAAGCCTAAAAATTACACTTTAATTTTTTTTTAGGGGGTGTTCGCCTACCCTTGAAAAATATCCCCTATATAAACCTAGATTATTCGCCGGGTAGAACACTTCTACTTCAAATTTTTCAACAATATGATATATCTGTATTATGTACGCGACGCGCGAGGGGGTAGGTTATTGATGCGCGACAAGGAGGGTTTGCGACAAGGAGATACTATAGATATTGGCGCATAGTAGACGCGCATGACAAAGATTTTGTTGACGAGCTGACATGGAGTTTTTTTCGATGAGCAAGAAGAGGGCAAAGGTTGTAGACGCGCGACAGGATATTTCTTTGTGTGCGTCCAATAGACCTTAGTGACGCGCGCGTCACTAAGGCCTATTGACGCGCATCACTAAGGCCTATTGACGCGCGTCAACAGGCCTTAGTGACGCACGTCAATAGGCCTTAGTGACGCGCGTCAACAAGCCTATTGACGTGTGTCACTAAGGCCTATTGACACGTGTCACATGCCTTAGTGACGTGCGTCAATAGGCCTATTGACGCTGCAGCGCGTCACTAAGGCCTATTGGACGCGTCAGCGAGGCCTTAGTGACGCGTGCGTCAACGGCCTTAGTGACGTGCATCACTAAGGCCTATTGACGCGCGTCAATAGGCCTTAGTGATGCGCGTCAATAGGCCTTAGTGACGCGCGTCACTAAGGCCTATTGACACGCGTCACTAAGGCCTATTGACGCACGTCACTAAGGCCTGTTGACGCGCGTCACTAAGGCCTAGTGACGCGCGACAAGGAGGTACAACAGATATTGACGCATAGCAGACGCACGACAAAGAGTTTTTTGATGTGTGACACGGAGATTTTTTGATGAGAAAGCAGAGGTGGAGGCTGCAGACGCGTGCGGCGGCAAAAATCTCCGTCAGCGCGTCTGCGCAGCCTTCTGTCGCAGTGCTTGATAATCAGGCGAAATTTTTCATACAACCCCCAAAAAATTCGCCTTCCCGTGAAACTGGTTCTGGGGATATTCGCTAGGTATTCTCCACCTCCGATTTCCAGGAGGTCTCTTAAAATGAACCCTATAAACAAGAACCCTAAAAATCACACACGATCCCATCCTCTACACGAGACAGAAATGGAAGTGGCGAAGAGGTCTAGGACCTCGGGTACATAGTGAAAATGACATTTCTTGGATTGGTTTGGCATTTGATATTATCCATGACTCCTCTCTCAAAGGTGGAGGACGAAATGTTGAAAAAACAACCATTGAAGGGAGTATTGACTCTAGAAAACTAGGGATTCCGTGGTGTAGAAAGGGTAGCTCATCTTTGCCTATAAATCAATCTAGAAGCGAGATCTTTGGGAGGCATGAAAAAAATGATCCTAATAGATACGCTGATGCTCCCCTACAGGGTGGTAGAAACATCAATAAGGGGAAACATGAAAGTGGAGAAAATGGGTTGGGGATTGGAGGATTTTCTAAATCCTTTCTTCAAAGGGTCTCCACCTAGAAGGATAGTGTAACAAATGTCTACAAGCCCTTAAAACCTTCAAAAAAGATTCCAGTGCTGACAATTGAGGAGGATTTATTAAAAAAGGTCCTTAAGGAGGAGGGGAATATCTTTTAACTTGGACTCATCTACATATTTCACCAATTTTGGCCTAAACTATCTCAACTTCGGGAGTGGATTTCTTAGAGATTGAGGGGAAAAATTAAAGGTAAGATCGAGCTTTACCCATGTGCTAAATCTTATTTCATTGTTGTCTTTGAAACCCCTAAAGAAAGGTATTTAATTTGTTATTAGTATTGGGTTTGGGGTCAACATGGGCTCATGATCAATCTCTGGTATCCATTTTTGATCCTCTAAAAGACTCCTTTGATACCTATCCTCTATATTTTTGCTTACCAAGGCTCCCTCTACAAATATGGAAAAATCAAGCCTTACTCCTATTGGGGATCTTCGTTATCACCAAAACACAACACCCCTCTGTTTATACAAGTGCATATACTTGAACTCACGGTGTGATTGGATAACATGGGTACTATCTCCAAGTTGTGGGACTTTCTACTTGAGATAGACTGTTGATGGCGAATCGCAGCACCCCGAATATCAACAACACGATGGGTTGAGACTCTCGGTGTGATTACATAACATGGAGCTTTTCCCAAGTGCGGGACCTCATAAATCGTAAAAGCTCTCCGGATGAAGGTCGGTTCCTATTCCTCTGTTCAGATGCACACGTAGAAAATGCAGAGGGTTTACCAAAAACCTAATCTAACTTGCCAAGGAGACAGGGTAAGAAAATGCATAAAATAAAACCTAAACTACAAAGGTGATGCACCGAGGAATGAAGAACACCTATCTTGCCAATAAACACAGACCATTAAAATGCAATGCAAGATCATGCACAGATAACAGATTTGCAATGAAATATCGAGAGGATGCAAAATGAACACAGAGAGGGTTGAGAACCATCCACAGATATGTATTATTTTCTCCAAAGATTGATACAATACATTACAAAATTCCAGAGGTAAAGTTGCATTACGCTTTTACATGGTAGGTTTGATCTCCACAATTTCACCCGCCAAACAAGGGAGGGGCAAAACAAGAATGTCTAACCTTTAGAAAGAAGCCCCTCTTTACATTTTATAGGAATAATGAGAGAGAAAAGAGAGAGGAACTCCAAAACTACCCCAACCACCTCTAGGTTGCATTTAATTCATCCCATTATGATGGTAGGTGAGAACCCCAAATAACCCAAAGTGGCGAACTGTATTTTGAATTTTTAAGAATTTGTTCTTAGCCAATTAAAAATATCCAGTTGTAGTTGGATAGAGGACCTCGTAAGCTTTCCAAAAAGTCCAATGTTGCATGAATCCGAGCTCCCAGTCAAAAGTTATGGCCATCTGAATATCTCTGTGCTGGGTCTCGCTTCTCGTTAGCGCTCAAAATGTTGCGCCTTCTGAAGGTGCACCTTGGCGCATCCATGTGTGTGTCGACATCCTCTTCTATGTGCCAAGGGCACATCCTTTACCCTGTCAACACTCAGTGTTGTGTGCCACTTCTATGCGCCAAGGGCGCATACATTTCTCTGTCGACACTTAGTGTCGTGCGCCACTTCGCGCACCATTTCTCTGGGCACACCATTTTCATTATTGACATCCATTTTCATGTGCCACTTCGTGTGCCTTAGGTGCATCGTTTGCCCTGTCGACGTCCATTGTCGTGCGCCACTTCTGTGCGCCTTGGGCGTATCGTTTGCTCTGTCGACATCCATTGTCGTGCACCACTTCTGTGCGCCTTGGGCACACCATTTGCCTTGTTGACATCCATTTTCGTGTGCCACTTCTGTGTGCCTTGGGGATAAATGTCAGGGATTTGAGTTTCTTTGATTTCTATATTCTCTGCTTGTCTATATCTACCTGAGGGGAAGATATATACAACAATTTGGCCACTCAATGGGATTACCTGCCTGCTAGGTAGAAGATCAGTGGCCTTTTAGCAATCCATTGGGCATGGAGTCATAAGCAATAACTTGAAACCAACCTGATATCTGATCCCGAACCTGATATTGCAACTCCTTCTTCGAGAGCATGCTGAACTGTAGAAAACAACCTGAGAGCAACAAAACCTATGCCGGAGCACTTAGGGAAATTGAAACCTAACTACAACAAGACAATGTGCATACGCACTTAGAGGAATTGAAATCTAGGCTAATATTTACAAGGGTAAACCTTTTCCTTTTAGTAGCAATGTTTAAGATGGATTCTGTTAACCGGAATCGGAATTCTTCTCCATCCAATGTAGACAATTGGAAGGCATTACTACTTTTACATCCTGTGACCATGTAGGGGCCACTCCAAATGGCATCAAACTTGGAATGCCTTCCTGGTTTTGCCCGATCTGCATCCCATTTCAGAACTAAGTCCCCTTCCTTGAAGGTCCTTGCTCTTGCTTTCTTATCAAACCATCTTTTTACTAAGGTCTGATCTTTCTCAATTGTTTGAACTGCATGTTCTCTAATCTCTTCCAATTCCATCAACTTTGCATACCTAGCCTCCATTGGTTCGAACTCACCAACTCCAACTTGCTTCATGAACTCCAATGTAGGTAGTTCTAATGATATAGGAAATATTGCCTCTTTTCCATGACCAACTTGTAAGGGGAATTACACAGAGACCTCTTTGGTGTTATTCTCAGCCCCATAATGCTGATTTTAGCTTGGTATGCCATGTTCTTTGATTTTTCATCTAGAGTCCTCCTGATGATTCTTAGCAAATTTTTGTTCGTGGACTCTACTTGTCCATTACCCTGCGGGTAATAATTTGAAGAGGTGCTCAAATAGATTCCATTCTTGACAGCCCATTCTGTAATCTTGGAACCTATAAATGCCAATGCATTGTCTGATATGATAGTGGCCGGCACACCGAACCTGGTCACTATTCCTTCATAAAAGTCTAGTATGTTAGACTCATTTGCTTCTTTGAGCGCTTCACTTCGGTCCACTTGGTGAAATAGTCCGTTGCCGTGAGAATCCACTTGTGGTCTTGGCTTAAGTTTGGATTGATGACCCCGACGAAGTCCAATCCCCATTGCATAAATGGTTGGTCAACCGAATGGGTGCAATGGAAGTGCTTTAATCTTTCTTTGCCTCGTGAAGAGTGCACACTTCTTGCACTTTCTTATCCATGTATAGCAACATCAAGACTGTCGGCCAATAATACCACCCTTCATTATCTTGAGAGTTATTACTCGTGGGGAAAAATGTCCTCTAGAATCTCCATCGTGAAAATCTCGTAACACCCTCTCAATTTGACCTGTCCCAATGCACCTCAATAGAACTCCATTGATGTCTTTCTTAAACAAAACACCATCAACAAGCACATATGGAATGGCTTGTAATCTGAAGTATCTCCTCTTTGCTTTTCTCATTTCTGGAGGGCATAGGCCTGTCTGTAGGAAGTGTATCACATTCTGAGTCCAACAGGAGTGGGCACATCATCATTTTCTTGTTCTTGATCATCCTGTAGTACCAAGACAGCCTCTTTTTCATTACCTGCTTCAACTTGTTGACTCAAGGCTAGCTGCTCACATAGTCCCTTCCCATGTACTAGTTTGGTGACCTTGATCTCGATGTCATATTCCATGACACGAGTTATCCATCCCGCACGTTTCTCATTCGAGATCCTTGTTTAGAAGGAAATCCCGACTCCCGCATGAGAGACCAATAATTGGATCTTGTTGTTTGAGACTAGGTGCTTGAATTTCTTTAAGCTCCTGATTACTACAAGGACATGCTTTTCAATGAAAGAGTACCTAGTTTCGTATTCCTCCAAGCCTTGACTCAAGAAAGCAATCAGTTGTTCTAATCCTCTTTTGTTTTGTTGTACGGGATTGCAGAAATCGTGTCCCCACCACCAAAGGCATATAGCACGAAGTCCTTGGAGAAGTCTGGATTGACGAGAGTCGGAGCTTGAGATATAGCCTCTTTTATTGCCTCAAAACTTTCCTTGCCTTCAGATGTCCACTTAAATGCCATGCTCTTCTTTAACATCAACGTTATTGGCTTCACAAGAGCAACAAAATTTGGAACAAATCTGCAGACAAAATTGATCCTTCCTAAGAAGCTTTGAAGAGCCTTCTTATGACTTGCAATGGCAACGCCTTTCGAATTGCTTCAACTCTTTCTGGGTCAATCGTCAACCCCTCCTTTGAAACAATATGGCCTAGAAGTTTTCCCTCATGAGCCAAGAATATGCATTTTTTGGGATTCAATGATACCCCAAATCTTCTACACCTCTGAAATACCTGCCTTAAATGACAAAGGTGATCTGCTGCATTTTTTGAGAATACAGTGATGTCGTCAAGATATATCAGAACTATTTTATTGATCAACCCCTTAAATGCCATATCCATTTCCCTTTGGAAGGTGGCTCCAGCATTTGATAGCCCAAATGGCATCTTCTTGTAGGCATAGGTCCCCCATTTGGTGGTGAAAGCCATCTTGAATTGGTCATCTTCTTTCACCATCACCTGATTGTACCCTGAGTAGCCATCTAGGAGAGAGAATCTCTCTGAACCGGATACTACTTGCAATATTTGTTCCATTGAAGGAAGTGGGTAATGGTCTTTGAGAGATGCCCTATTTAGGTCTCGAAATCCACACACAACCTGATTTCTCCACTCTTCTTCCTGACCGGAACCAAGTTTGCGACCCAGCTTGAGTGCTTGATCGGAAAATAATGCTTGCCTCTATTAGCTTATTTAGCTCTTTCTTCATTAGAGGTTCAATGTGAGGGTTGACTGGTCTCTGCTTCTGCCTGATGGGCTTAGCATCTGGATCCAATTCTATGGTATGTTGTGCCAAATTTGGATCGAATCCTCTTAAGTCTTCATAGCTCCAAGCGAAGACATCTGGAAATTCTTGGCAAAGCTGTATGAAATCTGATTTCTCCTGCTCAGTGGCCACTTTACCAATTTGAAGTGTTTTTCCTTCCCCAACCGGAATTGGCTCTGAATCTTCTCTCTTGACCTGTATGTTAGCCTTTTCCTTACGGAACTAGTCGTTAGGGTTGAAGATAGACTCCAATGTTACTAAACCCTTAGGAAGCTTGTTTGTCCGCAGCTGCACTACTTGATCCCCATACTGCTGCTCTAATCTGTCCTGATTCCTAGCTGAGAATTCAGCCTCTTCTTGTAAGAAATTGACGATCTGTTGATCATTCTCAAACACCTGCCAACTTGTGTTATTATCTAGAACTGCTTGGCCTCACAATCACATGGATATGTGGCTGTGTTTTTCCCTTCTGATGTTGTCAACCACATCAAACATTGCTCCAATTGCTGCGAGCCTATCTGCGACTTCATTTTCTTTCCCGGGTATGGACACAATGTTGAAAGCTTCAAATCTTCAATGAGGTCCCATACCTGTTCTTGTAGCTCCTCAAAGATTCGTTCTTCAGTAGCATGCTATCCCCTAACTTGGTTGACGATTAGCTCGCTATCTCCAAACACTGCCGCAAGTTCTTTATGCCCCTTTTCTGCCCAATGAATTCCATGAATCAATGCTTCATATTCAGCCATATTGTTTGAACAGGAAAAATGGAAACGAAAAGCTGAAAAATATTTGATGTCTTATGGTGAAATCAACATTGCGCCACCTCCAAAGCACCTTGTCTCGCTTCTCGAACCATCGAAAAATAATTTCCAAACTTTGTTTTCATCCTTTTGTTCAGGCTGAATGATGTCGGGAATAGGTGAATTTTCTTCGTGTATACAATATACACCCAATTCAGATTATTCAATTTCCTTGTATGGGTCAAATTCATGACTCTTGTTTGCCCATTCATCCAAAGTTAAATCGGGAATTCCTCGACCTTAGTACTGTTTTTAGATCACTTGAACACTCCTCCTGATCAAAAGCCGAGCAATTTGCATTGATAGGATCTGGTACATGAGGCTCAATATGGAAATTGGCAATTGGTTCTGACCTAATTGTTGCTTTGGCTCCATACCTTGTCCTAAAAATCATGTGTGACCAATCTGCAGATAAATATCCACCGATTTTTGCAGTGAAGTCTCTTGATAGACACAATGCAAAGAGTGGCGGAAGGTCAATCACAGACACATCTTGTAGAACTGTAACATTAGGATAGGAATGTAGTGTTAGGCTTAACCCTTTGATGACCCCAACTGTTCCTACTGCCGTTCCATCTAGTTGCACTACTCCTTTCAACACTGGCTCATACTTCAGACCCAGTTGATCCGCTATTTGCTTTGGCATCACTGAACTACTTGCTCCTGAATCTATCATGCAGTTGTGTACCAAGTGGTTTCCAACAATCAATGAAACATAGAATGGTGGAGGCTTCAAATTTTTCCTTGTCTGGTCCCCATCATGTTGCACTGCATTAGTGAGAACTTTCTCATGTCCCTGGTTTGATACATTTGTGGCAGACCAATTAGCCATTGCAGCTTGCAATAAATTTCGTTGCCCTGGAATCGCCAGTGATTCCCACATGGAAATGTTCACATGTGTCTTCTTCATTTGATTGATGATGTTGTAAGGGGATGAATTTTCCTTTTGTTGTCCCTTACTTGGCGCAACCTTTTTGGAGCTTGAACAGGTGCATGTGTTGCTACAACAGGTACCTTAGGTTGATTTTACACATTTGGAGCTGCGTTTGGTCTCTTTGACCCCTTGTTGTGTAGGACCGGTGAAACAACCGTATTACACGGTTGTCCCTCTGCCATTTCTCTTCTTTGACCGTGTGTTGTTGGCAGCATGCCTTGAAAAATTTGTTGGTTGACTCCACGAAGTCTTCCATTTGCCAATTGGCCAATGTGGTTTCGCTGGAGGTCCTTCTTGTTGCATTTCTTGCTTTGTTGATTCTCCTCTAGGCTCGGTTCTTGAGGAACACCAATGGTTTGCACCATCAAGGCCTGATTCAGGTGCACCATTGAAACATGCTAACGATTGTGAGGTAGATTGCGGGGGTAACACCGGTCGTACTCTGTGCCATGTTATTTTGTGTCGGGACCAAAGCTCTTAAGGACATCGTTGGATTTGGATCATACGGTCGAAATGGCCTGGCAGCTTGAGGTTGTCCTTGGTTTTGGTTTTGATTTACAGCCTGAGGTGGTGGTCTATTTTGTTGGTATGGGGGCCTAGCTTGGTACTGTGCTTGAGGCTGATACGGTCTAGCACTTTGAGCTTGTTGTCTTTTGATAGTCACTAGTTCATTTCCAAGGTTCTGCAGTTGTTTCATGACCTCCTGCAATTCCTTTGAAGTATTTGAAGAAGTCGACGCCTCATTATTGCTTTGATTTCTAGGAGTTGGAATGGGATTCAACTCTGGTGCTTGATTGGTTGTAGGATTTCCCATATCTGGGCAGAGAGGCATTAGTGGCCTTGGTGCAAGCTTGCCAGCTTGGATCAAAGAATTCTTTGCTCGATAGGCGTGTCGTAGGCCCCTGGCAGCGTTGTCCCTCCCATTGATTGGATCATCATGGCTATGTCTGAATTTATAGCCTTTAAGAAATAAAGGAATGCTCCTTCGGGGGTTGGTCTAATGGCTATTGGAATCCTGTCCCATGACCATTGGAATCTGAAGTTGAAATCTGTCATTTGTTTGTTAGGAGCCCTTTTGATTGTTGTCAATTGTTCCAATAAGGAAAAATTGTCTGCCCTCTCCCCGAATTGGTTACAAAGAGCTAAACAAAGTTGGTCCCAATTCGTAATAGACCCTGCTGCTAGGCTCCTAAACCATTGTAAGGCCTTACCTTTGAAAGATGAAGCCAAAAACTTGACTGCAACATCCATTTCATTTATTTCGTGAATTGCACATGCATTAGCAATATCCTGGATGTGATCAATAGGAGTAGTATGATTTTCTCCTATAAAATAGGGTATATTCTTTAGTGCTGCAACTGGAATTTGATTCTGAGCATTTAGGGCAAGTGGACTACTACCCATGAAATTGACAAAGGGATTCGGTGGTAGATGTGCCATTATGATTGGCCTAAGAACCCTGGTCGATGCGAGAAAAGGCCTACCAGGTGGAGGTGTAGACAAAGTCCTGTTAGGTGGAGATGGTGATCTTTGTGGTCTTCTTCCTCTCCTTCCTCTTCCTGGTGAAAGTTACAAGTGGAAAAATAGCCCCTCTTCTCGAGTATTGGACCTGGTTTGAATTCTTCTCATATGCCTGGGCAACTTTTGCTGCTACACCGCTGAATTCTATCCCCTTCGGAGTCGCCAAATGTGTTAGAAAGTGAGCCTCAAAAGGCTAGATTCTGCCAAGTTACACACCAAACCTGACAATATTTAAAAATAGAATTTTGAAAGACCTGTATTTTTGATATTTTAGAGTTTGGAACTTGATTTGGAATGACAGTCCCGAAAACCCAAAAATGCCAGACTTCCGAAAACCTGAAATCTGAAAATCAAAAAACCATGAAATTTTGAAAGTCAAAATCTCAAAAATCTAAGAATACCCTTTTGAAGATTATCCCCCGATCTATCAACTGGTGAAATTTTGACTTGTTTCGAGCAAGTTAAGTCCTTGAAAATTGATTTCAAAGTTCAACCTAGAAGGTGAAAATATGAAATTATAAAACCTGCAATTTTTAAGTCTGAATTTCTTGAAAGTTCCTTCAAATTTGTGGAATGACCTCTTGGTCCCACCAGGCATGCCAAAACTGTTGATGGTGAATCGTAGCACCCCTGAATGTCTGTAACACGATGGGTTGAGACTCTCAGTGCGATTGCATAACATGGAGCTTTTCCCAAGTGTGGGACCTTGCGAAATCGGAAAAGCTCTCCGGATGAAGGCCGGTTCCTATTCCTCTGTTCAGATGCACACGTAGAAAATGTAGAGGGTTTACTAAAAAAACCTAATCTAACTTGCCAAGGAGACAGGGTAAGAAAATGCATAAAATAAAACCTAAACTACAAAGGTGATGCACCGAGGAATGAAGAACACCTGTCTTGCCAATAAACACAGACCATTAAAATGCAATGCAAGATCATGCACAGATAACAGATTTGCAATGAAAGATCGAGCGAATGCAAAATGAACACAAAGAGGGTTGAGAACCATCCACGAGATATGTATTATTTGCTCCAAAATTGATACAATACATTACAAAATGCCGAGGCAAAGTTGCATTACGATTTACATGGTAGGTTTGATCTCCACAATTTCACTGCTAAAGAGAAGAAGGGAGGGCAAAACAAGAATGTCCAACCTTTAGAAAGAAGTCCCTCCTTACATTTTATAGGAAGAATGAGAGAGAAAGAGAGAGGAACTCCAAAACTACCCCAACCACCTCTATGTTGCATTTAATTCATCCTATTATGATGGTAGGTGAGAACCCCAATGAACCCAAAAGTGGCGAACTATATTTTTCATTTTTAAGAATTTTTTCTCAGCCAATTAAATATATCTTGTCGTAGTTGGATAGAGGACCTCGTAAGCTTTCCAAAAAGTCCAACCTTGCATGAATCCGAGCTCCCAGTCAAAAGTTATGGCCATCTAAATATCTGCGCCAGGGTCTGCTTCCTGTCAGCGCTCAAAATGTTGCGCCTCCTGAAGGTGCGCCTTGGCGCATCCATGTGTGTTTCGACATCCTCTTCTGTGCACCAAGGGTGAATCCTTTGCCCTATCGACATCCATTGTCGTGTGCCACTTCTGTGCGCCTTGGGTGCATCGTTTTCCCTGTCGACATCCATTGTCGTGCGCCACTTCTGTGCGCCTTGGGCGCATCGTTTGCCCTGTCGACATCCATTGTCGTGCACCACTTCTGTGTGCCTTGGGTACATCATTTGCCCTGTCGACATCCATTGTCGTGCGCCACTTCTGTGTGCCTTGGGGATAAATGTCAGGGATTTGTGTTTCTTTGATTTCTATATTCTCTGCTTGTCTATATCTACCTGGGGGAAGATATATACAACAAGACCTCCAGAGAACAACACCGGTTCTCTCTCCTAAACTACTTGCCACAATATACTCTAATGTAGGGGAAACTAACTATTCTAACCTAAATTTCCAAGGGACCAGGGAGAGAGAATGCATAAAATGAAATCCTACACTAAAGTGGTGATACACCAGAAAAGGAGGGTGTGAGAGTAGTCTTCAAATGCGTGAAATACAGAAGCAAAGTGCACACTAGAAGAGGTGATGACAGTTCTCCATAATCTAGCAAAATGCATTCACAAAAATATTTCAAACATACACAATGATAATGGATCCCTGCAAGAGCATAATAATAGACACAATATTCTTGTAATCAAGGTTAAAGGGGCAAGAAGAATGCAAGAAAACATAGCAGGGGAAGATACATCCACAAACTTGTATTTTATTGCTTCCTGGTATGCACAGTTCAATCGGTTACAAGATAAGGGCCTGGATCACCATGCAAGGAGTCCACAACAAGGGCCTGCAACACATTGGCTTCACAAAGCAATTTTGGTAGAGCTTTGCTACAAAACTACCTCTTTTTACAATGAGCCCAACACTCCCATTTATAGAAAAAATGAGAAGAAAGAGAGAGGGAAAATGGAAATCCCGAAATCTGTCCTTCAACCACTTGTATGAGGCATTAAATGGAGTAAAATGATTATATATTACTTGCAAAAGGCTCCCCATACTATCCCAGCTGCTGCAAAAGAGAAATAATGATGACCATGCCTCTTAATTGCACTCCCAACCACCAAATAAAACACTTTGTTGAATTATTTTCAGATCCCACTAACTAAAAGGTCACTACTGATTCTACAATGGATTGTGCCCCAAGAGTGCATGGTCACATTATTATTAAGACTCTTGAAGTAGTTCTTCCAATTTCCTATGAAGAAAGTAATAAGGATTTGACAATGGTGGATAATGGAAAGAAAGTAGCCAAACCAAATCCCAACACCAGCCTAGATAAGGAATGATTCCTATCTTGTTTCTATGTTTTTATTAGTTAATGAGGGTAGGAGGCTCATTGTTTTTACATTGTGTTTCTGCTACATTCAAAGGGCTAGCATCTAGGTGTGTGCTTGATTTTGTGTTTTATGTTTCTACGAGGTAGTGTGGCTACTTATTTTCTTGGGGATCCAATATTCATACTTGTTCTTAGACCCTTTTTTATGCTCTTTGTTGTTGATATCGGGGTTTTTCCCTTTTTTTCCTAGGGTATCCCCATAAATTTTTTTACCATTATAGGTGATAACGTTGGCTCCCATGGAGCCCTCTAGGATCAATTCTTCTTGAGTGCAAGGCCCCGAGATACCCAACATAGAGATTCAAATGGTTGAGGCCAAGATCATTGTTTGGGTGACTTTGATGTTATGTATAGCCCTTAACCATAACTTCTTAGCTCAAGGTGCTCACTAGTCTAGTTTCTTCACATAATTTATATCACTTAATCTATATGTTCCCTCCAGAACTTAGGCAAAGATGCCATTAAACTATGTAATCTAGTGCCCAATTGGGCATTGCTCGATAAAAAGATAATAATATAAAAAAATTATAGTAATTGTAAAAAATCAAAAAATTATATCTAGATTTTATAAAATATTGATTCTATCTAAATGCTAAAAATTATATATTTACATACACTAGCATGCGTGTTATGAAAAATATTTGAGAATATTAAAAATGTAGTGTTAAAATTAATGTTTTTAAAAGGTATCATTATTGTTAGTATGTTTATATTTCCATTTATTGTTTATCTACACTATGTAGGATAAAATATTGAAAAATATATATTTAACATTATCAAATGGGGTTATTATTTCTATTTTTTTATATTGCATGTAATCCTTTAACAGTACGTAAATAAAAAAATGTAAGTGAATTATAATATACAAGTTTATCAAATTATACTAAATGTGACATGAATTATAATATAGACTTTTCTTAAAACATACAAAATGTGAGTGGGTATCATTTTTCTAACTTGCAAATATGAAATATAAAGAGTTACGCATAAATTTAATTTTATTATAATTAAATTGGAAAAAAATTTCAAAAACTAGTCTCATTCTATCCCCATCTATATTTAAATTGAAAACTAGGATATGAAAGAGCAAGAAAAATATTTCTCTATCCTCATTTAGAGATGGAGTGAAAGAAAAGGAACAAAAACTTATGCCGAGGATGAAGAGGTTATAAGTACACCATGACCACATAAATTTATTATAATTAATCACATTTAAAAAATCAATATATACATTTATTATAAAAATAGTCTTATTCCAAAGGTTCCCCCTTGATACGATGTTCCCACTAAAAACCGTATACATTTAATTAAAATTAAAGCTCAACTAACCAATAGAGATGACTCCTTTAACATGGACCACTATAACATTTCTCATCTTACGCAAGTACTTTGTTAAAATAAATCCACCTCCTCCCCGCCTCGAAAAAATATATGATATATCTCCTTGTCATGTTTTTCACACGAAATATTTATAAACTTGACTAATGTAGAAACTTAGGACAATTAGTAAACTTGACTAGAGTCCAAACTTTTTCGGTGCTTCGGAAGACAACTTTTCCCACGTAACATCGAATGGCCTTTACATTCCTTAAAATATGTTCCCTTTGATAATTTATGGTATATGAGTGATAAATTCGATTTCCGTATCTATTTGATTGGTTCCTATTTTATGCGGGTTAATGTGGAATTGAGGGTACACATTTTTTTACTTTTTGTGAATATATATATATATATATATATAAGTATTGATTTGAGTTTGGAATAATATATCTTAATTGCAATATTTCTTTAATTTATTTTTGTTTTTTATTCTTTAATCTACCTAGTTTTTAGAAATTGGTATCGAGTGGTGTTTTTCAACAATGATTTAATTGACAAAAAGTTATGGATTTTATATCGGGTGTGTAGACACCGTAATTTGCAAAAACTAATTACGAGTATTGGTAATTAACCATGATGGTACTATTCAAATCCCAAGATATGTGGGAAATTTTAGAGAATGGTTACAAAGAGTCCATAGATGAAGCAACATATAATGCAATCTCACAGTTACGAAAATTACTTTGAAGGAATTAAGAAAAAAATGAAAATATTTCTTCTATATTCATCAAGACATGCATGAAATCATCCTACCAAGTGTGGAAACAAACAAGAAATCAAAAACAACATGGGACACTCTCCAAGTTGCATATCAAGGTAAGGAGAAAGTAAAAGTGCAAAATTATAATTACTTTGAAGGGATTTGGAAAATATGTCAATGGAAGATTTATATTTCTTAGAATCATTACTTTATTTTGTAGTTGGTTTAGTCAATCAAATTAAATCTCATGGTGAAAATATTGAAGACAAAAGGATTATTGAATAATTTCTTTGAAGTTTTTCTGTAAAATTTGATCCTTTGGTAGTTTCTATCTAAGAAACTAAGGATATAAGTAAGTTTTCAATTGATGAGTTGAATGTATCACTAATAAATCATGAATAGATGTTGAATAGATCACATAAAATTGTAGATCAAAAATTTCTTTAGAGCTATTAGGAATTCATAAAAGAGGAAGAGGAATATTCAGCCCTATAGGAAGAGGAATAAGTTCATTGAGGGTACATAACAATGGTTTATAAAACTCAAGTGGAAGAGGACATAGTCAAGAGAATAATCATAATAATTTTTCTGGTAAGAGACGATAAGTCACATGTGGAGTGTCACTATTGCAAGAGATACGAAAATATGCTTATGAGTGCATGAAAAGGAGTATGATCGGAATAGGAATAATCAAAATCAAGTTGGGAGCTTTTCTCCAAGATCCATGTTTATTGTGTTGGTACTCAAATTAGTCTTTCCATGTTGGTCATTAAAATTCCTTGGTTTGCTCTGTCATGTTTTCTATCTCCCTGTATTGGTGCTTGAAGACTTTGTCCTCCATTTGGTTTCCATGATCAGTCCCTTCCTTGGTCGAGGATCACTTAAAGGTCCAAATTTTTTTTTTCATTCCTATGTCCATATGAAAGAGTCTATAACTTGGTCGTAAAACTCGGGCTTTTCCTTTCCCTCTATTTTCCACAGTCACATTTTGTTGTCCCTATCTTTTGTGTCCCAAATATCTGTGGAAACATGATTGGATACGGCTTGGAGGATCACATTTGGGCCTTATATCATTTCCAAACTCTCTATCCATGAAGAAAGATTCATTTCCGGGATCAAATGGTGGTTTTCCTACATTTTTACGGTTTGACGGGTGTGTTTTTCCCCATCAAATTTACATCTCTGCATCAGTGGAAACATGGCCCTTTTTGGTTGGATGCAGCTCGGTGGGGCACTTTAAAAACTCGAGGCTCACTTCACCCAAAACTTATCCACGTGGAGGAACAACGCTCATTTGAAAATTCACCTTTTGGTTTGGCCTTGGAGTTGCACACAGGAACACGTGGATGTCTCCGCTACTTTTCCCGGACTTAGAGAAATTTTCATGTAGGCGATACACTTTTGGCGACCATGGACACATGGTGGTCTAGCGCTGATTTGAGGATCTACCTTAGGGTCCCACTTTAACAGGATTATGACAAGGAGACATGTGGAGGCTTCCAATGGCTCCGTTTTATACTTAGAATTTTCAAAGTAATTTCCTAAGGCGTGGAACATGTGGTGAGCTCACACTTGTTCGGTGTCTCTACTCTTGGGAACCATCTTGAAGTTGCACCATGAAGACACATGGAGGGACCACGCATGTTTGGGGACCGACACCTAAGTTTTATTTCGAAGAAGCACTAGGAGGAAACTTGGAGGCTTCCGCTGGCTCCTTTTTTTACCAAGACTTTTCAAAGGCCAAAAGGTGTTTTTCTTGGGCCCAGGGAATGTGGAAGGCCCGTGCTTGTTTTATACTTTCCTTTGTGCTTCTCCTTTACAGTTTCACAAAGGAAACACATGGATGGCTATGATATAAAGTGGAAAAGGGGCATAATCAACAGTTGATGTGCATTTCACCTATTTTTCCTCCATTTTTTCTCCAAGACTCCTAGAGACGTGAATACACATTATTTTTCATCATTATTTGATGAAATTCATTGTTGTCTCTATCTCTAAGGTGCCATTGAATGGATTTGAAACTTAAATTATGAGTTCAAGGGCTGGTAAGGTCAATATTTTCTAGTGGGAATTGCTCGGTACTCGTAAAAATGGGAATTACAGGAAATGGATGCATGGTAGAATTGTAGAGGAAAGAGAGGGAAAAAGGATGAAATGATGAAAATGTAGGCGCAAAAGGTGAAAAAGGCATTTCCTCGAGAGCAAAAAGGGATGACCTATCAAGTCCAACTATGTAGAGACTCAAAAATGATTAAAAAGGTAATTTCTCACATGGTAGAATTAGAATGATCAAAATGACTCCTGAAAAGTTGTGGCATGGCATCCTAGTTAGTAGTTGAAGGCCCAAGAAACATGATCAGTTCACAATTGGTCCACCTAGTAGATTTTGGATCTAAATTTGTTAAACGTATCAGTCTGAAACAAATTGGTAACAAGAAAAGGTCCTCGAATATTATTCTCTTTTGGGGAAAAATTGAGTGAGTAAAATTTATAAATGAAATGAGAATACTCTTGCAAATGGTTGGAGATTGAATTCCTTAGTGAAAAATTAAGAAAGCCATCTTCGTGAGAGACCAAAGCTGAGGTAACCCGCTATTTTTTTGTGTTAGATTTTCTATCGTGTCAATTTGGGTGCATATATATAGCCATTGGCAGTACAGAGATTACTTTGGAAGCTTTCCCCTTGATGAATCCAAGCAATTTTGAAATTAATTTGTGTCCAATCTCTAAAAATTTGTGTCTTCTTTTTGTTTCAAAATGTCGGTAAAAAGTTTCTTTCATTCCTATTGCAATCTTACATTGCATTTTTGTGAAATCACATAGGATCTTGTCCCTATGACAATTTAACGGTATTTGTAATTTCATTTCAAGAAGAGCCTTCATCTTGGATGTGATAAACAAATTTAAAATCAATTCAGTGTCATTTTTGATAAAGATTGTCTCAGTATGTCTTTGGGTGTACCTTAGGTGTGATTAATCGAGAAAATTTGGTGTTTGATTGAGTTTTCAATTCCATCTTTCATGTTGGAGTCTCGAATATTGTGTACAAACGTGCTGATATGGGCCTCCATTGAAAGCACACCTTCTGTTGAAGGAATGTCTTAACTATTCTAAAGCTTTCTTGTTGTTGAAGTTGTTCATTGTTGTGAAGTCCCTTTGAATATCTGGTATAATCAACTTTATCCTTCTTTATCTACCACCAACATTATTCAAAACCATGAATCCACCTTGAACTATCCTGTTTGCCACGTATCAACAAAGGAACAAAATCTACTTGTAAAAATATGCGAGAACAATTAGGATTTATTAATGTTTTTATCAACCTTAGCCTTGTGTTGAAAGTATCTCCATCGTTTAGTAGTGAAAAATCTTAAGAGTTAAATCATGGAGTATTGATCGTAATTTCCCAAGGTTCTCTTCATAGAATTTGTGAAAAAATAAGGATATCCCCATCTCCTTAATCAAATAGAGGTTACATTAAGGGTCCTCTCACCCTATTCGAAGAGGCGACCTAAAGTAGTGAGGATAGGTCAAGTCCTCTTAAAGGTGTTATCCATCTCTCCACAAATTTGAGTAACAAAGGGCTAGTTAGATCTCATCCCTGGCTACAAAATGACACCCTATGATCTATCTACCTCTAAGCTCCCTGTCGAATCTGTGTTTCTACTTGACCTGAAAAGGAGAATGAATTTGGATACCAACACTTGTGGCACTATTTCCGGGAACTAATTTGTGTTGTTGGGAACTGATTTGTGTTACCGAGACTAATTTGCTGATTTTTTTACAGTTCGTATCCATTTGGCCCATCAACAACACTCATGGCACCATTGTTGGGGACCCTTTGAAGTATTTAAACAAAGGTGTACACGTATTGAACCTAGTAATGCTTTTTTACATATTTTAAATCGTAAATACATTGCTAAAACATCATCATTTGTTCAGATCTGTAAGAATTGTTTAAATTTGTGATTTTTGAGTGTAATATTTCCATCTTATACAGTTATTGCACTAAGATTTGTATCATCATTGATAAATTTTTCTAAAAGAAAACAAGATCTTGTAAAGCTTTACATGAATATGGTATTGATAGACATTTTATAGGTCTTTCATAGTGCATTTATACAAACTAAGGTGAAAATCCTTAGTGGCGACTTCATCTTTGTTTAAATTCTTTATAAATACTGATTAATCTTAACATATATCAAGTGATATTTGTCATTAATATCTGCAAAGCTGGAAGGAAGAAGATCTTTCTTCATAGAGGGCCCTAGTAGAAGATTGTTTCAAGAGATAGGAAAGTCTAATTAATAAGCAAGAAGAATTTGGAAGGTGGTTGGAGATCAAACATCAAGAAAGAAGATATCCATTGGTGAAATTGATCACCTATGATTGAAGATTGTAGTACTTCCTCAAGTTCTTTTGAATCGGTAATCTCTTTTTGAATTGAATTCTCCATCTAGAGAAGGTCCTTCATCTATGTTTGAAACATTTTCTTGTCAATCTGCCCTTGATATTTTCAAAATCTAATAGAGTTTTCCAAGAGACGTAGCCTTTAGAGGGAATTCATTCTAAAAATTGTATCCCTTCACCACACGAGACCCTCACTCCTCATCATTTTGTTTCTCCCGTAAAATCACCTCCCGTAATAATACGGCCGAGCCTCCACCCAGACCTCCATTTTTGTTAATAATTTTGGTCGCATTAATTTTAGAGGCATGGTGGCTACTCAAATGTTGCGCCACAGGATGTAAGAAATAGATTGACTAAGTTTCAAGGAAATAATTCAATAACTGGTGATCAGCACTTTAAAATCTTTGTCAATATGATGGAGGAATTCAAAATAGAGTTTGACGATGTATACATTAAATTATTTATCCATACCCTAGAAGAAGATGTCAGGGATTGGTATAAATATTTTCCAGATAATTTCATTGACTCTAGAAAGAGATAAAGAATAATTTTAGGATGCGATACGGTGATAAAACAGACCCTAGGTTTCTTTTATCAGAGTTTGAAAATATAAAAAGAATCCTAATGAATCAGTGCATGATTTCAATACTAGATTTAACAAAACATTGAGAATACTTCCTGTTAATTTGAGGCCATGTGATGAATCATGTCGATAAAGTATTTAGATGTATTTGATAAGAAAATTAATTACTATTTGAGGGATAAGAACCTTGTGACTTTGAGGCAGGCCTTTACCATGGCTCTGCGCAAATTGAGAACAACATCAAAGTAGTTAGAAAACCTCCTAAGAGGGAGGGTGTTAAACCGATTAACCCAAAGCCTAAATCAAGTAAGATTTTGGCTAGGGCTGTCAAAGAAATCTCTTACAAGCTAGCCGAGGCGGAGAAAGGAATTAGACATGGTTCCAAGGGTCAACATAGGAAACAAGGACAAGAAAGACTTGTGAATCATCCTAGAAATGATCAGAGGTCTGATGATAGAGGTAAAGGACCCATGGGAGCTAGAAAACCCAAGCTAGGGAGAATAAAGTAGTGCATAATCCTCTAAATGCCATATTTACTATTGTTGAAGAGACAAATCAAATAGATTGGTGTGAAAAATGCTTCTTACCCCACCTACCATGTGAAGTAGATCAGTAAGTTGAAGAAGCTGATGATGATGAAAGCACTGATGATGATGCATGTATGGTGGACTTCTCTACAAGCTCATAGCAGGGAACAACTTCAACTGAAGTAATAAGTGCAAGAACTGCTGTAAGTTTTTTGGAAAAAATTCACCAGGTTCCTCTTCTTCCTCCCTCTCATGCTTTATAAATAGATATGGTTCAAGAATTTTTAACTTCCTATTAATGATTTTGAGTACCTAAGATATCTAATGATTAAGAAGTACAATGGAGGAATCCCATCAGAAGAGGATAGAAAACTGCTAATGAATGGTTTTGTGGCCCAATAAAAAGAGTATAACACAAGAAGTAAAGTTGTCAAAGGGGCAGGACTTAAGCCAAACCAAAGACCGCAGCTCTCACCAATGTCCCAAAACAAACTCCAAAGAAAGATGCATTTGGAAAAGGTCCTATTGTCTCAAGTAGAACTGGTGTTCCCATCCATGCCCAAAATGTTAAAAACCTTGTGCCTTATGATGAGTTTGTCAACCTTTCTCTAAATGCTATTTTGCCAAAGTACATTCCCTATGACATTGCCCAAGTCTTGAGTCAGATCAAGATTTATGTCCCAATTGTGGAACTGCTTAGGATTCTGAGCATAAGAAGAGGGCTTTTGAGTATTTGGGATTGGAGGAAGATAAGAGTGCCTAAGGTATAAATATAAATAATATAAATACTCCTCCTTCAACCTTTGCAGACCTAGAAAAACCACTAGCATTAGAGGAGATAGGTGAACCACCTGAAGTTTACTTGGGGACATCTTTAGTTGAGTCTCAGTTAAATGTTGATCCATTTTTTACAACATTGATTATTAAAGACAGACTACTGCACAATTGTATGTTTGACTCTAGAGCATCATGCAATGTTATGCCTCTGGAAGTCATGAATGAATTGAACATTAAAGTGAAAACAACTTATGGAAAGTGTACTACAATGGATTCTAGAGAGGTCCTAGTTTTAGGGTGTGTGAAGGGTTTTGTGGTACAACTTGCAGCTTATCTAGGTAAGAACCTAAAACTTGATGTTGTCATTGTTGATTTCCCTTCCAAATGGGGCATGTTGTTATCAAGAAAGTGGGCCGCAAGTGTTGGTGGAAGCATTCAGATGGATATGTCTTTTTCTACCATTCTAATTGAAGGCATCCTTATAAAGTTGTATGGAGAGAAAAAGATGTTGCACCTTATTGAAGATCCAAATAATGCTTCTTATAAGTGTTTTATGCTGATGTAGATGTAGATAACTTTGTGGGGTTTGTTGATGGAAAAGAGCATAATATTGACTAGTGTAAATGTCTTGAACAAGTGGGTTTCCCTTTGACCTTGTTATTTGATGGAGTCTATTCCAATTTTGGTAATGGTGATGGAATTGTTCTGATTTCCCGTGCCAAGAAAAGTTTCTCTTTTATTTCAAACTTAACTTTGAATGCAAAGAACAAAATTTTTGAATATAAAGCATTGTTATTAGGCTTGAGAATTACATGGAAATATGGTATAATCATTGTAAAAGGGGATTCATAATTGATTGTCAAGAAAATTAGAGAATTATATGCTACTAAAAATCGAGAGGATGAAACAATACAAGCATGCAGTTTGGGATTTGATTGAAATGTTTAACTCTTTTAATATTGTACACCATGATAGAAAGTTTAATGTTTGTTGGAGACAAGTTAACAGTGCTAGGATACTGATTGGAGAATTGTATAGTGTCTCCATTCTATGAGTATGTTGTTGAAATACTAACAAGACCATATGTCCCTGATAACGTTAAAAATTGGAAAGTGTTTGATGATGATGCCCAAGTGAAATGGTTTCTGTAGAACCAAGGTGAGTTTGTTGACCAAAATATGGATTGGGAACCAATGGTGTGTGTTGCTGAAGGAAAGGAAACATTATTTGTCAAAGACATCATCCAACCGAAGAAAAAATGATTCCCGAGAGGTTTGGTGGCTCTTGAGTCAAACTTTTATAGTGCTCATTGCATTTTTAAAAGGAGTATGTTGGTTTCAAGAGATGTGGAAGAGCATGACCTGGGTACAAAGGAAAAGCCACGTAAAATATGGTTAGGAAGCAATCTCAGCAAGAAGGAAAAGAGCAGTCTTATATTCAATTGTTGAAGAAATATGAAGACTACCTAGGTTTGTCTTACTTTGAGTTGAAGGCATATAGGGAATTTTTTTTCCAACACGAGATTCATCTTGAATCTAATGCCAATCCTTTTAGGAAAAAATAGAGGCCTATCAATCCACTTCCTTATTGGAAGATGCGAGAATAATCAAGAAGTTGAGGGATGGAGGGATCATTCAGCCCACAAGGTACTCTTCTTGGGTTGCAAACCTAGTTCCTGTCAGAAAAAAAAATGGTGACATAAGGCTATGCATAGACTTTAGGAACTTGAATAAAGCATCACTAAAAGATAATTACCCTCTACCAAACATGGATAATATGCTACAACTGGTAACTAGTTCTGAATTGTTATCTACTCTGGATGGTTTTATGGCTATAATCAAGTTGTTGTGAAGGAGTCAGAAAGAATAAATACTACGCTTACTACTCCTTAGGGAACTTATGTTTATGTCGGATGCCTTTTCCTTAATGAATGCTAGAGAAACTTTCCAAAGGGAAATGGATGTAGCATTTGCTGGTTATATCAATGATTTCATTATTGTTTATCGGAGGATGTAACTATGTTTTCCGAAATAGAAATGATCACTTGGAGCACTTGGAGAAGACGCGATAAGGTGTAGAGAGTATGGCATATCATTAAATCCCAAGAAGTGCCACTTGGAGTGCAAAAGGGAAATTTTCTTGGTCACATTGTATCAAAAGAAGGGGTTATGATAGATCTAGAGAGAGTAGAAGCCATCAACATGGTTATAATTCCATGAACTAAGAAGGGATTCAATACTTCTTTGACAAATAAACTTTATCAAAAAAATTGTGTCTAACTTTGCTGGTGACCATCCCCATGACTAGTATGCTGAAGAAGGACCAAGTCATCAAATGGGAAGAAGTTTCCATTCAATATTTCAATGGGATCAAAGAAACACTAAAGCATGTGCTTGTTTTGGCAGCTCCAAATTACAAGAAGACTTTTCAAGTGTTTTATTTTGCTTCAGAAAATACCATTGCATCTGCTTTATTGTACAAGGATGATGAGCGGGCTGAGAGACCAATTTCCTTTTTCAGTAAGGCATTACAGGGAGATGAGTTAAACTACACCATCATGGAGAAGCAAGCATTTGCCTTGGTGAAAGAAAAAAAGGTTTTCAGACCCTACATCTCCAGTTCTAAAGTTATTGCTTATGTTCTCCACACCATGGTTAAAGACATCTTATCCAAGATGGAGGTCTCAAGCAAAAGATGTAGATGGGTGAAAAAGTTGCAGGAGTATGACATGGATATCCAAACGATGAAATTGGTAAGAGGTTTGGGCCTAGCTAAGCTTATGGCTGAGAGCAACTTGCAAACTATTGAGGTGAATGAAGTAGAAGGAGAAAGGGTGGATGTCCTTGAAAATTTGATAAGTTATGAATGGTACAAAGATATAATCTTTTATCTCAAACATCTATAATACCCTGAATATTTGAGAAAAAATAAGAATAGAGCTCTTAAGTTAGCCTCTCAAAAGTATGTCATTACTAATTTTGGGTTAGCTTGGAAGAACCTTGAGGGAGTTCTCTTGAGATGCATTACTGAAGATGAGGCCCCAAAATAATTCTTGATCTCCATGGAGGAGTATGTGGGGGACATTTTGTTGGAAGAGTTATAGCACATAAAATCTTGAGGGATGGTTATTGGTGGCCAAATCTCTTCAAAGATACAACTCTATTGGTTAGGAAATGTGAAAGTTGCCAACATTTTTCTGGAAGAATGAAAGCTTTAGGCTCCCTTCCTTTACTGACTGTGTCATTTGAAGCCCCATTCGCAGACAATGGGGAATGGATTTCATTGGGGTAACTTCTTATCCTTCCAAAGTGCTTGTCATAAATGGATTCTTGTAGCCACTGACTATTTCACTAAGTGGGTGGAAGCAATCCCCACCAAGAAGGTAACACAACAAGTTATCATGGACTTCATGATGAATCAAATCATATGCAGATTTGGAGTGCCAACTAAAATTGTTGCTGATAATGCCATGAGTTTCAAAGCCAAAACTTTGGTGGCAATGTGCAAAGAGTATAGAATCAATCTAACATATTCTTCTAACTACAATCCCCAAGGAAATGGACAAGTTGATTCCAGCAATAAAAACTTTTTGAAGACCATTATAGTAACCTTGGAGATAAACAAAAGAAAGTGGGGTGAGCAACTAAAGTTTGTTGTTTGGGTTGACATAATCAATGTCAAAAGAGCTACTGGTAAAAGACCATTTGAATTGGTATATGGAACTCAAGCTTTTCTGCCCCTCCATTTGCAATTGTCTTCATTTCAGTTTGTTCAACAAATTGAAGACCAATAAGTTAGTACATATGATGCTCGAATCAATCAGATTATTGAGTTAGATTTAGAAAGAAAGGCATCCCATTAGTGGCATGTGAAGTTTAGAAAAAGTTGAAGAATTTATTTGACAAAAAGGTGACTCCCGAGGTTTCAACATTGAGGATCTTGTGCTTTTATGAGATATTAGGCATGAAGATAAGGGAAAGCATGGTAAATTTGATGCATTATGGACGGGACCTTATTCAATTGATATTTGAATTGGTGAAAATACTTTCTTCCTAAAAGACTTAGACAGGGAACTACTTGAATTTCCTATTAATGGCAGGAATTTGAAGCATTTCCTTGATTGATTTCTCAGAATCAAGGTATACTCCATTTGTACAATTTATAGTTCTTTGTTCTCATTATACTTTTGTGTTTCTGTTCATTCTAATCCTTGGTGACCTAGTTATGCTAGTTTCTCGGTTCCTTTTTTTGGAGTATGGTTGTTGTTTCTCTCTTTCTCTTGAAGACTTATTCCTTGAATCTGCAGCCCAATGGTCTATTTTTGCACTTGGTCTCGCTATTTATTCTTATGGCACTCACAGGAGTGCCCATCCCAGTTGGAGCAGATGTTGGTACTCAAATTAGTCTCACCCAATTGGTCATTAAAATTCCTTAGTTTGCAACCTCTGTCATGTTTTCTATCTCCCCGTATTGGTTCTTGAAGACTCTCTCCTCCATTTGGTTTCCGTGATCAGTCCCTTCCTTGGTCGAGCGATCACTTAAAGGTCCAAATTTTTGTTTTTTTTTCCTCTGTCCGTATGAAAGATTCTCGTAGAATTGGTCGTAAAACTCAGGATTTTCATTTCCCTCCATTTTACACACTCACATTTTATTGTCCTGACTTTTTTGTCCAAAATATATGTGGAAATGTGATTGGATGCAGCTTCAAGGATCACATATGGGCCGTATATAATTTCTAAACTCTTTTTCCATGAAGAAGGATTCATTTCTGGGATCAAATGGTGGTTTTCCTGCATTTTTATAGTTTGACGGGTTTTTTTCCCCGTCAAAATTACATTTCTACATCAGTGGAAACGTGGCCCTTTTTGGTTGGATGCACTTAGCGGGGCACTTTAGAAAACTCTAAGCCTTGCTTCAACCCAAAACATGTCCACGTGGAGGAATGATGCTCATTTGAAAATTCACCTTTTTGTTTGGCCTTGGAGTTGTGCCAGGGGAACACGTGGAGGTCTCCGCTAATTTTCCCAGACTTAGAAAAAAATTTCATGCGATCGGTATAGTTACGGTGGGTTGGCACTCATTTGATGATCTACCTTAGGGTCCCACCTTAACAATTGTGACAGGAGATATGTGGAGGCTTCCACTAGCTCGCTTTATACTTAGACTTTTCAAAGTAATTTCCTAAGGCCTGAGATATGTGGTGAGCTCACACTTGTTTAGGGTCTCCGCTCTTGGGCACCATCTTAAAGTTGCACCATGAAGAAACGTGGAGGTTTTTGCCAGGTCTTCCCATACTTAGACTTTTCAAGAAAATTTCTAAAGGCCTGGGACACGTGGAGGGACCGTGCCTATTTAGGGACCAACCCCTAAGTTTTATTTTGAAGAAGCGCTAGGAGGATACTTAGAGGCTTCCACTGCCTTATTTTTTCACCGAGACTTTTCAAAGGTAAAAAGGTGTTTTTCTTGGGCTTAGGGCACATGGAAGACCTGTGCTTGTTTGAGACTTGCCTTTGTGCTTCTCCTTTGTAGTTGCCCCATGGAAACACATGGAAGGATATGATATAAAGTGGAAAAGGGGCATAATCAATGGTTGCTATGCATTTCACCTATTTTTCCACCATTTTTTCTCCAAGACTTTTGGAGACGTAAATATGCATTATTTTTCATCGTTCTTTGATGAAATTACTTGTTGTCTCTATCTGTAAGGTGCCATTGAATGGATTTAAAACTTAAATTATGAGTCCAAGGATTGTTAAGGTTGATATTTTGAGGTGGGAATTTCTCAGGCACTCATAAAAATGGGAATTACCAGAGGAAATGGATGCGGGGTAGAATTGCAGAGGAAAGAGAGGGAAAAGGGATGAAATGATGAAAGTGCAGGTGTAAAAGGTGAAAAAGGCATTGCCTCGAGAGAAAAAAGGGATGACGTGTCAAGTCCAGATTTGTAGAGGCTCTGAAAAATGATTAAAAAGGGGATTTCTTATATGAAAGAATTAGAATGATCAAAAGGATTCCCAAAAATTTATGGCATAGCATCCTAGTCGGTAGTTGAGGGCCCAACAAACGTGATTAGTACACAATTGGTCCACCCGTAGATTTCATTGTCTCTGTCTAAAAAAATTGGTAACAAACAAAGGTCCCTTGAATATTCTTATCTTTTGTGGAGAAAATTGAGTGAGAAAAATGTATTAATGCAATGAGAATACTCTTGCAAATGGTTTGAGTTTGAATTCCTAAGAGAAAATTTTAAAAAGTCATCTTCGTGAGAGACCATAGCCAAGATAACTTTGTTATTTTATTTCTCTATTAGATTTTCTATCGTGTCAAGTTGGTCGCATATATATAGCCTTTGATAGGCATTGAGATTGCTCTAGAAGCTTTCCCCTGTTGATGCATCTAAGCAATTTTGAAATTAATTTGTGTCCAATCTCTAGCAATTTGTATCCTTTTTGTTTCAGAATGTCTGCAAATAGTTTCTTTCATTCCTATTGCAATCTTACATTGAAATTTTTGTGAAATCACAAAGGATCTCATCCTTGTGACAGTTTAATGGTATTTGTAATTTCATTTCAAGAAGAGCCTTCATCTTGGATGAGATAACTAAATTTAAAACCAATTCACTTTCATTTGTTGATAAATATTGTCTGTAAGTCTTTAGGTGTACCTTAAGCGTGATTAATGAGAAACTTTGGTGTTTAATTGAGTCTTTCAAATCGATCCTTCATGTTGGAGTCTCAAAGATTGTGTAAAAACATGTTGATCTAGGTATCCATTGAAGCACACCTTCTGGTTGAAGGAACATCTCAACTATTCTGAAGCTTTCTCTTGTTGAAGTTGTCCATTATTGTGAAGTCCCTTTGAATATCTGGTATAATCAACTTTATTCTTGCTTCATCTCCCACCAACATTATTAAAAATCATGAATCCACCCTAAACTACCCTTGTTTTCCCCATTGTATCAAGAAAGGAACAAAATATACTTGCAAAAATATGTAGAACAATCATAATTTCTTAATGTCTTTAGTAACCTTAGCCTTGTGTTGAAAGTATCTCCATTGGTTAGTAGTGACAAATCTTAAGAGTTAAATTATGGAGTATTGATCGTATTTTCCCAAGGTTCTCTTCATAGAAATTGTGCAAAAGAAGGATATCCCCATCTCCTTCATCAAAAAGAGGTTACACTAAGGGTCATCTCACCCCGGTCGAAGAGGCATGATCTAAAGTAGTGAGGACAAGTCAATTACTCTTAAAGGTTCTATCCATCTCTCCATAAATCTAAGTAAAAAAGGGCGAGTTAGATCTCATCCCTAGATACAAAACAACACACACTATGATCTATCTTCCTATAAGCTCCTGTCAAATCAATGTTATTCTTTGCTTGGCTTGAAAAGGAGAATGAATTTGGATACCAACATATTGCATGCATAAATATTGTTGAAGAAACACCTTCATTATCTCTTATTGAATGTAATCTATCAAAGTAAAGTCCGTGTGATGTATGGTATTTGGATTTTGGTTGTAGTAATCTCATGTTAGGTAACTTAGATTTATTTTCCAATTTGGATGTGTTAAAAAGAAAGATGTTACTATTATCTCTCGAAAGTACACGCTGTAGAGAGATGACTACAGGTGTTGTAAGATTTCTCTTGATCTCTCTCTTTCGTAGATATAATGGAAACACCTCAAGTCTTTGGGTATACCAATTATTGAGGTGAGTCTCCGGTATCAAGGCCGATTCCTTCTTGATGTATCCTAAACTAAGTTTTTGGGTTTTTGAGGGTAAATAGATGACTATAAATGAATTGAAAACTAGGAAGATACACCAAACTTGTTGAGAGATTTGACTGAGTACATACACAAATATTTGAGAATAGATTTTAGATACACAAACCAATAGTTTTCAATAGAATATTAAGGTAAAACACTTGATGTATTGAGGGAATGATTCACAACAATACTATTAAGATAAGACATGCACACTAATATTATGCAGAAATTACTAAATTTGCAACAAGGTAAGATGATCAATCGGGGAATTTTACATTCACAAGAATTAATAAGGTATACACAACACTGCAAATAATTGGAAAGGTAGAAATAAATTCTCATTTAAAGGTAAAAACGGCATAATCTTCTTCAAGCACTCCTATGTCCGAAATGTCCTACTTGTGCCTTGCAATTACACACAATATATAGCAAGTTTACTCATCCCACATTTCCTAAAAATATACTCAAAATTATACTCACCCATGCATTCTATTTTTATCCTTTATTATGAATAAATAAAGGAATAAAAATAAACATGCTAATATAATGAGGCATTAATAGCCTTGGTTACAAAATACAACTTAGTCAAACTATAGTTGAATTTTTTATTTTTAATAAAGTTGGATGAATAATTTGGCCAACAATAAGCTTTGCTTGATAAACAAGTCTACTCCAATACATGCAACTTGTCTTTAACTGATTCATGTGACATCTGCAATTTGATCGACTTGCAATTGTAAAATTCCCGTTGGATGCACATGCAAGAATAAATCTCTATGTGAGTAAAATAATTTCTTTATTTGCAATACTTTGCAAAAGTAATTCACCCATGCATTCATTCTAATGGGGACCACTTTTGGTTCTAATACTTGACATATATTTTGTCTTCTTGTGATCACTTGTAAAATTGACCTCTATGCAAATGAAAATAATGCCTTTAATCCTAAACACTTAGCAAAACTCTATCTCCACCTGTGGGGACCACATGTCCACATGTAAATTAATGCACCCTTTTGATTTGAACTCCTTTGGTATGAGAATTTTGGAAATTATTTAAAGGTAAATACTACTCATTGTTTCTTGGTTGTATCTACCTCATCATAGGCTCTTCTTTGACCATGTGAAATGGCATATGATAATTTGAATAATAATCAAGTGATTATTATACCCTTCACATATATACTTGACTTTTCAAAAGCATGGAACCTCGATCATTGGTTTAGAGCATAGTATATTATAAGGTCTTGGTCTTGGCATATATCATTCTTTTAAATGTCCACTTTGACATCATATGGCACATCATGTCATATGTCTTCATTTGAATATTCATTGAGCCCCTTTCGGAAACATTAGCACAGACTATAGTTTGAAGGAATAATGATTATAGACCATAGTTTGAAGATACAATCAAACTTAATCATTTGAAAAAATATCCAGTTCCCCTTCCATGATGGGGTGACCCTTATTATGTTGGTGATGGCCTAACTTGAATGGAATTAGGGTTTTGAATCTGCATCTTTGGTTGGTGCCACGTAATATACATTAACTCATATTGAGTTCATTAACTCACCGAATGAGTTAAGGAGGCAAAAAGGGTTGAAACCCTATCATTTCGTATTTTCACTTAGAGCTCCACTCGAGCTAAGGAAACTCTATGGAAATTTTAATGGCCACCATTGATGAAGCTTTTGAGCTCAATTTTCTAGGTGAATATGAGCTCTACGGTTATGGAGGGTGGATATGGAGCTTTACGAGCGTATATATGAATTTTTGCGATTTTTAAAAAAATATTTCTAAGCTCTTATGGGCACCATCATGAAGATGTGGAGTTTGTTACATATGAATTCGAGATCCCTCAAGTTTTGAGGATGAAGCTTTACATTTTTGGGGCTTGACTCGGAGGGTTTTGGGTATGATTAACCCTTACTTTATTGTGTATTCCATGACCATGGTTATTTATGGAGATTGCTCGAGCATTTTGCACTTAAGCCTCGATTTCTTCGACAAAGTTGCCATTACTTGATTTGAAGCTAAGAAATTGTTACATATAAATGGAGATATGGGTATTCGAGTTTATAATTTTGTAATTGCTTACTTTCAAAATCCTTTTCTACATGTACGAGGGTTTCAACCTCTAGAACCTCTGGGTGTTTGCTATCTTCTACTTTAGATCTTCATATTTAAGGTTCTAGGTATTTCGTAATTTCTCTTTCTGTGGCTACTTTCACCCTGAATATGAGTAAGCTCGTTTTACTTTTGCTTGGTTTGTTCAAAGGTAGAACATTTTTATATTTTGAATGACATATTTGAGTTGCTATGGATTTTCCTCTGTGACTCTGATTTAGATGAGATGTTTACTATTCCTATCTCTGCGTAGAATTTATACCTCCTTCTTGTCATGACCGACACTCTCGATGTTCCAAGCTCGTTTTCTCGAGAGTTTTTACTTGTTATTTCTATGGACATGATGACATTTACATCAAAAGCTCTTTCTTTAATGTGAACTAAGTATTTAAAACCACTCTTTCCACAAATATGGGTGAATTGGATTCTACAAAATATAGAGCTCATTTTTAGCTGCATACTCATCAACGTTCTTTCATTTTTATGTTTCCTGATGTGGGTAATTGTGTTTACTCTTGGAAACTTTTGATTCATTTATATTTCTTGTCCTGAAGGTGAGCATATTCCTGTCAATGAATGCTACTTGATTTTTAATGATGCGGTGATGTTTGATGCTCGGAGTTCCCGTAGCTTTTATGAAAACATATTCTTTGAATTTGATGAGCTTTGAATGCTCTAAGGTAGTTGAAGGTTCTCTCTGCTGTTGGGAATAAAAGATGCATGATTTCATGTTTCGAGGTCAAAATAGCCTTTACATAGCTGTAGATGTTACTTGAATTTCTCCTAAGATCTCCCTTCATATATTGCAAGTTGAAATACATACTTGGATCAATGATTTTCATAGAGAAAAATACATTCTTTTCTATATTCAGATCTTGAGATTTGTATCTATTTATTGCTATCCCGAGTTGTGTATCTTTTCAACAACTGTAACATCAGAAATTGTAGGGGTTTACTACCTAGTTTGCAACTAGAGCTTAATATGATTATCTGGATTGAAACTTTCTTGTATTACACTCTGACCTTGTAATAAATTGGAAATTTATCTATTGTCAAAACACAAAGCTTCATTCCCAGTGCATTTTTCTACATGTAGTTAAGAATCTATAAAATATGCATTATGATTATAGCTTGATCTCGTATTTTTATTTGCTTTAAAAGCTGAAACCCTGTATACTTTAATTATTATTTTAATTTGGAAAACCATAAGTATACTCTTGTAATAGAAAATATAAATATTCTTAATTTACTTGTAGCTTTATACTTGTGCACGATGGTGTACCTTCTATTATGATCTATAGCTTCATCATAATGGCGTTGATGTCACCCCTAAATTTTTCAGTCCTTGTTCTTTCGATATTATCTCCAAAGTGTACTCAAAATTGAAAATATGGACTATGAGAATATTGTGAATGACTTTAATTTACTTGGTGACTGTAATTGAGATTTACAATTCACATTGTGTCGTTGAAAACTGAATCAAACTTTGACATAGAAGTTATAATTTTCACTTAAATATTCTTATTTTATTTTCTCCGTCATGGTGAGATACCTTATGCCTCATTATTTTGATAATTCACTTCAAATTTGAGAGCTTTTAGCTTTGATCCCTGGAAGTGGACAAAAACATTGAAGTCTTTTTCTTCGTTTTCTACAAGAAACATAGATCTGTACGAGTTGAATAATCAATACAAGCTATTTTTTTTTTGTACTTGCTTGACACTTTGCTTGTATGGATGACCTTTATACACTATACTTCTGAATTTACTGTTTCATTGATGTAAAGTTGTAATCATTCTTTCTTTTAGTTGTATCCCAAACTTCATAACATCTGTTCTTTAGTTGCTTTATGTTGGGCCTTAAAACTTATTAGAATTGCCACTACTTATACCTAAGATCTTAGAATATTGTTTTTTAAAGTTATGCCTTGATAAATGACATCTAGCGCAGTTTCATCACACACCTTTCTAGATAACTCGTATGTTACAAAATTGTACTGATGATGCGCGTGCTTCCTTTGATAGTTGGTCCTAAAAATTATGTCATAATAGTTGAAGTCTTTTTAAAACTTGAAACACTTTGCAATACTTTTTGTACTTTTGAATAAGATTCAATGAAAGCATATACTTTGTCTATTTGTTACTTGGTCACCGTTGTGTAAAAATCATTACTATGCATAGATTTCTCCTTAAGATTCATGTTTCTAATGATTTTACTTGTACTCATGTGACCATAAAGGTATCGTATTAACTTGATTTTGTAATTTTGTTTCAAGACAATGAGCCTCTATAGTTTCCACTGGTGTAATTTTGATCTACTTATAAACTTGCATCACTCATTTATCTTAATGAAAAGTCCGAACTTGCAACTCTTATTGTACTTGATCATCTGTTTCATTATATCATGCTTTATAAAAAGATGTTTTTCTTATGAATTATTTTTGTACTTTCCCCGATTAAACTGTATCTATGAGATCCTCTTTTTGATTCTCGTCTTTCATGTTCACTTGTATCATACTTTGTATCTTGAATCTTTCTTTGACCGTATGGCTGCTTTATGACGCTTTGCTCTCTTGTGTTGCTTCCTTTACATGGGAAGTTTAAATGCTACATCTCTTGATATAGTAATCCTATAATTTTTCTTGAATATTCCTCTCGATAACCTTATTTCCACTTTTGAATGCATGTTTTTCTGAAACTGGAAATATAAGGAGTTAAAATAGAACCTTGAGTTTAGTATTGACACCTTTTCCTTCTCTTTTCCAGGTACCATGATACATTTTGCAAAGGAAAACAGGGAAATAATTTAGAAATTAAATAAAACCTCCTCAAAGAAATGACGAGTTTCCTTTACCTCCTTACATTTTCAATTTCATAAAGATATGCATTGATTTTCTTTATTTTTTTCTCAAGGATTGTGTGAGAAAAATATGTACGATTATTCCTCATGCATAAATGAAAATATTTTCATGTAATGATATGTATGTTCTTTCTTTCTGTACTTTTCTTCATTTGTATGGATAGTAAATGAAATTATACAGCTCAAAACACCTAAATAATTCATTTAATAATAGAAATAAATTGAAAATCAAGTGTACCTTATTGACGCTCATTATAAATATGAACTACTTGTAAATTTGTACCTTATCCTTCAAACCTCAGTAACTTATTTACATTTTAAGAACATTATGTTTGGTACATACCACTATTCCTACCTTCCTCAAGGCTTTGTGATGGTCATTTATGGCATGTTGCATTGTTCTCGACGAGGGTGATAAATCGAATGGCTGCATCTATGAGGCATGGGGTTCTATAACATGCACCCAAGTTGTAGTTTTGATCTAAATATGACTTCCAAGACTTTCCAAAACCAAACAATTAAAATTTATATCTTATTCTGAGGTGGCTAATCAAACATAGTCTAACCTATCACTCAAATAATTTGAGAAAGTTTTAAAAGTTTCGAGTTAAACTTTTTTGCATGGGGTGTAAAAATGTTAATAGTTACCCTTGGTAATAATAATACAATGTTTGTAAAAGGTAAATTAACGATCAAAATTCTACCTAAAAGTGGGGAGAAAAAAATTAAATACATGATTTTTATTATGTTTGAAGTTTAAAGCACAATCTTATGAGCATTGGTTAATTGTTACAAAAGGGATACATGGTTTATATTGAATAAAAAAATGTGTGATCGTGGATAAAGATATAAGTACTTAGATGATTGTTAAAGTGTAGATGACAAGTAATAGAATGTTTACTTTGAAGAGTAGAATAGACACATCCAAAGCTCATACTACATATCAAGTATGGAGCTAAATAAATTGAATCAAATTTTCATCAGGTTGAAAAAGATGAATCGTGGATATGGAATATGAGGTTTTGTCATTTAAATTTCGGATGTTTGAATTTTTATCTAGAAAAATATATAGTAAATTTTTTCTTTGATTCGAAGCTAGAGATGTTTTATTAATGTTGTATTTTTGTGAAGCAACACAAATAGTTTATCCTAGTTACAAAAACATCAAGAGGAAGTGCACCACTTGAAATTGGTCACTTATATTTATGTGGACCTATGAAAAAAATTCTATTAGAAGTTTCTCTTTTTATGACATTCATTGATAATATACAAGGAAGACATGGGTTTACTTTTTTGAAACAAATCAAATGATTTTGATATATTTCAGCCTTCAAATCTTTAGTGGTGAAGCAAAGAGAATATTACATAAAAGATCCGAGGATAAAAAAATGAGGTGAGTATGAATCCAATATTTTTCTAAATTTTTACAAATATTATAGAATATATTATGGTGAAATCACAACACCCCTGATTGCTCGCAAGTGAAAGGTTGAGGCAGTCAGTGTGATTCGTCAAACATGGAGTTATCGCAAGGTTTGGGAATTTGAAATTGGGATAACCCTCTGGAGAAGGATGGATTCCTATCCAATCCTAGTGAAATCTACTCCAAAGTGCAAAGAGTTGTAGATCTAACCCTAATCTAATATTTCCAAGAAGATAGAGATTGAGAAAATGCATGAAAATTAAACCCGGTCTAAGGGAAGGTTATACACCAAGAAGGATGTTGAACAACCTGCATAATAAACACAACACTACCCGAACCTTTCGGTGAAAAAAACAACAATACAAAATAAGCTTCCATGCAATGAAAGATTAGAAAGATATAATGGAACATAGAAGAGGGTGTGAAGCATCCACATATCTGAATTTCTTTCCCTGAAAGTTTATACAATACATCACATTTAGGGCCAAAGGCACATTTTTTTGCTTTAAAATGTCTAGTAGGGAGGTTTGAAATCTTCACAAATCTCTTGCAGACAATAAATAAGGGAGGGGAATATACAAGGTTTCAAAACTTTTGAAATGAGCCCCTCCTTAAAATATATAGAAATAATGAGAGAAATGGAGAGAGAAAGAATTTGAAATCTTGCTTCAACCACCCTTAAATGATTAAAATCACCTGCAATAATAATGGGTGCCACCGAAAACCCGTATGTCCTAGTACCTTTCCTTGTTGGGAAGAAAGGAAACCCATACCTTCATCATTTCAGTAGGTGAGAAATCCTAAGACATTCCTCTAAAATGGTGGACTATATTTCCTCATTTTGGAATACTTATTCTTTCTAAAATTAAGAAAAATATTCATTTTTGCGTAGTGGACAATGGGAGCTTTCCAAATAGTCCTATTTTGTGCAAATTTGATTTTCTAGTAAACATTTATGGCCATCTAAAGATGAGGGTGCTATACTGCAGGTAAATGTGAGTGGTTGAACTACCTTTTGAGCTTTAACCCTACATCACACCCTCTCGAAATCTAAAATTTCAGATTTTCGTGACTCGAGCTATAAGTATCTATACTTGAGAGTCACTATTAGTATTCATATAGTCAGGTTGGATTGAGAATTCAAAATGCCGATCCTCCAAAGAATGACTTTCGAGTTCAAAATATGAGACCATAGCACTGTTCATTGATTGAGCTAAAATTCATCAAAATGCTGAAACCTCGAAGTTTGAAATTTGGACTTCGAGATTCATACCTTTGTGTTTTTGGGGTTTTATGTCTGTTCATCTGATTAAGAGCCAAAATTTTCCAAAGTTTTGAAACCTCGAAGTTCAAATTTTTAATTTTTAGACTTCACGTTTTTGACCTTTTGTCCTCGGGGTCATGACACTATTCACCTTCCTAGTTTTCTAAAACCTCTGAATCTCCAACATCCCGAACTACAAAATTCGGAGTTTGGGTTTCATAATTTCTTCTCCCATTTTCGCACTTCTTTCCGCCAAGTTCCCAAATTTCACCTCACCCTACCTCTCGAATGACCTCACCTTCAAGTCTAAATTTATGACTTCAAAGCTATTTCATTCCTGACATATCTCAAACTACCAATATCCTTTGAAATGTTCTTGACCCACTTCAAATTACTCAGCTCGGGCCATAAATGTGAGCTCCCATGGCCGACTCGATCCTCATATTTTCTATGTCCGAGGCCATGTTTGTCTCGATTTCACTGAGGGACAAAATCGGATAACATAAACCATAAGTAATTTACTATCATTCATACACCATAATAGAACCGTGTGGTAGAGAAGAAAAATAGAACTATAGGGAAAATGGCAATAAGTATTATGAAGGAAAAACATCTTTCAAATGAGTATTGGGTATAAGGAGTAGAAACTACTATTTACATATTAAAAAAATGTCGAACAAAAATTGTTCAAAACATGGTTCCTCAAATATCCTTGACTAATAATAAACACAATGTTTCTCATTTTATAATCTTGTATTATGTGGCATATGCACATGTGCTTGATGAGCCAAGTAATAAGTTAAACAAAAATGGATAAAAGTGCATATTTTTGGATATTCGGAGAATAAAAATCTTGTAAGTTATTTAATCCAATCACAAGAAAAGTCGATTCAACAGAGATGTATAGTTTTTTTGAAATGTAGGCATGGTATGGAAGTATTGAGACAATATTCAGTATAACATAAGCTATTCCTCATGATGATATCACAGATGACACTATAGAGCATCAAGGTATTATATCTTCTTCGAATATTAGATGTGCACCATAAGTTGTAGCACAAGCGACACCTCCATCTACAACTAGGAGGTATCCAATATTTTATTCATCTCTAACCATGAAAGAGAGACTAAAAGGAACAGTGGAACTAGATCCTTCAAGATATAAAATAGTCCATCATCGATAACCCTTTGCGCAGTGTAAAACAAAGGGTCTTAGTGAGATTTATGATTTTGATACAACTAACTCTTTTTGTGTTTTGAAATTTTTTTCTCAAGTTGCAGATCCATTGTACTTTGAATAGGATATAAACAATGAAGTTCTCGCTTAATCCATGGATAATGAGATAGACGCCATAGTGAAAAATTAGACATGGAAATTGGTAGATCTTCCTAAAGGAAAGGACATGATACGAGTGAAAAAGGTCTACAAGACCAAGTACAATGCTACTCTTGGTAAAGTACATAAACGTAAATAAAGGCTAGTTACAAGAGGTTTTTCATAGCTTTATATGGATTAGATTACAAAAAAAAAATTGCACCAATAACACATATGGATAGGTTAATAATGGTTTTAGCAATTTTACATTAAAAAGGTCCTACATATCAAATGGATGTAAAATCTGCATTCTTGAATGGTTTTATTAAAGAAGAAATTTATGTGAATCATATATAAGGTTATGAGATTGAAGTTCATGAAGGAAAGGTATAAAAGTTGAGAAAAATTCTCTATAGTCTCAATCAAACACCTAGATATTGGGACAACATGAATTATTCTTGTTTGATTCAAAATGGTTTTAACAGAGTAGTAGTGAACCTACATCATACATAGACATAAATGATCAAGGTAAGATTATGATTGTTTGTTTATGTGGATGATTTAATTATTATTGGAAATCTATCTACAGATTCATTCAAATCAGCCATGAAGAAAGAATTTAAGGTGACAGATCTAGGACTTATGCATGACTTTTTGGAAATTGAAGTTAAACAATCGAAGTTGGATTTTTATTTTCCAAAGTATGTTAATGATGTTTTAAAGAGATTTAACATGGTGAATTATAAGCCACAACTAACAAAAATTGCATTAGGTTTGAAATTAAGAAAAGAGGAGAGTGGATCATTTGTGGATCTAACATTATTCAAAAGATTAGTTATAAGTCTCATATATTTGAAGGCCACAAATCCTAATATTATGTAAGGTCCTAGCCTTATATCCGAAGTTCATGAAATCTCCAAAAGATTCACATTTGCAAGATCAAAAAAGGATTTTGAATGTATGTTCAAATAAAAATCATGTAATTTTGTATTCAACATCGATGAGTTTAAACACATAGGTTATATAGATGTGACATTCTTTGAAGTATATAAGACAAAGAAATCACATCCAGGGTAAATTTGAGGGGCAAATATTTGTGAAAAGGAGAATATTAGGAATTTTGTTTTTTGAATTTGGTGATTTTTACTACCGTATGGTAGCGCGTTCACAAAAATTTTACGGGGCCTAAAAATATTTGAATATAATTTTTCCTTCGTATTTACGCGAAGGGCCGATCGATGTTAGTATATTTGCCTTCATGTCATAACATTCTATTAAACATATGATTAACAATAATATATTCATATTATTTGGGTCAAAGCATACAAGTGTGTCCCACTTTGTGGCCATAAATATTTTAAAATCTGACTAGTAAATAAATAATTAAAAATACTATAAAAATTTAAAAAATTAGGTAAAATCTGGATGCCCTACACCTTGGTATTTATAACCTCTTAAAAATGCATGTTTGGTCATTTTATATGTGTTTGGTCATGTTTTGGTTGTCAGACATATTTTGCTTTGAAAGTACAAAAACTACAAAAAAGTGGGACACAATTATATGCTTTGACCCATTTACATTATAAGAATGTCAAAATCTTAAAGTATAAGTGAAGAAGTTGATGATTATAATGGTATAGCTATGATACCAAATGATAGAATAGAATAATATTACAATGAACAAAGAGGGACTAAGCCTCACAAATATTATTGATCATAAAATTAGATTACATAACAATGCAAGAGCTGTAATATTTATAGATATTATACACCTCATATGGATAAGCATGACACCCTATCGGGGAACCAACTACGAGATGATAATACCCATCTCACATGCACATGTAATTACTACTAATACCAATATTGAATGTTATCCAACATAACAATATTGAATGCAAGCCACTAGACTAGAGTGCACGTGTTGCACATTATTAAATAAAAGACAATGTAATAAAATGCAATAAATATTCCTATGCTAAATTATGCTAATAGTTGAAGGATTATTGAAAAAGTGAAAGACTCAAGAGGTAAGTGAAAAAGAGAACTATGTATATAGACTAGCGAGTTTATTTTGTGTTGATGGACATTAATAGTTATTTGTGTTACCTTTTGAAAATAAATTCTACTGCAATGACGAATGACAAGATAAATGTGTAAAGTTGAACGGAAACAAAAAAATGTTAACAGATTGACACCATGTATATTTATTACCAACCGGTAACAAATATATATGTTAATCGACGAAGAATAAATATATGTGTTACCTACCAAGAATGTGCTGATTAACTATGTTCTTGAATGGTAGCAATATTTTTCTTTGTCAACCCGCATATTGCTTTGCCATTTGACTACTTGTATATGTTTTCATCCATCATTCTTAAGTTATGTTTCCGTGCGGTTGGATAAAGTTGTGTTATCTTTAATATTTGAAACTTCTATATTTTGGTTGCATGTATAGACTTCAAAATCAACCATTCAATAATCCTTGTTACAAATGAGAAAAAAATCAAGGAAAAAGAAAATGTGATATGGAAATTTGAAAATATTTCAGTCAGCCAAGAATAACCACAATGGCAAGAGGTAATTTTCACTCTTACTATGATAATGTTACTTTATTTATTTTATTTACTTGGGGAAGTTGTAAGCAAACCGATTTCTCTCAAATGTAGAAAACCCTAGTAGTGACCTTACTCCAGATGAAATTACCAATAACTAGACTAATTCAATTCAAATTGATAGTAATCATAATCCCATTTCCCATCCAAATCAAACTTCTAATAAACATTCCAAAAACTCACATCGAAACATAAGAGTGGGAACTGGACTATAGGAAGGACTTATAAATTTTAATGGTCAACCAAATATTCATTCATTGAACCTAAAAATAGTATTGATACTCCTACGAATGTAGATGTACTTGATGGAACTCCAAGAATATTTATTGATTGATATGAAACAAAATGGTAAGCCCAAAAATATATAGGTCTTTGGAACAATTGCACGACGGTGGTTAAACGGTTAAGGAGTAATCTGTATATGCTATGCAAAGAACAATGTATTAATTAAGCTAACATTCCCCCCCTTAATACATTTCTCTTACAAATGTACCCCTTAAACAAATCAAACTTCACCTTGCTGAGAGGCTTGGTGAGAATATCTGCAACTTGAAAATCAGTAGGGCAATATTGGAGCTGAATTTGGTGGTTTAAGACCTGTTCACGAATGTAGTGACATTCCACCTCAATATGCTTTGTACATTCATGAAAAATAGGATTCTTCAAGCTTCAACACACCTTGATTTTCATAGTGAATGATAGGAGGTTTCTCTTCAGGAATCCCTATATATGCAAGAATGCGACGTAACCAAATTGCTTCACACACAACTCCTCATGCGGCACGCAGTATTCAGCCTCAGTGGATGAGAGAGAAACAACAGTTTGCTTCTTGCTAATCCATGAGATAGGTCTAGATCCAAGATGAAAAATATATCCTGAAGTGGATTTCCTATCATCAACAGATCTTGCATAGTTTGAGTTTGTATATCCCTGTAAGAAGAACTAAGTGTTCTTCTGATACTCCAAACCAAATTCAATACCTCGGACATATCTCAACACATGATTTGCTGCTATCTAATGACATTTATTCAGCTCCTGCATAAATTTGGTGAGATAGCTCACTACAAAGCAAAGATCTGGTCTAGTATAAGTCAAGTAAATGAGACTCCCCACAAGCTGCCTATAGTGAGTGCCATCTACCTATGGTGAATCCTGGAATCTAGATAATTACAAACCTTTTTCCATAGGTGTGGACATTGGTTTACAATCTGACATTCCATACTTTTCCAGGAGTTTCTTGGCATATTTCATCTAGGAGATGAAGATATGATTCTTCTTCTGCCATATCTCTAAGCTAAGATAGTAGTGAAGTAGCCCCAAATCACCATGTCGAAATATTTCTTTAGATCATTCTTAACATCATATACAAGATTGTCAAAACTTCCCGTGATCACAAGATCATCTACGTATCTGCAACCCGGAATGATAGTCTCTGTTCCTACCTTCTTGATATACAAATTTGTATCCGAGGAGCTACGAGTGAATTCATGCTACAATAGGTGATCATCAATTTTTATATACTTTGCCCTAGGTGCTTGTTTGAGTCCATAAAGAGACTTTATTAGATGACATACCTTGTGTGGTTTATGCTCGTCTCTGAAACCATTTAGGTTGGGCCATGTACACTTCTTCTTGTAGATCACCATTTAGAAAAGCAATCTTGACACCCATCTCGCTAAAGTTTCCATCCATTTTGTGCTTTGCACCGGTGCATAGACAACTCGATGGTTTTTATCTTTGCGGTGGGTGCAAAGGTCTCATCCTAGTCAATTCCTTCTTCTTGAGAATAACCCTTTGCAACAAATCATGCTTTGTGTTTGTCGATTGAACCATATGCCTTATATTTTGTTTTGAAAATCCATTTGCAGCCAATGGATTTCTTACCTGGAGGTTGATCGATAAGTTCCCATGTTTGATTCTGAATTAGGGAATCATATTCAAGATCCATATCTTGTTTCAACCGTGGTTGATCTAATTCCTCACAAACAGCTTTCAAGTTTAGTGCTCTCAACAACTCGAACTCATTAGTGCAAAATTTACCTCATATCTCGGCTTAACTTCATGATCGACTCCCGTAGAAGTACACGGAAGTGAGTTCGGTGTGCATCCCTAATAGTATTCTCGGACCCATTTTAGACATTGGTGCAGCTACCGCTGATGTGAAGATGTGTTTTCCAAAGTGTGCCAAGATCAACGAACAAGTCTCCACTCAGCTCTTCTTCTCTCTAAGAAGAATCATCTTGCCCATCATCTGTATGTGTGAGCAATCTATGTCAAGGTCGGTATTGGATCTCCATTGTGTGGTAGTTAGTCAAAGGACGACTCATCACATACCACATCTTGAATCTCATAGATCTTCTTCATCTCAGGATCCATGAAATGATATGCATTTGAGGTAGTACTATACCCCAAGAAAAGACATGGCACCGTCTTTGGATCGATCTTCTTCCTTCTCTTATCCGGAACATACATATATGCAAGTCAACCAAAAACTCTCAAATGATGAATCAAAGGTTTTCAACCAGTCCATACCTTTTCCAGTTATGTCTTGTTCAAGCAAGATCTTTGTGGGTGCCCGAGTTGAGTAGATACAACAGTCTTTGCTGGACTACTTCTATCCAAACCTAATCCTCCAACTTGGTGGTCGAGAGCATACAACAAGCCATCTCCATGACACATCTGTTGTGGTGCTTGGAAATCCCGATTACATTGGGGCGTGTAGGGTACAGTCAGATGTTTCTAAATGCCATGCTACTTCAGGTATGCTAAGAAATTCTTTGACACAAATTCCCCCCCTCGATCTGAGTGGAGGAGAAGAAGAGGCTTCCCAGACTGCCTGGTGGCTTGCTGGTAGAAGGTTCGGAAATTGGCAAATGCTTCACTCTTCTTCCAGAGGAAATATACCCACATTTTCTGTGAGTAATCATCAATGATGAGCTGGAAGTACTCAAAACCTTAGAAGCTAGCTCGCAGGGGTTTGCACAGATCGGTGTGAATGACTTGAAGATGCTCTATAGAATGATAAGAGCTCTATTTGAACAGACACTGTATGTTGTTTGCCCGCACAAAATCTTGAGCAAATAGGTAAGGAATGGGAGTGTGGAGGAAGCCCTCTTACCATTTCCTTGGCACTGAGCTGATGCAGAGCCCTAGCAGAAAGATGACCATATCGAAAGTGCCATAGTGCAGTGGAATCTACCGTTGAAGCAAAGAGAGCAATGCTAGATGAAGTGACCGCATCCAGTGCAAATAGACGACCCTTAAGAAATGCTTGAGCAATTACTTGAATCTCCTAGGAAATGATGCGGGACTTGATCCCTTTCTCAATAAAGAATTCAACCTACATCGATGGTTAAGAAGTTTACTCACGACAAAAAAGATTTGAGGTCAAACCGGAACATATAGCACCTTCGTGAGTGTACATCTTTGTGTTCCAAGAGGAATGATGACATTAGTAATCCCCACCGTAATATACTCTTGATTTTTGCGATGGTGATCGATCTCCGAGTGGGCGGTCATTGAGAGTATGGAACAAGTTCTTATCACTAGTCATGTGTTTGCTGGTTCCCGAATCAATCAACCGAGACATTCTTCTAACGGTTGCGAAGTCTGACAGACTAGAACAATGTCAGGATGAGTCATGTCTAGAACCTCTTAATCGGAGGTGGCATCCTGCTGATCGCAAGCAATGTGACCCTTCTGCCTCTGGTTACAAGCACGCTATTGAGATTTCTTGGAATATCCTTGGCCAAAAGTGCTCTCTTCACTAGAGTTTCCATACTTGTGACCATTGTAATAACAATTCACAGTTGTGTGCGTATCCGTGGAGCAAATGTGGCACCATCGATCCACCTTGTTGTTCTGTTGCTTTTGGGGTGGCTGCTGTGGTGGCCGCTGAGAAGATTACTACTGAGGATGTTGCTTCTGATTCTAGGGGGCTAACTACCCTTTCCGAGGCTTATGCTTTTGCCTCGTGATGAGAGCCTTGTCTTTGAAGGCTTCTTGAACATTTTGCATGGCTTCTTCCTGTTGGAGATAATTCACCAGGGTGGCAAAACTCACCTCCTATTGAGTGATGGTCAATGTGGTGATCAGTGTCCGAAACCGGGAAGGAAGAGCTCGCAAGGTGAGTGGGACTAGCAACTTGTCATCCACCGGTTCACCGAGAGCAGAAATTTCTGCACATAACTCAACCACATGCCGCAAGAAGGATTCTACTGATTCGCCATCATGCATACTCATCATGTGAAGCTTTGTTTAAAGATGCAAATTTTTCATCAGATTCTTGGCTTCGTAGATGGTACACAATGCGGTCCATGCCTGAGAAGAAGTGGTTGCTTCCCAAATGTATGGTTGTACCTCATCAGAAAGGCTCAGGGTGATAAGCATTAGTGCTTTTGCATCAGCCTTTTCATATTTAACCAACAGATCAGCATATGTGGGAGGGGTGTCTTTTCCAGAAATGATCCCCCAAAGATCTTTGAACTAAAGAATCATTCGCATCTTGGTTTTCCATGCAGAGAAATTTGGCCCTTTCAAGAGTTGGGCATCAGATAGCAATATTTTTGGAGTAGACATTTTCAAAACTTAAAAATTTTATTTTATTTATTTATTTTCAAAATGGCTACAATGCTTACTGAAGGAATCTGTCCCAAAGATGGGCTCTATAGGCTCATGTAGTGAGATGCGGATGCTCCTGTGGGCATTCTACTTCACGTTCATCATCTACATCATAACCATGTTCAAGTTCTGCATGAATCTACCATGCTTGACATCGAATGTCAAACCAAAAATACTCGGACATCCTTGGCACACACAATCTCGTCAAAGAGAATATTCCCAGTGTTGTGGAGCTCGTTGACCAAGGCAAAGAATAGTCCAGTGGTGTCTTCATTGTTACTCAATGCCCAAATATTTGATGCATTGCTTGCGGTGCTTTGTGCATCTAATATTTGCGACATACACACACACAGAGTTTTGTAATTTGTTGGCTTTGCTTACATGTACAGGGGTTTGGATGGTCTTTCACGTGGTTCTATAGGAAAAAATGATTCATTCACTGGCTAGGTCTTCTAACGGCTCTAGTATGGTAGTCACAACAAAGAAGCATGGCTCTCGCTCAGCAATGAAAGTCTAAATCGATTGCTATAGAAAAGAATCCAACAATGTCTCCTTCCCTGGCCGCTGTCCATGCAAAACAAATTATCCTTGTCTTCCATGCTGCAAATGATGGCTATGGCTAGAGATGGCATTGGCTTGGGCTCCTCCCACACACAGTATACATGCAGCAAGTTTCCACACGTGTTCAAAAAAGTCTTTGGGCTCCTTCCATGCACACGCACAACAACCAAACTGTAAACTAATGCCTCTAATTACACGCAGGTAGAGAAAATACAGGGGATAGACATGGATAGAAAGTTAATACCCATGCTAATCTTCCTCCACGCACAACACAACCACACACTCTTCCTCCATGCACAGAGCCACTGACCACGCAGATCTTCCTCCATGCACAGAAAAGGAAAGGCTATCCACGCCAAATGAAACAAATGAAACCTTGGTCGCCGTATTTTTCCAACCTTCCACACAGTAGAGGACAGATGCATGATTCACCGATACCAATGATGGCACTCCAAGGAAGTTTATTGATTGCTATGAAACAAAGCAAAGAAGCCCAAAAATATATAGGCGTTCGAACAGTTGCATGACATGCGGTTAAACAGTTAAAGAGTAACCGTAAATGCTACGCGGAGAACAATGTATTAATTAAGCTAACAGATTTATCTGTTGTTGGAAACTAGGTAGAGACCACACAATCTAATTGAAGTTGGACACAACAGAGAAGCATTGTGGGAAGTTATATGAGTCTAAAAATTAAGATGATAGAATAATTATAAAAATAACTAGATGAAAAGCGAGGAAGATTGTTTACATACGAGATATGCTAAAAAATATGATAATAATCATAAACATATTTAATACCTAGTTGAGAAATTTGTAACAATAAAAGATAGATTTGAAAAGCTACTCGACGTAAGTCTTCAACAAAAACTAATTCAATTTAAAAAAGTATTTCACATTTTAAAGAAGGGCATACCAATTTCATATCTCATTGATTATAAAATATTGTTTCAATCTAATGGATTTCAAAATATTACAACACACTTTGGTCGATACCAATGCATATGAGATGGCAAAGTGTATGTGAGATATTGAAATCATTGATTTGAGAGAAAAGGTGAAAAATTAAAAATTATCTCTTTGACGATTGATGAGGTAAAAAAATTAGACAACAAATATTGGGTGTGCTTCTATTTCTAGACTTTGAGTTTTTGTAACCATTTCAGGAAAACCATCTACTAGCTATGTAAAAAATGATGGAGAAAAACAATTTTGAGGACATCTGTAAACTTGTTATTAAAAGTTTGAAGGAAATAATTTGTATGGATGATCTCACACACCAATACGGCACTATGATAATTCTTCACCGAGAACTCCTCGTGCTATGATTATTTACTAATGCACAACATTTAGTTTGGTGGATGTAATCTGGAAACAACACAACAACATAACACAAGAATACCATCGACTATGATAAGACAGAATGATGACAAATCTGAAATATCAAAATAAATTATAATATTAACATGAAATCATACAATCTCACCCATGAGGTACTTCAAGTGTTCTTGACTTCACTTGCCTTTCACCAAGACTATGGGAGAAACTTTACTATTACACCTCTTAATGGCTTCTTCAACACACCTTTAAACTGATGGCTTCCTTCGCACACTTCCTACAATATTTCTCACTGCTTCCTTCTATGCTAAATGAGGGGGGTAGCCTCTCTATTTATAGAACTTCCAGGCTTATCCATCTTATCTCTAAGATAGGATAAGAAATCCACTCGAAAAATCATATTCCATACCTTAACTCTTATCTCGTACATGTAAGCTTATCTTCTAAGATAAGATAAACCTTATCATTTTACATGGGTTCCACATTTTTAGACTTTTTACAAATAAACTACACAAAATATTTATGACCTCACTCCTTGTCCTTATTACCAATATAACATTTCTAATTCCTAATCACGTAGACCCTACTTCTCTAATTACCCAAACTTTGACATTTTAACATTACTGGACCACTTACGACAAATATTTACTTTTACAACATTCCTATTGTACTTTGACTATTACTCGTACTCCACATTATTGGCGGCACCGTCTTGTGGCGCCATTATCTTCTATTAGATGCTACTACTAATCATACTTAACAACATCCTATTCCTAATACATACATTAATGAAATAGAAATTATGGAGGAAAATTTTAGTGTCGACATCTTCCCCTTCTAGCTTCTACTCCGTCCTCGAGTAGACTCTTCTCGTGCTTGGAAAATCTTCAACTTGTCGTGGTTGACCCATTTTGTAATGGGAGTGCCATCCAATTCCTCCAAATCAGTGCGTACCATTTTCATGCACAACTGCTATTTTGTAGGGCCCCATCCATTTTGGAAGAAATTTTCTCTGTCTTCTTTTTTGTATCTGGAATCATATACTAGAACCAAGTCATTCACATGAAATGGAGACCACCAGATCTTTTGATCAAAGTATTCCTTCTGCTTCATTTTCTTCTTATGGCTTGTATCCTTTACTATTTCTCTCATTTCCTCTAGCAAATGAAGATGTACCAACCTTTCTTTTACTGAATCACTTTCATCCATCCTTTCATTTTTCATAACTCTCACAGTGGGAATATCAAACTCAATAGGAAGAACTGGATCAATGCCATAGGCCAACTGAAATGGGGAGTATCCTGTTGCTGACTTTGATGTTGCCCTATATGCCCACAATGCTGCATGAATCCTTTTATCCCATTTATGTACCTGCAAGGCTGCATCTTTTGCTAGAATTTGACACAACACAAAAATTTGTTCGTTCCACCTGTCCATTTGTGCTTGGCTTGTATGTTGTTGCCTTCCTGTGCTTAATAGAAAACTTATTGACTAGGGCTTCTACCACCTCATTAATGAAGTGGCTTCCTTGATCTGTTACAATTTCTAATGGGCAACCAAATCTGGTGACAATGCATTCATACATGAACCTTGCCACTTCATCCATGGAAGTGTTTTCAATGGCCTAGCTTCAACCCGCTTGGTTAAGTAATCTGTGGCAACTACAATATACTTATTTTGGCATGATGTAGTTGGAAGTGGACCTAAAATGTCTATTCCCCACTTTTTAAAGGGACCAAGGGGAAGAATAGGGAATAATGGAGCTGATGAAGTCTTACAGTTACCATGTGTTTGACAAATATCACATGTCTTACAATAATTATAACAATCTTTAAAAAGAGTGGGCCAGTGATAACTTGCATCCAAGATCCTTCTTGCTGTAAGTTGTCCAGAGAAGTGCCCTCCACATGTACCATTGTGGAATTCTTCTAGCAGTTCCTTCCCTTGATCATGTCCAACTGCCCTCTTATACTGTCCATCAGGTCCTATTCGAAATAATACTCCATGCAGAATAGAATATGGACGACTGGCTTGAGTAATCTTTCTCTTAGTCTTTGCATTGGCACCATCAGGAAACTTGAATTCATTCATATAATTCCAAATATCTATGTATTCACTAGGGATTGTGTCAAGGGATAACAATGCTTTGCATCGGGAAATCATCATCATCACAAGATGATCCTAAACCATCATAGGCTCGAGAGAGTGCATCTGCATTGACATGCTTCTTTCCTGGCCTATCTATAATATCAAATTCAAACTCTTGTAGCAAAATTATCCATCTTGCTATCCTCCCTGATGGGTTAGGCTTATTTACAATATATTTTAGAGCCTCGATGGTTCATTACAAACTAGAAATTTTTGCCCTAGCAAGTAATTTCTAAACTTCTTTACAACAAAAATGATAGCCAGAGCCTCTTTTTCAATTACACGGTATAATTTACCTCAAAGACTTTGCTCATTTGTCTGCTCCCAAAGTAAATTGGATGTTCATTCCCATTTTCATCCTTTTGGCTCAAAGTACTTCCTAGTGCTGAATCTGAGGCATCAGTGTACACAATGAATGGCTTGCTCCAATTTGGATTCTTCAAAATAGGTGAAGACACCAGGGGTTCCTTCAGTTGTCCAAAAGCTTCATGCGCCTTATTTCCTAGTTCATAAGTAACATCCTTCTTCAAGAACTGGGTTAGTGGCTGTGTAATCTTTGAGAAATTCTTGATGAACCTTCTATAGTAACCCACATGGCCTAAAAATTATCTCAACTTACTTCTATTAAGAGGAAATGGTAAATCTTTGATTTTTGAAACTTTATCAAGTTCAGTACCAATACCATCTCTGGATACAACATGCCCTAACAAAACGCCTTTAGAATATCCAAAGACACACTTTGTAGGGTTTAGTGAGGCTTGTGCTTCATCTAACCTTTGAAATGCTGTCTCCATTTGGTGCAGGTGGTCCAACTTGCTCCCATAGATGCAAAAATCATCCAGAAATACTCTAATGAAGGTCCCAATGTAGGGTTTGAACACCCTATTCATCAAACGTTGGAATTCTCTTTGGAGCATTACACAACCCAAAAGGCATAACTCTATAAGCAAACGTTCCCCAAGGAGTGGTGAACGTGGTCTTGGTGATATTTCTCGCTATACAAACTCGGTTGTAGCCGCTTATATCCATCAAAGAAACTATAGCACTCTGCCACGGCTACTTCGTCCAAGATCTGATCTGAAAATGGAAGAGGGTAATGATCCTTCTTTGTTGCCTTATTGAGCTTCCTGTAATCAACACAAATGCGTAGCTTCCCATTCTTTTTTATTGAGATCACAATGGGAGAAACCCATTCTGAATTCTCCATAGCAAATATGAATCCTGCATCAAGCAACTTATCTATTTCTTCTTTTATAGTCTTGGAAAAATTAGGATTCATTCTATATGGCATTTGCTTTATGGGCTTAGCACCATCTACCAGCTCAATAGAATGTTCTACCCAACTTACTTGACGGAGTTCCTTGTAATCAAAAGTGAATAGGTGTATGTACCTTCGAAAGAGCTGGAGGTAGGATTCCTTCTCACTCTCCATCACAACATCACCAATCTTTATTTGTTGGAGACGATCATCAACTTCTTCTTCGAGATAATTTTATGGGGTCATGAGCTGGTGTGACTGGAAGGATATCCATGACTCAAACATCCACCCCAATTTCTTCATCTTCATTGTCCACTTCATTGGTACTAGAGTAATCGAGAGGATGTCCAATCATCGGTTTCATCACTTGAATCCACAGTGTTCTCGCCTTATGATGTCGAGGATCACATTTATCTTCACCCTCTCTCTACCACATCCAAGTGTCATGAAACCTTCATTCCAGTAGTATCTTGCATGAACTCTCCTTAGCCATGGTCTTCCCAAGAGCATTAGGTACGCAATAGTGCCATTTTTCATCACCCGAAAGTCTACCACACATACCACACCCATAACAGATATTGTCACATTTGAAACTACACCTTTTGGTTTAGTTTTTCCCTTATTTAATGAACTTAACATAAGTGTTGAAGGGTGATCAATTTTTAAACCCAACATATTCATTACTGGACTCGGTCATTACATTAATCGCAGCACCTCTTTCAACTAAGACATCATGAATTGAAATAACATTACATAATACCTCGGCTTGTGGAGCATAGGGATCTGCCTCGCCTCTAAAACAGGGACCTCAACCTCCTTCCTTCTTTGAGCATTGAGTCCACCTCGCAACTCCCGCCTCTTCTCGAAGACATAGCCAAGAGCTGACCATATGTAATATTTGCAGTCTTTTGACGAGATCTTCCAAGATGGAGTATGGTCCTTGCCCCTGTGAAATCAAAAAATCCTGCACACCCAACTTTCTTCTCCTATGTTTCTTACTAGTTTCTTCTTTCATCTTCTTAGGATCATTTCCATCTTGATTATCTTTTTCTTTCTTTCTTTTTGTTACAAACACATCTACTTCATTATTTCTGCTCTTATCTACTACATCAAAAGAATTCACAGGTGCTTTTCCTTTATCATTATCTCCTTTACCAGATGTAGAAGCTCTATCTGGACAATTATACTTATAATGACCCTTTTTATAACAACCATAACAAACAACTTCAGAAATATTTCTTTTTGGACCTCTATCTCCTCCCTGAGAACTAAATTCCTTTCCTTGAAGAAGATTAATAGTTAACTGACCCATCTTTTTGAGCAGATCTTCATACTCAGTAGATGTACTAGGAGAAATATTTGTGCTCACCGGGAGTGGTTGTGGATTCTGGACCAAAGGTGCTGGTGTAGGCTCTACTTTAGCAACAATTTCTTTGGGCTCCTCTTCCATGCTTTCTTCTTGCCTTCTTGAAATCTCCTTTGCTTGTTCAATGGTAGTTGGGCGGTCATACTTCACTCGTTGTCTGATCTCTGGCTTCATCCCAAGAATGAAGTGCTTACATAGGAGATTATCAACGCCATTCATCAACCCATATGCTAATCCTTCCTTCCGGATCTGGGCATCGAGCTTCCTCCTTAGCTCTAGAACACGAGCATGATAATCGCTTATATTCTCCTTCTCTCCTTGGGATAGCTTTGTGATCTCGATCATGAGATCTGCATATTTCTGTTGTTCACCAAATTCTTCAAGAAAACTTTCAGTTAATAAATCCCATGAATTTTTCACATTATCACCTAGTGTTTCAAACCACCTAAGTGTTTGAACCATCCAAAAAGGTAGGAAAAAATTTAGTCCATTGTTCCCTTCTTATAAGGCCATTACAAATACAAGATCGTTTAAACTCTTGAATGAAAGAAGAAGCATCTTCATTAGATTGAGCTGAAAAAATAGAATCTTTCCCATTTTCAAAAGTAACCACCGTGAAATACCAACCCACAAGTACAATCCACAAGACTTATGTGCACAAATAATTGGAATTACTATAGAAATGACCACGGTAAACTATGGTAAAACTTGACTTACTCATGGTAAAAACGACTTTCTTGTGGTAAACACTATTCACGGTAAAAAGTGAAGTTCTCATGCGGTAAATACTATTCCCAAGTAAAAAGTGACTTTATCAAGGTAAATACTATTCCCGAAAAAATGAATTTACTAGGGTAACTACTATTCATGGCAAAAATGACTTTAACATGGTAACTACTATGCACAGTAAAAACAAGGTTTACCCTCCAATTGATTTTTGACTAAGTGGGAATATCTCTCCAGAAAATCCACCAACGAGGAATGGTCCCGGCAACGGAACCAAAATGTCAACACCAATCTGGCACTATGATAATTCTTCACCGGGAACTCCTTGTGCTATGATTATTTACTAATGCACAACCTTTAGTTTGGTGGATGTAATCTGGAAACAACACAACAACATAACACAAGAATACCATCGACTATGATAAGACAGAATGATGACAAATCTGAAATATCAAAATAAATTATAATATTAACATGAAATCACAAATCTCACCCATGAGGTACTTCAAGTGTTATTGACTTCACTTGCCTTTCACCAAGACTATGGGAGAAACTTTATAATTACACCTCTTAATGGCTTCTTCAACACACCTTTAAACTAATGGCTTCCTTCGCACACTTCCTACAATATTTCTCACTACTTCCTTCTATGCTAAATGAGGGGGGTAGCCTCTCTATTTATAGAACTTCCAGGCTTATCCATCTTATCTCTAAGATAGGATAAGAAATCCACTCTGAAAAATCATATTCCATACCTTAACTCTTATCTGTACATGTAAGCTTATCTTCTAAGATAAGATAAACCTTATCATTTTACATGGGTTCCACATTTTTAGACTTTTACAAATAAAATACACAAAATATTTATGACCTCACTCCTTGTCCTTATTACCAATATAATATTTCTAATTCCTAATCACGTAGACCCTACTTCTCTAATTACCCAAACTTTGATATTTTAACATTACCGGACCACTTACAACAAATATTTACTTTTACAACATTCCTATTGTACTTTGACTTCATACCGTACTCCACATTATTGGCAAAGCACCGTACTAACGGCGCCGTTATTTTCTATTAGACACTACTACTAATCATACTTAACAACATCCTATTCCTAATACATACATTAATGAAATAGAAATTATGGAGGAAAATTTTAGTGTCGACGATGATCATCCAATCTCTACAAAGGTTATTTGTGTAAGAGTAGATAGTGCATATGTCACAAGTTTAGCAAATTGGAATTTGTATTTGTCTGCAAACAAATGTAGCCCCTTACATGATACCTATTCACTGTATGGCTCACCAAATGAATTATTCTTACAATATTGTAAGTAATTTTGAAAATTTTGCTAAGGTGGAGGAGATGATATGGGACTTGCATTCATATATTTCAAGAATTCCTACAATATTTATGAACTTTTAGAGATTTTCATTGGAATAAAAATGGTAAAACATTGCTAAAATATGTTGACACAAGATTATCATTATATGAACCATCTTGCAATTTTTTTGAAGAATATAGGTCCTTAGCAGGGGTATATGTTCAAACATCAAAGAATAGTGGATAAGGATAAAGATCTGCTCTATCACTTGAAAAATTTAGAGACGTTACTAACTTTATGTGGTATTTTTCCAATGCGTAGGAAAACAATAGCTTGGTGAAACAATTTCAGGAAATATCCATATAGATTATTGATTTTATTAAATTAAGGAGACAAGTATGTATGATTTTAGATACCTTAAAAAATAGCAAATGATTAGAGATTTCTTATGCTCTAAATTTTTCTATAATCAACGAGAATATGGTTATGGAACTAGGTGGAAGGGTGGTGGTGGCAACGGCATGAAAAATCTTGAATTTAAAGAAACCCAATTAAAAAGAATGATAAATTCAAAAATAATTTCAAAATAATAATATAAATAAAGTTTAAGTCACTATTTATTGGTTGCTTTGAACAAGAATTTGAAGGGTCGGGGTGATTATATGGTAGTGGTGCGATGATAATCTTCTTGTTCATGCTCGTATGTATGTTGCATTTTCAATGCCACCAAGATATGATAAGAAAATATCTAATTCGTTAATTTAGATATGCTTTGAAAAGGCTTTGCACATTAGGATAATAAAATTAGAAATATGTCGGTTTCAAGAATCGAGATATTTGAATTATCACTATTCTATAAAAATTTTCATAAAATTGAAACAATTATGTAGTATGTAAAAATTAAAACTTGGATTTGCCTCTGCATTCGAAGCGAGCACATTCTCTTCTTACTCCGGAATTTGGCCGAGCGAGAGAAATCAAAGGAACCATGGATACTCTTGTCTGGTCTTAACTATATAGCCAAATATTCATCGAGATATTGTGACATAATGATCAATTATATTACTATCACTAGACCCCTCAGTCCATCAGGGCTTATGCGAGTGAATTGTTGCACATGACAACGTTCCAATGTTTCATTTACTTTTACTGTCCACAACATAATTATAAATTACATATTTATAAGAATTAATTTAACAATGAATTTTTATTGAAAAGAATCAAGATTAAATTATTTTAGAAAAAATAATCACACACTATTCTTGCATAGGAATTCCGTGTTTATCAATATACTCGTGAAGATAAGTTGGAATAACCATGGATTTGAGTCCATAAGAACCCTCATAATATAAAGAAAGAACATAACAAGAAGAACAAATAACTATAGAAGGATTCAATTTGTTTTGTCAAGTTCAAAACGAATATTTGATGCAAGATATGAGTTCCAATCGAATCTAATGCCATAAATGGTTTGAAGAAGGTAGTAATTTTCCTAGTGAGAAATGTCGATGTATCTTCCCTATAGAATGATACAAGACTAGAAAAATTCCACCATGGCCAAGAGAGAGGGGTATTTTATATATTGAGAGTTAATGCCTCTTTTGACTATGGTATTAACCTTAGCTTTGAACAAAGATATTGTAACGATACTTTAAAAATTAAAATTTCTCATCTAAAAGAATGGATTTGGTGGTGTAGGCTACACATTTTCATGGGGTAGGATTGTTAGATGTTAAATATCTTCAGTGTTATTTTGATGTGAAATTGGTTTGATGGTAAGTGAAATGTGAAAGCGTCATCCTAAGTATTATACGAGTTCCATTAAATTATTTAATAATTTCTCATATGTCTTATATTGGGGCATGTAAATAAGTCCATAAAAGCTTGATTTAGGAATCTAATTAGATTGACTAATTATTTCGTGGCCTTTCGAGCGATTGTAGCAATGGAGATATTAAATGTTTCGGTAAACATATGAAGTTGGTTTAATGTTATTTTTCTTAGGGCCATTATTCCCGAACATTGATTGCTTGAAAAAAAAAAGAGTTTAGAAAATGGAAGATAAAGGTACTGTATATGAGTCTTGGGGATCGTAGAACAAATCATGTGGTAGGTGGCATTGAGTACTATCTAATACTGGATGAATGAAATTGAATGAGAAGGTGAAACTCTCTCAAAAGTATATCTCGGAGAAACATGCACGTTAAAATGGTACAAAATGAATGGGGATGGGTTTAAATATAGGAAAGGAAATTACATTAAATATGGGCGAAGTGGAGGACACGTGGTGTATTAAATGTCAAAACACCATATATGTTACCATTCATGAACACCATATATACGTTACCATCTGGGAACACCATATATATATGTTAATTGTCTAGGAACAATGTCTACCAACAACTTTGTTATCATCCGATAAAAAAAACATCGACAAAAAAAATTATTTTTTTGGAAGAATGGAAGTTACCAAATAAAAATGATATGTTACCGGTCAACAACACCATGGAACAATTTAGTACACTATGTCATCATTTGGCAATGCTATGTCACCAAACGGTAACACTATGGTTCCAGCTAGTAAACATGTGTTACCATCCAGTAACACCGCATTACCGCGAATAACACTAACATTTTGTTATCTTACGGTAGCATGCCATACGTGTCGAATGGTAACATGTTATTGATTTGTTCTTGCCGCGGGTAATAAACACAACTTCTTGTTCCTCCACCATTTTTTGAAATACAATTTCCTTTCGCCATTGTCACAAAAGTCGGTCTGAATGAATTTTTCGTCAAATTCACCACCGATTCTATAATATATATTTTTTATTTTTTTGGTGGGGGTGCCTTAAAACAAAGTTTGATCTCATCGACTATGATTTTCACTCTAGAACATGAGTGGTTTCGTGGGCATCAAAGAAGCAACCCATAGTCACACTATCTTCAACGAAGCATGGTTGATAACAAAAGCAACATGTCAAGTCAGTGTGGATAAAAATAGTGTTGAAATATTTTGTGACAAAATCAAGAGGATGCTACACATATTTTTTTGAAAATAATTCAATAATATAATTGTCAAAAATCATGTTTTTCACAAGAGAAGTAAGCATATAGACATGACATATCATGTGACGCCCAAAATTTGACGCACTTTTAAACCATATTACATTACTTAAAAGATTATGGCAATTTTTATTTTAATGATACAAGGTTAATATACATTAATCATGTTTATTTAATTTCTCATATATTTAATATCACACTCCCTAAAGGAGTCAAAACCAAATTAATAATTAAATAATATTATTTAATTCCCCAAAAATTATTACGAAGTTAAATCCTCCTCTTAAGTTCCTATTAATTTTATTTAAAATATTTCCTAAATTAATTTTGTTTATTTTATCCACTTAAATTCCTATTAAATTTATAAAAATCATTTCCTAAGTTAAATTTAATTTTATTTCCCTAAGTAAATAATACCCATGTCACTCATTTATTTAATTAGCTACACATTTAACTTTATTCATTTTAATCCGATTAGATAATTTACTTAAAGCACCCATGCACAACATTTTTTTATTTACCCATAATTAAAATATCACAATATGGCCTAAACCCACTATTACCCGTGAATAAAATACCCTAGGGTTCCCGATTAAATAAATTTACCCATAGACTTAATAAAACATCTATTTCCCATCAACTTAAGTTGTGAAGATTAAATCTAGGCTATTGGATAGATTTAATCCTCGCCCTAGATCCTAGGTATTCTTAAAAATCTCTAATCCTCTCTTATCTTATCTTTTTATTTATTTGTTTGACCTAATACGCCTCAACTTCAATAGGTATGCTTACGGGAAGGAGAGATGTAGGCCATGGGAGCTTATAGAGAGCTATGGATATTTTCTTTGTTTGGGATGTGCAAATGAGGAAGCATTTTCTTCCCATGTAGTCCCATTATTTTATTTTTGAACTCCCTCCCTATAGTTTTCCGTATGTAGACTTATTTTCCGATTTGTTTCTAGAAAGCTTCTTTTTTTGGGTATTTTATTTACCCTAATTTATTTTTGTTATAGGGATGAATTTGATTTTTTTGTATTTAAATATATATATATTTTTATATGTTCACACACACACACACACACACACACACACACACACACACACACACACACACACACACACACACACACACACACACACACACACACACACACAAATAGGGTTAACACAGAGGCCATGAGGGCCTTATCATGGCTTCAATGGGAAAGGGAGCAGGGTGGTGTGGCATTGCCACACAACACAAAGTGGTGTGGCAATGCCACACCTCTCTGCCCACAATGATGGTTGTGGGGGAGGCACATGGGGTTTGCCTCTCCCCCTTTCTCCTCCCCAATTTTTTTTTCGATTAAAAGAAAACAATACAAAACAAAATTGATTTCCTTTTCATATTAATATTATATACATATATTTTTTAAAATCTTATATAACATTACTTTTATATAATTTAAATGTGTGTGTGTGTGTGTGTGTGTGTGTGTGTGTGTGTGTGTGTGTGTGTGTGTGTGTGTGTTGTGTGTTTAATCCCATAAGAAGAATTATAGTGAAACAAATTTCTTTCTTTTTATTTAAAATGGGACATATTTCATCACAATACAATCATTATACTATATCGGTTATATGTGACATACATATGACTAGATCATCCTAAATAAATTATTTGAATGAAATAGTCAATGTTACCTAAAGCAAGCAGAAGAGGTGATTTATTTGAAATAAAATTGTAGAGTTTTATTTGAGTTGTAGATTTAAACACAATGCAGATTTCAAATAAAATTCAGAATTTCAATTAAGTTGTAGATTTACATTATGAAGTAGATTCTAAAATAAAATAAAATAAAGTGCATATTTTCAATATCCTTCTTCAAACATCTATATTTCATAAGTCAAAAATACATAATAGACTTAATTAAATTCCTTTACAAGGAAGATTGAAAATAAAGTACAAGTGTACAAGCCCTCCCCTAAAGGTGGAGAGAACATGTATAAATTTTCAACAATAGTTTTTTTCTTCAATCACATTTGCATCTCCATCCCATAAAATTAAACATGCAACTCCTTTTCTCCTCCAACTTTAACACATCAATAAGGGTAGGGAGCTAGACAACACTCACCTCCAAACCTAATTCCAATGAGAAAGTGAAGAAAAACTTCTCATTGGTCCATGAGCCTCAAAAATGGGAGAATAAGGAGCGTTCAAAACCATTGTATCCCTCACAAGAAAATGGATTCAAACAACATCACCCACACAAAAAAATATGCACACACAAAGAACCTTGAAAACAAGAAGATTCACAACAATACAATTTAATATAGGATCAATATTGAGTGAAAGGAGATGGGGACATGGCATCCATATCCTTATCCCTCCCAAGTGGAATAGGGATCCACTCAAGCCTCCAAGTGCACTATACACACACACACACACACAATACCCGCTATCTCTCCATTTTAAAAGATACAAAATGATATAGTTTCAGTTTAACTCCGCATAGGTGGATTTACCTTCCCACAATACCTTTTAACCCCACAATGGCCCCATTTCACTCTCCCTACACCATCCCTATGGCCAATTTTCCCCAAACCCTTACAAAAATCACATGCATACACACAATTCACAACTCAATACACAAACAAGATGATACACCCTCAACCTATTGCTTGTATTAGGATATGAGTAGCCTACTTGTAGCTTACCATAACATTTTATTATATCATTTATACTTTCTCATGTGTAATAGGTTGGCCTTGGTGATGTCTATAGCATATGAATAGTATATATAGGGGATTGTAGGTAGTAGTTCATTATTATTTGAGCATTTGAGTCTTATTATATTGTTTGGAGGTTGCCCCCTCGAAGTGGGGAAGATATTATAATTGAATATTGAGATCATTATTATGAAATATTGTGTTATTTTTTGTTCTATTGTTGCTCATAATCTGAATTATACAAGTAATTTCATTACAAGTGGTATCGTAGCTGTGATTTGGGCAGAAATTAGGCAAAAACAAAAATTTATTTTGTTTTCACCATATATTGCGAACTTGAGCGAACTAGTGGGATATATTTTCAACAGAGTTTCAAAATATGTCACGTAAGGTTCGTTGAAAATTTCAGACTTTTTTGATTTATTTTGCAAAATTTATTACAAATTTACGGTTTTTCATAAAATCTCTCCCTAAGGTGCAAAGTGTGGAATTTTTTCACGTTCTTTACATTTTTAGAGAGCTATCAAAAAACTAGTATTATTATATTCTCTATGTTATTTTTTTGGCCATATTTGTATCAAAATCCTAAACCCTAAGGTTTGACATGGCAAGGCCTTCCACAAGAGCAAAAAAATCCAGTTACTTGGGTAAAACCCCGATAAAGATTGGGTAGTTATTGGAGAGATGGAGTAAAAAAAGGAAAATATAGATTCCTTAGTACTAGGGTTTACCTTAGTTGATCATGGACAAAATAACCTTGTTGGATTGCTTTTCCAGCCCAATATGAATCCAGCTTATTCACAACCATGGAACATGATGCCAAAAGTGGATATCCCCAAATTCGATGGTAAGGATCCCTAAATTGGATAAATCAAATGGATAACTTCATTGAGTTACATCAAACACCATCGGAAAAATGGTGACATTGGCATCCCCGTATCTTGAACAAAACCAATTTGTTTGGTATCGATGCTTATGTGCTCGAGGCGGAAGAATAGTCTCGGTGTCACTTGGACAATTTTTACCGAGGAGTTGCAATTACACTATAGTTATAGTGTTTCGGAGAACTACTTTAGTAAATTATTAAAGTTAAGCCAAACAAGATTAGTCAAATATTATATGCATCAATTCCAAAACCTATCCTTAAGGGTGGAGAATATTCCAGAAGAGAATTTGAATGACCTATTTCTTGGGGGTCTTAAGGACCACATCGAGCATGAGGTACATATGTTTAATCCACTCAATATTTATAATTCGATTATGATGGCACATCGAGTAGAGGAAAAAGTTATTTGTAGTAGGAGGCCTCCTTTCATTAACACCAGAGACCGTATTATCTCTTCTCCTTCATTTGTTAGGTCAATTAGACTGACTCCTCAACAAATGGAAGAAAAGAGAGAAAAAGGATTATGTTTTAACTATGATAGAAAATATGGACCGGGACATAAATGGGTTGAGAAGAAGTTGTTCTATATTTTCGGAGGTAATGAGGATGATGAGGAAGCTGAAATTATAGGAGAGGTTGAGGATCCAGTAGAGTATCACCAACCTAGAATTTATTGCCATGCATTGTCAAGTATTAGTACTTCTCAAACACTCAAGGTTATTATCTATCTCAAAAAATAGAAGGTGATAGTGTTGATTGACTCAGGGAGTACTCATAACTTCATAAATAATAAGTTAGCTGCTTGCCTCAATTGTTTTATTTACCTATCTCCAGAAATGCAAGTTATGATTGTGGATGGTGGGACAGTCAAGTGCACAAGAAAGTTCCATAGTATCAAGCTTTCCATGGGAGACTACATGTTAGACTCACCTATGTTTGCTATTTCAATGGGAGGGGTAGATATTGTTTTGGGTGTCCAATGGCTCAACACCTTAGGTACTATAGAGATGAATTTCCAAGAATTGTTCATCTGATTTCATTCAGATGGAAAGATAATACAATTGAATGGGATGGTAGCTAAGTCTCCATAGATTATTAGCTCTCATCAAATGCAGTTGGTTCTTATAAAAGGAGTAGATGGATTTATAGAAAAGTTACTTTCCATAGAAGTACAAAATACAGATTCTTTAATACCACCTTATCTTCAGAAGATTGTTGATGCTCACTCATCTATTTTTGATGCAATTCCAAAGGGACTACCACTAGTTAGGGATCATGATCATGCCATTTAGTTGATTCCATGGAACCAAACACCTAACATTAGACCATACAGATACCCATATTCCTAGAAAAGTGAGATCAAGAAAATGGTTGAGGAAATGTTGAAGGCAAGTATCATTAGGCATAGCCAGAGTGCATATTCTTCACTAGTGGTCATGGTATGTAAGAAGGATGAAACATGGAGGATGTGTCCAGATTACGAGAACTCAAAAATTACACCATCAAAGATAAGTTTCCTATTCTAGTAATTGATGATTTACTTGATGAATTACATGGTGCTATTTATTTCACAAAATTAGATCTTCGTTTGGGGTACCATAAAATTATAATAAAAGAGAAAGATGCTCATAAAATAACTTTCAAGACTCATGAGGGCCATTATGAGTTGTTGGTAATGCCTTTCGGTCTTACAAATTCTCCCTCGACCTTTCAAAGCTTGATGAACACTTTTTCAAGTCCATTTTAAAGGAAATTTGTATTATTTTTCTTTGATGACACATTGATTGAAAGTAAGACATGGGAAGAACACTTACAACATGTAAATAAAGTGTTGGAAGTTTTGGAAAAAATACTCTCTATGAAAAGAAATCCAATTTTTCTTTTGGTGTACAAGAGGTAGAGTACTTGGGTCACATTGTATCCCATGAAGGTGTCAAAGTTGATCATCAGAAGATAAAAGCTATGGTGGAATTGTTAAGGTGCAAAACTCTCAAAAATCTTCATGGGTTCCTAGGACTAACAGTGTAATACTGAGATGATATGTGTGGGGATATGGTATAATAGCAACCCCACTCAATGAATTTATAAAGAAGGATGCCTTCCATTGGTCAAATGTAGCCAATAAATCCTTTGAGCAGCCGGAGGAAGCCATGTGCGTAACCCCGCTTTGGTTACTCCCAACATCTCAAAACCTTCGTTGTTAAATGTGTCGCTTCAAGATCAAGATTGGGAGTAGTTCTAATATAGGAAGGAAGACCAATTACATTTGAGGGTCACCAATTCAAAGAAAATATCTGCTCAAACTTGTCTATGAGAAAGAAATGATGGCTATTCTTTATGTGGTCAAGCAATAGAGGCCCTATCTCATGGGTAGACACTTCAAGGTAAAAGATGATCATGATACTCTGAAATAATTTTTGGAGAAAAGTTTGTCATCTATGGAACAAAAAAAGTGGGTAACAAAAATTTTGGGTTATGATTTTGAAATCATATACAAAAAGGGTAAAGAAAATGTAATAGCTGATGTGTTCTCTAGAAGGGATACATCTGTAGATGCCTTACTATGTGGAATGCCCATGTTGATGGTCGATTGGGTGGATGAAGAAATATTGGAATGGGATCAAGACAAGGATACAAAATCTCTAATACATAATATCAAGCAAGGATCTATGACATCTAACAAATTTGAGTTGAATGGTAATGCCCTATTGTACAAGGACAAAGTTATACTTGAGTAAAGATTATGAGTTAAAGCATAATATTATTGCAGAGCTACATGCCTCACATGTTAGAGGAAACTATGGGTCTTTAAAAACACATCATAGAATAAAAAGAGAATTATTTTGGGAAGGATTCAAGGGGATGTACAATAGTTTATATCGAGTGTTTAGTGTACTAATAGAACGAAGGGGAAATAGTTAAGACATCAGTGTCATTGAAACCCTTACTAATTCCTAGCTAGATATGGGAGGAGGTATCCATGGATTTCATCACCGGATTGCCTTGTTCGAGGGTAAGAATGTTATTTTCATGATTGTGGATAGGCTCACAAAATATGCCCAGCTTTTTGGCCTATCACATCAATTTGCATCTAGTTCGATCGTAACTTTATTTTGGAGACAGTTTAAAGGCTACATGGAACCCCAAAGATAATCGTAAGTGATAGTGATCCTATTTTCACAAGTAATTTTTGGATGGAATTATTTTCATTTTTGGTACTCAAATTAGCTCACAGTTCATCTTATCATCCTCAAACTAATGGGCAAACAAAAGTGGTCAACAAATGCTTAGAGGGGTATCTACATTGTTTTGTATCAGATAAACAGGAAAGGTGGATTAAATGGATACCACTTGCAGAATGGTGGTATAACACATCTTTTCATACCTCTTCTCAAATGACCCCATTTTTAGCATTATATGGTTACCATCCACCTTCTATCATTTCCTCCTTGAGGGTGCAAACTAAGGTCAGAGATGTTGAGGAACACATTCAATATCAACAATAGGTTTTGGCTAGTTTAAAGGAGAATTTAGTTTTAGCACAAAATAGGATGAAACAACAAGCAGATCAACACCATAGCGAAAGAAATTTTGAAATTGTTGACTGGGTTTTTGTAGGTCTCCAACCTTAAAAATAGATGTCCCTAAAGCAATAGAAAAATGACAACAAACTTGCTCCTAAATATTATTGCCCTTACTAGGTTCTACAGAAAATTGGTAGTGTTGCTTATAAAATAGAGTTGCCACCATTTTCAAACATACACCTAGTATTCCATGTTTCATGCACGAAGAACGTTATTGCATAGAAATTTGAAGCCCGGAAGAGGTACCAGAAATTGACGAGGAAGGAAGAATCTTTTTAGAGCCGAGAATATTATGCAAACACGTACTAAGAGGTGAGAACCGAGAGACATTAAGGAATATCTGATCAAGTGGAAGAATATGAGCATAGCAGATGCAACCTGGGAGGATGAAGGTTTTCAGTAGCAACATCCAATATTATTCAATGTTAAGGACAAAATTGGTTTGAAGGGGAAGGGCATGTTACACCCTTAACCTATTGCTTGTATTAGGATATGAGTAGCCAACTTGTGGCTTACCATATCATTTTATTATATCATTTTTACTTTCTCATGCTTAATAGGTTGGCCTTAGTGATGTCCATAACATATGAATAGTATATATAGGGGATTTTAGGTAGTAGTTCATTATCATTTGAGAATTTGAGTCTTATTATATGGTTTGGAGGTTTCCCCTTCAAAGTGCTGAAGCTATTCTAATTACATATTGAGATCATTATTCTGAAATATTGTGTTATTTTGTGTTCTATTGTTGCTCATAATCTGAATTATACAAGTAATTTAATTACACAAGAAAACCAAAATAATAAGTATGATATCCTAAGTTTCTAGAGAGATATTCATCAACATTCAAGAAAACAAGCTCCAAATTCTTTCCACAATGCAAGCAACTCCCATGGAATCTTCCCCAAAAAATCTCCAATCAAGTATCCTCCAAAACAACCGAAAACTCCAATAAATAGAAAATGGTAGAGAGGATGGAAAGGTGGATTTGTCTAGGATGCCACCCCATTTTTGCTCATTCCACATCACAAACCTCACACAAAAACAAGGTTCCATAAATAAGGAAGGTCAGACATGAAACATTAATTTTTGTACACAATTCGTCACTCCATATTTTAAAAATTCAAATATAGGGAATTAAGAAAAGGGTGGCATTAATTGCTGATTTTTCATCAAGAGAACATAACAGGGGATAAATTTAACACCTCATATCATAGATTGGGTTAGTGGAAGCATTTAATGAGTGTGGGACAAGTAAAAATTGTCCCATAAGTCTCTAACAATGGGCTTAAAGCCCAAATTAGAGTTTTGGAGATGGGGATGGGCACAAAAACCAAGATAAAGTAAATTCACTTCAAGATCATGAAGAAAATAAGGAATAAGAAACACATTCATTACCCCATTTCCACATTACCAAAATATTATAATCCACATAGTTAATTAACTTAATCAAGGGGCACACTATTAAAACAAGGACATGCGAAAACAATAGAATTCAAGAAAACCACATAATCAACTAAGACAAATTAATAGAAGGACAAATACAAAATTTATGCCCATGACCACTTATGAGTTTTCTCCCCCTTGGAGACATCCTAAAAAACATGAAAAGAAAAATGAAAACACACACACACACACACGACTGCCAAGGTGACCATGTTGTAAACCCCTGATATTTTTCCATAGTTGGTGTTCCTAGTCCCTCCTTTGTTTTTGTGTGATTTCATTTCCTACAACAACCAAGATAATACCAGATTTGTCCTCAAGGACATATCAATACATCAAGAAATCAAAACACATATATCATTTATCAAATAACATCATTATACAACATAACTACATTGTTATCATGGTTAAGAAATTATATTCTAAATCAATTATTTACAATCACTAATCATCACAATTCTACATTATCCATTAACATTTATTTTCACCCTCTGCCTATGCATAACCATCTATCATAATTCATATTTTATGATAACCATGCATTTCATACATCCACTGTAACTTATATCTATTTAGAAGCATTCAACAACATATTACTAATCACCTATTATCATCACATTATTAATAAATCATAACATCAATGTGCTCACATGGTTATTCCAATTGTCTAAACATAATCACCACTGTCAAGAGTCCAAGATGTCAAAGCATTTATCAAAATAACACCAATTCATCACCATGTACTATAATATCTATCAATGTCATCTATGTACCCAAATTGTCCATAATGAGAGCCAAAACATAATGATAATCACAATGTCCATAATGTTTAACAATATGCTATCCAAAATATCAAAATAATTTCCATGTCATTAAGCAACTAATAGTCATGATCATAGCAAAAACAGGTGTCGAAGAGGAGTGGGAACTACATCCAACTCCCCTTAGACTTGACTTTGTATTTGAAGTCATTGGAACAAATTTGGGAATTGTGCTCATAGTAGTGTGGCATCCTCCCATGCAGTTTATGAATCTTCATATTGATCCCACTAGATGGACACCTAGTCAATCTCACACCCTCGAAGGTCCAGGGTATTGCGCACTAGGATGCACATGAGCTCCACAGTCACCTTTCCTTTATCCTATACCTGCAAAGAGGTCCAATCCCACACATGATATTGATCTGGTATATATTTCCATAAAACAAAAACATGAAAAACATCATAGATGCGAGATAAGATGCTTGGGAGAGATAAGGAGTAGGATACAACTAAGATTTTCTCCAAGATCTCAAATGGACCCTAAAATCTCATATCTTGTCTAGAGCCTTTTCTAAAATGGATGGGGATCTTATGAGGTCTCGAATCTCGGAACACCTTGGTGCTAACCTCATAATTTTAGTCTATCTTCCTCTAATCTGCATCTTACTCCTACCTATACAAAGTGTCTCCTATAACCTATGCCTGATCAAAGAGACTTGTTTCTCAATATCGTGTAATATAATTTCAAGACAATGAGGCTCTATAGTTTTCACCGGTGTACTTTTGATCTACTTCAACTTTCATCCCTCATTTATCTTCATGAAAAGTCTAAACTTGTATCTCTTATTGTACTTGATCATCTATTTCATTTTGTCATGCTTTCTAAAAAGACGTTTTGCTTATGAATTATTTTGGTACTTTCCCCTGATTCAATTGTACTATATGATCCTCTTTTTTGATTCTTTCTTTCATGTTCTCTTCTATCACACTTTGTATCTTGAATCTTTCTTTGATTGTATGGTTGCTTATGACTCTTTGCTCTGTTGTCTTTGCTTCTTTTACATGGGAAGTTTAAATGCTACATTTCTTGATATAGTAATCCTATAATTTTTCTTGAATCTTCCTCTAATTACCATATTTCCAGCTTTTAAATGCATGTTTTTTTGAAACTGAAATATAAGGAGTTAAAATAAAACCTTGAGTTTAGTATGGACACCTTTTCCTTCTCTTTTCCAGTACCATGATACATTTTGCAGAGGACAATAGGAGCAATAATTCAGAAAGTAAATAAAAACTCCTCAAAGAAATGAGTGGTTTCCTTTACCTCCTTACATTTTCAATTTCATAAATATATGCATTCATTTTATTTAGTTATTTCTCATAGCTTGTGTGAGAAAAATATGTACAATTATTCCTCATTAATAAATGAAAATATTTTCATGTAATGATATGTATGTCCTTCCTTTTTGTACTTTAATTCATTTATATGGATAATGAATGAACTTATAAAACTCAAAACACTTAAATAATTCATTTAATCATAAAAATAAATTGAAAATCAAGTGTACCTTATTGATGCTCATTGCAAATATGAACTGCTTGTAAAATTGTACCGTATCCTTCAAACCTATAACTTATTTACATTTTAAGAACATCATGGCTAGTACATGCCGCCATTCCTACCTTCCTCAAGGCTTTGCGATGGTCGTTTATGGCTGTAGCATGGTTCTAACAAGCGTGATAAATGAAATGGCTGCATCTATGAGGTATTGTTATCCAAAATTCACCCCTCAAGGTAATTTTGATAACATGCATCAAATTCTTTAGTCCCAAGCAATTATATTGATTCAGGGTGAAAATTCATGTTTCTAGGGTCCCCTCATATTTTTCTAACTCCCCTGTCCAAGAGGAAGGGAGCAAGTTCTGAGAAAATGTGAAAAAATTGCAAAAAATAAGCTCGGGCCAGAAAAAATCATGAAAAATGGCTAAGTCCTGGTCCTTGCAATAGTCGGGACAGACGGGACATCTGGACGCGAACCGGCCGAAAGGCCGCCAGGCAGTCCGCGCAGCATTTGGGACATTCGGGACAAAGGGACGCGCGGGACGCGGAGATCTGAACTGGCCGAAAAGTTGAAAAATTGACTAACTGTTGAAACAGGCAGTCCGGGACGCGCGGGACAAAAGTACGCGAACCGGCCGGATCGGCCGAAATGAGTCAAGGCAGCCCAGAACAGTTGGGCCGAAGGTACGTGAAGTACGCGAACCGGCCGGATCGGCCGAAATGAGAACTTTCAGTCAGGGACGCGCGGGACAAAAGGACGCGAACCGGCCGAACCGGGCGAATCGGGAAAATTTGTCCCAAACAGTCCGAAAGCAAATGGGACATCTGGGCCGCGAGTACGTGAACCGGCCGGTTCGGCCGAAATGGGAAATTTCAGCACTGTGCTAAATGGGACAGAGGGACGCGTGGGACGCGAAAAGCCGAAGCGGCCGAAGGCAGAGGAGAAAAGTCAACATTTGACCCGTGGAACTTCAAACGGCCATAACTTTTGACTCCGAGCTCCGATTTTCACAAAATTGGACTTTCTGGAACGAGCATAGATATATTTAAATAAAAGAAACATATTCGGCTCTAGTCAGTTAATGCTCATTCCCGTCAAATGATAGAAAACGCCTGCCAGACCCAAAATAGCTACCCGCACTTAGAAGGCCATAACTTTTGCATTTCTCAACGAAATCGCACAAAATTGGTACCGTTGGAATCGTGGTTCCGAGCCCAATGCACAAAAAAAAAGTCAATAAATTCCAGATTTGATCAGATATTGATAGAGATTTTTAAGAAAACGTATCCGGGTTCGAAGCAGTTTTTTATTTGGTAGCTGGGAGTGCAATTAAGAGGCATGGTCATCATCCTTTCTCTGCTGCAGCACATGGGATAGTATGGGGAGCCTATTGCAAGTAATGTATAACCATTTTACTCAATTTAATGCCTCTTACAGGTGGTTGAAGGACAGATTTCGGGATTTCCATTTTCCCTTCTCTTTTCCTTCTCATTTTTTCTATAAATTGGAGTGTTGGGCTCATTGTAAAGAGAGAGTTTTTGGGTAGCAAAGCTCTACCAAAATTTCTTTGTGAAGCCAGTGTGTTGCAGGCCCTTGTAGTGGACTCCTTGCATGGTGATCCAGGCCCTTATCTTGTAATAGACTGAACTGTGCATACCAGGAAGCAATAAAATACAAGTTTGTGGATGTATCTTCCCCTGCTGTGTTTTCTTGCATTCTTCTTGCCCTTTTATCTTTCCACAAGAATATTGTGTCTATTATTATGTTCTTGCAGGAATTCATTATCATTGTGTGTGCTTGGAATACTGCTGTGAATGCATTTTGCTAGATTATGGAGAACTGTCATCACCTCTTCTAGTGTGCACTTTGCCTTTGTATTTCACACATTTGGAGACTACTCTCACATCCTCCTTTTCTGGTGTATCACCACTTTAGTGTAGGCTTTCATTTTATGTATTCTCTTTCCCTGGTCCCTTGGAAATTTAGATTAGAACAGTTAGCTTGTCCCGCATTAGAGTAGATTGTGGCGGTGTAGTTTAGGAGCAAGAACCGGCTTTCTCTGGAGGTCTATCTCAAGTAGCAGGTCCCACAATTTAGAGATAGTACCCATGTTATCCAATCACACTGTGAGTTCAGGTATATGCACAGGGGTGCTCTGATTTGGTGAGAACAGGTATGGCATTCTATAACTGCACTCAAGTTGTAGTTTTGATCCAAATATGACTTCCAAGACTGTTCAAAACAAAACAATTAAAATTTGTATCCTATTCCGAGGTGGCTAACCCAACATAGTCTACCTTATCACTCAAATAATCTAAGAAAGTTTTAAAAGTTTCGAGTTAACTTTTTTGCATGGGGTGCAAAAATGTCAAATTTTACCCTTGGTAATAATAATACAGTGTTTGTAAAAGGTAAAGGAACAATAAAAATTCTACCTAAAAATGGGGAGAAAAAGATTAAATACATGATGTTTATTATGTTTGAAGTTTAAAGCACAATCTTATGAGCATTGGTTAATTGGTACAAAAGGGATACATGGTTTATATTGAATAAAAAAATGTGTGATCGTGGATAAAGATATAAGTACTTAGATGATTGTTAAAGTCTAGATGACAAGAAATAGAATGTTTACTTTGAAGAATAGAATAGATACATCTAGAGCTCAAACTACAGATCAGTATGGAGCTAAATAAATTGAATCAAATTTTCGGTCAGTCTAAAAAGATGAATTGTGGATGTGGAATATGAGGTTTTTTCATTTAAATTTTGGATGTTTGAATTTGTTACATAGAAAAAAATATAGTAATTTTTTTTTGATTCAAAAGCCAAATATATTTTTATTAATGTTGTATTTTTGTGAAGCAACACGATAGTCTATCCTAGTTGGAAAAACATCAAGAGGAAGTGCACCACTTGAAATTGTTCACTCATATTTATGTGGACCTATGAAAAAAATTCTATTAGAGGTTTCTCATTTTTATGACATTCATTGATGACTATACAAGGAAGACATGGGTTTACTTTTTGTGAAACAAATCAAATGATTTTGATATATTTCAGCCTTTCAAATCTTTATTGGTGAAGCAAAGAGAATATTACATCAAAGATTTGAGGATTAAAAATCCGGTGAGTATGAATCCAATATTTTTCTAAATTTTTACAAATATTATGGAATATATTATGGTTAAATCACAACACCCCTGATTTCTCGCAAGTGAAAGGTTGAGGCAGTCAGTGTGATTTTTCAAACATGAATTTATTGTAAAGTTTGGGACTTTGAAATCGGGATAACCCTCTGGAGAAGGATGGCTTCCTTTCCAATCCTATTGAAAACTAATCCAAAGTGTAAAGAGTTGCAGATCTAACCCTAATCTAATATTTCCAAAAAGACAGAGATAGAGAAAATGCATGAAAATTAAACGTACTATAAGGGAAGGTTATACACCAAGAAGGATGTTGACAACCTACACAATAAACACAACACTACCAAAACCTTTCAATTAAAATAACAACAATACAAAATAAGCTTCCATGTAATGGAAGATCAGAAAGATGCAATAGAACACAGAAGAGGGTGTGAAGCTTCCACATATATGACTTTATTTCCTTGAAATTTTATACAATACATCACATTTAGGGCCAAAGGCACAATTTTTTGCATGAAAATGTCCAGTAGGGAAGTTTGAATTCTCCAAAAATCTCTTACAGAAAATAAAGAAGGGGGGGAATCTACAAGGTGTCCAAACTTTTGAAATGAGCCCCTCCTTAAAATATATAGGAAGAATGAGAGAAATGGAGAGAGAATGAATTCGAAATCTTGCTTCAACCACCCTTAAATGCATTAAAATCACCTACAACAATGATGGGTGCCATTGCGAAACCCATATCTCCAAGTACCTTTTCTTGTTGAGGAAGAAAGGAAGCCCATACCTTCATCATTTCAAGACATGAGAAATCTGTAGACATTCCTCTAAAATGTTGGACTATATTTCCTCATTTTGGAATACTTATTCTTACTAAAATGAAGAAAAATATTCATTTTTGTGTAGAGGACACTGGGAGCTTTCCAAATAGTCCTATTTTGTGAAAATTCAATCTCCCAATAAACATTTATGGCCATCTAAAGACGAGGGTGCCATACTGCAATAAATGTGAGTGGTTGATCTACCTTTTTGGAGCTTTAACCTTGTGTCACACCCTCTGAAATATGAAATTTCAGATTTTTGGGACTCAAAGCTATAAGTATCTATACTTCGGAGGTCACTATCACTATTCATATGGTGAGCTGGATTGAGAATTCCAAAATGTCAATCCTTCAAGTATGACTTTCGAGTTCGAATCGAGACCATAGCACTGTTAATTGATTGAGCTAAAATTCATCAAAATGTTGAAGCCTCAAGTCTTAAATTTGGACTTCGAGATTCAAACCTTTGTGTTTTTGGGGTTTCGTATTGTTTATCCGACTAAGATCCAAAATGTTCTAAAATTCTCAAACCTCGAAGTTCAAAATTTTTAATTTTCGACTTCACGTTTTTGACCTTTGTGTCCTCGGGTCGTGGCACTGTTCACCTTCCTAGTTTTCTAAAACCTCCGAATCTCCAAAATCCTGAACTCCAAAATTTAGAGCAGTGGAAAATAAAGAGTCTTAGTGAGATTTATGATTTTGATACAACTAACTCTTTTTGTGTTTTGACATTTTTTTCTCAAGTTGCAAATCCATTGTACTTTGAAGAGGATATAAAAAATGAAGTTTGCACTTAATCCATGGATTATGAGATAGATGCCATAGTGAAAAATTAGACATGGAAATTGGTAGATCTTCCATAAGGAAAAGATGTGATAGGGGTGAATAAGGTCTACAAGACCAAGTACAAAGCTACTTGGTAAAGTACATAAATAAATAAAGGCTAGTTACAAGAGATTTTTCGTAACTTTATATTCATTAGATTACAAAAATAAATTGCACCAATAACACATATGGACATGTTAGCAATGGTTTTAGCAATTCTACATTAAAAAAGGTCCTACATATCAAATGGATGTAAAATATGCATTCTTGAATGGTTTTATTAAAGAAGAAGTTTATGTGAATCATCTATAAGGTTATGAGATTGAAGTTCATGAAGGAAAGGTATAAAGTTGAGAAAATTTCTCTATGGTCTCAATCAAACACCTAGATATTGGTACAACATGAATTATTATTGTTTGATTTAGAATGGTTTTAACAGTAGCGGTGAACCTACATTATACATCAAGATAAATGATCAAGGTAATATTCTGATTGTTTTTTATGTGGATGATTTAATTGTTACTAGAAATCTATCTATAGATTCATTCAAATCAACCATGAAGAAAGAATTTAATATGATAGATCTAGGTCTTATGCATGAATTTTTGGGAATTGAAGTTAAACAATCAAAAGTGTGAGTTTTTATTTTCCAAAGTATGTTAATGATGTTTTAAATAGATTTAACATGGTGAATTATAAGCCACCACTAACAATAGTTGCATTAGGTTTGAAATTAAGAAAAGAGGAGAGCGGATCATTTGTGGATCCAACATTATTCAAAAGATTAGTTGTAAGTCTCATGTATTTGAAGGCCACAAGACCTAATATTATGTAAGGTCCTAGCCTTATATCTAAGTTCATGAAATCTCCAAAAGATTCACATTTTCTGCAAGATCAAAAAGGATTTTGAATGTATGTGCAAATAAAAATCATGGAATTTTTATTCAACATCGATGAGTTCAAACACATAGGTTATACAGAGATAGTGACATTACCAGTAGTATATAACAACAAAATCACATCTAGGGTAAATTTGAGGGGTAAATATTCTTGAAAAGGAGAATATTAGGAATTTTTAATTTTTAATTTGGTGAATTTTGTAATACCGTATGGTACCGCATTCGTAAAAATTTTACGGGGCCTAAAATTATTTGAATATAATTTTTCCTTGGTATTTTTGCCAAGGGTCAATTGATGTTAGTATATATGATTAATTAGCCATAGTATATTCATATTATTTACATTATAAGCATGTCGAAAATATGAAAGTATAAGAGAAGAAGTTGAAGGATTCATGAAAAGTGAAAGACTCAAGAGGTAAGTGAAAAAGAGAAGTATGTATATAGATTGGTGAGTTTATTTTTCGTTGATGGACAATAATAGTTATTTTTGTTACCTTTTGAAATTAAATTCTGTGATGACGAATGACAAGATAAATGTCCAAAGTTGAACAGAAACAACAAAATGTTACCGGTTGACACCATGTCTATTTATTACCAACCGTTAAGAAATATATGTGTTACCAACCATTAAGAAATATATGTATTACCGACTGATAACAACTAACTATGTTACCGAATGGTAGCAATATTTCATATTGTCAACCTACATATTGCTTTTCCATTTGAATACTCATATATGTTTTCATCCATCATTATTAAGTTATGTTTCCGTGCGGTTAGATAAAGCTATGTTTTCTTCAATATTTGAAACTTCTATATTTTGGTCACATGTGTAGAATTCAAAATCAACCATTCAATGGCCCCTGTTGGAAATGAGAAAAGAACTCAAGGAAAAAGAAAATCTGATATGAAAATTTGAAAATATTTCAGTCAACCAACAATAACCCCAATGGCAAGAGGTAATTTTCACTCTTACTATGATAATGTTACTTTATTTTTTTAATTACTCAGGGAAGTTGTAAGTAAACCAATTTCTCTCAAATGTAGAAAACCATAGTAGTGACCTTACTATAGATGAAATTAACAATAACTAGACTAATTCATTTCAAATTGATAGTGATCATAAGCCCATTTCCCATCCAAATCAAGCTTCTGATAAACATTCCAAAAACACAGATCAGAAACATAAGAGTTGGAAGTGAACTATAGGAAGTACTTATAAATTTTAATGGTCAACCAAATATTCATTCATTGAACTCGAAAATAGTATTGATACTCCTACAAAATGTAGATGTACTATATGTAGTTGGAAACTAGGTAGAGACCACAAAATCTAATTGAAGTCGGATAAAATAGAGAATCATTGTGGGAATGTATATGAGTCTAAAAAGTAAGATGATAGAACAATTATAAAAATAACTAGACGAAAACTGAGGAAGATTGTTTATATATGAGATATGTTGAAAATACGATAATAATCATAAACATATTTAATACCTAGTTGAGAAATATGGAACAATAAAAGATCGATTTGAAAAGATACCCACGTAAGTCTTCATGAAAAACTCATTCAATTCGGAAGAGTATTTCACATTTTAAAGAATGATGAGACTAGTTTCATATCTCATTGATTATAAGATATTGTTTCAATCTAATGGATTTCCAAATATTACAACAACACACCGGTCGATACCAATACATATGAGAAGGCAAAGTGTATGTGAGAAATTGAAATCATTGATTTGAGAGAGAAGGTAAAACATTAAAAATTATCTCTTTGACGATTGATGATGTAAAAAAGTAGACAACAAATATTGTGTATGTTTGTATGCTTATACTTTTAGTTTTTGTAACCATTTCAGGGAAAATCATCTACTAGCTATGTAAAAATGATGGAGAACTGCAATGTTGAGAACATTTGTAAACTTGTTATTAAAAATTTGAAGGAAATAATTGGTATGGATGATCATCCAATCTTTGCAAAGATTATTTTTGTAGGAGCAGATGGTGCATATGTCATGCAACTTCAGCAAATTGGAATTTATATTTATCTACAAACAAGTGTAGCCCCTTACATGATACCTATTCACTATATGGCTCACCGAATGAATTTTTCTTACAATATTGTAAGTAATTTTGAAAATGTTGCTAAGGTGGAGGAGATGATATGGGACTTGCATTCATATATGTCAAGAAAACATATAATATTTAAGGATTTTTTGAGATTTTCTGTTGGAATAAAAAATGGTAAAAAATTGCTAAAATATGTTGACACAAGATGGATATCACTATATGAACCATCTTGCAATTTTTTTGAAGAATACAGGTCCTTAGCATGGTATATGTTCAAGCATCGAAGAACAGTGGACAAGGATAAAGATCTGCTATATCACTTGAAAAATTTAGAGACATTACTAACTTTGTGTGGTATTTTTCAAATGCAGAAGGAAAAAAATAGCTTGGTGAAACATTCTCAGAAATATCCATATAGATTGTTGATTTTAAAAATTAAGGAGACAAGTATGTATGATTTTAGATACCTTAAAAATAGAAAATGATTAGAGATTTCTTATGCTCAATTTTTTTTTTTCAGTAATCAATGGACTATGGTTATGGCACTAGGCGGAAGGGTGGTGGTGCAACTTGCAAGAAAAATCTTGAATTTAAAGAAAACCAATTAAAAAGAATGATAAATTCGTAAAATAAATTCAAAAGATTAATATAAATAAATTTTAAGTCAATATTTATTGGCTGCTTTGAACCAGAATTTGAAGTTCCCGAGTGATTATATGGTAATGGTGTAGACTGATAATCTTCTTATTCATGCTCGGTATGTATATCACGTCTTCAATGCCACTAGTATGAGAAGAAACACTCAGATTCATTAATGCGAGATATGCCGAGAAGGGCTGCACATTAGGATAATGAAATTAGAAATATGTCAGTGTCAAGAATCGGAGATTCAAATTATCATTATTCTCAGTATATTTCTTTCATAAAATTGAAACAATTATGTAGTATGTAAAAATTAAAAATTGGATTTTCCTCTGCATTAGAAGCAGAGCACATTCTCTTCTTGCTCCGGGACCGGGCCAAGCGAGAGGAATCAAAGGAACCACACATCCTCTTGTCTGGTCTTAACTATGTAGCCAAAGATTCATCAGATATTATGACATAATGATAAATTATATTATTGTCACTAGACTCCTTAGGTCCATCGAAGCTTATGCGAGTGAACTGCCGCATGACAACGTTCCAATGTTTCACTTACTTTTACCTGTTCATAACATAATTATAGATTACATATTTATAAGAATTAATTTAACAATGAATTTTTTATTCAAAGGAATCAAGATTAAACTATTTTAGAACAAAATAATCACCAACTATTCTTGCATAGGAATTCCATGTTTATCCATATTCTCGTGAAGAGTAGTTGGAATAGCTATGGATTTGAGTCCATAAAAACCCTCATAATATAAAGAAAGAACATAACAAGAAGAACAAATAACTATAGAAGGATTGAATTTCATTTTGTCAAGTTCGAATCGAATCTTTGATGCAAGATATGAGAACCAATCGAATCTAATGTCATAAATGGTTTGAATAAGGTAGTACATTTCACACCGAGAAATTTTGATGTATCTTCCCGTAGAATGATACGAGACTAGAAAAATTCCATCATGGCCAAGAGAGAGGGGTCTTTGATAGATTAAGAGTTAATGCCTCTTTTGACTGGGGTATTAACCTTAGCCTCAACAGAGATATTGTAATGATACTCTAAACATTAAAATTTCTCATCTAAAAGAACTGATTTTGTGGTTATAGGTTACACATTTTCATGGCGTAGGATTGTTAGATGTTAAATATCTACAGTATTATTTTGATGTGAAATTGGTGGGATGGTAAGTGAACTATGAAAGAGTCATCCTAAGTATTATACAATTCCATTAAATTATTTAATAATTTCTCATATGTCTAATATTAGGACATGTAAATAAGTCCATAGAAGCTTGATTTAGGAATCTAATTAGATTGACTTATTATTTAAGGGATTTTGAACAATTGTAGCAATTGGATATATTAAATGTTTTGGTAAACATATGAAGTTGTTTTAATGGTATTTTTCTTTGGGCCATTATTCCTGAACATTGATTGCTTGAAAAAAAAAAAAGGTTAGAAAATGGAAGATAAAGATACCTGTATATGAGTCTTGGGGATTGTAGAAAAAATCATGTGGTAGATGACATTGGGTAGTCTTGTGCTTGTACTAGAGCGATGTTACACATGCCCCAATGATGATATAGGTCTCCTCGCAAGGTGTTCGGGATCCGGGAAAGCTCAACAAGTGTACGTTAACATCCCGCATGCCCCACTTAGCCTCCACATGCTTTGTTTTCTCTTTCCCCTGTTTTCCTTTGTAGTTTTGTCTTTAGTGACGAAACCGCGCCCCGCCTGGGTGGTGGTCTCGTGAATCGCCGCTCGGGCGGGGCGGCGGTCTCGTAAATGCTACCCGGTAGGGCAGCGGTATTGTAACCACCCCCTCATCGGGGTGGCAGTCCTTCACACATTTTCTAAAGCACGCTTCTTTTAACGCGACTTTTTTAGATTTTCTACTTTTATCACTTTCTCATCCATTTTTGCTTGTATTTATGGTTTTGCTTCCCGGAATAGTGTTTCTTCATTGTTTATAGTAAAAGAGTCCTAGTTGGAGTTAACTCTGGGTGAATGGGAATTCCATAAATAGCTGGTTTGATTACAAGCAAATGGCCACTCAAAACCCGCCTCTCATCCTGTCATTTCAATAGTTTATTCTTTCAATTCTTGCTTAGGAATTCAATAGTTTTCATTTGTTGCATGCATAGTTAGTCTTATTTTGCTGTTTAGAAGCCACATGATCTTCTTGTTCTAGTGTCATTATTGTTTCATACAATCAATTAAGGTAGGATAGTTTCATTTTCAGTCTGAAGCCATTAGAGTTGCAGGTTTTGTTCATCAAGAAGGATAGTTTCAGGTTCTAGATGTTTTGTGTTGCATGACTCACAATAAATCCTGCTAGGAATTACATAAGCCAAGCTCTGTTCTCTTGCACTATCCCTCTCCTACTCACATTGTATTCAGTCTACATCCAAAGCTGCCATTGTTCCAATACCTACTCCTATTGATGCTAGCATTACACGCTTTTCTAGATTCACGTGAGCACAAAGGAACGAGGAGACCACACTGAGGGGAAAAAGCCACACACAATCGGATTCACCACTATTATGTAAAATCTAGGTTCAAGCTATCAAATTTCTAGTTAAAACATATCAAATAGAGTAGTGAATCATTTCATTTCAGTTAATCTCGCTTTCGATATTGTCGGGAAGCTATGGGGATTGATAGTTTCTGAGAAACTATGATTCATTCCTCACTTCTGAGGTAAGATCGGGGGTCTTTCAAATAGATTAGATTAGTTATTTTGTTATTCATAATAGATTAAAAACTGCATAGGTAGGTAGCTATACTCAGCTACCTTGTTTGTTGGAAATTATGTTATTATCTTAGTTGTCATTTTCTAGATATTAAATAATTGCTCTTTCAATTCTATTAAATAGTTGTTATCTTAATTTTGTTAAATACTCTGTCAAAAATACAAAAATAGAGAATTTATATATGTTGTGGATATACTTTACATAATTAGTTTACTTTGCTTTAGTTAGATTTATATTGTTTCTTTTGTATGACAATCACGGGACCTAGGGAGCCTAGAGAATACGTATTTGAGCCAATCGTGCCTCAACCCAATCTTGTTGCAGCAATAACTAACATAGACCAGAATCTCATAATTTAGGTCTTCCGAACAACAACAAACCTACAAGAAATCAGCTCACAGTTAAGAGGATTAAACATAGAAGACGATAAAGCACATACGTTTTGGTCAAACTAGCCAAACCACAGATTGCCCTAAAAAAATATCCGCATGACTGTAGAAGGGCTTGAAAAAGAGAAAACGTTTAGTTGTGATCCTTTGGTCCCATAACCAGATGTGGGAGACATCCTCATTGACATAGACACTAGCTTAAGAATTCAAGTTGCCAGAATGCCTGTAAGGTATTCTGAAAAGATTGCGTAACTTTTAGTTCTAAACATAGAGGCTGAAAAGGCATACGAATACTAGATATTAGAGATTAGGGATTGATTTTGAACATGACCATAGGAGGCCCACAGCCACCCCGAACCTATGGTTGTGATCCACAGTCCCACAACCCAACGGGCCCACATGTCAATCGATGTTGATGTTGATTTATGCACATTAGTATTCAGATCCTTTCCACTTCCACCAATCATTATCGCACAACTATCCTCACTAGACGTAGTAGCTAATCAAGCCAAGGATTTCTTGACTAGACCAAAGAACCGCCCATAGAATCCACCATACATTCATCATCCATTTTCATGACCACAGCCGGGAAATATCTACTGAAGCACCCATAGGTTATCTTCCACGTATCTCACAACCTATAGATCGATCATGCTAGAGCTTGATATTGATTGGAGCCTTCGAGAAGTCATCCTCACCGAACGATCTATCAAGCTATTTTTGGTTAGGAGGGCCTTCTTTTCCTTAGATTCACAGATTCCATTAGTGCACATCGAAGACATAAGATTCCCTAACTAGTTTTTCTGCGCCCCATGTATATTCCATCCCCACCGGTTGTCTCAGCATAACCTCAAGAGGTCGGTGCGAGGAAAAGTTACTTATAGATTCCCATGCTCGTTTGTCACTTTTCCATCGTACAAAATTGGTGAAATCGACTTAAAACACACAACCATTTCACCCTATCTACCTCATTAGCCCTTCACATCAGCTTTACCAACAAAATTGGTGAACCTGACGTGAAAGGAATAGTTGCTTCATTTTCACCTTTCCCCTTTTAGTGTTTCATTTCCTTTCTTCCATCTTCACTTCTTCCCATTATTCTGTGGGTATTCATATACCCCCCGAATATGTTGGGATTCAATGCATATGGCAGACCTCTCCTAGGTCTTAAAGCATACTACAATCAACTAAATAGACACCATCACCCTTGCTCTCAGCATGGGGTGAAAACTATTCAATTAACCATATTTCAACACAAACACCACCTCAAAGGACTAGATATAGTTCTTATTTCCAAATAGAGGAGTTGGATCAACCCACTCAAATGCAACAACCAGAGCCTTGATTCGAATAACATGATGCTCACTAGAGAATCTGGTTCATCTCCTCAGGTGTTGCTTTGACCGTAAATCGATGAGACAATCAGATCCATATCTATTTTTAGATGATGAAAATTTAGCGCGTTATGCTAGGAGTGAAAACGCTCTCCAAGTATATATCCACCTATAGGAGGTTTGCAAACACAACTTGAGGTCTCTTTTCAAGAAAACACCTTCATTCCTCCACCTATAGGAAATGCCCTCGATGAAACTTGGTAGGGCACCGATCAATTCATAGCTGGGTACCATATGCCTATACAACCTCAACAAACACCAGTAAGGAAAAATACCGTATCTTCACCAAACGAGGTCATCTCAGCCTTAGTTGAGAAAGTTAGAGGGTTGGAACTTGCTCAAGAAAGTCAAAATTTGTAATTCATGCAGGCAGAAATTCCAATCCTCCACATCATCCTAGCCAAGTAGACCTCCTCACAGGAACATGCATGTTGGCTATGCCTCCTCAGTATTCACAACAAATGCCAACTAGAACCGCATTCTCTAATGCCGCTCCAGTGGAAAATATGATACCTCCTAGTTTAGTACAAAACAATCCATTTCTAAGCAATGCTCCTCCATACTTAAACATGTATTCCAAATCACCACAGGAGATATGTTCTCTTCTCCTGGCATATTCACTCAACCATAGGGATTTCCTTATGCCCCTGCAAATACATATGCTACACCATATCAACAACCCATTCCACCTCCACCCCCTCAGCAGGCATCAACGATAGTCGAAACCTATGCGATAGGGACTTATTCAGAATATTTGAAAGAGCCCTTAGACTTCACTATATGAAGCGTCATGCTTCCAAGACCTCTTCCCGATTTACCCAAGTATAAAGGGGAGGGAGATCCAAATGCACATATTAAGGCTTATGCCACAACCATTTGGGAGCTGCTCCCTTGGGATGGAGTTGTTGCTAAAATATTCCCCAAAACTTTGGAGGGCATCACCCTTGATTGGTATTATAGAATACCTAAAGCCTCGATACATTCATTTAAACAACTCGTTTCAGAGTTCATCAAGTTGGTTGACATGAAAAAATTGTTGAGAACAAGAATTCGGGAATTCTTACATATTAAATAAGAACACAATGAATCATTGCTAATTTTATCCAAAGATGGCGTACAATCCTCTATTCTTCAAAAAGCACTCCAAACATGGATCGATGGAACTATGTTATTTATTCCTTCATTCTCTCAAAGAGATAGATAAAGGAAGAAGTCCAGAAGTTCCCACTAAGAACTTACGATGAAGTGCATGATAGCGCCCTCCGAATAGATCAAGTTGTAATAGATAGCGATCGTAAGGCATATAGAACAAATGGGAGGTTAATCATCCCCAAACAAAATACTATGACTTATACTACTACCACAAATGCCAATCAAGGACCTAAAATCCTTAACAAAAACCGTGGGGTCACAACAGATGGAGTAACCAACCAAGAAAAAAAGGCAAATGTTGTAAATGCTCCATTTCTGGTTAACAATTGACACAGTGGATTTTAATCATCCTCAACAACATCAACAACAATGGCAGATCCAGACATAGGATCCAAGTCAAAACTCAACTGGATATCAAAACCAAAGGCAACAAACGCAAAAATTTAATCCTAATTATCAACAGTTTAATTAGAGTTTTGGACCACAACACATGCCAAACCAACAACCTAGGAATTACAATCCCAACTCATATTGTGGTTTCGACAAAATTCGAGTCCATGACACTAGGACTTGCCATGACTATAATAAATTCATGTAACATTTGCTTGAGGAACAAACACAACTTTTCATAGATATGTTCTTACCAGATCCTACATCACCTGCGCCAAATACTTTCACAGGGGTGGTCTCCCTTAACATCTTCAATGATCCACTCCCAAATCACAATAACAACAAATTAAATCCAAATGGGATGAACAAGGGTGTAATGATAGGAAACAATGATCATGAAGCCTCGACTTCACTAAATCCACCTATCGCACCACAATTAGGAAATCAACCATGAACCAAGATAGTCGGTTTAGTGGAATTAGACACTAAGCTACATGTGGAAGCCATAACAAGGACACGAGAGTATTCCTCTCAACCAAATCCAAGTTACCCACTAGAGCCAGATAACATTCAACAAACATTAGTAAAACCCGTAGGTGCCTATGATTTAATTAATGACTTAACAAATACCCTCTCTCACATCTCCTTTTTGCACTTGCTGAAGAACTCTCCTACCCATAGGGATGCTCTTTCAAAGCATTAGGTTTGGTCATTTAATTAACATCACTCCACTTCCCGAAACATAGGCAAACCATATAGAATTTGATATCCACCCTCCGGGCAGCCGATAGGGATACTTGAGTTTATATTCGACATAAGCAAAATGCCAATGAGATGTTGAGATTGCATCTAGAGGTGATCCAACCTTAAATTTACAAGTCTCGGGTTTATAACAATTATGTTAAACATGCAATGGTTGATGATGGGGCAGCGAGTTAACATAGTACCCTTATGTTTCCTTCAAAAGCTAGGGTATGGAGAGACAAATTGTTCCATGAATCGGAATACACTCGTGAGGCTATGATAGCCTTAAAGCCACTTTGATTGGAACTATAATACTACGAGTCACCTTAGGACCCAAAACAATCCTCACTGAGTTTTATATTATAGATTAGGAAACCAACTATAACATGATCCTCGGCTGACCATGGATACACCGTATGAAGGCGATCCCTTCTATGTTATTTCAAGAAATAATATTCTTGCACTTAGGAAAGATATTCGTAGCAAAAGGTGATCCAAAACCATTTGATATACACCTAGCAGACTTGAAGAAAAGGCTAGGAATTCACTCTGAGTTTGAACTCCCAACAAACCAACCAACTCAAAACCAAAAGAAAAATTAATACCTACAACAGAACTAGAGATTACGAACCTAGTCAAGAGCATCCTAGCCCTCAAGGATGAAGCTAACGTTGTAGAAACAGTGTCATTAGGAACTACTGCAAAAAAATTTGAGTTGCTAGAACAAGATCTACCAATTTTCCTACCGTTTGATTCCACAGGTATGGGATGTACCCTAGGAGTTGGTAATCTTCCAGCAGAGGAACTCTACATGGTAGAAGTAACCAAAGCAGAAGAAATAGACGTAACGAATGTCCCAACATTCATCTTCCCAAATAAACATTGGACTCTCCAATTTGATGGAGCTAGATGTTGTTATGGGGCTCAGGAAGGTTTGATATTTAATTCTCTTGAGGGAAAGATCCTACCGTTTTCCTTTAAATTAAAATTTGAATGTACAAACAATGACGCTAAGTACGAAGCCGTCCTGCTTGGCCTCATCATAGGTAAAAGGCTTGGTGTTAATGACATCAGAGTGTTAGGAGACTCTCAATTAGTAGCAAACCAAGTCTCTGAGGTGTATGAGACTAGAGATGAACATTTACAACTCTACAAAACATCAGTATTAGATTTGAGCAAAGGATTTAACTTCATATCAATTGAAGCAATACCACGAGAACAAAACCTTCTCGCAGATTTGATAGCAACCTCAGCATCACGTTTCACTCCGAACAGTGAGTTGTAGGACACCCGTTTCATGGTATCCCTTCGTATCTTGAACCGTTAGTAAAGAAAATTTGAACAAACCCTCTTATAACACACATAACTCGAGAATAAATCTACTATCTTAGGTCATGTTGACAAAGATAGAGCCATTCTTGATTACCTAAATGCCTATGGAGAGTTACATCTCACCCATCACATGGTAGATTTGACCTTAATCCCACATTTGTCTTCTTACTTAGGAAATCCCATGGTAGATCTTCCCCACAAAAGGAACTCGACATATACGCGGTAGATAATGGAGAAGATTTGGAACTACCTCCACTCCACACTGAGTTTGAAGAAGGTAACACTTCTTTAATCGAGGAAACAATTGATATTAACATCGGAATAGAGGAAGAACCAAAGATCTTGAAAATAGGATCTTCATTAACTCTAGAAGAAATAGAAATACACACTCTAATCCTCAAAGAACATCAAAAGGCTTTTGCATTTAATTTTAAATAAATGATGGGAACTACACCACACATTGCGGTACATAACCTCGTCACCAAATCAGATGCAAAGCTAATTAAACAAAAATAGAGACAAATGAAACCCAAGGTAGCTCTCATGGTGAAGGAAGAAATAATGAAGCTTCTACGGTAGGGTTCATCAAACCGGTTGATTACTCTCGGTGGGTATCTAATATCATCCTGTTCTAAAAAGAATGGGAAGATATGCATCTGTGGAGACTTTTGAGACATTAACAAGGTGTGCCCCAAGGACGAATTCCTATTACCATCCATTCACATCATCATTGATGCAACAATGGATTTGAGATTTTGTCTCTCATGGATGGGTTCTTGGGATATAATCAAATTAGAATATCTAACAAGACCAAGCCAAAACAACGTTTATAACTCCTTGGGAACTTATTGCTATGTTGTTGTATGTCATTTGGTCTCAAGAACACCGGCGCTACATACCAAGTGGGAAATTACATACATATTTCATGATCTCATTCATAAAATCATGGAATCTTATGTAGATGACCTGTTGGCCAAGGCCAAGAAGTATGTAATCACCTGGAAGTGCTTCGCATCATTCTTTCATTTTTGATCGAATACGAGTCACACTAAACCCAAAAATGGTATTTGGTGTGATAGGAGGGAACTCTAGGCTACATTATATCATCATGAGGGATCGATGTAGACCTAGAAAAAATCTAGGTTATTCTTGAGATGATCCCACCATCAGATGACTTTGGCATTAGATCGTTTCTTGGAAAGCTCGGTGTAATCCGAAGATTCATTTCGGACTTAAGTTTTGCTGTACATCCGATCAAAAATTTGTTGAAAAAGGATTGCTGCATTATTTGGACAAAGGAATGCCATGAGGCCTTTGAAGCAGTTAAATGCTTCTTACTATCTCCTCCCACGTTAATGCCACCTAGACCAGATCATCCTTTGATCTTATATTCACGGGCTACGGATGTCTCGCTAGCCTGCATGTTGGCTCAAGAAGATGATGATAAACGAGAACGTGTGGTCTATTTTATCAGCTAAACGTTTCTCAATTATCAAACATGTTATACGCATGTAGAATGAGAATGCCTTGCCATAGTATTTACAACCAAATGCTTAAGACATTACATGCTAAATCAAGAAACAAGGGTCATTGTAAAAATAGACCATTTACGAACTTTCCTCATGCAAGGGTCTTTGTCTAAAAAGGATGGACGCTTTATAACCTTAATGGGTGAATTCAAATTAACTTTTGTAAACCAAAGTCCGTTAAGGGACAAATCATTGCAGATTGGTTAGCCGACAACCCGTTAGATGGAGGCAATTTAGTAGATCTGGATTTTCCTGGATAAATGCATATATTACATCGAAACTAAACCTCCCATCTCGAATTTCCATGGTATACCAATATTATCAATTTTATCATGGACCATACGTATCTAGAAGGTGCTACAATCGCAACAAAGAAGGAGGTTACACATTATCATAGCTAAATACGTTATCATAGAACAAGTGCATTGTTATCCAAAATTCACCCAAGGTAATTTTGATAACATGCATCAAATTATTCAAATCCCCAAGCAAGTAGATTGATTCAAGGCCCAAAATCATGTTTTTGGGGCCCCCTCGGCTTCTTTCTAACTCTCCCATCTAAGAAGAAAACCCAATGAGTTAGAAAAGGTGAAAAAATTGCAAAAAACCAAGCTTGGGGCCGAAAAAATGAAGAAAATCGGCTAATTCCTAGTCCAGGCGGTGCAGGGGCCAGGTTGGGATGTCGGGCGTGAATCAGCCAAAAGATGCCAGAAATCCATGCGCAGATCGGGGATCATGGGGATGTCGGGGCGCGTGGGATGTGAAAAGATGAATCGGCCGAAAGTGGAAAAAATCGCCAAGTTTTGTTATCGAGCACTTGACATTCGACCGTAGGTGCACGCGGGCGCGAACCGGCCGAAAAGTCGAAAGACAGTCCATTTCGGGTAGTTCGGAGATATTTGTCCCAGCAGTCTGGGACAGTTGGGACAAAGGTACGAGGAGGATGCGAACCGGCCGATTCAAATAAACAAGAGACTTTCGTCCAAGACATTTGGGCCAAAAGTACGCGGAGGATGCGAAAAGCCGAAGGAGCCACCAATGAATGGAATCTTGCCACGTGTCTTCGCCTCAAACAAGAACAAGGAAGCACGAATCGACCAAGCAGGGGGATATTTTTGTTTGGGACATCTCGGCCAAAGGTACACGAGGGACACGTGGGACACGAAAAGGCAAGATGGCCGAAAAGAGTCAAGGAGGCCCGAACCAATAAAATAGTGCCACGTGTCCAAGTTTAAAGCCACGAAAGGAATTTTCGGAGGATGAACCCACGAATGAATCGGATCCTCGACACATGTCAACCAAGTGGTAACATGGGAAAAATTCAAATATTTTTTCACCGATCCGTTTTGGCCTTTTTTTTTGCCTAAATCTTCGGATCGCCATAACTTTCGATCCAGAGCTCGATTTTCACGTTCTTTATATCAATGGAAAGATAGTGAAATTCTCTACATGATATCAGGGTCAATCTTGCATTTTGGTTTAGTTGGAAGAGAGAAAATCTAAAAACTCATCCGGCATGTGATAATGGCGTAAATGACGTTTCAACAACCAAATTTAAATGTAAAATACAGTTTGCCGCTTTTGCTTTAGGGTTCTCACCTACCGCCATAATGAGATGAATTAAATGTAAGCTAGAAGTGGTTGGGGTAGATTTGGATTTCCTCTCTCTTCCCTCTCTCATTATTCCTATAAATTGTAAGGAGGGGCTTCTTTCCAACAGGGAACATTCTTGTTTTGACCCTCCCTTCTTCTCTTTGGCAGGCGAATTTGTGGAGTTCAAACCTCCCATTTAAAACTGTAGTGCAACTTTGCCTCTTGGCATTTTTAGTGTATTGTATCAATCTTTGGAGCAAGTAATGCATGTCTCAGTGGATGATTCTCAACCCTCTCTCGTGTTCATTTGCATCCTCCCGATCTTTCATTGCAAATTTTGTTATCTCAGTGCATGATCTTGTATCACATTTGAATGTTCTGTGTTTATTGGCAAGAAAGGTGTTCTTCATTCCTCGGTGTATCACCTTGTTAGCTTAGGTTTATTTTTATGCATCTTTTTACCCTATCTCCTTGGCAAGTTAGATTAGGTTTTGAGTAAACCCTCTACATTTTTTGAGTGCATCTGAACAGAGGAATAGGAACTAGCCTTCTCTGGAGATTCCTTTCTCATTTTTCGAGAAACTTGGAGAAAGGATTCCATGTTGTGCAATCACATTGGATGCTTGTATGATCAAACTAGAAACTTGATCAATATCCGGGGTCTTTGTGAATTCACACTAACATGCTCTATCATAAAGATTTTGATGGAATGCTTCTAAGGTATATTGACACGAAGAATCCAAGAAGATTCTCTACGAATCTCATAGTGGAATATGTGGAGGCCACTTTAGTGGTCACGCCACCACTCACAAAATACATCGAATGAGCTATTTTTGGCCCACTCTCGAACACGACATAGTAGAGTTTTTATACAAATGACATAAATGCCAAGAATTTTCCCACGAGATTCACATGTTGGCACACACTCTACAATGAATCACAACTCCATGGCCCTTTTCTACATGGGGCCTAGATTTGATAGGGAAATTTTCTCCTCGTCAACGGGATGGCCATAACTTCATAATCATGCCTACCCAATGTTATCATCAATCACAAAGACACCCCGTGATTATACAAGTGCATATACTTGAACTCACGGTGTGATTGGATAAAATGGGTACTATCTCCAAGTTGTGGGACTTGTTTATTTGAGATAGACCTCTGAGAAAAGCTGGTTCTTGCTCCTACACTACCCTTACAATCTACTCTAATCCAGGATAAGCTAACTATTCTAATCTAAATTTCCAAGGGACCAGGGAGAGAGAATGCATAAAATGAAAGCCTACACTAAATCGGTGATACACCGTAAAAGGAGGGTGTGAGAGTAGTCTCCAAATGTATGAAATACGAGGTAAAGTGCATGTTAGAAGAGGTGATGACAGCTTCTCCATAATCTAGCAAAATGCATTCACAACAATATTCCAAGCATACACAATGATAATGAATCCCTACAAGAACATAATAATAGACACAATATTCTTGTAGAAAGATTAAAGGGGCAATAAGAATGCAAGGAAACACAAAGCAGGGGAGATACATCCACAAACTTATATTTTTATTGCTTCATGATATCCACAGCTTCAATCTATTACAAGATAAGGGCTTGGATCACCATGAAAGGAGTCCACTACAAGGACTGCAGCACATTGGCTTCACAAAGCAATTTTGACAGAGCTTTGCTACAAAACCACCTCTCTTTACAATGAGCCGAACACTCCAATTTATAGAAAAAATGAGAAGGGAAAGACAAGGGAAAATGTAAATCCCGAAATCTATCCTTCAACCACCATCGCCGTCGAGGCATTAAATGGAGTAAAATGATTATATATTACTTGAAAAAGTCTCCCATATTGTCCCATGTGCTGTAGTAGAGAAAGAATGATGACCATGCCTCTTAATTGCACTCCCAACCACCAAATCAAACACTTTGTTGTGAACCCAGCCACGTTTTCCAAAAATCTCGACAAATTTCTTATTAAATCTAGAATTTCTTGATTTTTGTGCATTGGAATCGGAACCACGATTCCAACGGTACCAATTTTGTGCGATTTCCTTGAGAAATGCAAAAGTTATGGCCTTCTGAGTGTGGGCAGCTATTTTGGGTCTGGCAGGCGTTTTCTGTCATTTGACGGGAATGAGCATTAACTGACTGGAGCCAAATATATTTCTATTAATTAAATATATATACCCTCATAAAAAACAAGAAATCCTATTTTTGGCATAGAGGACGTCGTGCTCGTTCCAGAAAGTCCAATTTTGTGAAAATCGGAGCTCGGAGTCAAAAGTTATGGCCATTTGAAGTTTCACGGGTCAAATGTTGACTTTTGTTCTTTGCCTTCGGCCGCTTCAGCTTTTCATTTCCCTCACATCCTACACGTACCTTTGTCCCGGTTCTCCCGGATGAAAATATCTCCTGCTTCGGTCGATTCAGTTTCCCTTGTTCCTGTTTGCGGCAAAGACACGTGGCGAGATTCCATTCGCTCTCGGCTCTTTCGGCTTTTCGCGTCCTCCGCGTACTTTTGGCCCGGATGTCCCAGTACGAAAGTCCTCTATTTCAGCCGAACCGGCCGGTTCACATCCTCCGCGCACTTTTGTCCCAACTGTCCCGGACTGCCTGGGACAAATTTCTCCGAACCGCCTGAAATGGACTGACTTGCGCCAAACCGGCCGATCCGCGTCTTTCGCGTACCTTTGTCCCAACTGTCCCAACTGCGTGAAAACAACACTTAGTAAATTTTTTCCACTTTTGCTCGGTTCACCTTTTCATGTCCCGCACGTCCCAACGTCCCGGATGCCCCTTTGCTCTGCAGACTGCCTGGCGGCCTTTCGGCCGATTCGCGCCCAGATGTCCCTCATGTCCCGACTGTTGCGAGGACTAGGACTTAGCCATTTTTCATGATTTTTCCTAGCCCAAGCTTGTTTTCTGCAACTTTTTCACATTTTTAAAACTTGCTGGGTTTTCCTCTTGCACAGGAGAGTTAGAAAGAAGCCGAGGGGACCCCAGAAACACAATTTTTTGCCTTGAATCAATATAATTTCTTGGGACTAAAGAATTTGATGCATGTTATCAAAATTACCTTGGGGGTGAATTTTGGATAACAATTTTAAGCGAGTCAATGGGTCATCTACCTCGCTAGATGAAGAATGTACCCCGCTTGTAGCAATCCATTGAGCATGGAGTCTATTTGATAACCTCTCACTGATCTGAAATTTGAAAACTTGTGTCCTCGAGCCATTGAAACATTCGTGAGCTGGTGGTTTTCCGTGGCTGCAATTCTTTTCCGGGGAGCTTGATGAACTACAAACATGCACATACCGGAAGCAATAGGACATGTGCACAAGCACTTAGGGAAATAAAAACTACTCTAACAAAGAGTACAATGTGCATAAGCACTTAAAGGAATGGAAATTCTAAATTAATATTTACAAGGGTGAAAATCTATCTTTCTAGTAGCAACGTTTGAGATAGATCCCATTGACAGAATCTACAATTCTTCACCATCCAACTTAGCCAGTCGGAAAGCATTGCTACCTTTGCATTCAATGATCATGTATGGGCCACTCCAGATGGCATCAAACTTGGAGTGCTTTCCTGGTTTTGCACGATCAACATCCCACTTCAGTACCAAATCTCCAGTTTGCAATATCCTGGCCTTAGCTTTCTTGTCAAAACTCTTTTTGACCAATGCTTTATCCTTTTCTATGGTCTGCATTGCGTGCTCTCTTGTCTCTTCTAATTCCATCAGCTCTGCATACCTGATTTCCATAGGTTCAAACTCAGCTAGTTCCAACTGTTTCATGAGCTCCAACGCTGGCAACTCAAGTGATATAGGTAGAACTGCTTCTTTCCCATACACAAGCTTGTATGGAGAGCTTCCTGTAGACCTCTTGGGTGTGATCCTATCAGCCCATAGGGCTGATTTGAGCTTTGCATGCCAAGTTCTTTGATTTTCATCTAGAGTCCTTCTGATGATTCTTAGTAGGTTCTTGTTTGTAGACTCGGCTTGGCCATTACCTTGAGGGTAATAGTTCGATGAAGTGCTGAGATACACACAATTCTTAACAGCCCATTCAGTGATCTTCGTGCCAAGCAATGCCAATGCATTGTCTGATATGATAGTGGTAGGGGCACAAAACCTCGTGACTATCCCTTCATATAAATCTAAAATATTAGATTCATTTGCCTCCTTGAGTGCCACTTGCTTGACCCACTTGGTAAAATAATCCGTTCTTTGTTAGTATCCACTGTGGCCGACTTGAATTGGGATTGATAACCCCAATGAAGTCCAATCCCCATTGCATGAATGGATGGTTTACTTAAATTGGAAGAAGGGGCAGCGCTGCTAACCTCTCTTTCCCGTTAAGAATGCACATTTCCTGCGTTTATTGACCCATGAGTAGCAATCATTGAACACAGTAGGCCAATAGTAACCAGCTTTCATGATTTTGAGAGCTGTCACTCACGGAGCAAAGTGGCCTCCTGCTTCCCCATCATGGAACTTGTGTAAGATCTTCTCAACTTGACATGTTCCAATGCATCTTAATAGAACACCATGGATGTCTTTCTTGAACAAGATACCATTAATGAGTACATATGGGATAGCTTGTAATCTAAAATATCTCCTCTTTGCCTTGCTCACTTCTGGAGGGAACAAGCCTGTTTGGAGGTAATGCACCAAGTCTTGAGTCCAACATGGAATGAGTGCATCATTAGCTGGTTGTTCTTGATCATTCTGTAGTAGCAAGACAACATCCTCTTCACTTTTTGACTCGTCTGGTTGTTTGGAAGCGAGCTACTCACACAAGCCTTTGCCACGAACTAGCTTGGTCACTTTGATTTCAATATCATATTCCATCACCCGAGTGATCCAACCTTCTCTCTTCTCATTTAAATCCTTGTTTAGGAGGAAGTCCTTGACACCAGCATGAGACACCAGCAGTTGAATCTTATTGTTTGAGACCAAGTGTCTGAACTTCTTCAAACTTCGATGATAGCAAGGACATGCTTTTCAATGAAAGAATAATTTATTTCGTAATCTTCCAAGGTTTGGCTGAAGAATGCTATGGGCTGTTCTGAACCTTCTCTATTCAACTGTGTCAAGATAGCTGAGATTGTGTCTGATCCTCCAAACACATACAACATGAATTCCTTTGAAAAGTCTAGGTTGATAAGAGTTGGAGCTTGTGATATTGCATGCTTGATGTTTTCAAAACTCTCTTTGCCTTCTGCTGTCCATTTGAATGTCATAATCTTCTTCAACATCATTGTTAGAGGCTTCACAAGAGTGGCAAAATCAGGCACAAATCTGTGGACAAAGTTTATCCTTCCTAAGAAGCTTTGAAGAGATTTCTTGTGGTGTGGCAATGGAAGCGTTCGGATGGCTTCAACCCTTTCAGGATCAATTGTTAGCCCTTCCCTAGAGACAATGTGGCCCAACAATTTGCCCTCATGTGCCAAGAATATACATTTCTTTGGATTCAACAACACTCCGAACCTTCTACACCTCTGAAACACTTGTCTGAGGTGAAAGAGATGGTCTGCTACATTCTTTGAGAAGACAGTGATATCATCTAGGTATACCAGCACTATCTTGTTGATTAAGCCTTTGAATGCCATATCCATAGCTCGCTGAAATGTTGCTCCGGCATTTGACAGTCCAAATGGCATCTTCTTGTAAGCATACGTGCCCCATTTTGTAGTGAAGGCCATCTTGAATTGATCTTCTTCTTTCACCATTATCTAATTATAGCCTGAATATCCATCTAGCAATGAAAACCTTTCTGAACCAGCTACAACCTGCAATATTTGTTCCATTGATGGAAGCGGATAATGATCTTTGAGTGATGCTCTATTTAGATCGCGAAAGTCCACACACAATCTTATTTCTCCATTTCTCTTTCTTACTGGCACCAAGTTTGCAACCCAACTTGAGTGTTTGATGGGGAAGATGATATTGGCCTCAATGAGCTTGCTTAACTCTTTTCTCATGAGAGGTTCAATATGAGGATTTACTGGCCTTTGCTTTTGCCTGACAGGCTTGGATTCCAGATCTAGCTCAATAGTATGTTGTGCCAACTTTGGGTTGAAACCTCTTAAATCTTTGTAAGTCCAAGCGAAGACATCTAGGAATTCTTGACAAAGCTAAACAAAATAAGATTTCTCTTGTGGAGTACTTACTTTTCCAATTTGTAATGTCTTGCCTTCATCTACTAAGATAGGTTCTGAATCTTCACCCTTTACTTGAATGTTCGCTTTCTCCTTCCGGAACTGATCATTCGGGTTGAAGATTGACTCTAAGGTTATGAGGCCTTTTGGTAATTTGTTACTTCTCAGCTGCACCACTTGGTCACCATACTACTGCTCCATCTTGTCTTGATTTCTCATGGAGAACTCAGCTTCTTCTTGCAGGAAATTAATAATCTGTTGATCATTCTCAAAGACTTGCCAACTTGTGTTGTTATCTGGAATAGCTGGTCTCACAACCACTTTGATATGAGGCTGAGTTTTCTCACTTTTGATATTTTCTACAATATCAAACGCAACCCCAATTGCTACTAGCTGTCATCAGACTTCATTCCTTTTTATTGGGATGGAATTGATGCTAAAAGCTTCAAAATCTTCAATGAGATCCCATACCCGATTTTTGTAGTTCTTGAATAGATCATTTTTGGTAGCATTTTTTCCTTTGACTTGGTTTACGATCAGCTCACTATCACCAAATACTTGTAAATTCTTGATGCATTTCTTCTTTTCCCAGTGCAGTCCATGAATTAAGGCTTCATACTCAGCTGTGTTGTTTGAACAAGAAAACTGAAATGGAAGGCTGAGTAATACCTTATACCTTGTGGTGAAATGAGCATAGCTCCTCCTCCTGCACCTTGTCTACTCCTTGACCCATCAAAGAACAATTGCCATACTTCATTCTTGTCTTTATGATCTGGCTTGGTGATGCTAGGGAGAGGTTGATTCTCTTCATGTAAACAATAAACTCCTAGCTCAGATTCTTCTATTTCTTGATAAGGATCAAAAGCATGCACCTTGCTTGCCCATTCATCAAGAGTCAAATCTGGGATGCTTCCAACCTTGGTGTCAGCTTCATCAGTGCTTGGATAATCTTCTTGATCAAACACTAAACAGTTGGTATTGATTTGGCTTGGAGTGTAAGGCTCAATGTGAAAGTTTGCGATAGGTTCAGATCTGATTGTGGCCTTAGTTCCATACCTTGTTCTAAACAACATGTGTGACCAATCCACCGAAAGATAGCCTCCAATTTTAGCAGTGAAGTCTCTTGACAAGCACAATGCAAAGAGTGGTGGCAGGTCTATGACTGACACATCTTGTAACACTATTACGTTGGGACATGCGTGCAGTGTGAGGCTCAAACCTTTGATTACTCCAACTGTTGTCACTGTTGTCCCATCTAATTGCACTACACCCTTGGAGATGACTTCATATTGAAGCCCTAGCTGATCAACTATTTGCTTGGGCATCACTGAGCTACTTGCTCCAGAGTCAATCATGCAATTATGTACCAACTTGTCTCCTATGATCAATGAAACATAAAATGGAGGGGGCTTCAACATTTTACCTTGCTGTCCTCCATGATTTCCTTCAGGCTGGGCAGCATTTGTGAGTACTTGTTGACACTAAAATTTTCCTCCGTAATTTCTATTTCATTAATGTATGTATTAGGAATATGATGTTGTTAAGTACAATTAGTAGTAGCTGTCTGATAGAAGATAACGGCACCATCAGTACGGTGCCGCCAATAATGTGGAGTATGGTAACAGTCAAAGTACAATAGGAATGTTGTAAAAAGTAAATATTTGTCGCAAGTGGTCCGGTAATGTTAAAATGTCAAAGTTTGGGTAATTAGAGAAGTAGGGTCTATGTGATTAGGAATTAGAAATATTATATTGGTAATAAGGACAAGGAGTGAGGTCATAAATATTTTGTGTATTTTATTTGTAAAAGTCTAAAAATGTGGAATCCATGTAAAATGATAAGGTTTATCTTATCTTAGAAGATAAGCTTACATGTACAGATAAGAGTTAAGGTATGGAATATGATTCGTCAGAGTGGATTTCTTATCCTATCTTAGAGATAAGATGGATAATCCTGGAAGTTCTATAAATAGAGAGGCTACCCCCCTCATTTAGCATAGAAGGAAGTAGTGAGAAATATTGTAGGAAGTGTGCGAAGGAAGCCATCAGTTTAAAGGTGTGTTGAAGAAGCCATTAAGAGGTGTAATTGTAAAGTTTCTCCCATAGTCTTGGTGAAAGTCAAGTGAAGTCAATAACACTTGAAATACCTCATGGGTGAGATTGTAACAATTTCATGTTAATATTATAATTTACTTTGATATTTCAGATTTGTCATCATTCCGTCTTATCATAGTCGATGGTATTTTTGTGTTATGTTGTTGTTTTGTTTCCATATTACATCCACCAAATTAAAGGTCATGCATTAGTAAATAATCATAACACGAGGAGTTCCCGGTGAAGAATTATCATAGTGCCGGATTGGTGATGACATTTTGGTTCCGTTGCCGACCATTCCTCGTTGGTGGATTTTCTGGAGAGATATTCCCACTTAGTCAAAAATCAATTAGAGGGTAACCTTGTTTTTACTGTGCATAGTAGTTACCATGGTAAAGTCATTTTTTCCATGAATAGTAGTTACCATGGTAAAGTCATTTTTGTTGGAATAGTATTTACCGCAGTAAAGTCACTTTTTACCGTGAATAGTATTTACCGCAGTGTAACTTCACTTTTTACTGTGAATAGTGTTTACCATAGTAAAGTCAGTTTTTACTGCAGTAAGTCAATTTTACCATAGTTTACCGTGGTCATTTCTATTTTACTTGTAGAAAGGTGTAAAGTCACTTTCTAGTATAGTGATTCCAATTATTTGTACACATAAGTCTTGTTGATTGTACTTGTGAGTTGGTATTTCATGGTGGTTACTTTTGAAAATGGGAAAGATTCTGTTTTTTCAGCTCAATCTAATGAAGATGCTTCTTCTTTCATTCAAGAGTTTAAGCGATCTTGTATTTGTAATGGCCTTATAAGAAGGGAACAATGGACCGAATATTTTCCCCGCCTTTTTGGATGGTTCAAGACTTAGGTGGTTTGAAACACTAGGTGATAATGTGAAAAATTCATGGGATTTATTAACTGAAAGTTTTCTTGAAGAATTTGGTGAACAACAAAAATATGCAGATCTCATGATCGAGATCACAAAGCTATCCCAAGGAGAGAAGGAGAAGATAAGGGATTATCATGCTTGTGTTCTAGAGCTAAGGAGGAAGCTCGATGCCTAGATCCAGAAGGAAGGACTAGCGGATGGGTTGATGAATGGCGTGGATAATCTCCTCTGTAAGCACTTCATTCTTGGGATGAAGCCAGAGATCAGACAACGAGTGAAGTATGACCGCCAACTACCATTGAACAAGCAAAGGAGATTGCGAAGAAGGCAAGAAGAAATCATGGAAGAGGAGCCCAAAGAAATTGTTGCTAAAGTAGAGCCTACACCAAAGACCTTTGGTCCGTAATCCACAACCACTCCCAAAGTGAGTAAAAATATTTCTCCTAGTACATCTACCGAGTATGAAGATCTGCTCAAAAAGATGGGTCGAGCTTAACTATTAATCTTCTTCAAGGAAAGGAATTTAGTTCTTAGGAGGAGATAGAGGTCCAAAAAGAAATATTTCTGAAGTTGTTTGTTATGGTTATTATAAAAGGGTCATTATAAGTATAATTGTCCAGATAGAGCTTCTACATCGGGTAAAGGAGATAATGATAAAGGAAAAGCACCTGTGAATTCTTTTGATGTAGTAGATAAGAGCAGAAATAATGAAGTAGATGTGTTTGTAACAAAAAGAAAGAAAGAAAAAGATAATCAAGATGAAAATGATCCTAAGAAGATGAAAGAAGAAACTAGTAAGAAAATGATCCTAAGAAGATTTTCTGATTTCACAGAGGCAAGGACCATACTCCATCTTGGAAGATCTGTCCAAAAGGCATGCAAATATTACATATGGTCAACTCTTGGCTATGTCTTCTGAGAAGAGGTGGGAGTTGCGAGGTGGACTCAATGCTCGAAGAAGGAAGGAGGTTGAGGTCCCTGTTTTGGAGGCAGAGGAAGATCCCTATGCTCCACAAGCTGAGGTATTATGTAATGGTATTTCAATTCATGATGTTTTAGTTGATGGAGGTGCTGCAGTTAATGTAATGACCGAGTCTGTAATGAATATGTTGGGTTTAAAAATTGATCGCCCTTCAACACTTATGTTAAGGTCATTAAATAAAGGAAAAACTAAACCAGAAGGTGTAGTTTCAAATGTGGCAATATCTGTTATTTGTGTGGTATGTGTGGTAGAATTTCAGGTGATGAAAAATGGTACTGTTGTGTACCCAATGCTGCTGGGAAGACCATGGCTAAGGAGAGTGCATGCAAGAAACTACTGGAATGAAGGTTTCATGACACTTGGACGTGGTAGAGAGAGGGTGAAGATAAATGTGATCCCTCGACATCATAAGGTAGAACCTGTGGATTCAAGTGATGAAACTAATGATTGGACATCCTCTGATTACTCTAGTACTAGTGAAGTGGACACTGAAGATGAAGAAAGTGAGGTGGATGTTTCAATCATGGATATCCTTCCAGTCACACCAACTCATTACCCCATAAAATTATCTGAAGAAGAAGTTGATGATCGTCTCCAACAAATAAAGATTGGTGATGTTATGATGGAGAGTGAGAAGGAATCCTACCTCCAGCTCTTTCGAAGGTACATACACCTATTCACTTTTGATTACAACGAACTCCATCAAGTAAGTTGGATAGAACATTGTATTGAGCTAGTAGATGGTGCTAAGCCCATAAAGCAAATGCCATATAGAATGAATCCTAATTTTTCCAAGACTCGTATAAGAAGAAATATATCGAGTTGATTGATGCAGGATTCATATTTTTGTGGAGAATTCGAATGGGTTTCTCCCATTGTGATTTTAATAAAAAAGAATGGGAAGCTACGCATTTTTGTTGATTACAGGAAGCTCAATAAGGAAACAAAGAAGGATCATTACCCTCTTCCATTTTCAGATCAGATCTTGGATGAAGTAGCTGGCCAGGAGTGCTATAGTTTTGCTGATGGATATAGCGCGGCTCTGACCAAGTTCGTATAGCAGAGAAAGATCAGTTGAAGACCACATTCACCACTCCTTGGGGAACGTTTGCTTATAGAGTTATGCCTTTTGGGTTGTGTAATGCTCCAACAACATTCCAACATTTGATGAATAGGGTGTTCGAACCCTACATTGGGACCTTCATCAGAGTATTTTTGGATGATTTTTACATCTATGGGAGCAAGTTGGACCACTTGCACTAGATGGAAACAACATTTCAAAGGTTAGATGAAGCACAAGCCTCACTAAACCCTACAAAGTGTGTCTTTGGATGTTCTAAAGGCGTTTTGTTAGGGCATGTTGTATCCAGAGATGGTATTAGTACTGATCCTGATAAAGTTTCAAAAATCAAAGATTTACCATTTCCTATGAATAGAAGTAAGTTGAGATCATTTTTAGGCCATGTGGGTTACTATAGAAGGTTCATCAAGAATTTCTCAAAGATTGCACAGCCACTAACCCAGTTCTTGAAGAAGGATGTTACTTATGAACCAAGAAATAAGGCGCATGAAGCTTTTGGACAACTGAAGGAAGCCCTAGTGTCTTCACCTGTTTTGAAGAATCCAGATTGGAGCAAGCCATTCATTGTGTACACTGATGCCTCAGATGCAGCACTAGGAAGTAATTTGAGCCAAAAGGATGAAAATGGGAATGAACATCCAATTTACTTTGGGAGCAGACAAATGAGCAGTGCTGAGGTAAATTATACATGTAATCGAAAAGAGGCTCGGCTATCATTTTTGTTTGTAAAGAAGTTTAGAAATTACTTGCTAGGGAAAAAATTTCTAGTTGTAACAAATCATGAGGCTCTAAAATATATTAAATAATCCTAACCGATCAAGGAGGATAACAAGATGGATAATTTTGCTACAAGAGTTTGAATTTGATATTATAGATAGGCCGGGAAGAAGCATGTCAATGCAGATGCACTCTCTTGAGCCTATGATGTTTTAGGATCATCTTGTGATGATGTTGATTTCCCAATGCAACATTGTTATCCTTGACACAATCCCTAGTGAATACATAGATATTTGGAATTATCTCGAATGAATTCAAGTTTCTGATGGTGCCAATGCAAAGACTAAGAGAAAGATTACTCAAGCCGATCGTCCATATTCTATTCTGCATGGAGTATTATTTCGAATAGAACCTGATGGATAGTACAAGAGGGCAGTTGGACGTGATCAAGGGAAGGAATTGCTAGAAGAATTCCACAATGGTACATGTGGAGGGCACTTCTCTAGACAACTTTACAAAGCAGAAGGATCTTGGATGCGAGTTATCACTTTGCCCACTCTTTTTAAAGATTGTTATAATTATTGTAAGACATGTGATATTTATCGAACACATGGTAACCGTAAGACTTCATCAGCTCCATTATGTCCTATTCTTCCCCTTGCTCCCTTTGAAAAGTGGGGAATAGACATTGTAGGTCCACTTCTAACTACATCACGCCAAAATAAGTAAATTGTAGTTGCCACAGATTATTTAACCAAGTGGGTTGAAGCTAGACCATTGAAAACAGCTTCCATGGATGAAGTGGCAAGGTTCATGTATGAACGCATTGTCACCAGATTTGGTTGCCCATTAGAAATTGTAACAGATCAAGGAAGCCACTTCATTAATGAGGTGGTAGAAGCCCTAGTCAATAAGTTTTCTATTAAGCACAGGAAGGCAACAACATACAAGCCAAGCACAAATGGACAGGTGGAATGAACAAATTTTGTGTTGTGTCAAATTCTAGCAAAAGATGCAGCCTTGCAAGTACATAAATGGGATAAAAGGATTCATGCAGCATTGTGGGCATATAGGGCAACATCAAAGTCAGCAACAGGATACTCCCCATTTCAGTTGGCCTATGGCATTGATCCAGTTCTTCCTATTGAGTTTGATATTCCCACTGTGAGAGTCATGAAAAATGAAAGGATGGATGAAAGTGATTCAGTAAAAGAAAGGTTGGTACATCTTCATTTGCGAGAGAAATGAGAGAAATAGCAAAGGATACAAGCCATAAGAAGAAAATGAAGTAGAAGGAATACTTTGATCAAAAGATCTGATGGTCTCCATTTCATGTGAATGACTTGGTTCTAGTATATGATTCTAGATACAAAAAAAGAAGACAGAGAAAATTTCTTCCAAAATGGATGGGGCCCTACAAAATAGTAGGCATGTGCATGAAAATGGTACGTACTGCAACCGGAGGAATTGGATAGCACTCCCATTACCAAATGGGTTAACCATGACAAGTTGAAGATTTTCTAAGCACCGAATAGTCTACTCAGGACGGAGTAGAAGCTAGAAGGGGAAGATGTCGACACTAAAATTTTCCTCCGTAATTTCTATTTCATTAATGTATGTATTAGGAATATGATGTTGTTAAGTATAATTAGTAGTAGCATCGATAGAAGATAACGGCACCGTCGATGCGGTGCCGCAATAATGTGGAGTACGATAACAGTCAAAAGTACAATAGGAATGTTGTAAAAGTAAATATTTGTCGTAAGTGGTCCGGTAATGTTAAAATGTCAAAGTTTGGGTAATTAGAGAAGTAGGGTCTACGTGATTAGGAATTAGAAATATTAGATTGGTAATAAGGACAAGGAGTGAGGTCATAAATATTTTATGTATTTTATTTGTAAAAAGTCTAAAAATGTGGAACCCATGTAAAATGATAAGGTTTATCTTATCTTAGAAGATAAGCTTACATGTACAGATAAGAGTTAAGGTATGGAATATGATTCGTCGAGTGGATTTCTTATCCTATCTTAGAGATAAGATGGATAATCCTAGAATTTCTATAAATAGAGAGGCTACCCCCTCATTTACCATAAAAGGAAGTAGTGAGAAATATTGTAGGAAGTGTGCGAAGGAAGCCATTAGTTTAAAGGTGTGTTGAAGAAGCCATTAAGATGTGTAATTGTAAAGTTTCTCCCATAGTCTTGGTGAAAGGCAAGTGAAGTCAATAACACTTGAAGTACCTCATGGGTGAGATTGTAACAATTTCATGTTAATATTATAATTTACTTTGATATTTCAGATTTGTCATCATTCCTTCTTATCATAGTCGATGGTATTTTTGTGTTATGTTGTTGTTTTGTTTCTAGATTACATCCACCAAACTAAAGGCTGTGCATTAGTAAATAATCATAGCACGAGGAGTTCCCTGAAGAAGAATTATCATAGTGCCGGATTGGTGATGATAGTACCTTCTCTTGCATTTAGACCTTTTGATTAGAAGTTGACCAGTCCTTCATGGCAAAGCTTGTAGCAAATCTCTTTGTCTGGGATAGATAGTGATTCCCATATTGATATGTTTAAATTTGTCTTCTTCATCTGATCAATGATACTGAATGGAGATGAAGTATCCCTCTGCTGTCCCTTGGCCTGCACATTCATTCCTTGCAAATGAGTAGTAGCAGCTAGCATCTGAGTTGGTTTAGGAGCTGGTTTGGATGCTCCTTGCATGTTTGGAACTACAGTTTGTTTGCACAAATGAAGCTTGTGGAGTGGTAGAAGGTTGTGGATTACTCGAAGCCAATGGTTCTTCTTCACCCAAATTTCTCCTCTTTGACCTTGTGTTGGCTGCAACACTTTGAGAGGGTATTTGATTCATACCACATAAATCTTCAGCCTGCCAATTGACAAGAGTAGTTTCGTTTGGAGATGTTCCTTGCTTTGAGGTGCTCTTTCTTTGCTTATCTTCTTTGTGGCTAGACTCTTGCGACCCAACAATGGTTTGCACCATAAGAGCCTGGTTTAATGCACCGTTAAAGCACGTTGATTGGTTATGTGGCTGACTACACGGGAAACACCAATCATATTCTTAGGCCATGTTATTTGGGACTGGCACTAATGCTTTAGAAGCAGATACGACATTAGGGTTATAGGGCTGAAGTGGTCTATTAGCGGGAGGCCTTACTTGGCTTTGATTTTGATTTGCAGCCTAAGTTTGTGACCTATTTTGTTGGTATGGGGGCCTAGCCTGGTACTGCTCTTGAGGCTGATACGGTCTAGCACTTTGAGCTTGCTGTCTTTTGATAGTAACTAGCTCATTTCTCAAATTTTGCAATTGTTTCATGACCTCTTGGAGTTCATTTGAAACACTAGAGGATGAAGTAGAAGTCTCATTTGAACTTTGATTTCTAGGGGTGGGAATAGGAGCCAAAGTGGGTGCTTGACTAGTGCTTGGATTTTCTAAGTTTGGATACAAGGGCATGGGAGGCCTAGGAGCCAGTTTACCAGCTTGAATAAGACAGTTTTCGGCTCTAATGGCAATGCTATAAGCAACATGTAAGGTTGTGCCTCCCATAGATTGAATTAACATAGAAATATTAGAATTCAAAGCTTTAAGGTAATATAGAAAAGCACCTTCTGTTGTTGGCCTGACTGCCAATGGAATCCTATCCCAAGACCTTTGAAATCTGAAGTTGAAGTCAGTCAGCTACTCATTGGGGGCTCTCTTGATAGTTGTCAATTGTTCTAGCAGAGACAAATTGTCTCCCTTTTCCCCAAACTGCTCATGGAGAACTATGCATAACTGATTCCAATTTGTGATAGAACCAGCTTCAAGGCTCCTAAACCATTGCAATGCCTTCCCTTTGAACGAAGATGCCAACAATTTGACAGCCACATCCATTTCATTTATCTCATGGATTACACAGATGTTAGCAATGTCTTTGACATGATCACCAGGAGTGGTATGATTTTCTCTAGTGAAAAATGGAATGTTCTTCATATTTGCAATTGAACTGGATTACTGTGCATTGAGGGCAAGTGGACTGCTTTGCCGGTGACATTGACAAAGGGATTTAGTGGTTGTGCCATTCGATTGGCCTAAGAACCCTTGTTGATGTGAGAAAGGGTCTACTAGGTGGAGGTGTAGAAAAAGTTCTATTAGGTGGAGACGCAGATCTTTGAGCTCTTCTTCCCCTTCTTTCTCTACACGGAGATAGTTGTAGATAAACAAACAATCCTTCCAACCTAGTTCTTGACTTTGTCTATATTCTTCTCATAAATTTGCCAGGCTTGGACCGTAAAAGCCAGCGGATTATGCCTCTTTTGGAGTCTCCAGATGTGCTATTTTAAAGCTCCTTCAAAGTGGAACTCACAACAAGTGCACATCAATCTTGTTGCAATGAAAGTAAAGACCTCTAAGGTCCCACCGGCATGTGCAGAATGTTATCACCGAATCACACGGCACCCATGTGATTATACAAGTGCATATACTTGAACTTACGGTGTGATTGGATAACATGGGTACTATCTCCAAGTTGTGGGACTTGATTATTTGAGATAGACCTCCAGAGAAAGTCTGGTTCTTGCTCCTAAACTACCTACCACAATCTACTCTAATGCGGGATAAGCTAACTATTCTAATCTAAATTTCCAGGGACCAGGGAGAGAGAATGCATAAAATGAAATCCTACACTAAAGCGGTGATACACCGGTAAAGGAGGGTGTGAGTAGTCTCCAAATGTATGAAATACAGAGGTAAAGTGCACGCTAGAAGAGGTGATGACAGTTCTCCATAATCTAGCAAAATACATTCACAACATATTCCAAGCATACACAAGGATAATGAATCCCTACAAGAACATAATAATAGACACAATATTCTTGTAGAAAGATTAAAGGGGCAAGAAGAATGCAAGGAAACACAAAGAGGGAAGATACATCCACAAACTTATATTTTTATTGCTTCATGATATCCACAGGTTCAATCTATTACAAGATAAGGGCTTGGATCACCATGCAAGGAATCCACTACAAGGACCTACAGCACATTGGCTTCACAAAGCAATTTTGATAGAGCTTTGCTACAAAAACTACCTCTCTTTCAATGAGCCCAACACTCCAATTTATAGAAAAAATGAGAAGGGAAAGAGAAGGGAAAATGGAAATCCCGAAATCTATCCTTCAACCACCTGTAAGAGGAATTAAATGGAGTAAAATGATTATATATTACTTGAAAAAGGCTCCCCATACTGTCCCATGTGCTGCAACAGAGAAAGAATGATGACCATGCCTCTTAATTGCACTCCCAACCACCAAATGAAACACTGTTATGAACCCAGCCACGTTTTCTAAAAAATCTCGACCAATTTCTCATCAAATCTAGAATTTCTTGATTTTTGTGCATTGGGATCGGAGCCACGATTCCAACGGTACCAATTTTGTGTGATTTTGTTGAGAAATGCAAAAGTTATGGCCTTCTGAGTGTGGGCAGCTATTTTGGGTCTAGCAGGCGTTTTTTGTCATTTGACGGGAATGAGCATTAACTGACTGGAGCCGAATATATTTCTCTTAATTAAATATATCTACCCTCATCAAAAATAATAAATCCTATTTTTTGGCGTAGAGGATGTCGTGCTCGTTCCAGAAAGTCCAATTTTGTGAAAATCGGAGCTCGGAGTCAAAAGTTATGGCCGTTTGAAGTTTCACGGGTCAAACGTTGACTTTTGTTCTTTGCCTTCAGCCGCTTCAGCTTTTCGCATCCCTCACGTCCCGCGCGTACCTTTGTCCCGGTATCCTGGATGAAAATCTCCTGCTTCGGCCGATTCGGGCTCCCTTGTTCCTATTTGCGGCAAAGACACGTGGCGAGATTCCATTCGCTCTCGGCTCTTTCGGCTTTTCGCGTCCTCCGCGTACTTTTGGCCCGGATGTCCCAGTACGAAAGTCCTCTATTTTGGCCGAACCGGCCAGTTCATGTCCTCCACGCACTTTTGTCCCAACTGTCCCAGACTACCTGGGACAAATTTCTCCGAACCGCCCGAAATGGACTGACTTGCGCCAAACCGGCCGATCCGCGTCTTTCGCGTACCTTTGTCCCAACTGTCCCAACTGCGTGAAAATAGCACTTAGTCGATTTTTTCCACTTTTCGGCTGGTTCGCCTTTTCGTGTCCCACGCGTCCCAACGTCCCGGATGCCCCTTTGCTCTGCAGACTACCTGGCGGCCTTTCGGCCGATTCGCGCCCAGATGTCCCTCATGTCCCGACTGTTGCGAGGACTAGGACTTAGCCATTTTTCATGATTTTTCCTGGCCCAAGCTTGTTTTCTGCAACTTTTTCACATTTTTAAAACTTGCTGGGTTTTCCTCTTGGACAGGAGAGTTAGAAAGAAGCCGAGGGGACCCCAGAAACATGATTTTTTGCCTTGAATCAATATAATTGCTTGGGACTAAAGAATTTGATGCATGTTATCAAAATTACCTTGAGGGGTGAATTTTGGATAACACCAAATATTTTACCAAATGGTTAGAGGCTATGCCTCTTACCACTATACTAGGTTTTGTGAACACCAAGTTCATTTTGAACCAAATCATTATTTTAGATAAGGATACATCCTTTAAGAATGACGAGGTGTATGAGCTATGTAGTAAATTTAAAATAATCCATCATACGGCCTCCCTATATTACCCTCAAGCCAACAGGCGGTGAAGTAACAAACAAGACGTTGAAAGCTATTCTACTCAAAACAGTAAAAGAAAACAAATGAGATTGGCATTTAAAGTTATATCCAGCCTTGTGGACCCACCAAACCTCAATAAGAACACCAATAGGAGCAACTCCTTTCTCATTGGTATTAAGAGCGGCAGTTCTCCCACTTGATGTTGAAATACCCAGTCTTCGCATCTCACTACAAGGGATTCTGGATGAGGAATCTTATAGAGAGGCACGCCTCTCCCAACTAGAAATCCTAGATGAGGCTAGGTTAAATGCTGAACAACGGCATAGAGTCTATGCTGACCGGATGTGCGGCAGTATAACAAAAAGGTCTATGAGTGAGAAATGTATGAAGGAGATCTAGTTTTAAGACTAGACAGCTGGATCGATAAGAATACCGGTGAAGGAAGAAATTTCTGGCCCAAGTGGTTGGGCCCATATCGAGTCATGAAGGACTACGGAAATGGTGCATATCTCTTGTGCATACTAGAAGGTGAGGAATTTGGTGAAACTGTCAATTCCTTGCACCTTAAACGGTTTTATGCATGAAGCATCGGCACTATTTGTATAATTATGTCTACATTGCATCTTCATTTAGATAGGTTCATTTCTTCACTCATTTCATTAAATTTGATGATCAAGGGACTTATTCTTAAGCAATTCATTACAAACTTCTAATGGTATTGGTAGAAGCATTCAAATCATACTTCTTCATTTTCATAACATCATCAACATTTGTTTGAGAATCACGTCATTAATTAAAGCTAGATATGACAAAGTCTTAACGGTAGCCATACGAAGGCCCGCATGCTTGTTCTCACTTTTGTTTCTTCATAGGATAGGTTTCGTGCCTATGGTCTATTCTAGAAGCTTCAAGGTGTCACATCTATCCCGCATATAGATCTCTTTGGAAATAAGAACATACCGACATTTTTCTCAAATAAATAAGTTGATTAATAGATAAAACATAAAATTTTACTTTTACACATTTCCTTTCCCTACCAACCTTTGGTGATGTGCTTACGTCTCTTCTGGTGACGTAGGATTAGGAAAGAATGGGAATGCACTTACTCACACATGTACCTTGTCCATGGTGATAAGACCATGCTTCTTACTAGTAGTATGGGGCAAGGTGTAGGGGTCCTCTTGACATGAACGTTGAAGGTCATAACAAAATAGTTCAAATAAACCTTTGAAATCTTGAGTAAAAAACAAATGAATCGGATGTCCAAAATTCCAAGAGAGTTCAAAAACCTTGAAAACCAGATTTTGTCAACCAAGTGGCCATCTACGAGATCTAAGTCTAGATAAACTGTAAAGCAATTCACATTCTAAACTATGGAGTCACTAATGGAACAACTACATATTTGCACACAAAGACGAACCCGAATATATTATTAATTCTCTATATCTTCAATCGAACTCCATTACACATATATAGGAGAGGATTCCCTATTATTATGGAACCACTCAATCCTATAATATCTCCTATTTAGTTGTGATTGTTACTCCCGTAACAATACACAACTCAAATCATATGAGTTGTTAAAACAACTCCAACCAATATATTATTGTTAATATAACAATAATATAATTACTAACATTTGTATTTAATGAATACATAAATAATGTAAACATTAATATTTAATTTCCTAACATTCCCCCCCTTAATGTTTACATGGTAACAAAAGAACTTTCACACTTCCTTTGCAGCCTGCCGCCTCTGCACGCTCATGATCTTGGCACACACTTGAACTGAAGGTAGAAGAAGGAACACATCAACTTCTTATCGACCAAGCACATCGTCAGAACACATCTGACCGACGAGGATGGGAACACGCTCAGGAATCATCTGCTTATCAACCAGTCACTCTAGGGAACACATCTGACCTAGCAGTGTGGGAACTCAAGCAGGAACACATCTGAACAACCTTCAATGGTTTTCAAGAGGCTAACCACAAACCTAGGTACGAACAGGAACACATCTGACTGTTCTACCTCATCAAGCCTCATGATGCTACGTTTCACTGTGTTATTTGTTCTGTACTATGTTTTTTGCATTTGGGGAAATAGGAAAAGCCACATACTCAACTGAAAAACTGAAAATGGAACATTGGATCATGCTGATCATGTTCCCCCCTCAATGTGAACATTTCACTTATTCAACACACAACAGAACTCTGAAAAAGAATCACACCAAGCTGAAATTCACACCACACAACTGAATCTGGAACACTGCAAAACTCAAAAACAAGTACTCACACTGCACACCTATGACACCAAATCATTCTCATGCGGCCCGTGGTCGTTGGTGACGAGAGGTCGTTGTCTGACCTCTAGCCTCCTGGTGCCTCCATCCTCCATTCTCATGCTGCTAGTTCAGCCGGATGTGATCATGAAGCTCAGTTTCCACATTGAGAGTATTCTTTTCTTCCTTCCCGCAATGTGAAATACTTTATTTCCAGACGTCGGGTAACACCGAAAATGCATCTGTGAGGCAAATTTTTTTATTTTCCAATAATTTTGTCATTGACTCTTGACACCACCTAAAATCACCTATTTGACATGACTTTGACAAAACATCAAGGACTACATAACAAAAGATGACTTTACAATTTGACTAACCATATGACACAAAATAAAAATGAAACAATAGACTCAACTAAAGAATCGACTATGAGATAATAAAATACTCACGATGACTTATATAGCTTACAAGCAACAAAATGACAATGGCAACGAAAATTTTTCTTTTCCTTGACTCTAATAAAACAATACTTGACTCTAACTTTTACAAGAGTTTTAATGACCAATCATTAATAAATAGCAATTTATTCACAATGCATTTACTCATACTTTCATTATAAATTCCACATAGACCGTAAGATTTTGACACTCTAAATTATACATATATTTGACTTGAATCAACATTAAAAACTAAACAAAAACATACTAATAATGCGGGAAACTGTAGCACGGCATGCTTGATATCAATATGATTACAAGTCTTCGTATGATAACCTGTTGAACTCTTCAAACTGCCTTCACATTCAGGCTTAAAGACCAATGGAAAACGAAATACTAATTGTTGTGGACCATCTTAATAGAATCAATATACGTATTAGGTTTTTCTCTTCCACTAATCGATCAGAACCATTGCAATCTACAACAGGTTTAGTGTCAGAACGATTGACCAGTCTCTAGACACCTCCACGCCTAATACTAACTTCTATTAACAAATCTGGCTTATTCAAAAATACCGTGGGTACCAATATAAAAGCAATACTGTGCATTCGGAACCGAGCTCATACTCGTCATTGCAACATGTAGGGACGAGTCACTATACAGTGGAAGGGATCAATGTGGAGATCTGTGGATGCTGAGATAGGGTTCGACCCAAACAATGTGGTTGAGTTAGGCCAAAATGAAATTCTTTGAAGAGATAATGCAATGTGTGGCCAAGATGCACAAAAACACAAATTTCTACGCTTATCTGTAAAATGATACCGCACAAACTGTCAAAGGTATACATGGGTATCTACCAATTGCGCAGAGAATCTCTCGACATGCACACAGGTGATGAATCAAGCCAAATGAAGCCGCATGCATAAAAATGTTGAATCCACATAATGCCAACTATAAGTTTCAAATATTAAAACTATACTTGCACAGGAGTCTATCTGTAGATATAGTCGATTGGTCTTTGATCTGCAATATTGAAATCCATAAGGATTATGCACCACCTGATAGGTCTGTAACTCCCCTATATTTATTTTTCATTCTTCCATTATAACCAAACCGCTCTGATGCCAAATAATGGAACAACTACATATTTGCACAGTACGAACCCAGAATATATTATTAATTCTCTATATCTTCAATCAAACTCCATTACACATATATAGGAGAGGATTCCCTATTATTATGGAACCACTCAATCCTATAATATCTCCTATTTAGTTGTGATTGTTACTCCCGTAACAATACACAACTCAAATCATATGAGTTGTTAAAACAACTCCAACCAATATATTATTGTTAATATAACAATAATATAATTACTAACATTTGTATTTAATGAATACATAAATAATGTAAACATTAATATTAATTTCCTAATAGTCACTTGAGTAGGGTAGGTTTGTAGTGTCCTAATTTGGTTCCACCAACTCTTTGTCTATCTCCCATCATTACCATTTCAACACACCTCATATCTTGTGCCCTTTCTAGCTCTCGGTGGTGAGCCCTCGCATCTTACTAGTTGCATGGAGTTAGGAGTGGGGCAAGTGCATCTACTCATCATATCAATTTATCATCACATTTTGTCAAAACAAATATGAAGTACCAGAAAATTGCTTATAGAAACTAAAGTTCAAGATCACATTGTGTCTACATTATCATACATCAGCATCACAAAATACAAAAAGAAAGAAAGCATTTGTGTCATTTGTTCTCCATTGCATACATTCTGAAAAGCATATAAAAATAAGAATTCTAATAAGCATCTAATATACATGTGGAAATAAATCACAAAATCCTAGACACCAAGAGTCTGGTCCAAAAAGAAGTATATATATATATAATCAAGTTTTATGTATAATGCCATCATGCGCTAGGCATGGTCAAAATGCTCAATGAGCCCAGAAAATACAAAATGATCATATAAACAATCTAACAAGAGTCACTACAAAAAGAGCCAAGTGGCCTCTCAACCCCTATGAGATCCCTCCGAAGGTGCACGACCACGTCTAGGACTCCAGCTCGTCGGTGCTCTAAGTGCACTAAAGGCTCACGGTCCCGAACAGTGGCTGTAGCCTCGCTATGAGAGTGGCTCCTCATCAGGTGCTCTGCAGTCCTATACCCAGCTAACTCGGTATGGAGGGAAGTCACCATCTTGGCCATGTGCCAGACAGGGGAAAAGACATCACTATGCCTACCAGCTGCTGAAGGCTCCCCCGCATCCACCGATAACTCGGCGCGAGTCTTCTCCATGGGGAGCATCAGGGTATCAGTACATACCCAATGAATCAAGTCTCGCCACTCATCAACAGTCTCTACAAACAAAGAAGAAGAAAAATTAGAAATAATCAAAAGATAAAAACAAAAATGAACAAAAGGAGAGATAGTAACTAAGGCAATCCTAGCTAAAAACAAATATTAAAAGAAGAGTGATAACTCACTTGGATCTCTGGGCCTCCAAGAGGGATCCCTAGGATTAGCACCTGCCATAGATGCTACCACTGACTGATCTCCTCCACTTGCATCTGGGGCAACATAGCATCCTACTATGGACTCATCCTCTCTGCCTAGGTCCTGAGAGGGAAACTCCTCTAAGACTAGAGTCACCCTCTCTGCACTCTACTCTGCCCTCTCAGCCTGTAAGATCTCCTGAGTGTCATGCCACTTGGGATCGCTATCCTCCTCTCCACCCGACTCGCTGACCTCCATGTCCTTAGTCTCCTCCTCTGTCTCTCCCCCTATGAACTCCTCAGACTCGGAGTCTATATCAATAGGGTCATCACTGCTATAGGCAGGACCAACGAAAATCTAAAGTAAAGGTTCCTGAGGAGCACCGAATCTCTCTTGGGCATGTACCACCCACCTAGCTGCAATAGGGACGCTAGGAGTAAAAATGAGTCAAACCCGGCCTCTAGGACCTCCCCTGGCCTCCCGAATTGATCTGAACACTAGTACCACTAGGGGAAGCATACCAACATAGGCAATGCCAAACTGTTGAGGCACTCGATCAAAAGGGTGTGTCTCTACCTTCCCCGTCCTATCCACAAGTTGCCCTGTAGTAGAGAAGAAAATCAAAGTGAGGGTCTCCTTGCCCAATAACCTTACCATGGCCTGATAATGTGTGGTCTCCATATCATCGGTAGTCGAAAGGCAACTAGGCGGTGGGGTGCTCTAAGCACCCACATCTCTTTCCATCTTGTTTCCCTCATTGCTCCAAGATCCACCACCTCTACACTTCTCCCATAGGGGATGATACACTTATAGACCCACTCATAACCAAGGTCGGATGGATCAAAGACTGTCCCCTATAAGCGAGACCACCTGTATAGGTTGTGGTAGAAGGTCCCAAGTTTATCGCCTCCCCGGGGCATAAATCCGGCCATGTGCCTCAATCTGTGCAATAATAGGGAACTAGCAGTAGAGTAAGGTGTCCCCTCCCTTGTCCCCGATCAATCTCAAGGAAAGGATCCCCATAATGGCCTAATGAATCAAAGGGATAGGCAAGCTAGGAATGAAACGGGCCCTCACCCCCTTCTTCAAACCGGTGGAGACAACCGTGTCTTTCATATATGTAGCCTACTGAGCTATTTAAGCCCGCGACCTGCTGTCTCAAGTGTAAGCCATCTCTTGATGATTAGGACTCCCAAGATGTGGTAGACATCCTCCAGGGTGATAGTCCACTCACCCTTGACTCCTAGAAATCGGAAAGTGTTCCGATCAACATCCCAATATGAAAACAGGTCACATAGTATGTGACTAGAAGGTGCGACATGAGGAACCCGTGATATACGTAATATGCCGGCCCTCTGAAGAGTATCTGCTCGGCCTAAGAAAGTGCATCCAACACTGCTGGAAGCCAATCACACTCTCTCTCATGGCTCCATCTGATGTACTCTTCCTTCTTCTGCAAAACACACAAAAACACGCAAAAGGAGTAAGTTAGTATCAAAATTGCATTGGAAAAACCATTAAAACATATGAGAATACTAAAAATGCAAAAAAAGGTTCAAAACAATGTTATTTGAGCGGGTGTAGGTTCCGTAATTGCCACTTTTAAGGGCAGTGCTCCTGTAACCGCCACCCTGCTAAGGGCAATGGTCATGTCCCGCATTTTCAAACGGGTCATGTGCCCTAAAAACACTCAAAAACACAAAAAATGAACATTTTGACTAAAATGAGAGCCTACCCATTAGGCGTCCCCTTCTAAGGACACATTTAAAACTAAAAATTTCAAAAATTACCCCCCCATGATGAAGATTTCATCATTTCTAAATTTTAGGTATAAAAATGGTAAATCAAGAAGAACTAACCTGAGATCTCGCGGGTCGATGTTTCGCTCGCAGAGGCATGATCACTATCTCATCATGAATGTTTCGACTATACTCTCATCAAAAATCGTCACCGTGTGTCCCAAAGCTCAAAATAAATCAAATCAACACGCGCAAATGAATAGGAAAATGGGCCCGTTTTTATATATATAGCATTTTGACTCGTCTTGGGTGCCCCTTTTCGCAGGTTTAGAGCACCGACGGAGGTAAGTTCTTATCCCCACACAAATGGTAAGTTCTCACTTCATATTAATTTAGTATTTATTTTTTGGCTTATTTTATCTATCCGCAATTGAATCTTCTCTTCATTTTGTAGGTAGCGAGAATTTTGGATGGTGTCATTTTGACACACGTACATGTCGTATACTTTCTAATTTCCCATTTCGGGACCTCCATACTCAGACCACCGCTTTACACCTCTTCATGGCTAAAATGCTTCTCTCGAGGGGGTAATACATACATACTCAAAATTGTAAGGGTATTGTCTGCTATAACAATGTTACACATGCCCCAAAGATGATATATGTCTCCTCGCAGGTGTTCGGATCTGGAAAATCTCTCCAAGTGTACATTAACATCCCGCATGCCTGCTTAGCCTCCATGTGCTTTGTTTTACTCTTTTCCCCTCTTTTCCTTTGCGGTTTTGTGCATAGTGATGAAACCGCCACCTGCTTGGGCGGCGGTCTCATAACTATCGCCCGGGTAGGGTGGCGGTGCTTGTAATTGCCCCCTTCTCGGGCAGTGGTCCTTCACACATTTTCTAGCACGCTTCTTTTAGCATGACTTGTGTAAATTTTAAACTTTTACCAGCTTTCTCATCTGTTTTTGCTTTTATTTATGATTTTGGTTCCCTAGAATAGTGTTTCTTCATTGTTTATAGTAAAATAGTCCTAGTTGGAGTTACCTTTGGGTGAGTGGGATTTCTATAAATAGCTGGTTTGATTACAAGCAAATGGCCCCTCAAAAATGCCTCTCATCCTCTCATTTCAATAGTTTAGTCTTTCAGTTCTTGTTTAGGAATTCAATAGTTTTCATTTGTTGCATTCGTAGTTAGTCTTATTTTGCTATTTAGAAGCCACATGATCTTCTTGTTCTAGTGTCGTTACTTATTTCATTTCATCAATCAATTAAGGTAGGATAGTTTAAATTTCAGTCTGAAGTCATTAGAGTTACGGGGTTTGTTCATTAAGAAGGATAGTTTCGGGTTCTAGATGTTTTGTGTTGCATGACTCATAATAAACTCTACTAGGAATTACATAAGCCAAGCTCTGTTCTCTTGTGCTATCCCTCTTCTACTCGCATTGTATTTAGTCTACATCCAAAGCTGCCATTGTTCTAATACCTACTCCCGTGATGCTAGCATTACACGCTTTTCTTGATTCACGTGAGGACGAAGGAATGAGGAGACCACACCGAGAGGGGCAAAGCCACACACAATCGATTCATGATTGTTTTGCAAAATCTAGGTTCAAGCTATCAAATTTCTAGCTAAAACATATCAAATCAAGTATTGAATAATTTCATTTCAATTAATCTCACTTTCGATATTGCCAGGGAAGCTGTGGGGATTGATAGTTTCTAAGAAACTATGATTCATTCCTCACTTCTGAGGTAAGATTGGGGGTCTTTCAAATAGATTAGATCAGTTATTTGGTTATTCAGAATAGATTCATAACTACACAGGAAGGTAGCTATACTCGGCTACCTTGTTTGTTTTAAATTTTGTTATTAGCTTAGTTGTCATTTTCTAGATATTAAATAATTACTCTTTCAATTCTATTAAATAGTTGTTATCTTAATTTTGATAAATACTCATCAAAAATACAAAAATAGAGAATTTATATATGTTGTGGATATACTTTACATAATTAGTTTACTTTGCTTTAGTTAGATTTATATTGTTTCTTTTGTATGACAATCACGGGACCTAGGGAGCCTAGAGAATACGTATTTGAGCCAATCGTGCCTCAAACCAATCTTGTTGCAGCAATAACTAACATAGACTAGAATCTTATAATTTAGGTCTTCGAAGAAGAACAAACCTACAAGAAATCAGCTCACAGTTAAGAGTATTAAACATAGAAGACGATAAAGCGCATACGTTTTGGTCAAACTAGCCAAACCATAGATTGCCCTAGAAAAATATCCGTATGACTATAGAAGGGCTTGAAAAAGAGCAAATGTTCGGTTGTGATCCTTTTGTCCCACATCCAGATGTGGGAGACATCCTTATTGACATAGACACTAGCTTAAGAATTCAAGTTTTCAGAATGCCTGTAAGGTATTTTGAAAAGATTGCGCAACTTTTAGTTCTAAACATAGAGGCTGAAAAGGCATATGACTACTGGATATTAGGGATTAGGGATTGATTCTGCACATGACCATAGGAGGCTCGCAATGACCACGAACCTACGGTTGTGATCCACAGGTCCCACAACCCAATGGGCCCATAGGTCAATCAGACGTTGATGTTGATTTACGCACATTAGTATTCAGATCCTCTCCACTTCCACCAATCATTATCGCACAACTATCCTCACTAGACATAACAGCTAATGAAGTTGAGGATTTACGGACTAGACCAAAGAACCGCCCATAGAATCTACCATACATTCATCATCCATTTTCATGACCTGTCAAGGAATATCTATGAAGCACCCATAGGTTATCTTCCACATATCCTACAACCTATAGATCGGATCATGCAGAGCTCGATATTGATTAGAGCCTTCAAGCAATCATCCTCACCAAATGATCTATCACATCGAGTTCACGTTAGGAGGGCCTTCATTTCCTTAGATTTCCATATTCCATTAGTGCGCATCGAAGACATAATATTCCCTAACTAGTTTGTTTATGCCCCACATATATTCCATCCCCACCTCATCATCTCGGCACGACCTCGAGAGGTCAAGTGCGAGGAAGAGTTACTTGTAGATTCCCATGCTCACTTGTCAATTTTCCATCATACAAGTACTATCTAATCTGGATAAATGGAAGTGAATGAGAAGGATGAAACTCTTTGAAAAATTCTATCTCGGAGAAACTTGCACATGAAAATGGTACAAAATGAATGGGGATGGGTTTATATATAGGAAAGGAAATTATATTAAATGTGGGCGAGTGGAGGACACGTGGTGTATCAAATGCGAAACACCAAATATGTTACCATTCGTGAACACCATATATATGTTACTATCTAGGAACAACGTCTACACAACAACTCTGTTATAATCCGGTAACAAAAACATTGACAAAAACAAGATTTTTTTTGGATGAATGGAAGTTACCAACTAAAAATGATATGTTATCGATCAAAGCAACACCATGGAACTATTTTGTACAATATGTCATCATCTGTAATGCTATGTTCTTGAATGGTAACACTATGCTTCAGATTAGAAAACATGTGTTACCATCTAGTAACACTGCATTACCAACAATAACACTAACATTTTGTTATCTTATGGTAGCATACCATACGTGTCGATTGGTAACATATTATTGATTTGTGCTTGCTATCGGGTAATAAACACAACTTCTTGTACCTCTGCCATTTTTTGAAAAATAGCTTCCTTTTGCCACTGTCACAAAACTCATTTTAATACATTTGCCTACGGTCTGAAATGGATTTTGCGTCAAAATTCACCACCGATTCTGTAATATATATTTTTATTTTTTTGTGGGGGCCTTAAAACTAACCTTGATCTCACCGACTATGATTTTTAGTCTAGAACATGAGTGGTTTCGTGGGCATCAAAGAAGCAACCAATAGTCACACTATCTTCAGTAGAAGCATAGTTAATAACAAGAGCATCATGTCAAGTTGTGTGGATAAGAAGAGTGTTGAAATATTTTGTGAAAAAATCAAGAGGATGCTACACATATTTTTGTGAAAACAATTCAACAATATCATTGTCAAAAAATCATGTTTTTCACAAGAGGAGTAAGCATATAGACATGAGATATCATGTGATGCCCAAAATTTGACGCACCAAAACCATATTACATTACTTAAAAGATTATGGCAATTTTTATTTTAATGATACAAGGTTAATATACATTAATCATGTTTATTTAATTTCTCATCTATTTAATATTACTCTCCCCTATAGGAGTCAAAACCAAATTAATAATTATAATAATATTTAAAATTTATTTAAAATATTTCCTAAATTAATTTTATTTAAATTATTTCCTTAGTTAAATTTATTTTTATTTCCCTAAGTAAATAATACCCATGCCACTCATTTATTTAATTAGCTACACATTTAACTTTATTCATTTTAATCCCCTTAGATAATTTAATAAAAACACCCATGCACAACATTTTTTTATTTACCCATAATTAAAATATCACAATATGACCTAAACCCACTATTACCCATGAATAAAATACCCTAGGGTTCCCTATTAATTAAATTTACCCATACACTTAATAAAACATCTATTTCCCATCAACTTAAGTTGTGAGGATTAAATCTAGGTCATTGGATAGATTTAATCCTCACCCTAGATCCTAGGTATTCTTAAAAATCCCTAATCCTCTCTTATCTTATCCTTTTATTCATTTGTTTGACCCAATATGCCTCAACTTGGATAGGTATGCTTACGGGAAGGAGAGATATAGTCCATGGGAGCTTATAGAGAGCTATGGATATTTTATTTTTTCGGGATGCGAAAATGAGGAAGTATTTTCTTCCCACATAGTCCCACTATTTTATTTTTACATTCCCTCCCTATAGTTTTTGTATGTAAACTTATTTTCCCGATTTGTTTCCTAGAAAGCTTCTATTTTTTTGGGTATTTTATTTACCCTAATTTATTTTTGTTATAGATATAAATCCTTTTTTTTTTTTTGTATATATAGTTTTATATGTTTATACACACAAACACACACACACACACAAACATACATACATACATATATATATATATATATCTTGTATAAAGTTTGACACCTATACGGCTGCATGCAGGGTTAACTTAGGCCATGAGGGCCTTACCGTAGGCTTCAATGGGAAAGGGAGGAGGGTGCTGTCGCATTGCCACACAAAACAAAGTGGTGTTGGAATGCCACACCTCTCTGCCCACAATGGAATGGTTGTGGGGAGGCGCGGGGGTTTTCCTCTCCCCTTTGCCCTCCCCATTTTTTTTTTTTTTTGATTAAAAGAAAACAATACAAAAGAAAATCGATTCCCTTTTCATATTAATATTATATACATATATTTTTTAAATCTTATATAACCTTACTTTTATATAATTTAAATATGTGTGTGTGTGTGTGTGTGTGTGTGTTCATACATATGTTTTTTTGTATTTAATCCCATGAGAAGAATTACAATGAAAAAAATTCTTTCTTTTTATTTAATATGGGAAATATTTTATCACAATACAAGCATTATACCATATCAATTATATGTGACATACATATGACTACATCTTCCTAAATAAATTATTTGAATGAAATAGTCAATATTACCTAAAGCAAGCAGTATGAAATAGAAGAGGTGATTTATTTGAAATAAAATTGTAGAATTTTATTTGAGTTGTAGATTTAAACACAATGCAGATTTCAAATAAAATATAGAATTTCAATTAAGTTGCAGATTTACATTATGAAGTAGTTTCTAAAATAAAATAAAATGTAGACTTTCAATATCCTTCTTCAACCATCTATATTTCATAAGTCAAAAATACATAACAGACTTAATTAAATTCCTTTACAAGGAAGATTGAAAATAAAATACAAGTGTACAAGCCCTCCACCTAAAGGTGGAGACAACATGTAGAAATTTTCAACAACATTTTTTTCTTTAATCACACTTGCATCTCTATCCCATAAAATTAAACATGCAACTCCTTTGCTCCTCTAACTTCAACACATCAATAAGGGTAGGGAGCTAGACAACACTCACCTCCAAATCTAATTCCAATGAGAAAGTGAAGAAAACTTTCTCATTGGTCCATGAGCCCCAAAAATGGGAGAATAAGGGGTGTTCACAACCATGGTATCCATCACAAGACAATGGATTCAAACAACATCATCCACACAACAAAATATGCACACACAAAGAACCATGAAAACAAGAAGATTCACAACAATACAATTTAATATAGGCTCAAAATTAAGTGAAAGGAGATGGGGACATGGCATCCATATCCTTATCCCTCCCAAGTGGAATAGGGATCCACTCAAGACTCCAAGTGCACTATACACACAAACACAATACCCCTTATCTCTCCATTTTAAAAGATGCAAAATGATATAGTTTTATTTTTACTCCACATAGGTGGATTCACCTTCCCAAATTAACTTTTACCCCCACAATGGCCCCATTTAACTCTCCCTACACCATCCCTATGGCCGCTTCTACCCAAATGCTTACAAAAATCACATGCATACACATAATTCACAACTTAATACACAAACAAGATGCTACGCCCTTAACCTATTACTTGTATTAGGATATGAGTAGCCGAATTGTGGCTTACCATATCATTTTATTATATCATTTATACTTTTGCATGCGTAATAGGTTGGCATTGGTGATGACTATAACATATGAAAAGTATATATAGGGATTGTAGGTAGTAGTTCATTATCATTTGAGGATTTCGGTCTTATTATATGGTTTGGAGGTTGCCCCTCGAAGTGGGAAGCTATTATAATTACATATTGAGATCATTATTATGAAAGATTGTGTTGTTTTGTCTTCTATTGTTGCTCATAATCTGAATTATACAAGTAATTTCATTAGAAGTGGTATCGTAGCTATGATCAGGGCAAAATTAGGAAAAAACCCTAATTTTATTTGTTTCCACCCTATTTTGTGAACCCGATCAACTAGTGGGTGATATTTTCACCAGAGTTGTGAAATATGTTAAGTAAGGTTCCCTGAAAGTTTCAGAATTTTTTGATTTATTTTGCAAAAGTTATTACAAATTTAAGGTTTTATATAAAATTGCTCCTAGGGTGAGAAGTGTGGAATTTTTTCATGTTTTTACATTTTTGGAAAGCTCTCGAAAAACTGGTATTATTATATTCTCTATGTTATTTTTTTGCTTGGCCGAATTTGTATCAAAAACCTAAACCCTAAGGTTTGACATAATGGCGGGGCCTTCCACAAGAGCAAAAAATAATCCGGTTACTCTGGGTAAAACCCTAGATAAAGATGGGGTATTTATTGGAGAGATGGAGTCATAAGGGGTAAATAAATATTTCTTAGTACTAGGGTTTACCTCGAGTTGATCATAAGGTGAGCCAACTTGATTATGAGTCATGAAATGTACAATCTAAGATGGCCTCTAAATGAGACATTAAATAAATCAATCAGCGGTTAGATGATATCATGCAACATGTAAAGGGTAAATATTATGGCCCAAATCTACCTCATATAAACCAAGGAGGATCTTCAGTTCAAAATCATGGACAAAATAACTAGTTTGGATCACTTTTCTAGCCCAATCATAATCCAACTTATTCACAACCACGAAACATGATGCCGAAAGTGGATATGTGCACATTCGATGGTAAGGATCCCCTATATTGGATAAATTAAATGGATAACTTCATTGAGTTACATCAAACACCATTAGGAAAATAGGTTACATTGGCATCCCTGTATCTTGAACTAAACCAATTTGTTTGGTATTGATGGTTATGTGCTTAGAGGTATAAAAATGGTCTCGGTGTCACTTGGGACAGTTTTACCAAGGATTTGTAATTAAACTATAGTTCCAGTGTTTCAGAGAACTACTTTAGTCAATTAGTAAAGTTACGTAAAACAAGATTAGTCAAATATTATGTGCATCAATTCAGAACCCATCCTTAAGGGTGGAGAATATTCCAAAAGAGAATCGAATGACTGTTTCTTGGGGTCTTAAGGACCACATTCAACATGAGGTACGTATGTTTAATCCACTTAATCTTTCTAATTCTATTATCATGGCATGTCGAGTAGAGGAAAAAGTTCTTTCTAGTAGGAGGCCACCTTTCATTAACACTAGAGACCATAGTATCTCTTCTCCTTCATTTGTTAGGCCAATTAGACTCGCTCCTCAACAAATAGAAGAAAAGAGAGAAAAAGGATTCTGTTTTAACTCGATAGCAAATATGGACCGGGACACAAATGGGTTGAGAAGAAGTTGTTCTATATTTTCGGAGGTAGTGAGGATGATGAGGAAGCTGAAATTATAGGAGAGGTGGAGGAACCAGTAGACGATGAATTAGAGGATCACCAACCTAGAATTTCTTTCCATGCATTTTCAGGTATTAGTACTCCTCAAACACTCAAGGTTATTGGATATCTCAAAAAACAGAAGATGATGGTGTTGATTGACTCAGGGAGTACTCATAACTTCATAAATAGTAAGTTAGTTGCTTGCCTCAATTGTTTTATTAACCCAACTCCATAAATGCAAGTTATGATTGCGGATGGTGGGATAGTCAAGTGCATACGAAAGTTCCATAGTATCAATATTTCCATGGGAGACTACATGTTAGACTCACCTATGTTTTTATTTCTATGGGAGGGGCAGGTATTGTTTTGGGTGTCCAATGGCTCACAATTTTAGGTACTATAGAGATGAATTTCAAAGAATTGTTCATCGATTTCATTCGATGGAAGGATAATACAATTGAATGGGATGGTAGCTAAGTCTCCAAAACTTATTAGCTCTCATTAGATGCGAAGGTTCTTATAATAGGAGTAGATGGATTTATAGCAAAGTTATTTTCCATAGAAGTACAAAATACCGAATCTTCAATGCCATTCGATCTTGAAGATTGTTGATGATCACTCTTTTTTTTTTGATGTAATTCCAAAGGGACTACCACCAATTAGGGATCATGATCATGCCATTTAGTTGATTTTGTGGAACCAAATACCTAACATCATACCATACAAATACCCATATTTCTAGAAAAATGAGATCGAGAAAATGGTTGAGGAAATGCTAAAGGCGCTTATCATCGGAATAGCTAGAGTGCATATTCTTCACCGGGGTCATGGTACGTAAGAAGGATGAAACATGAAGGATGTGTCCAGATTATCGAGAACTCAACAAGTAAACCATCAAAGAAAAGTTTCCTATTCCAGTAATTGATGATTTTCTTGATGAATTACATGGTGTTATTTATTTAACAAAATTATATCTTTGTTCTGGGTACCATAAAATTAGAATAAAAGAGGAAGATGTTCATAAAACAACTTTCAAGACTCATGAGGGCCATTATGAGTTTTTGTAATGCCTTTTGGTCTTACAAATTTTCCCTCAAACTTTCAAAGCTTGATGAACACTTTTTTAGGCCATTTTAAGGGAAATTTGTATTAGTTTTCTTTGATGAAACATTGATTTATAGTAAGACATGGGAAGAACACTTACAACATGTAAATAAAGTGTTGGAAGTTTTTGATAAATATACTCTCTAATAAAAGCAATCTAAATTTTCATTTGGTGTACAAGAGGTAAATTAATTAGGTCACATTGTATCCCATGAAGGCATCAAAGTTGATCCGCAAAAAGATCAAAGCTATGGTGGAATGGCCAATGCACAAAACTCTCAAAACTCTTCGTGGGTTCCCAAGACTAACAGTACTATAGATGATTTGTGCGGGGACATGGTATAATAATGAACCCCACTCAGTGCATTTCTAAAAAGGATGCCTTCCATTGGTCGATGTAGCCAATAAATCCTTTGAGCGGTGAAGGAAGCCATGTACAAGACCCTAGTTTTGGCTACTCCCAACATCTCAAAAACCTTCATTTTTGAATGTGACACTTTAGGATCGGGATTGAGAGCAGTTATAATGTAGGAAGGAAGACCAATTACATTTGAGAGTCACCAATTCAAAGGAAAAAATCTGCTCAAACTTGTCTATGAGAAAGAAATGATTGTTATTCTTCATGCGGTCAAGCAATGGAGGCCCTATCTCATGGGTAGTCACTTCAAGGTAAAAATAATCATGATACTCTCAAATACGTTTTGGAGAAAATTTTATCATCTATGGAACAAAAAAAGTTGGTAACAAAAATGTTGGGTTATGATTTTGAAATCGTATACAAAAAGGGTAGAGAAAATGTAGTACCTGATGCATTGTCCAGAAGGGATACATCTGTAGATGCCTTACTATGTGGAATGTCCATGTTGATGGTCGATTGGGTGGATGAAACAAGATTGGAATGGGATCAAGATAAGGATACACAATGTCTAATAAAAATATAAAGAAAGGATCTATGAAATATAACAAATTTGAGTGGAAAGGTAATGCCCTATCATACAAGGGCAAAGTTATACTTGAGTAAAGAGTATGAGTTGAAGCATAAAATTCTTGCGAGATACATGCCTCACATGTTGGAGGACACTGAGTTTCTAAAGGCACATCATTAAATAAAAAGAGAATTATTTTGGGAAGGACTCAAAGGGTATGCACAAAATTTTGTATCGAGTGTTTAGTGTGCTAACTGCAACAAAGGGGAAATAGTTAAGACACCAGTCCATTGCAACCCTTACTAATTCCTAGCTAGAGATGGTAGGAGGTCTCCATGGATTTCATCACCGGATTTCCTTGTTCAAAGGGTAAGAATGTTACTTTCATGATTGTCGATAGCCTCACAAAATATGCCCATTTTTTTCCTATCACATTCATTTGCATCCAGTAAAGTCACAACTATTCTTTTGGAGACAGTTCAAAGGCTACAAGGAACCCAAAAGATAATTGTAAGAGATCGTGATCCTATTTTCACAAGTAATTTTTGGATGGAATTATTTTCATGTTTGGGTACTCATCTAGCTCACGAGTTAATCTTAACATCCTCAAACCGATGGACAAATAAAAGTGGTCAACAAATTCTTAGAGGGGTATCTATATTGTTTTGTATCGATAAGCGGGAAAGGTGGATTAAATGGATACCACTTGCGAGAATGGTGGTATAAAAATATTTTTAGAGCTCTTCTCAAATGATACCATTTTTATCATTATATGGTTACAATCCACCTTCTATCATTTCCTCCTTGAGGGTGCAAACTAAGGTCGAGAGATGTTGAGTGACACATTCAACATCAACAATAGGTTTTGGCTAGTTTGAAGGAGAATTTAGTATTAGCACAAAAAGGATGAAACAATAAGCGAGATCAACACCGTAGTGAAAGACATTTTGAAATTGGTGATTGGGTTTTTGTAGGTCTCTAGCCTTACAAATAGATGTCCCTAAAGCAATAGAAAAAGGACAACAAACTTGCTCCTAAATATTATGGCCCTTATTAGGTTCTACAGAAAATTGGCAGTGTTGCTTATAAACTAGAGTTGCCTCCATCTTCACACATACACCCAGTATTCCATGTTTCATGCCTGAAGAAGGTTATTGGATAGAAATTTGAAGCCTAGACAGAGTTACTAGAACTTGACGAGGAAGGAAGAATCATTTTGGAGCCAGAGAAGATTCTACAAACATGTACTAAGAGGCTAAGAACCAGAGACATTAAGGAATATCTGATCAAGTGGAAGAATTTGAGCATAGAAGATGCAACCTGGGAGGATGAAGGTTTTTGCAGCAACATCCAAGATTATTCAATGTTGAGGACAACATTGGTTTGAAGGGGAAGGTCATGTTACGCCCTTAAACTATTGCTTGTATTAGGATATGAGTAGCTGACTTGTGTCTTACCATATCATTTTATTATATCATTTATACTTTCTCATGCTTAATAGGTTGGCCTTGGTGATGGCCATAACATATGAATAGTATATATAGGGGATTTTAGGTAGTATTTTATTATCATTTGAGCATTTGAGTCTTATTATATGGTTTGGAGGTTTCCCCCTTGAAGTGGCGAAGCTATTCTAATTACATATTGAGATCATTATTCTAAAATATTGTGTTATTTGGTGTTCTATTGTTGCTCATAATCTAAATTACACAAGTAATTTCATTACACAAGAAAACTGAAATAATAAGTATGATATCCTTAGTTTCCATAGAGATATTCATCAACATTCAAGAAACCAAGCTCCAAATTCTTTCCACAATGCAAGAAACTCCCATGGAAGCTTCCCCAAAAAAATCTCCAAGAAAGTATCCTCCAAAACAACTAGAAAACTCCAATAAATAGAAAATAGTAGAGAGGATGGAAAGGTCGATTTGTCTAGGATGCCACCCCATTTCTACTCATTCCATATCATACACCTCACACAATAACAAAGGTTCCATAAATAAGGAAGTTCGGACATGAAACATTAATTTTTGTACAAAATCATGTCACTCCATATTTTAAAAATTCAAATATAGGGAATTAAGAAAAGGATGGTATTAATTGTCAATTTCTCATCAAGAGAAGATAATAGGGGATAAACTTAACACCTCATATTATAGATTGGGTTAGTGGAAGGGTTTAATGAGTGTGGGACAAGTAAAAATTGTCCCACAAGTCTCCAATAATGGGCTAAAAGCCCAAATCAGATTTTTTGAGATGGGGATGGGCACAAAAACCAAGATAAAAGAAATTCCATCCAAGATCATGAAGAAAATAAGGAATATCCAACACATTCATTACCCTCATTTCCACATTACCCATTTATTCTAATCCACATAGTTAACTAACTTAATCAAGGGGCACACTATTAAAACAAGGAGATGCAAAAACAATAGAATTCAATAAAACCACATAATCAACTAAGGAAAATAAATAGAAGGAAAAATACAAAATTTACACCCATGACCACTTATGAGGTTTCTCCCCCTTGGAGACCTTCTAACAATCATGACAAGAAAAATAACAATGCACACACACACACACAATTGCCAAGGTGACCATGTTGTAAACACCCGTATTCTTCCATAGTTGGTATTCCTAGTCCCTCCTTTGTTTTTGTGTGATTTCATTTCCTACAACAGCCATGATAATACCAGATTTGGCCTCAAGGACATATCAATACGTCAAGAAATAAAAACACATATTATTTATCAAATAACATCATTATACAACATAATTACATCATTTTCATGGCTAAAAAATTATATTCTAAATTAATTATTTACAATCACTAATCATCACAATTCTACATTATCCATTAACATTTATTTTCACCCTATGACTATACATAACCATTTATCACAATTCATATTTTACGATAACCATGCAATTCATACATCCATTATAACTTATATCTATCTAGATGCATTCAACAACATACTACTGATCACCTATTAACATCACATTATTAGTAAATCATAACATCAATTTGCTCACATTGTTAGTCCAATTGTCTAAACATAATCTCCACTGGACCAAGAAACCAAGATGTCGGCATTTATCAAAATAACACTAATTCATCACCATGTACTGCAATATCTATCAATGTCATCTATGTACCCATACTGCTATAATAAGAACAAAAATTTAGTGATAATCACAATGACCATAATTTTTAACAATAGGCTATCCAAAATATCAAAATAATTTCCATGTCACTAAACAACTAATAGTCATTATCATAGCAAAAACAGGTGTCAAAGAGGAGTGGGAACTGCATCCAACTCCCCTTAGACTTGACTTCCTATTGGAAGTCACTGAAACAAATGTGGGAATTGTGCTCATAGTAGTGTGGCATCCTCCCATGTAGTTTATGAATCATCATATTGATCCCACTAGATGGGGTCCTGGTTAATCTCACACACTCGAAGGCCCAGGGTCCTTCACTCTAGGATGCACATGAGCTCCACAGTAATCTTTTTGTTCTCCTACACCTGCAAAGAGGTCCAATCCCACACATGAGATGGATCGGTATATATTTCCATAAAACAGAAAAATGAAAAACATCATAGCCAGTGAGACAAGATGGGTGGGAAAGATAAAGAGTAGGATATGGCTACGATTTTCTCCAAGATCTCAAATGGACCCTAAAATCTCATAGCTAGTTTAGAGAATTTTCCGAAATAGATGGGGATCTTATGAGGTCTGAATATCGGGAACACCTTGTTGCTAACCTCATAATTTTTCTCTATCCTTCTCGATCTGCATATTACTTCTACCTATGCAGTGTCTCCTGTAACCTATGCCTAATCAAAGTGACTTTTTCTTGATATCATGCAATATAGTTCGCCCAATAGTAACCATATCCTCTAATCTATCCTAACTCAAAGGATTCTTGCAATCTCTACCATATAATACCCGGAAAGATGCCATGCCGATGGAACTTTGAAAATATTTATTGTACACAAACTCTACTAGATACAATTACTCATGCCATAGTTAGTGATGATCCATAACATACATCTAGAGCATATCTTCTAGTACTTGGCTCACCCGCTTAGTATGCACATCTGTTTCATGGTGATAAGTCACGCTGAAATTGATCTTTGTCCCAAGTACACACTACATGGTCATCTAGAATTCTGAATTTTACAAGTCATCACAATCACAGATGATCTTCCACATAATCCCATACAATCTCACTATATCATCCAGATAAACACATGTAACTACACTTTGGTTGTGTAGGTGGTCTTCACCAGAGAAAAATGGGCCACTTCTATCAATTTATATATCATGAGCATGATCACGTCATGGTGATATCTCGACATAGATAGCCCAATAATTAAGTCCATGGAAATAGTGTCATATTTCCACTCTAGTCTAACATGAGGATAAAGAAGGTCATATGGATGTTGATGCTCGACCTTCACCTTTTGGAACTCTAAACACCAAGACATGTATCAAGTTATAACCTTCTAAAGTCTTTTCAAATGAAATAACTATCTCGGTAACAACGTGCATCTTCTTCACCCTTGGATGGGCTGAATAAGATGTACAATCAGCCTATTCTAAAATGTCGTGTTGCAAACCTCCATCTCTAGGCACATATATCCGACCCCGTGTATAATAAATCCATCTGAATCCAATGATAATCCCTTAAACTTCCCCTTAAGTGGTCAACATGACTCAATCTCTACTCTATCCGAAAGATACAACTGTCGAGTAGAAGCTACTGTAAAATCATGCTTCATAAATCTATACCCACTAATGTAACCAAAACAATATTTATCCATCGACTCAAGGCATTTGCTACCATATTCTCCTTTCCCTTTACATGCTCGATTTCCATATCATACTCGCATAATATCTACATCCAACTCCACTGACGGGCATTGATATTGGGCCATGTGAAGAGGTGTCATAGGCTCAAATGATCTGTCTTAAGTGTGAATCTCCTACCCAACAAAAATTTATGCCATTGTACTAATACATATACCTCTACTGCAAGCTCAATGTCATGATTCAAGTAATTGAGCTCATAATCCTTGACTTTGTGAGAATCAAATGTGAAAATGCGATCATCCTGCATCAGTATTCCTCCTATCGCTGCTAATGAAGCATTTGTAAAAAAAAATAAGTCCCTCTGAGGATCTGGTACTACTAGGATAAGTGTTGTAGTAAGGCATTCCTTAAAATTTATGAAGGTATGCTCGCATCTATTTCGACAATATTAAATTCTTCCCTTTCCACTACAGGATGAGAAATACATGAAAATTTCCTTCACAAACCTCTTGTAGTATCCTGATAACCCCATAAAACTACGTACCTTGGTCACATTGGTCAATACCCGAGAAAATCAATGATAGCCCAAATCTTGTAAGGATCGACTATGATACCTTCCCCATAAATTATGTTACCTAGATATTGTACCTCACGACTGAAATAATGCACACTTCTCCAGGTGCCCATATAGCTTCTTCTCTCGAAGATAATGTAGAACCTATCGAAGGTGCTCCTCATGCTCCTCATGTATGTGTGAGTATATCAATATATGATCTAGGAACATGAGAAAAAAGAGTGTTAAAACCTCCCGAATACCCGATTCATCAAGCTCATGGACATTGAGGGGGTATTCGTTAGCCCAAATGGAAAAACATTGAACTCATAGTGACCGTATCTAGAGTGAAAGGATGTCTTTTGGATATCTTCCTATACAATCCTCGATTGATGATACCCTAAATTTATCGATCAAATAAATCATAAATGCATGGAAGGGGGTCACAATTCTTGATCACTATGTTCAAATTTCTGTAATCAATGTACAATCTTAGGGATTTTTCATTCTTATTCACAAAAATCACTAGTGCACCCCAAGGAGATACACCAAGAAGGATTAGGACCTTCTTAAGAAGGCCCTTCAGCTATAATTTTAGCTCACAAAGCTCGAGGCTAGTCATCTTGAAGGGCACACGTGAGATAGGCTCTACTCAACGAACCAAGTCTATATGGAAATCTATCTCACATGGGGGACGTAGGCCAGGTAGCTCATTGGGAAATAGATTTGAAAAATATCGTAAAATGTGATGATCATCAAGTGATGACCCACTAGTCTCATCCTCTGACCTAGCACTGAATGTAATGGCATATAACTAACTTATGTGATGTGCACATCACTTAATATGTATAACAAATATAGTGTGAATGGATGTAGGCCTCCTAACCCCTAAAATCACTGAATCAACTACAAAATAATCCACATAAGAGATTAAAATCTTATAGTAATCCACTCTAGCCCTATGGGTTGAAAGCCAATCCATACCCAAAATAACCCCATATGAGATTAAGGGGAGGACACAAAGATCCAATTCGTGGGAAAGGTTACTATGTATACTACACACTCCTTGACTAGGGATTCCACTATGAGCTGGGATCCATAAGCTATCTTCACATTAAACCTACCACCCTACCTAACTACCACCACCTTGCATCGCTCTACTAAAGATGGGGAAATGAAAGAATTAAAAGATCCTAAATCAAATAAGATAGAGATAGGTATAGTGCAAATGCTACCTAAGTTCTCAATCACAATAATCTAGTGCTCTATCTATAAGTTCTCAACTCGCTTCATAGATTCTATGACTCTATGTCATTACACCAACTATTAGCTAGGAAATACGGGCCTTACCCTTATTACCATGGTTATGCAGACAATCTATCTAATGGTTTCCTTATGCACCACATCCATAACAACTTCCAGGTCCCCTCTAGTGAGAAGAGACTCATCCAGTGCTCTATCGGTCAAGGTTATAGACCAGAATAATCCTTTTCTAGATTATTGTGGTTTCTGCAAATGAGCTTCAACTAATCGAGCTCTATATGGTGTGAATTTTTCCTAATAGTTCCTCTAGATGAAGGCCCCATACTCGCCCTCTCTATATGCATCATATCTCGGTTGAGGCCTGAATGGTGGGTGGGTATATTATTCTTGTTTTGGCTACTACAATGGCCGGAAGAAGGAATGTGATGGTCTATTCCTACCACGAGGAGGAGGGCTTTCCCCCTTTGACCGACCAAGCAGACTCTGCATCCACTTAATGCAACTCCTCACTTTGTCTCTCGCATGTTGTGTCTTCCCCCTATTTTCCTCTCGTGATATAGGCCTTCTCAACAGCCTCAACTAGTGTCTATAGACAATGCATGCACACCTCCCCTACAAGATCTAAATGCAGACCCATAATGAACTTGTGAACCACCGACCAACTCATCCCGCATGTACCGACATACTCTAGAACGTATAAAAATATACTCTCATACTCCACCACTATCATAGTCGGTTGTCGCAGATCATAGAACTTATCAATCCATTGTTGAATGAACCGTATAGATAAATATACCCTTTAGAATCAATCATCAAAGATCTCCCATGTCATGGTCTCCAAATCCAAGTTGATCTTTTGATCCTTTGTCTTCCACCATACTCCTACTTCATCCCTCAAAATATGTATAGAAACACGAGCCTTCGTGTTACTAGTGCACGAACATAGCTTGAAGCATCCGATCAAGCTAACTATCCAGACTCGACCTTAAACCCTCCCATGTGAAGTGAGGTAGATGAAGATTTAGTATATCATAGATGTGATAGGCTCGCTAACGTCTATCTACTCCCGGGTCTCTCCTCATGGATCTCTCTTTGCCTAGGGATTACGGATCTCTCCTTTTGTCTTGCAGCCCTATGTATTTTCTCTCTATGTGGTGAGTCATGTCTATCTACCTCCAAATGGGAGCCTTCCACCCTTTTCTCCTCATTGAGATGTGGAGAGTCTCGAGCCTCTTGTGATGGCTCCATCTAATGGTGGATAGGTTGTCCCCTAAGTGAACCTCCGTGTATATAGCAACATTGACCTCCTGTAAGGTCTGTATAACATGTGGTAATATGGCAGCAAATGTCTGATCTGGGGGTGGTCCCTCTAACTCAATGGTAAAGTGCTCCCCGTCTCATCCATCCTTATCTAGATGTGTTTTAGCTTTCTAAGTTCCTATGTTTAAAGTTGGCAATAAATATCATGTGTCTTAAGCTTAGGTTGCGTTAAGTTTTCTGTTGTGTTTCTATTTTTTCCTAAGGTACAAGTGTTGAACCCATGACTCTGATACCAAAGTGTGACACCCAAAATTTGATGCACCAAAACCATATCACATTACTTAAAAGCTTAGATATTTTTGTTAATGATACAAGGTTAATATACATTAATTAAGTATATATAATTTATAATTTATTTAATACTATGCTCCTTAAAGGAGTTGGAACCAAATTAATAATTAAAAATATATTATTTAATTCCCCAAAATTATTACTGAAGTTAAATCCTCCTCCTAAGTTCTTATTAATTTTATTTCAAATATTTGCTACTTAAATTTTTTTTTATTTTCTCCACTTAAACTCATATTAAATTTATTAAAAATCATTTGCTAAGTTAAATTTAATTTTATTTCCCTAAGTAAATAATACCTGTGCCACTCATTTATTTAATTAGCAACACATTTAACTTTATTTATTTTTATCCCATTAGATAATTTACTTAAAGCACTCATACACAACATTTGTTTATTTACCCATAATTAAAATATCACAATATAACCTAAACCCACTTGTTATAAAAATTCACCCCCTGGGTAATTTTGGATAACTTGCACAAATTCCTTTAGGGTTGAGCAAGTATAATTGGTTCGAGGCTCAAAATCAGGTTTTGGGGGTCCCTTTAGCTCTTCTCTAACTTCCCTATCCAAGGAAAAATCTAAGAAGTTAGAAAAAATTTGAAAAAATATAAAAACATGAATTCAAGGTCTTGTTTTAATGCATTGTGGGTCTGGAGGTTGTGGATGGTAAGAGTGTGGATCATACCAAGATTCTTCGTACGAGTTTGGGCCTAATTTGTAAAGTAGGTAGTGTATTGTGACAAAATTAGGAAATTTTGTTCCGGAGGTCCGTGGGACAATGATACAGATTGAGACACAAAAAGGTAAAATCACCGCACAACAAAGGAATCAGAAAATGTGGAAGTTATTTCCCAGGTGGTTTGTGGGGCGGTTGGGACATTGGGACGTGCAGACCCAAAAACTAAAATCACCGTAGACAAGTTGGATGCGGCAAATGCGGAGGTCAACAGCCCCGATGACCTAGTCAATGGTGAAATAGTTGGGGTTTGAAATCCCAAATCAAGTGATGTGGAGAAAGGAGGCCTAGACCGTCTGAGTTCGCATGGGACCGAATTCCTCAAAAAGGTGAAATAGCCGCATAGAAAGGAAAAGTTGATGCCTCGAACTTTGAACTTCAAATGGTCATATCTTTTGACCTAGAGATCCGTTTTCAAAAAAATTAACTTTTCAAAATTGGAAAAACATCATCTACGCCACATCTTTAGCTCCTTTCAATTAAATTCATAGTTCCGTTAAATGACAAAAATGCATGGAAAATGAAAAACGGTCACCTACACTCAAAATGCCATATCTTTTACATTTATCAACAAAAACACACAAAATCATTACCTTTGGAATCTTTGTTCCGAGCCCAATGAAAAAAAATCAATAAATTTGGAATTTGATGAAGAACTGATGGTGATTTTGTAGAAAACATGGCTAGGTTCAAAATAATGTTTTATTTGGTAGTTGGGATGCATTTAATAAAGCATGGGAAGATATTTCTCATTGTTGCAAGTTATGGGACAGTAAGGGGGAATTTTTCAAGAAACATACCATCATTTCACTTCATTTAATATATCTTTCAAGTGGTTTAAAGACATATTTCAGATTCTCATTTCTCTATCTCTCTCTCCTCTCAGAATTCTATAAATTGGAGTGTTGTGCTCAATGTAAAGGGAGATAGTTTTGTGAAGCAAATGTACTGCAGGACCTTGTAGTGGACTCCTTGCATGGTGATATAGGCCCTTATTCTATAATAGATTGAATTATGCATATCAATGAAGTAATAAATACAAGTTTGTGGATGTATCTTCCCTTGCTGTGTTTGTTTGAATTCTTATTTCCTCTTCAACTTCATTAAAAATATATTGTGTCTATTTTATGTTGTTTTAGGAATTATTTATCATTGTGTGTGTATGAAATATTGTTTTGAATGTAGTTACTAGACCGTGGAGAATTGTTATCACCCCTACTAGTATGTACTTTTCTTCCTTTTCACACATTGGAAGAATGTTCTCATACACTCCTTTTTTGGTGTATCACCACTCTAGTGTAGGATTTTCTTTCATGCACTCTCTCTCCATGGTCCCTCGGAAAGTTACATTAGGATTTGATAGTATTCCTACATTAGAATAGATTGTGGTAGGTAGTTTAGGAGAAAGAACCAACTTTCTCTGGAGGTCTATCTCAAGTAGAAAGTCCCACAACTTAGATATAATACCCATATTATCCAATCGCATTGTGAGCTCAAGCACACACACTTGTGCAAACCATAGGGTGTTGTGATTCGGAGATAACACCCACTATTAATCTAGAATAATATACCCCGGGGTTTCTATTAATTAAATCTACCCATACACTTAATAAAACTTCTATTTCCTGTCAACTTAAGTTGTGAGGATTATATATGGGCCATTGGATAGATTTAATCCTCACCCTAGATCCTATATATTATTAAAATGCCATAATCATCTCCTATCTTTTCCTTTTAATCATTTTTTTCGATCTAATGTGCCTCCATTTGCACAAGTATGCTTACAGGAAGGAGAGATGGAGGCCATGGGAACTTATGGAGAGATATGGTGCTTTACTTTGTTAAATATTTGCAAATGAGAAGGAATTTAATTCCCATGTAGTCCCATTATTTCATTTTTGCATTCATCCTTAGGGTTTGTAGTATGTAAACTTATTTTTCTGATTTGTTTCCCAGAAAGCTTTTATTTTTTAGGGTTTTTTTTTACCTTGATACATTTTTGCTACAGGGATAAATCTGATTTAATTTTACATATAGACATACATGTACACACACACACACACACACACACACACACACACACACACACACACACACACACACACACACACACACACACACACACACAGTATAAGGTGGACACCTATACGACGCGCACATAGTTAACACAGCCATGAGGGCCTCACAACGACTCTAATGGGAAAGGGGCAGGGTGGTGTGGCATTTCCACACCACTCTTCCCACAATGCAAGGGATGTGTGTGTGTGTGTGTGTGTGTGTGTGTGTGTGTGTGTGTGTGTGTGTGTGTGTGTGTGTGTGTCGATGCTTATAAGTCTCGCACGAAGGGTTAACACAACTCATGAGGGAGAATCATAGGGGTTTCATCCCCCTTCCCCCTCACCTTTTCCCTCCCCATTTTTTTGTTTAAAACAAAACAATACAAAACAAAATAGATTCCCTTTTCATTTAATATTATATACAAATTTTTTTAATCTTATATGACCTTACTTTTATATATTGTGTATATGTGTGTGTGTTTGTGTCTATATATATATATATATATATATATATATATATATATATATATATATATATGTATATATATATACGTTCATACATATGTTTACTTAAATTTAATTCCATGAGAAGCATTACAGGAAACAAATTTCTTTATTTTGTTTTAAAATGGGAAATATTTCATCACAAGACAAGCATTATACTATATCAGTTATATGTTACATACATATGAATACATCTTCTAAAATAAATTATTAAAGTGAAACAATCAATGTTACTAAAAGAAAACATAAGTCTGAAATAGAAAAAGTGATTTATTTGAAATAAAGTTATATACTTTAAATAGAGTTGCATATTTAAACACAATGCATATTTCAAATAAAAGATATAATTTCAATTAATTTACATATTTAAATTATGAAACAAATTCTAAAATAAAATAAAATGCATACTTTCATTATCCTTTTCAAACATCTTTATTTCATAAGTCAAAAATACATAACAAACTTAATGGAATTAAGTTACAAGGAATATTGAAAATAAAATACAAGTGTACGAGCCCTCCACCTAATGGTGGAGACAACATTCAAAAATTTCAACAATATTTTTTTGTTCTCCTTATGCCTCAAAAGTGTGATAGGGATCCACCCAAGCCTCCAATTACACTATACACACACAAAATAGCCCTTATCACTCCATTTTGATAGATACACAATGATATAGTTTCCTTTGAACTCCACATACGTGGATTTTCCTTCCCATACTCCGTTGAAAAACATCAAACACCTCCTTTTACCTCCACAATGGCCCCATTTCCATCTCCATACACCATCCCTATGGCCAATTATGCCCAAACCCTTACAAAAATCACATGTGTCCATACAACTCACAACTCAATACAAAAAAAGGAAAACAAAAAATACCAAGTATGAGATCCTACCTTTCCATAGACATCTCCTTTAACCTTCAAGAAACCAATATCCAACTTTTGTCCCCAATGCAAACAACTACCATGCAAGGTTCCCCCAAAAATCTTCAAGAAAGTAACACCCAGAAAAACCAAGACACTTCAATTAATAGAAAATGGTGGATAGGATAGTGAGGTGGCTCCATGTAGGATACCACCTCATTTTTCCTCATTCCACCTCGCAAACCCCACACACAAACCAAGGCTCAATAAATGAGGAAGATGATACATGACACATTTATTCTCATACAAAATCCCTCACTCCACATTTGAAGAATTCAAATTTACAAAATTAAGAGAAGGGTGGTATTAATTACGTATTTTCATTCAAAAGCACATAATAGGGGCTAAATTTGACCCCTCATATCACATGTTGGGTTGGTGAAAGGGTTTAAGGAGTGTGGGACAAGTAAAACTTATCCCATAAGTCTCTGAAAATGCACTCAAAGCTTAAATCCGAGTTTTGGACATGGGGATGGGCACAAAAACCAAGATAAAATAAAATCCATCCAAGATCATGAAGAAAATAAGGAAATATCCAAGACATTCATTACCCCGATTTCCACTTTACCCAATTAGTATAATCCATATATTTAACTAACTTATTCAAGGGCACACTAATAACACAAGGACATGGGAAAAATTAGAATTCAATAAAACCACATAATCAACTAAGAAAAATAAATAGAATCATAAATAAAACATTTACACTCATGGGAACTTATGAGGATTTTCCCCCTTGTATTCCTCCTAACAAACATGACAAGAAAAATAGAAACACACACACACACATGGCTGCCAAGGTGACCATGTTATAAACACCTGGTATTCCTCAATAGTTGGTCTCCTAGTCCCTCCTATGTTTTTTTATGATTTCATTTTCTGCAACAATAAATACAATGCCACCTTTCGGCCTCAAGGCCATATTAATATGTCAAGAAATCAAAACACATATATCATTTATCAAATAACATCATCATACAACATAGTTGCATCATTATCATGGTTAAGCAATTCTATTCTAAATCAATTATTTACAATCACTAATCATCACAATTCTACCATATCCATTAAAATTTACTATCACTCTATGCCTATGCATAACCATCTATCACAATTCATATTTTACGATAATCATGCATTTCATACATATACTGTAACTTATATCTATTTAGATGCATTCAAAAACATACTATTGATCACCTATTATCATCACATTATTAATAAATAATAACATCAATGTGCTTACACTAATAGTCCAATTGTCTAAATGTAATTGCCACTTTATCAAGAGTCCAAGATGTCATCATATAAAAAATAACATTAAATCATCATCATGTACTGCAATATCTATCAATGTCCTCTATGTACCCATATAATCCATAATAAGAGCCAAAACATAATGATAATCACAATGTCCATAATGTATAAAAATAGGCTATCAAAAATATCAAAAATGTCCATCTCACTAACAAACTAATAATCACAATCATAGCAAAAACATGTGTTGAAGAGGAGTGGGCACTACATATTTCATCGAAAATTGGTTAACAATGAAATTCCTCTTGAATTTTATAGATTGGAAGATTAGTTTATTGATATCTTTACCAAAGATTTGGGAAAGGAAGTTTTGTATTATTTGATAATTTTTTTGGGATTTTGTGATTAGGAATATTTTAGATCTATAAACTTACACGTAGCTTCAAAATAATAAAATTTTGAAGGTCAAAATTAAGGGGGTGTTAGAAATGCATAATTTCTCCCCACATAAATTTTCTATTATTAGGAAATAAAAATCATCTTGAATTTTCATGCATACTTTAGACTTAATTAGATGTCCCTATTTTTATTTTTGTTGAGGTTACCTAGGGAGAGGGTCCTAGCCCTTTGTGGCATCACCATCCCACACCATCCATGGAACCATTTGAGGATGGAAGTTTAATCTCTCGGTAGGCCATGGATTAAACCAAATTATCATGCTAAAAATTTGTTTGGGATAACTCTCGTGCTGCAATCATATACATGCCTCTTCACATTGAACACACGATTCATGCCTGACTAAGACCCCTATTGCATTTAACACCGATCCAACTTAGCACCACATCGAGAGACCACATCCGCCAAGTTGAAGCAATTGACCTTCCCGAACCGCTTATCAAAGTAACAATGAGCTATAGAGGGGTTGATTTTGGTGAATGGACTCGATATATCCCACATATAGCCCACATTCCCCCTACTAGGGTAAACCAGATGGGATTAGATGTCCGTATTTTGGGATAAAATAAAATAAAATATATATTTTTTTGCATGAAAAAATGATGCACTATTTGTACATGATAGTTCTATTTTTAAGATACTCTATTTAGCATTTTGTGTAATTATATTTAGGATAAAAGAAAATAAAACAAATAGGTTTATTTGCATGAAACAAAAGAATACACTCTTTGTATATTATAGTTCTATTTTTAAGATTCTCTATTTAAAGTTGTGTCTAGTTATTTTTAGGAGATGTTCTTCTGTATATTATGAAGAAATCATAATTGTAAATTACACACAAATTGTATTCAGATGAAGCTCGACATGGAAGAAGACATGTATGTAGAGAAGTGCTAAATTTAGTTTAGAATAATCTATATTATTTACAATATTATTTATTTTATTTAAGTTGTTTTCTATTTTATTTTCCTAATTTCTATAGTTTTCTTACTTTGTCTTAATAGTAAGATGTCTCTTGTTTATGTCATTTAGGAGAAAGTATAGTCATACCGAGTCATATTTTTATTTTATAGTTCAATCATGATAGAAAAATTATTACTTGAGATTTGGTTTTTGAATCTCCTCCCTTCAAAATATACCAACCAATATAGATCATCTAATTATCACATCAAGCAATATCGACCTTACAAATTAAGGTTAGAGTCCTCACAAAATACTCCTTGTGAAATCCTTTATTCTCCACCTAATCTTGTGGAGGCCTCGGGGTAGGTTCCCTATTCGTAAGAATCGGGACTATGTGGATAATAAAATATTCCAACAACACACCTAAAAATAAGGCGTTGGCCCCAATCTATACATTTTAAGGCTATAAAACATGTAGTGACACTTTTTTGAAGTACTTCCAGCTGAAATATTTTATATTGTTGTATCTTTTCTATTCATACTTGAAGTGGATGATATTCATATAATAATTTTGGGACATGGGATTTCATACAAATTATCCTATTTTCCTCATACCAAAATTTCTAATCAAATTATAATTTCCCTTAGTTTATATAATGAATTCAATTTAATGTCCTCTTTCTTGGCTTGGGGTTAAAAATTGTAAGATTGGAATGATTCTTCTACACATGAAATGTTTCGACTTACATAAGTTTCTAGGCCATGATTGAAATTTCTCGAACGAGGAAAAAATATACTAGGAGAAGAAAATGGCAAAGAAGAAAAAGGGTAGGGTAATGTGTGTCTTGGACCAAAAGACAATCACTACTAGACATGGGGGCTTCAATGATATTTAGTACAATTGGAAGGTTTGCAACATGAATAAAATACTTGGATTCCTAGATGGGAGTTGAATAATATTGATACTATAATTTTTATTAATTCCTTAACTAAATTCAGAGGAGCAGAATTATTTTTAACCATGGGATAATGATACATGAGAATAATTTCTCAAGGCCATAAATTTTGATCCGACCAGGTGGATCATCTTGAAATTTTCTACGTTGTTAGATATTTATTAGTAACATGACATGAAACACTTTTGTAGTAATTTTTGGTTTAATTTTTGAAGGATACATTAGATGGAACATTAATGGAATGCCCTTATTTAAAATACAACACAAATAATGAACAAATACATGCGATCTAGAGTGGATGTAGGTGAGTGTCAGAGTTTAGAATCCCCAAGGGCATTAGATAAATGAACAACCCAAACCATAATCGATACAACTAAAAATGGATTTAAATTGGTTAGAATTTTTGGCATCATTTTGGTACCAAATTCCTTCGTCTAGTAGTCTAAAATTGTTGCGAACGTCTTTTTTATTAATGGTAAAAAGGGTTAAGGGAACCCTATCATGTAAAAGGGTGGATAAAAATATAAGAAAATGAATAACAGATCAAACTAGGCTCTTCCAACAACACCAAAGAACAAAAAACAATAACCAACAAACAACAAAATGATAACAATAGTAAAAGTAACAACTATCTCAACTAGTTAGCCCCTTCCCTTTAGAACTTAGCTGCATCTTTAGGGGGGAGATAGTCCCTTTCTTTTCTTACAAAAACTTTCCATTCCACTTTCATAGTTGGATGTACATTTTATTTTTATGAATCGAATCAGTAATTTTATGTGGTCTTCAGGTTAAATTAAATTCAAAGAATTTGAGTCGTGTACACTATCCACAACATCATTCACCACCAAGTTACTAGGATTAGATTTCTTCCACCATGACATTTTTCCTTTAGCATTTATTCCAACCACATGACAATCTGACACTAAATAGACAAGATAAAATAAAATACAACATCTAAAGGGAAACCATTCATAATTTAGGTTTTGAGTCCACATTTTATCTTCACTTTCGGATCAATAGTGGAAGGGAAATATATAAAAAGTATCCATATTAACCAAGATTCAAGAAAAAAATTTATGCTCCAAATCATCATTTTTGGATCAATAGCTAAACATTTGCTTAAGGTGTTTCCCATAGTAGTTAAGAAATTTTTCTATAGAACTTCTTTTGTTGGTTTTGTATAGAACTTAGAGTTTTAATATATTTTTCTATGTTTTATGTAATAAGCCAATATTTTGCATAAGCATTAATTTATAAATTGATATTTAGTACGTAAAACTTGGGTGCCATCCGAGATGTTTTACTATTAGGTATTTCTTTGGTGTTTTAGGGTTTCATGGCTTTTAATAATTTTTAGCCATAATGGACAATAAAAGTAAGATTGTAATGTTGTAAAAAATTAGTGTGGATTCAAATATGATAAGAAAACTATTTTTAAGATTTTGGAGATTTGTGAAATAATATTTCTATGTGTTGTGGAGGCATTTCGACCTCTTAAGGTTGGATACACATCAACTATAATGCAACAATTGACACACACTACATAAATGAGAGGAAGATCACATTCAAATTTACAAATCACATTGGATTAAAATAAAAAGAAATATATAATACATTTGTGTGTAACAATTTTTTTTAACTAGAATATAATATCCTGAGAGATTACATCTCCACTAGCTTTAGAGATTATTCTAAGTTAAAATTTAACTTTCTACAAGGACAATAAGTTTATTTATATAAGAAAATTTAGAGGTGAGTGAGAGATTGTTTTTCATGAGTGAAATATCTGATACAATCTTTGCCCAAGTTACCCGCCACTCTTCTCACACATGTGAGGATAAATACGACTTAAATATGGATTTATCAATCTTACAAACATAATAAATATCACCTTGTTAACAAATATACCTAAGGGACTTATTAACATGTGTGAATATGAAACAAGATAAAAAAACCCATGAAGATAATCTTAGGTGATGTATTAAAATATTGTAAGAGTTATGATCATAAATATGGGTCTAGAAAACTAGGTGGAAGAGGTACCCATGTAAAATGATATCTCAAAAATAAAAATGAAGTTATTGAAAAATATATATATTGAATATGATTGATACTCAAAACTTATTAATCAAAATTGGATTCCAAGGATATGGTTGTGTGGATAAACTTGGCTATATATACATGCTCCATATAAACGAAATACATGGTGAAGTCCAAATAATGTTGGCTCAAAACTACTCTGAATTTGGAAGACATTGAATAATGATGTCTTAACAACTATTCCATTTTTTTAACACATAAGGGTTGCCACTATTATATATATTTATAAATTATAATGTTTTTGATAACCCGAGAAGGTTTGTTTCACCAAAAAGTTTTATGCTTTCTAGGATGATATAGACAGAGGGTAAATGGAGGGAGGAATACCTATGAAGGAATGGTGGAAGGTAGAAAACATGTGTTGTTGGCGCTATCCAAGTTGATCATAAAGAAGTTCTATTTTTCTCGAAGGATTACTCGTAAATGAAAAGAAAGACCATGAGAAGAGTATTAAATAGTATATGAAAATGGATTTTCTAACGTATACTAGATCTAGGAAGTATGGTGCTCCTTAGAAAGGTTATGAATCCATTATTTAGTTACAATTTAATGTAAACATGAAACTGAAATAAATAGGTCCTATTGCAATGTAATGATTTAGGTTTCTCATACACACAATACAGTAGATTCAATGCTAAATATCAAATGTAATATTATATCAAATTAGAACTGGGGTTTCGTTTAGGTAATGCACATCTATCAAGGGTTTGGTAAGGGTGCAGGGCTGTTTGGTTGAGGTCTAGGATGGTTCTGGATGAATGAAAGGCTTGTCGGTCTAAGAATGTTATTAAACACAGAGACCGGTATCGGTCGGGTGAACGATGCGGGTATGAGGAACCAAAAGTGGTTATATAACAAAATTTGGTAGGGGAAATAGGTGATAAACTATTAAAATGAGTTTTTACGGTCTTTTTGACTATGCAAAGAGTGAGGGTAGTATGGTTTGGGTCGTAATATGGATGAGAAGTCTTAAGAAAACTAAGAAGGATATTATGAAAGGTGATAGGGCTTGGGATGGTTGAATAGTAGGTTGGTGGGAATAAGGTGATATATAGGTAATGGAAGAAATGAAATACAGAAAGAAGGAAGAGATCTACACTTGAACAAGGAAAAATTATGAATATCACAATACTTGGTATTTTGGAGATCCCGTGAATGGAAATGGTGGATGGTTGAATTAGAGAAGAGATGGATGGGTCCAAAGTGCTATGGAAGTGCAACTTGTGTTCTCCCATGAGTATTCCAATGCTATGGAAGTAGAACCGAGCTTGTTTTGCACTCTGGGTGTGTGTGTTCATCATTTAGATGTAGGAGGACTTGAAGATTCAAGATTGAATATAACAAGGCTCGAATAACTTAATGAAAAATATAGGTGGAAAATTTTGAAAGTGTATATAAAGTAACTGATGGAGGTTAGGTAACCCACACTAGCCGAGGATAAAATGGCATCGGTTAGGGTGAAATAGGTAGATCTTCCCAAATTTTGCATTTTTTCCAAGTTGGTTCCGCTTAGGGAATTGGAGTTATCCTTAGAAAATGTAGGAAGAACACATAAGAAGTCTAGTAATGTTTAGGAAGAAGTCTCATTTATTTATTTCAAGTGGTGACTCAACACTAGGAGTGATGACTTGGTCATTGTAAGTTAAATGCCCTTGGAATGAGTTTGGGGTGAGGTGGATGTGTGAGGATTTAATTAAATTGATTAAAATAATTAACAATGTGAGGATAAATATCAATTAAATGGTAAGTGATTAAATTAATATCAATATGGGCTAAAGGGGTTATGGCTTGGTGCATGCCTTAAATTTTATGTATACATTTTCCCCTTTTTGTCATGTAGCTTGTATATATAAGCGACACTAATAAAAACATGAGTGGTTTGCCCAGATATGGGTGGATATGATATTGCCACAAGTATGTTAGGAGGTGATCCCCTCAAACTAGTAACTCGATGAAGTGATAAGAAGATTTGGTGAGTGGTTTGATAAATGGGTAAGTGAGGAAGAATGAGGTATAGGTGGGGTATAGACAATGGTGATATCAGGTTTGGGTAATAGCTAATGTAATTCGAATGCACACAAGTGTATAAAATGTGATAAGGTACTAGGTTTAAGAGAGAAAAACTCTAACTCATCAAAGTTCAATAAGTTTATCCAAACAAGGTTAATGCGGTCCAGGTATCCAAGGTATACGATACAATCCTAAAACAAAACAAGGATAGGTGCATGAATAGGAACTAGGTGTATTCCAAAACATAAAAAGGTTCGGTCGAGATAAGAGACACAACATTAGGAAAGGCAAGGCCAATAAGCTAAAAAAATAAATAGTGTCATCACAAGATATAACAAGGAAACAAATTCGAATGTTAAATATGTGAGGTCAAGTTGGGTCGTAGTTAGGCATGGTTACGTCGGTATATGCATGATGGATTCTAGTTTGATAAGGCATGGTTGAGTCATAGGTGTAGGAATGGTTGACTCGAAAATTTTTAAGTTAATGTTTTTATGGAAATTATGTCTTTGTAGATATGGTTTAGTAAATTTACGGGTAATTGATATCATGGAAATGTTAGATGATTCAAGTATAATGATGTATGTTTTGTGATATGTTAATTTCCAAGTTATTGTGTAGCTTCAAACTAACTAGGTTATGATATGTATTAAAGGCAGGAATGGTTAAGGGAAAGAGTGGGTGAGCTAACCTCTAAGGTCCCCATACCGTCGAAGTGTTACTTACATAGCCCCGATGAAAAGTATCCTTAAGCTGATGTATTTCTCTCATAGGATAATGAGGAATATGATGAGGTACTTCGACACTAAAATTTTCCTCCGTAATTTCTATTTCATTAATGTATGTATTAGGAATATGATGTTGTTAAGTATAATTAGTAGTAGCGTCGATAGAAGATAACGTATTTATCGATGAAGGTGCCTCCAATAATGTGGAGTATGGTAACAGTCAAAGTACAATAGGAATGTTGTGAAAAGTAAATATTTGTCGTAAGTGGTCCGGTAATGTTAAAATGTCAAAGTTTGGGTAATTAGAGAAGTAGGGTCTACGTGATTAGGAATTAGAAATATTATATTGGTAATAAGGACAAAGAGTGAGGTCATAAATATTTTGTGTATTTTATTTGTAAAAAGTCTAAAAATGTGGAACCCATGTAAAATGATAAGGTTTATCTTATCTTAGAAGATAAGCTTACATGTACAGATAAGAGTTAAGCTATGAAATATGATTCGTCAGAGTGGATTTCTTATCCTATCTTAGAGATAAGATGGATAAGCCTGGAAGTTCTATAAATAGAGAGGCTACCCCCCTCATTTAGCATAGAAGGAAGTAGTGAGAAATATTGGAGGAAGTGTGCGAAGGAAGCCATCGCTTAAAGGTGTGTTGAAGAAGCCATTAAGAGGTGTAATTGTAAAGTTTCTCCCATAGTCTTAGTGAAAGGCAAGTGAAGTCAATAACACTTGAAGTACCTCATGGGTGAGATTATGTGATTTCATGTTAATATTATAATTTATTTTGATATTTCAGATTTGTCATCATTCTCGTCTTATCATAGTCGATGGTATCCTTGTGTTATGTTGTTGTTTTGTTTCCAGATTACATCCACCAAACTAAAGGCATGTGCATTAGTAAATAATCATAGCACGAGGAGTTCCCGGTGAAGAATTATCATAGTCTTTGGATTGGTGATGACATTTTGGTTCCATTTCCGGACCATTCCTCGTTGGTGGATTTTCTGAGAGATATTCCCACTTAGTCAAAAATCAATTAGAGGGTAACCTTGTTTTTTTGTGCATAGTAGTTACCATGTTAACGTCATTTTTGCCATGAATAGTAGTTACCATGGTAAAGTCATTTTTGCTGGAATAGTATTTACCGCAAAGAAAGTCACTTTTTACCGTGGATAGTATTTACCGCAGTAACTTCACTTTTTACCGTGAATAGTGTTTACCACAGTAAAGTAAGTTTTTACCGCAGTAAGTCAAGTTTCACCATAGTTTACCGTGGTCATTTCTTTTTTACCGTAGAAAGGTGTAAAGTCACTTTCTAGTATAGTGATTCCAATTATTTGTACACATAAGTCTTGTTGATTGTACTTGTGAGTTGGTATTTCATGGTGGTTACTTTTGAAAATGGGAAAGATTCCTATTTTTTTAGCTCAATCTAATGAAGATGCTTCTTCTTTCATTCAAGAGTTTAAGTGATCTTGTATTTGTAATGGCCTTATAAGAAGGGAACAATGGACTGAATTTTTTCCTACCTTTTTGGATGGTTCAGCACTTAGGTGGTTTGAAACACTAGGTGATAATGTGAAAAATTCATGGGATTTATTAACTGAAAGTTTTCTTGAAGAATTTGGTGAACAACAAAAATATGCAGATCTCATGATCGAGATCACAAAGCTATCCCAAGGAGAGAAGGAGAAGATAAGGGATTATCATGCTCATGTTCTAGAGCTAAGGAGGAAGCTCGATGCCCAGATCCAGAAGGAAGGACTAGAGGATGGGTTGATGAATGGCGTGGATAATCTCCTCTATAAGCACTTCGTTCTTGGGATGAAGCCAGAGATCAGACAATGAGTGAAGTATGACCGCCCAGCTACCATTGAACAAGCAAAGGAGATTGCAAGAAGGCAAGAAGAAAGCATGGAAGAGGAGCCCAAAGAAATTGTTGCTAAAGTAGATCCTACAAGCAGCACCTTTGGTCCAGAATCCACAACCACTCCTGGTGAGCACAAATATTTCTACTAGTACATCTACTGAGTATGAAGATCTTCTCAAAAAGATGGGTCAGTTAACTACTAATCTTCTTCAAGGAATTTAGTTCTCGGGGAGGAGATAGAGGTCCAAAAAGAAATATTTTTGAAGTTGTTTGTTATGGTTGTTATAAAAAGGGTCATTATAAGTATAATTGTCTAGATAGAGCTTCTACATCTGTAAAGGAGATAATGGTAAAGGAAAAGCACCTGTGAATTCTTTTGATGTAGTAGATAAGAGTAGAAATAATGAAGTAGATGTGTTTGTAACAAAAAGAAAGAAAGAAAAAGATAATCAAGATGGAAATGATCCTAAGAAGATGAAAGAAGAAACTAGTAAGAAACATAGGAGAAGAAAGTTGGGTGTGCAGGATTTTCTGATTTCACAGGGGCAAGGACCATACTCCATCTTGGAAGATCTGTCCAAAAGGCCTACAAATATTACATATGGTCAACTCTTGGCTATGTCTTCTGAGAAGAGGCGGGAGTTGCGAGGTGGACTCAATGCTCAAAGAAGGAAGGAGGTTGAGGTCCCTGTTTTGAGGCGAAGCATCCCTATGCTCCACAAGCTGAGGTATTATGTAATGGTATTTCAATTCATGATGTCTTAGTTGATGGAGGTGCTGTAGTTAATGTAATGACCGAGTCTGTAATGAATATGTTGGGTTTAAAAATTGATCACCCTTCAACACTTATGTTAAGGTCATTAAATAAGGGAAAAACTAAACCAAAAGTGCGCTTCAAATGTGGCAATATCTCATTATGGGTGTTGTATGTGTGGTAGACTTTCGGGTGATGAAAAATGGTGCTTACTTGCGTACCCAATGCTCTTTGGGAAGACCGTGGCTAAGGAGAGTTCATGCAAGAAACTACTGGAATGAAGGTTTCATGAAACTTGGACGTGGTAGAGAGAGGGTGAAGATAAATGTGATCCCTCGACATCATAAGGCGAGAACACAGTGGATTCAACCGATGAAACCGATGATTGGACATCCTATGATTACTTGTAGTACCCGGTGAAGTGGACACTGAAGATGAAGAAAGCGAGGTGGATGTTTCAGTCATGGATATCCTTCCAGTCACACTAACTCATGACCCCATAAAATTATCTGAAGAAGAAGTTGATGATCATCTCCAATAAATAAAGATTGGTGATGCTGTGATGGAGAGTGAGAAGGAATCCTACCTCTAGCTCTTTCGAAGGTACATACACATATTCACTTTTGATTATAAGGAACTCCATCAAGTAAGTTGGGTAGAACATTCTATTGAGCTGGTAGATGGTGCTAAGCCCATAAAGCAAATGCCATATAGAATGAATCCTAATTTTTCCAAGACTGTAAAAGAAGAAATAGATAAGTTACTTGATGCAGGATTCATATTTGCTGTGGAGAATTTAGAATGGGATTCTCCCATTGTGATATCAATAAAAAAGAATGGGAAGCTACGCATTTGTGTTGATTAAAGGAAGCTCAATAAGGAAACAAAGAAGGATCATTACCCTCTTCCATTTTTAGATCAATCTTGGGCGAAGTAGGCGGCCAGAGTGCTATAGTTTTTTGATGGATATAATTGCTACAACCAAGTTCGTATAGCAGAGAAAGTTCTGAAGACCACGTTCACCACTCCTTGGGGAATGTTTGCTTATAGAGTTATGCCTTTTGGGTTGTGTAATGCTCCAGCAACATTCCAGCATTTGATGAATAGGGTGTTCGAACCCTACATTGGGACCTTCATTAGAGTATTTCTGGATGATTTTTGCATCTATGGGAGCAAGTTGGACCACATGCACCAGATGGAGACAACATTTCAAAGGTTAGATGAAGCACAAGCCTCACTAAACCCTACAAAGTGTGTCTTTGGATGTTCTAAAGGTGTTTTGTTAGGGCATGTTGTATCCAGAGATGGTATTGGTACTGATCCTGATAAAGTTTCAAAAATCAAAGATTTACCATTTCCTATGAATAGAAGTAAGTTGAGATCATTTTTAGGCCATGTGGGTTACTATAGAAGGTTCATCAAGAATTTCTCAAAGATTACACAGCCACTAACCCAGTTCTTGAAGAAGGATGTTACTTATGAACCAGGAAATAAGGCGCATGAAGCTTTTGGACAATTGAAGGAAGCCCTAGTGTCTTCACCTGTTTTGAAGAATCCAGATTGGAGTAAGCCATTCATTGTGTACACTGATGCCTCAGATGCAGCATTAGGAAGTAATTTGAGCCAAAAGGATGAAAATGGGAATGAACATCCAATTTACTTTGGGAGCGAGACAAATGAGCAAAGTGTTGAGATAAATTATATCAGAATCGAAAAAGAGGCTCTGGCTATCATTTTTGATGTAAAGAAGTTTAGAAATTACTTGCTAGGGAAAAAATTTCTAGTTGTAACAAATCATGAGGCTCTAAAATATATTAAATAATCCTAACCTATCAAGGAGGATAACAAGATGGATAATTTTGCTACAAGAGTTTGAATTTGATATTATAGATAGGCCAGAAAGAAGCATGTCAATGCAGATGCACTCTCTTGAGCCTATGATGTTTTAGGATCATCTTGTGATGATGTTGATTTCCCCGATGCAACATTGTTATCCCTTGACACAATCCCTAGTGAATACATAGATATTTGGAATTATCTGAATGAATTCAAGTTTCCTGATGGTGCCAATGCAAAGACTAAGAGAAAGATTACTCAAGCCAATCGTCCATATTCTATTCTGCGCATGGAGTATTATTTCGAATAGAACACGATGGATAGTCAAGAGGGCGATTGGACGTGATCAAGGGAAGGAATTGCTAGAAGAATTCCACAATGGTACATGTGGAGGGCACTTCTCTGACAACTTACAGCAAGAAGGATCTTGGATGCAGGTTATCACTGCCCACTCTTTTTAAAGATTGTTATAATTATTGTAAGACATGTGATATTTGTCAAACACATGGTAACCGTAAGACTTCATCAGCTCCATTATGTCCTATTCTTCCCCTTGCTCCCTTTGAAAAGTGGGGAATAGACATTGTAGGTCCACTTCTAACTACATCACGCCAAAATAAGTAAATTGTAGTTGCCACATTATTTAACCAAGTGGGTTGAAGCTAGACCATTGAAAACAACTTCCATGGATGAAGTGGCAAGGTTCATGTATGAACGCATTGTCACCATTTGGTTGCCCATTAGAAATTGTAATGCAGTCAAGGAAGCCACATCATTAATGAGGTGGTAGAAGCCCTAGTCAATAAGTTTTCTATTAAGCACGGGAAGGCAACAACATACAAGCCAAGCACAAATGGACAGTGGAACGAACAAATTTTGTGTTGTGTCAAATTCTAGCAAAAGATGCACCTTGCAAGTACATAAATGGGATAAAAGGATTCATGCAAAGCATTGTGGGCATATAGTGCAACATCAAAGTCAAAGCAACAGGATACTCCCATTTCAGTTGGCCTATGGCATTGATCCAGCTTCTTCCTATTGAGTTTGATATTCCCACCGTGAGAGTCATGAAAAATGAAAGGATGGATGAAAGTGATTCAAGAAAAGAAAGGTTGGTATATCTTCATTTGCGAGAGAAATGAGAGAAATAGCAAAGGATACAAGCTATAAGAAGAAAATGAAGCGAAGGAATACTTTGATCAAAAGATCCGGTGGTCTCCATTTCATGTGAATGACTTGGTTCTAGTATATGATTCCGATACAAAAAAAGAAGACAGAGAAAATTTCTTCCAAAATGGATGGGCCCTACAAAAATAGCAAGTTGTGCATGAAAATGGTATGTACCGACTAGAGGAACTGGATGGCACTCCCATTACGAAATGGTTTAACCACAACAAGTTGAAGATTTTCCAAGCACTGAATAGTCTACTCAGGGACGGAGTAGAAGCTAGGAAGGGGGAAGATGTCGACACTAAAATTTTCCTCCGTAATTTCTATTTCATTAATGTATGTATTAGGAATATGATGTTGTTAAGTATAATTAGTAGTAGCATCTGATAGAAGATAACGGCAACGTCGATCAAGACGGTGCCGCAATAATGTGGAGTACAGTAACAGTCAAAGTACAATAGGAATGTTGTAAAAAGTAAATATTTGTCGTAAGTGGTCCGGTAATGTTAAAATGTCAAAGTTTGGGTAATTAGAGAAGTAGGGTCTACGTGATTAGGAATTAGAAATATTAGATTGGTAATAAGGACAAGGAGTGAGGTCATAAATATTTTATGTATTTTATTTGTAAAAAGTCTAAAAATGTGGAACCCATGTAAAATGATAAGGTTTATCTTATCTTAGAAGATAAGCTTACATGTACGAGATAAGAGTTAAGGTATGGAATATGATTCGTCAGTGGATTTCTTATCCTATCTTAGAGATAAGATGGATAATCCTAGAATTTCTATAAATAGAGAGGCTACCCCCCTCATTTAGCATAGAAGGAAGTAGTGAGAAATATTGTAGGAAGTGTGCGAAGGAAGCCATCAGTTTAAAGGTGTGTTGAAGAAGCCATTAAGATGTGTAATTGTAAAGTTTCTCCCATAGTCTTGGTGAAAGGCAAGTGAAGTCAATAACACTTGAAGTACCTCATGGGTGAGATTGTAACAGTTTCATGTTAATATTATAATTTATTTTGATATTTCAGATTTGTCATCATTCTGTCTTATCATAGTCGATGGTATTCTTGTGTTATGTTGTTGTTTTGTTTCTAGATTACATCCACCAAACTAAAGGCTGTGCATTAGTAAATAATCATAGCACGAGGAGTTCCCGGTGAAGAATTATCATAGTGCCGGATTGGTGATGACGATACATGGGTAGGTTGGTCGGTTTAGGCATGATAGAGTCTAGGTAATTTAGGTATGGTCAAGTATATGTTGTTTAGGCATGGTGAAGTTAGGTTGTTTAGGTATGGTAAAGTACGGTTGTTTAGGTATGGTGGAGTCCAAATTGCTTAGCCAAGGTAAAAATTTTAAAGTGAAAGCATCATAATAAGCATACTGAGGATGGGTTTATGAACTTGAACCCCTAAACGCACTGCATGATTGACTATTCTAAGGGTGAAATAAGTTATATGATCATGAAATATAGCATATGTGGCATGTCCCTTGAGTAGGTAGAAGAAGAGAAAGGAAGGAGGGTGAGGTGGAGTGGTTTATCGTAACCTTATTCCAAAAACTAGAATAAGTAAGTCTATTACAATTTTTTTTAATTTTCTTGCTTTTGTTTTATAGACTAGTCGATGTGGGAAGTATATTTGGGATGAATAGAATGACTCCTTGAGGTCTTCATGAAGTTGATTGACGTGGGAAACTTCACAATATTTTATTTTCATTTTACAGAAATAGTCTTCTTTTTGGATAGAATATGTATGGTATGGCTAGCTTTTTATAGTTGTTCTTCGAGGGAGAAATCTATTTATACTAGCGAGATAAAGAGATAGATGGAATTTTTGTGTGATTCATCTATTTATAAGAATTTTGATTGAAGGAGTTGTTGATGAGTAATCACATCACCCATGAATGTCTGCAACTTGATGAGTTGAGACTTTTAGTGTGATTGCATAACATGGAGATTTTCCCAAAGTGTGGGACATTGAAATCGGGAAAGATCTTTGGATGAAGGCCGGTTCCTATTCCTCTGTTCAGATGCACACATTCATATTGTAGAGGATCTATCTTAAAATCTACTCTAACTTGCCAAGGAGTCAGGTTTAAGAAGATGCAAGAAATTAAACCTATTCTAATAGAAGTGATACACCAAAGGAATGTTGAATACCTACTTTGAATTTAAACATAAACCATAAAACATGTAATATAACCACATTTCATAGTTAACTCTAAATTGGAATGACAGATAAGGAGAATGAAATGAACAAAAGAGAGTGTTGAAATCATCCACAAACTTATCTTATTTCTCCAAATATTTGATATAGTGCATTATAATGGCCAAGAGGAAAAAATTGCATTACAATTTGAATGGGAGGTTTGAAATCCACAAGATACTTATAGACAAGAGAAGAAGGGAGGGTGCAAAGAAAAGTTATTCAACCCTTAGAAAGATGGCCCTCTATACAATATATAAGAACAATGAGAAAATTAAATGAGAAGAATTCAAAGTCTTACTTGACCACCCCAAAATGCAGTCAATTTTCCTACGGTAGTGATGGGTGCCATGACAAAATCCATAGCTCCTTAAACCATGCCTTACAAGACAAGAAGGAAGCCCATACCTTCATTATTAGGGTAGGTGGGAAGCTTGGCACCTTAAAAAATTGGTGGACTATATTTATTTCTTTTGAATAACTTAGTTCAACTAATTTGAGTACTAGACACTGAGAGCTTTCCAAAAAGTCCTTTCTTGTGCAAATCTGAGCTCCTAGTCAAACGTTATGGCCATCTAAAAGGTCGAGGTATCATTTTGCAAAAAATGCAAACTGTAGATCTTCCTTTTTCAGAGTTTGAAATGCATGCAACCTCTAAAATCCCAAAAATTTTACTTTCAGATATTTTTATTTTGGAATTCAGGTCAGTGTTCATTCACCAAATTTGCTTGAGAGTTTGGAAAGTATGAAATTTTGGACTTTTGGAATTCGGAATTTCAGACATTGTGTTATTTTTTTTATGTTTTGGGATTCCAAACTTCCAAAACTCTGAACCTCAAAACTCCAAAACTTTGAAACCCAAAATTCTGAAATTTTAGACTTTCGAGTTTTGGGTTTTAGAACCTTTTCACTATTCATTTCTCAAAACCCACCGAGACTTCCAAAACCCTGAAGTCCAAAAATATGAAATTTCAGACTTTCAGACATTCATATTTTTACTTTACCAATCCCTTTTCTATTCCCATTCATCGAAATCCCTGAAACCCCAAAACTTGAAAGTCCAAAATTTAAGACTTTAGGATTTCAGAAATTTTGCTCATTTTTCCCATTTGGTTGCCGAAATCTCCAAAACCATGAAACCTGAAAGTTTGAAATTTCATACTTTCACAGTTTTAGGTTTTAGAACTTTTGGGGCCATTTTTTTTTAACTTCGCGCATGAGATCTCTGAAACCGTGAAACCTGAAATTCCAAAATTTTGGACATTTTGCTAAGTCGCTAAAATCCTCCTTTAGCATATCTCTGAAAAGCTCCACCTCCGAAGTTTGATTTTTTAGAACTTTGGAGTTCTTGATTCTTCAAAATAGCTCAAGATCCTGAGCTTCCTAAAATTTACTTGACCTATTTTAAATTTATTCACCCAACTCAAAAATGCAATCCTCCATGGCTAAATTAAACCCGTTAGCTTCTCTGTGTGCAAGGTCGTGTTTTCCTATTTTTCCTGAGAGGAAAAATTGGATAACATGAGTTTAATTTGAAAATCCCATGTATTATCTTTTTACGTTTTTGATTTTTTTGTCATGGACAAGAATATATAGGAGAATAGGATTCTTTTATGAAAGAATAAGCATAGAACAAAGAGGTTAACTATGAAAGAGAAGTTTTAAGTGATGAATAACCATGGGATTCCATCCCTGAAAAAAGTGAAAAGTATCCATGAGGATCATGTCATGAGTAGGGACATGGTACTCATATTGAAGATAAGGTTAAAGGTTACAAACAATCACATGATTCTTCTTTATTCGCGATCCTCAAAAAGAGCGATATGAAAGGAATGGTTACCCAAGGAAAAGTGCATAATAGGAAAAAAATGATATAGTACTTAATTCAACAATATAATGGTTGAAGATGCAAGACATTGAGGGGCTCAGGTTCAAGTTTACTATCGAGGGAAGATAAATGTAAGCACTTGATCCATAGGTATAAGTAACGATATAGGGTCTAAGCCAATTAAGAGAAAACTTGACCTGTTTACTTTTCTCTACTTTTGTTACATGTTGATTTTCCTTCGGAAAAGTTCACCAATCTTGAATGTTTTGATAGAAGGAAAGGTAGGAATTAAAACATGTGGTTCTAGTGAAACATTCAACAAAATAAGGGTAAGTGAAAATTCTCCCATGGGTATAGGGAAGAATGCGATGGTGATAGGTGAGGTTGGGTAATCTGGGAAAGGGTGAGTAAAGTTGGGTAAGGTAGATGAAACAAGGTTGGGTAAAGTTTGGCAAGGTAGGGTAAGGTAGATGAAGAATGTTTTGTTTTTAAGGGAGGTGTAATAGAATAAAAGGGAGTTTTGAGTCCCCTATAGGATAAGGAAGAATGAGGTGATGATAGATATCATTGTGAAAGATTGGGAATGGTTGAGTGTGATGAGGCAATTGGTGGGTAGATTTGGTAAGGTAGATGACGAAGGTTTGGTTTGGAAAAGAGGTGCAAATATAAGAAGAGAGAATGTCAATTCCCCCATAGGGTAAAGTAGAATAAGGTGATGATAGGTAATGTTGTTGAATATTAGGTAAAGTTCAGGAAAAGTTTAGGTAGATGGGGCAGAATCCTTGGTCGGGACAATGACATTGTTGGGGATATTGATGAACCCATTGAAACATGGAGTGGTGTGCGACTCAATCAAAAAGAGGATAGACCGGCCCATGAAATGTTACCTTATGGGAAGTGAGAGGTTATATAGCGGGAAAAGGTAAACTAGATGGGCTACCATTTTTATCTTTTCCTTTGTCTTTCCGATATTGTTACTAAGTGGTTATATGCGTCATGTTTATTTAAAAAATCAGAGGAGTAAAAGAGTGTTGTGGAGTTGGAGGTAAAGGCCATTAAATAAATATGGGATGATGTTATGTGGCGATAGGTGAAGGTGGAATGGGCTCTTCATCCAAAAGGTCATCTTTGTCAAAGTTCTCTTCAAGAGGACATAGTTAAAGAACAATAGTCTTAAGATCCTTACATTTTTCTACATCATGTCATGACAAAAGATGGTAAGCACAAATTTTGGTATCATAAAACCCTTTTGGTTTAGATTTGAGTGTGTCATAAGCTCTAAACAATGACAATGTGATGACATAGGTTTATAAAATCTTAGCTAAGATTTTGGTATAAGACCCTGCCAATGGATCACAATGTGAAGTGAGTGTGGGTCTGGACAGAATTTTGGGTGACTTCGGTGGGAGAGGCATCACTAGAGGTGGAATTGGAGGTTGAGTAAGTAAGACTACCTGTTTGGTAGATAATACGGTTTGGGTTTGGGTTGCACCTTCTTGGATAAAGGTATAGCCAAGTGAGATGGTTATTGGAGGTAGTGTGGGTTTAACTACCTCTTTGGAAGGTAGTGTGGATTTGGGCTTGGGTTATACCTTCTTGGGTAAAGGTGTAGAAGGCATGCATGATGTAGAAGGGAAGGAAGATGGCAGAAGGGGATGGGTTAGCAAAGGCGATAATGGAGGTGTGGTGAAGACGGTGACAGGAGGAAATGTGGAAAGGATTGTTTGAGGAAAAGGGAATGGCATGTGGAATGATGAGGATACCGTAAGTGGTGTGGGTATGGGAGGTGGAATGGAAGTATGTAACGATGAAGGCATAGGTTATGTGGGTAATTTAGGTAGAACAAAATATCATGGCAAGGAGGTGGACAACTATGTTTTTTTTTACCTTGGGTAGGAAGCTACTTGACCAAATTTGATGGTTGCGAGATAAAGGATAGATGGAAGTGGTTAAGGTGATGGAGGGGTGGTGGTAACAGGTTGGTGCATGCGGCCCAAGAGGTTGGGTCTTCCTCTTAGGTGGGGAATATTAGTTGTGATTCTTTTTTAGTATCTGGCTAAATTTAGTTTGATGAGAGTATGGACTAGGATTGATGTTGGCATGACTCCGAATGTGGTAATGGGTTTGAACGCCCATGAAGGTATAGGTATAGGTAGGGATTTAGGAATAGGTGAAACTTTGGTTGATGGTAACGGTTTAGGTGTGGGTGAGGGTGATGAAGAAGAGGTGACTACAATGGGCATGGTGGTTTTGGTTATCTTAAACACCTTAGGATATATCATGGAAGTGTTGGTGGATAAAATCTGCATTTGAGTTGAGATAGGAAGCCGAAGGCACCCCAAAGTATGGAATTTTCAACATAATCCAAGAAGTTGGCCAAATGTGAGAATGACACAGAAGTGGAGGGTATGATTTTTATTTGGTACTAATCCTTGTAAATAGTATCTATGAGATAGGGAAATGGTTGGCTTCATACTTATGGGAAGAAAAGATGATAGCAAATCGACAGGGTCTTTAAAAGCCAATTGGGAATTTTCACCAACAGAAATAGATTCCCCTAGTGGGTCCTCTATGGGAAGAGGAGGAGGTAAGTTTGATTATATAGGATCTTCCTTCCATAAATAAGAGAGTACACTAGGCTCTTTTGTACTTTTAAGAATGTGTAATGTGAGTTTCTCGATAGGTGGCAAGATGAGTAAAGAAGAAGGTAAGGTAGAATCCTCCATGGGTAGATAAGCGGATGAAATGGGTGCCTCCATGGGTCAAGGAGCTCATGGAAAAAAATCCTCAATAGATGGGATGAGAGGAAACTAAGTGAAATGAGCTGATACGATATCAAAAACATCATGGACCTCTCGAACATTGGTATAATTAGTTTCGAGGTTCACCACTTGGCTTTGAAGAAGGGGTGTGATTTGGAAACAGGTTCCTGAAAATGTGCAGGTTTTGGTTAGTCGGTGGATTGAGGTTAACCATGATGAGATCTCCATTATCTAACAATTCTTTGTTGATGTTTTTGAAAGTTATAAAATTACCGTCACTATGACCTCTAACACAGTGATAATTGTAGTAATTGTTACCCTTGTAGAATACAAGTAGAGTAGGGGAAGGGTAAAAACCAATATGTGTTTTTTCAGGTGGAAGGGTGATTGCTCCAAATTTTATAAGTTTTTCAAAAGATAGAAGAATAAGGTTCTCCAATAGAGGTATATTTTTGTTGTTCCCACTGGAATTGTAAATTTTGAATAGGAGAAAGATTAGAAGAAGGGTTTGATTGGTTGTATGGATGAAAAGGGATAGCTTTTAAAACCAATGCATTGACAGATCCTTTTTCTTTAGAATATATATTTTGTGGTTTGGATGAAGAAGAAGAATCATTGGGTTTTAAGGGAGCATTTTTGCTATAGAATTACAACTTCTTCTCCTTAATAGTACAGATTTCAAGTTTCAGGGCCATTGTGAATGCCTCATCGAATGTAGAACAATTTTGGACTTAGAGAGTTTGCAAGATGTTTATACCACAAGGTCACATAAATAACTTTATTAACATAGTTTAAGGTAGTTAGAATCTCAGTTGATTAATCAAGCCATGCCGATGAGTGAAAAAGTCTAAGATAGACTCATCCTCATATTGGTGTGTCGCATACAAGTTTGTCATTGTGACCTTCTTGACAATGTTGATACAAAATAGGTCTTGAAAATCCTCATCTACCAGATTAAATTAAAATATGGAGTTCCTGAATAGAGCACTATACCAATCTAAAGTGGGTCCCGTTAAGGACATTGGGAATGTTCATAGGAGAAAAGCATCATCGTGAGTGATGAGATAACACACATGTTTAAAATACTACAAATGTTGTTGTGGGTCTTCTTTGCTATTGAATTGGTTGAATTTTTGCATTTCCCAATGTGTAGGGTATGGATGAATTATAATAGAAAAGTGAATAGGATCGTTACAAATCTCATCATATCTTAGAGAGTTACATGAGCCAGATACAAATGTTTATAATGTTTGCATCTTGTCCATCATCATTTTGATAAGATCATTTGTGGATGATGATGATGGAGCACCCCGTAGTATATAAGGGGAGGTAAGATGGATATGATGTGGATGATGCTCCAAAGTATGTTGTGGTGCCATGTATTAAAACCATGATGAGGGAATATAAGATGGGATGGATCTCGCGGGAAAATACCTAGGATAAGCGATAAATGAAATAGGAAGTTGTTGATGATAGGTGTAGGTAGGTGGGATGGAAGTAAAGAATCTCATGGAAATTGGTGGAAGAGACTATAGGATGGAGAAGACAAGGTTCTAGAAGGGAATGTGGGATGACGACACTAGAGGTGGCTGGGATGAAAAAGGTACATGGGAAGCGGATGATGTACGTATGCCTACAATAAGCTTAGTGGATGATGATATGGTAGACATCATAGGGGTGATGAAAGTCGAGGGCATAGTAGTTTTTGTAGGTGCCAAAAATACTGATAATGTGGGGTCAAGTTTAGAAACCACAGGTGATGAGGCAAAAGCATGTAATGATGTGCTAGTAGTGGTTGATGCAGAAGTGGGGGAAACATGGGAGGAAGCAGATATAGGCATGTCGTATATAAGTTCTCCTGATGAGTCACATGTGGATGAGTGAGAGAGGTAATACTATTGTGCAATGAGGTTTTGATCAAGGAGTCTTGTGAACTCCTCATCACCAGCATGTATGGTAATAGTTTGGTTGGGATCCATAGGTGATGAAATGGAAGGTGGTGATGGGATAAGTGGGAGTGGCTCGTGGATTGAAACATGAGAGCGTTGGCTTGTCTACTAGTAAACACCATCCGAATGACATTAGAATTAGTAATCTAAACTTTGTTGATGATATAAAAACATAGAAAAATGGAACAAAATCTGTCCGAAGGCACATTTTGGTCACTGTTTTCATTGAAAAATCAAAACAAAAAGACCAATGCCAATTAGCTAACCAATGTCAAGATAGGAGGGTAACTAATGTCGGTTGATGAACCGATGTCGATTACTATGGAAAATTGAAAGATTTGAAAACTTGGCTATAAATGGTGAATATCAGGTGAAACTGGGTTTTGAAGGTGATATCAAAGACCCAAAAATGTAGTGGAGTGACAGAGGAAGTCATAACAAGTGATGTAAGTGATTTGAAAATAGTGTTAGTTAAGTGACCAAAATAGAAGGAAATTGATAACGGTCAGTAAAATGATGGCAATATGATTAATTAACCGATGGCGGTCACTAGACCGATACCGACTACTGTGAATGAATAAAATATTAAAATATGGAGATGAAAAGGTATGAATGAGATGGATCTGAACTTTGTAGGTGATAACAAAACACAAAAAAGATGATAAGGTGACAGAAAAAGTCATAGAAAGAACAAAAATGTAGATTGAATGCTATTTTGGCATAAATGACCAAAAAGCATACAACTGACGGCATTCGATCAACCGATGGTGGTATGATTATGTAAGCAATGACACATACTACACCAATAATGGTTATTGTTAAAATCAGAAGAGATGGAAAAATGGAATTTTGGTGATTTAGATCAAATAAAAGGCTAACCTAGAATTCTGAGTATAACAATGATAGATCCTAACACACTCAAAAACAGTCAGAATACACCAACTATGATTGTGGAGTGTTTAGGGAGAGAAAAATGGATAAATATGAACTCACACCTCAAAACACAAATCAAGAAAAATCTAACAAACACGAAATGCTAGGATGTAGATTTTATGTTGTGGCTTATGTCATTTAGGAATGACTTGTGAATAGAATAGAATTTTTGGTTAACAAAGGTGCCCTATAGAAACTGAAAAATATGGCTAGTTTTAGGTAAATTTTGGCTTGGGGTCCCCAATATATACTTCACGATAGTACACAAGGCCCTATTCGATATAATGACTTTCCGAACACTAGCTAGCTCTGCCACTAATTGGATTATTAGTTGTTAATGATAAATACTAGGACATGAGATGTTTATGTGGTGAGTTGTTTGTTTCAGTGATTTTTTTTGGGTGTGTGTGCGCAAAAAAACTATTATTTAATTTTTCAACCATTATCCGGTCATGAACTCTAGCATATAGGTTACAAATAAGTTTAAATGAGCTACAATGCAATAGATAAGGATGAAATGAAACAAAATTTTAGAACCCTAATCAAAAATTATATTCAATGTAGCAAATGATGAATAGGTCAGAACGTGCTCTTTCTTTCATTGCTATGCAAATGCAAGAAGAAAGAAATGATTCGTTTTAAGCACCAAATTACAAATTTCTTTTAGATCAATTAGAAGAAGAGAATGTTACCAGGGAGAATATTAAATGTTTATTTTTCAGAAAGAAAGAGACACACAATATTTTCCTATATGAATAAAATGTAATGAACCCAAGAGAGGGTCCCACCGGGCATGCCAAAATGTTTCACCAATAATTTTTACGCTTTCTAGGATGAAATAGGTAGAGGGTAAATGGTAAAGGAGGAATACCTGTGAATTGAAGGTGGAAGGTAGAATGCGCGTGTTGTTGACATTATCTAATATAGTCGTAGAGAAGTCCTTTTTGTCTTAGAATAAATACCTATAAATGCAAAGAAATACCACAAGAAGAGTATTAAATAGCATATGACAATGGAATACCTAATGTATGCTAGATCTAGGAAGCATGGTACATCCTAGAAAGGTTGTCAATTTATTGTTTAATAATAATTTAATGTAAACACAAAACTAAAATAAATAGGTCCTATTGCAATGTAATGATTTAGGTTTCTCATACACACAATATAATAGATTCAATGCTAAATATCAAATGCAACACTAAATTTAATTATAACCAGGGCTTTCTTTTGTTAGAAAGTCTCATTTAGGAGTCTACTAAGGGTCCGGGACTATTTGATTGAGGTCTGGGCTGGTTTTGGATGAATGAAAGGCTTGCTAGTCTGAGAATGTTATTAAACATAGAGATCGTATTAGTTGGGTAAATGATGTTGGTATAGGAGAGGAACCAACGACGGTTAGCTAACCGACATCGGTAGGGAAAATTGATGATAAATTTTTAAAATGGTTTTTAGGCTCTTAGTGATTTTATATAGAGTGAGGGTAGTATGGTTTGGGTCGTAATATGGATGAGAAGACTCAAGAATACTAAGAAGGAGGTTAAGAAAGGTGAAAGGGATTGGGATGGTTGAATAGTAGGTTGGTGGGAAGAAGGTGATATATGGGTAATGGAAGAAATGAAATACAGAAAGAAGTAAGAGATCTACACTTGAATAAGAAAAAATGATGAATATCACAATACTTACTTGGTATTTTGCAGATCTTGTGAATGAAAATGGTGGGTGGTTGATCGGAGAAGAGATGGATGGGTCTCGTGCCACGGAAGTGCAACCTGTGTGGTCTCGTGAGTGTTCTAATGCTCTAGAAGGACAATCAACTACTTTTCTTGCACTCTAGTTGTGTGTTCATTGTCTTGATGTAGGAGGACTTGAAGATTCGAGCTTGAATGCAATAAGGATCCAATAACTTAATGACCAACCTAGGTGAAGAGTTGTGAAATTTTATATAAAGTGACTAATGGTGGTTAGCTAAATAGTGCCGACGAGAGGATAAACCAACATTGGTTAGGGTGAAATAGTCCTTTTTACCAAAAATAGGAAGATCTTCCCAGATTTGGCATGTTTTCCAAGTTGGGTTTGTTTAGGGAATTGGAGTTATCATTAGAAAATTTAGAAGATGATAGAATAAGTCTCAGGTTGAGTTAGGTCAAGTGGTGACTTAGTAATGGGAGTGATGACTTGGTCATTGTGAGTTAAAAGCCTTTAGAATGGGTCTAGGGTGAGGTGGATGTGTGAGGATTAAAATAAATTAAAATTAAATTAATTAATAACGAGAGGATAAATATTAATTCAATTTTAAGTGATTAAATTAATATGAATGTGGGGTAAAGGGGTTATGGCTAGGTGCATGTGTTACATTTATTAATTGAAAGGGATTGTGACCCAAATTTTGTGTCTACAAGGTTATCAAAATAATTCTCTAATATCAAATCCAATCATCTTCTCGCATTCTCAAGGAACATAAATAATGTACATAGCCTACTTTAGAAACTAAGGAAGCATTACCAATACACAACACTCACCCCCATATTGTAAACTAGGTAGTGAATAAAATAAAAATCAATATCTTAAAATAGCATAAATGTCACGAGCATGCATAAAATCACAAAAAAAATCTCCAGTGAAAAATCCAAACATACTACATGATGAACTTAAAAGATGAAATGTTAAAAGATAACATGATAACACACACACACACATACACAAATATAGAAAGCCCCTTTTTTTTATCAAGGATAAATAGTTTTTAAGGGACTATACCCTGATTACAAAAAGGCTTAAGAAGCCAGATACTAGATGGATAAAACCCAACTAAGAAAGGCTAAGTGCCTTAAACATGTAGGCTCAAAAGCCAGATATATCAATAAAGTGAGTACAAAAAGATCCATCCAAACAGAGATCTAAAGAAGAACAAAAGGACCAAAATACATCAAAGAGGGATCCAAAAAAGGGCATCCCAGCAAGAAAACAACAACAAAATCTCTGAAAAATAACAACAAAATGGCACCTGGGCACTACACTATTTGACTACCCTGTCAATCTTGCCATTAATTTTCTGAAGAGAGGTGAATAGTGCAATGGCCGTGGCATGAGAAGGATCATTCATGTCCACCTGAGCAAGTGTAAGGTCATGACTCTCATTAGAATCCCAGATGTCATCTGGAATGCCACTAAGTCTCACACACTTCTCACGTGTCTGCACTATAAAATTATAAACCTCTTTCAATGCCGAGATGATGTAGTCGTGACGGCCCTTGGCATTGTCCAACCTAGCATCAAGTGACATGAGCTTCTTAAATATTTCAGTAGTAGTATCATTGTCCTTAGAGTTTTGTAACTTCATCTTTCCTTTTATTTTTTCCAAATTCCTAGGATCATTTTTAAGGTCTTTAATCTCCTCTTCAAGCTTTCTAACCTTGGTAAGAAGATCCACATCTCTGCATTCGTCCACAAGTTTACTGATATGCAATAAGTTTTTGACAAGTTCAATATCCCTATGGCTACATAAAATCCTTTGAGAAGAAGGCAGGGAAACCTTATCCTTTTTTCCTTTCATCTTTCTGCTAGAAGTAGCAGAATCTAGACCTTTTCGGCAGGGATAGGGAGAATAACAGGGGGAGTAGGTAATTAGGCTTAAGTATAAATTAGTTTAAGTATAAAAATCCCACCCAATATGATTTATAGTTTATAAAGTAGGTAATGAACCTAAATGTTAAAAAAATATCATTAATAATAAGAATAAATCTATGATTATATTACGATGAGTATGAAAAAAGAAACAATTTTAGAAAAAAATAGAATGTAAATTTGAGTTACTAGTAAAACGTTTTGACCCCATAAAAGTAAAAATGCACAATATGGTAATTTAAAAATTATAAAATGATAATCTATGAAATTTGAGTTATTAAATTGTAAACAATAACATCACTATATTATTTTAATCATGAAAAATTAGCCAGGGGTTAAGAAAAATTATCTTCCAAGGCTTCTTAGATCAAAATTTATCAGCCTTCTAAAAATATACTCCAGGAAAGGGTTTAATGGTGAAAGTATAAACCTTGGGGACTATCAATACCCAATGTGTAGTTATATAGTAAGCTAGGGGATGATATCATGTCAAATGGACTATATTATTGTCTTATAGGTAAGCAAAAGTTGACCACGATTGCATAACATGGAGAATGCAACTATGATATAGAGCATGTGAAATTAACTATAATTGTGTTGAATCTTAAATTACATACACATGTTCCCTTGTGATCCATTTTATTCTAATACACATGTTTTGGGAATATTTGGAAGAAAGAAATGTGAAAACTATAGTTTTTGACCATGGTTTTTTACAACGATGTAAATATTTGATTGTCTTATCTTTTTGTTCTTGCTTGCATTATATATCATGTAATTCCCACTCCTCTTTAACACTAAATGAAAAATGTTTTCAATTTTCAATTGATTGTAATATCTAACCTTTCTACCGTATTGTAGTTAGCATACAATTAAAATATATAGGACAACATGATTGCTATTTTGTTTGGTTATCATTATCCTAACTATATGTCATATTGTAAACCCTAATGGGAATTTAAGGATAAGACAATTAACTAGAACAGTTCCCTTGTTATAAATTGATTGTTATATCATTACTCTTTGATATTGTTTTCTTATATTTAAATCTAACACTATAACTGAACTGATTAACTATTGATAGACATTCAATAGGAAGACAATGATGTGTTGTCATCTTAGATATATATTAATATTTTGAATTTTATTCATATTGATCTTATTATAATGATCAAATTCATTTTGTGATTTCATTGAAATTAAAGAATTGGTGAAATTGTGAACGATTTAAAATATTGTTTAAATTAGAGGATTCGGTTGGTTTATAATATTAATTGCAAACCTTGCTACATTAGTAGAAATCAAATGCAAAAAAATTGAGAGTAATTGTTGAATTACTTGGTCTTAGCAATAGTAGTTATGATATTTGATGTTGAAATTGATATATGTATATATATATATATATATATATAGTATATATATAGATATATATATATATATATATATATATATATATATATATATATATATATATACATATATATATATATACATACATACATATATATATCTATATATATACACACACATATATATATATACACACACATATATATATATATATATATATATATATATATATATATATATATATACATATATATATATATACATATATATATATACATATATATATATATATATATATATATATATATATATATATATATATATATATATATATATGTATATATATATATATATAAGCATTTTATTAGTTTGCTATCGCTAATATGGCCACAAGGCTAGAGAGGTATTGTTTGTTTTTATAGGTAAACATATCACAATAATCAATGGGGATTAGAGACCAACCACATCAGAATACTAGATGAATTCAAAAATGGTCACCATGACAACTTGTGTTATGTTGTTTGTATTTTTATTTGTGGTTAGGGGTCCCAGGTGGGGGATTACCTCGATTGTGACCAAGGGGTTTGTGTGTTGTTCTTTTATTTTCCTTTATTTAATTTTAGAGTATGTGATTTTATGGTGATGTAATTCCTTTTTATCATTAATTAATTTATGTGTCTAGATTAGTAAATTAATCATGTTACTAAACTAATAATGGATGATAAAAATAATTCATTTATTAGATTAGATGGTTCTTTGGTATATGTGTTTTAAATTGATTTTATGTGATTTTTAGTATTTTAGACTCTACCTCTCCTTAGAAATTCGGATTTGGCCTTAAGGGCCAATTTTGGAGGCTTTTGGGACAAGTTAAACTTGTCCCACACCTCTTAATTTATTATACCAACCCTACCTATGGGTTGGGGGTCAAAATAGACCCCATTATGTGTGTTGAGAGGCAAAGGTGTGTTTTAATTGCACTTTTTACATGTGTTTATTTTTTTGTCCTAAAGGGTATGGATTGGAGTGGTGTGTGTAAGAGGTTTGTCATACCTCTCAACCACCCATTTATTTCCTTGGAGTATGTGTTTGACTTGGGTGATGTGGGGTGGAGAATAAATGATGTGGCATAGTACATGGAGCCACATCATCTCCCTCCTCCTCTTTCCTATTTATTTAAATTTTTGGGAAGTAAAGGGGATTAATTGCTTAGCTTTGGATCTTGAATTTTTTTGTGTGCTTTCTTGTTGGAGTAGAAGGGAGCTTGGAGTTTCTTGAGTTTGAAATATTTTGGGACTTTCTTGAAAAGTGGAGCTTTACCATGGCAAGGTAGGATCTTGATTTATTGTTTTCTTCTTGTTTTCTTGTATGTTATGTGTTGTATGTATGTGTGTTCTTGTTTGAAATGTTTGGTAGTAAATTGACCTTTGGTTCTGTTGATATTTGTAAATGGGGATGAAATATGTTAGGAGACATAAGAGTTTCTTTGTGCATTTATGAGGGACTTGGTTTCGGATGCCCCACTTTGTTCTATTTTGTTATTTTGTGTATTATGGGAGTCATAAAGAGAGAGGAGGCATACGAGTGAGGGAGGCATAAGAGACATAGATTTGTTGTTGTGGGAGGCATAAGATAATTTGGTATGGATTGTGTTATGGAGGATTTTAGAGGTGGGCATCCAAATCCTTGGGAGGCACAAGGGCACCCCATGTTCCTTTCTCTACTTGACTTAATTTTTGAGCCATTGTTTTTGGAAGTTGTTGAGTTTAAAATTGAGTGTTTTTGTGTGGTTATCCTTCTTGTGTGTTTGTTTCTTGAAATTAAGTGAGGAAGAATTGTAGAGTTTCCATGTTTTGGATCCATCCCTTATTTCCTTGTGGTTGGGGCTTGGGGGCCAATGAGAAGAATTGCTTCTTCTTCTCATTGGAGTTTTGGTTGGGTGGAGAGTGTTGTCTCTCTCCATTTTTGGTTGATGTGATCAAGTGAAGAAAGATGTAGCTCTTATTGAAGAATTGACACTAGGAGTTTTTGTGAAATAAAGAAGTCCTTCCACATGAGAAAACCATTATTTTTGTAAATTACCAAATAGGTGGAGATTTTTAATTATTATTTTCTTTTAAAAGAAATGATGCATTGTCATCTTAATTTATTAAGTTGTATTATTATTTTGAAGGAAATTAATTAAGGAATGTGAAATCTCTCCTCTCTTAAAATGGTATATTATGAAGGAAGAAATTTGAATGGAAATCATGTTTCAAATATTAGTTGTAGTGCTTTATGAAAACTAAAATCTCTTGTATTGAAGAAAATGAGCTATGCTCAAGGACAAGAAAGTTTAATTTTATTGTTGAAGTTGCATTATTGTAAATAGGAAAGAAATAACATAGAAGTTGTAAAATACTAATAGTATATGCATGGAAAACTGGAATGTGGAATAAGGTTTATTGTAGTAATTGAACAAGTGGTTGTAGTGAAGAATAGAAATTTGAAATAAATCTTAAGTAAGTCACCATGTTGCAATGTGGCATTTTGCTTGAAAGGATAAAACAACTTGTTCCTACTTTAGCTGATTGTAGTCTTTCTTTAGTGTCTATTTTCTTATTTAGAAATAGTTACAACTCCACTATAAATTGTTAAGGGAAATGAAATTTATTTTCTTCTACTTTCTATACAATATTTATCAAATTGATAAAGAAAAAATTGTTAGTGCAAGTTTTGCAACTTACCAATATTACTATCTATATTTTCCATATTACTCTTGATAATAATGTTAATAATTTTTTTAAAATATTATTTATAATGAAAATTTTAATATTAATGGGAATTGTTAATATGATTTTTTTAATGTTGATACACTATTAATATTATTGTATAAATAAAGTATACGATTGTAAATATAGTCATTGAAATATAATATAATATTATTACACACACACACACACACACACACACACATACATATATATATACATATACATATACATATACATACATATATATATATATATATATATATATATATATATATATATATATATATATAGTTTATATAAAGTAAATATTATTAATGTAATTTTTTTAAAAAAAAAAAAGATCGTATTAAATTACTACTAACTAACCATAATGCAATTTTTTTAAAAATGGAGTTTGTTGAAGTTGTATTGGCTCTTCCTACGTGTAGATTATGTAGGGAATAGTGTTGGGGGAGGGTCTCCACCCCACTCCCAACCCATTATCAAATGGGATGGGGGTGGGGTTAGTGACCCTCCCCCAACCTAAAACCATTGTAAATAACCCCAATCCGTTGTAACTTACCCGTTTTTTACCCTTTGTCGACTCTTTTAACTCAAATCCACGATTGCTTACCTTATAACATTTGGTGGTATATACTTTATATATGTATGTATGTATGTATGTATGTATGTATATATAAATATTTGTGATTTATTAACTGGGTTTTTAGTCAATTAAATTATTTTCAAAATATAAATATACATGCATACATACATACATACCTATCTGTGTGTGTGTGTGTGTTTGTGTGTGTGTGTTCTCTTACACAAATGAAAACACATACCATTTAACCATTTAATAAAAATGGGGCAAAACCCATAAGCCCATTTGGGAAAATCTTAAAATAATGAGATAAATAAAACAAATGAATACATTGAAACCCTAGGTAAGGGTATAAATAAAACAATAGAATAGATGGATCTTATGTATCCTTCCAAAATCATGGGATGGCCTTTAATGGCTTCCTCATTCTCCTCTACAAATCTAGAAAATAAAAGAGAAATAATAAGTCAAATAGAAGAGAAAGAAGCCTTTCATAAGAAAACTTAGGGTTAGTTGGATCCTAGATCCTTTGGCCCCAAATGAATCCATCCAATGGATGAGATTCACTCCTACAAATAATAGGTGGGTAGTGGGTGGTAAAATTCAAATTTTAAATTTTAAATGCATGGGTTGAGTTCTGAGGGGGCACTTTATTTGTGTAAGGGGTGGGATTATTTTTCTAACCCTTGGGCTAAATTAAGGACCTTGTTATTTGTTTTAGGCCTTGTCACCTTGTGGGTTTATATTAACCTTAGTATTTAATTAAATAGACCCCATTTACCCATGAGAGTAGTTTATTCTATTTTTATATGATGTAAATTAGATGTTTATGAAAATAACATTTAAGGAGAAACTAAACCATGCCTTATACTAACTAATTTGTTAAAAGATAATGAGGGTTTTAAATATATATTTTATTATTATAGGCATCGAAGAAGGAGATTTCTTTTATTAATTTGATGTAACTTAGAAAAATAATGTGACAATGGTTATTTTGAAGCTTTTTGTGGGCACATATTTCAAAAAATATTATGCCATAATTTTTCTTGCTTTCCCTAGGTTGTCCTTGGGTTTCGTGTGGGCATTGTTTTGTGGGTGTTACACTTGTTATCAGATCCATGGGCTAAACAATTGGAACTTGGGATAACTTTGAAATGTAAAAACAAGTTAGCAAGATTTGAACCTCCATGATTAAAATAATAATAAAATGATAAATTTGTTTGAATTGTTGTACTCTCATAGTGGTGTTTTGTAAAACCCAAGTAACTATAAATTTTAAATAATATTGTTGTTGCACGAACTTGTGGTGTATCAGGAACTCAATTTCCTTGCTAAGATTTTGTTTGATGAGCCTTAGCTCTTTGTTCTTAGTCGTGTGATGTGACGACCAAATTGAGACTCTTCCTTGTTGGAATGATAAATTGTATGGTGTGATTCTTGTGGTTTGGCATTAGTGGTTGTGTTCTAGGGCTAGATGAAGTAAATTAGAAGTTTTTTAGATATCCTTTCCTTCTGTGGATAGACAAGATGGTCTAGTGGTCAATTTTACGATTTGATACCCATATGGGAGAGTGGATATTAGATCTTGATGTGGCATTTGATCCAACCTTGTGAGTGTGTTCTTAGAAATGAACTCGAGGCATAGTACCCCTATTGGCAGCCATGAAGGGTTGCGAGTGAATGTGATGTTGACTTCTATATTTTACACTCGTAAGCTTGTGTCATTTTATCAAGGACCAACACCTTATTTTATGATTAATTTGTGTGAGGAGCTTTGAGACTCTTTTATTTATTTATATGTTTGTGATATTTTTAGGGATTGTAATGTGGCTACTTAGCCATTTCCCTTGATTGATGATATCATGGGATTTTATTTTGATTGGTGACTTAGAGCTCATTCATCATTTTGGCTACTTAGCTAAATGTTATTTGATCCTTGTTGTATGTTGATGAGTTGGTTCTACACGGTTTGTATTGTGACATTTCATCATATAGGGGTACACATTAGGTGCCTTAAATGCCTTCTTAGGTACTTTAAGTTATACCTTGGTTTTTTAAGGAAAAACCTTGAGTCTTTGTAAGGTCTTAGAGTGACTCTTTCGTTACTCAAATTTTATAGAGAGAGAAAGAGTGGTGTAGAGAGGTCTAGTTGGTGGTTTAATAGCGGTGTTGGTGATTCTCTTACAATTTACGGTAAGAGCTTGATCCTCATCATTGTAGAGGTGTATGATTATTGGGCTTATGGATTGTTTTAGGATCAGATTGAATCTTGGTTGACTATATATTTTAGTGGATAGGTCTTTATTTTGTAGTGATGTTTCATGATGGCATGCTAAGTTTTATCATGGTTTCCTTGTTTCTTTATAGAAGGTGTTGAATTGTGGATTGTAACTATCTTGGTGACTATGGTTAGATTTAAGCCCTTTCAGGTAGTGTGTTTAATTAAGTGTACTTTTTTTCTCACGACGATCCATAAATAAAGATACCTTTTCCTTAAAATTTTAAATTGTTATGATTACCAATGTATAACCTATTAATCAATGGATTAGTTGGAGACACATATGGATCTACATTGGACTTTAGGACCTTGTTTTAGAGATTTTAGTTTTATTAGATCTCAATATTTTAAATCTCGATTGTGCTTATCTTGTGTCCCTTCTCTAAAACTGCAACTCTTGGTTGTAAAGTCCATGTTTGGGTAGATTATTTTTTTCCTCTTGTATTTGATGTCTTATAATCGGAATGTGGTACCCTTGGAGTAAAATATTCCTTGTCATCTTGTTACTTGGTTGGTGGTATCTTGTGTAAATATGAGATTTGATTCGAAACTTTCCTTGTATTATTATGTGAGTATAAATTTTGAGCCTAAACAACAAACATTGTTTCTCCTAAACCGATGTAAACTCCTTAGATTCGTAAAAGTAAATATGCCTCTTTAATGGGTGCTTTTCTTTGTAACCTATTTTGAGACTTGTGGAGACCCGCTTGGAGTTTTAGTGATGCTTGTAATTATTTTGGTAAACCCTTGAAATCTTGGTGTGACTCATATTGGTGGATTGATTCCTAGTTCTTACAAAATTAATGATGTGTTTGCTATGTTGAATGTCTCTTGTTCCTTTAGAATTAAAAATGTGATGTGTTGATTTATCTCTCCTTCCATAAAAGTAATAATTTGATATATTGACCCTTCCTTCTTGTTAAGAATTTAATCGACAAGATGACTCACACAAACACCATAAAACTCTAAATGATGGGATTTGACTTTGGAAATTAACATATAAACATGAACATAGAAGAAGGAAAATGGTCCTTGCTATAACCTTCGTAGATTAATAGAAGAAATAAAACTATGTAGAAGAACAAAATGGAAACTTTGTCCATCTACCTTCCCTAGGAGTAACAAAATTCTTTTTTTGCCTATGCAAGATGGTGATAATATCATGCCAACATTAGTAGTGCTCCTTAATGATGCAAACATGTGATGCCATAATAGAAAGAATATTTTAATTAGGAAAACTTGTAAGAAAAGTGTTAGCAAGAAAAATTACAACTTTGACTTAGTAGTTGGTTTATAAAATGAGTAATATTTATGTGTATTAAGTGCGATGTATAATTGAACCTTTAGTTTTGCTTCACCTACTATGATTTGTGAAACACCTTTTTAATAGTGATGTGTTCTAGTTGCATCGTACTCCCTTGTTCATTGACATGAGTGTTTTTTCTTTGTGGGATTTTGGGTCGTTGGATGCTTTTTGCATGGTAGCTCGACGAGTGTGAGTTGTGGCCTTTAGGATTGGGTCTTATCTCTTGTTTTTAAGAAAATCAACCTCCTTGTGTGCTGATTTAGTCCTTGGTGACCTAGGTTATTGTAATTTTAAGGAAACATATGTTAAGGATATGAAATAACTTTGGGAAGTCCTCTTTTCTTCTTATTTTCTTGAGACACCTTATTTTGTGTCCCCTTTTTCCATTGGGAAGGAAATTGCATGGTGTTCCATAAGTTGTCATCACTTTTAGTGCAATGCACTCTTGGATTATTGTTAGACCCCTCTTGTTACTTTTTCTTCTCTCTAGCTCCCTTGAGTGCTCTTTGGTGTTATGATTTATGCTTTTACTCTCCTTATGGTTATTTTGAGCCTAAGTAGGATTTAAGATTAAAAATACCATTTTGTTATAGTGAGTGGTGCTTATTGTATTGATATGTTAGTTTCTAATGGAAACATTTTCTAAATGGTTGACATTTCTAAAATTAGATTTTTGTGTGTGTTCAATTTTAAGTGTAAAATTAGGCTATAGGAAACCTTGTGGTCATGATTTTTCTTAGGATTACCATGAGAATTTAATTGTACCTTCTCGAGTTATATAAGTGCTTCCCATGAATAGTTTTCTGGATTGTAAATGTTTAATTAACTTAAGTGTCTTTTCTTGATTTAAACCTCATCTTGTGTGATCTTAAATTTTTGAGACCTTTGAGTAGACATGTTTCTCATACAAATTGTTGGTCATGATTGATTTTTCTAGCCTTGTCTAAATAATGAACTTTGAAATCGTAACTTAACCTTAGTGGAAACCTTAACTTTCATAATTACAATATGTTGTATCCATGGGAAACTATGTGGTCATCTCAAGTTCATGGAATTCTCCCTGTTATACCTTTACTTTTTGTTATTCTTGAGACTCCTTTGACCTTTTCATATTTTGATGCTATGTGTTGTAGCTTGGTTGATCACGTAGAGTTACTCTATAGAATTAAATTTTTGCAACCCTACTTGAAGAAAGTTTAGAACTCATCCCTTACAATCTACCTTATTCTTGTTGAATTGCATTGGACCAGACTTGAGTTCTGTAGACACACACTTGTTTGAAACAAAGGAATTCCACAAAGGGTGTTATCCTACTTCTTTCACATCATTCCCTACCTCCTTCTCCTTGACTTCCAGGAGGAAGTCAAATCTAAGGGGAGGGGGATGTAATGCCCACTCCTCTTTAACACTAAATGAACCATGTTATCAATTTCAAATTGATTATAATCTCGAACCTTTCTGTTTTATTCTAGTTAGAATACAACTTAAATGTGCAGGACATCATGATTACTATTGTGTTTTTATCATTATCTTGACTATATATCATACGATGAACCCTGATGAGCATTTAAGGATAAGACAAATAGGTAGAATGGTTTCCTTGTTTTAAATTGATTTTCATATCATTACTCTTCGATATTGTTTTTTTTTATTTAAATCTAACACTCTAACTGAACAAATTAACTATTGATAGACATTTAGTATTAATACAATGATGTGTTGTCATCTTAGATATATATATTAATATTTTTAATTTTCTTTGTATTAATCTTATTATAATGATAAAATTCATTCTGTGATTTCGTTGATATTGAAGAATTGGCAAAATGATGAATGAGTGAAAGTATTGCTTAAATTAGATGATTCATTTGGTTTATGATCTTAATTACAAACTGATGCATTAACATAATCAAATCTCTAAAATTGAGAGTAATTGTTGAATTACTTGGTCTTAGCAATAGTAGTTATAACATTTTATGTATAAATTGATATGTAGATATAAGCATTTTATTAGTTTCATATCACTAATATGGCTAGAGAGGTATTATGTGTTTTTGTAGGTAAACATATCATAACAATCAATGAGGAATTGGATACCAACCACATCGGAATTCCAGATGAATTCAACAATGGTCACCATGGCAACTTATGTTATGTTGTTTGTGTTTTTATTTTTTATTAGGGGGTCCTCATGGTGGGGATTACCTCCAATTGTGACCAAGGGTTTGTGTGTTGTTCTTTTATTTTCCTTCATTTAATTTTAGAGTATGTGATTTTATGGTGATGTAATTCCCTTTTTATCATAAATTCATTTATGTGTCTAGATTAGTAAGTTAATCATGTTACTAAAAAAATTATGGAAAGGATAAAATTACTTCATTTATTAGATTAGATGGTTCTTTGGTTTATGTGTTTTAAGTTGAGTGTATGTGATCTTGAGTGTTGTACACTCTACCTCTCCTTAGAAATTCGGATTTGGCCTTAAGGGACAATTTTGGAGGCTTATGGGACACATTAAACTTGTCCCACACCTCTTAATTTATTATACCAACCCTACCTATGGGTTGGAGGGTAAAAATAGACCCCATTATGTGTTTTGGAAGGAAAAAGTGAGTTTTAATTGCATTTTCTTACATGTGTTTATTTCTTTGTCCTAAAGGGTATGGGTTAGAGTGGTGTGTGTAAGAGGTTTTTCATACCTCTCAACCACTCATTTATTTTCCTTGGAGTACTAGTATGACTTGGGTGATGTGGGTTGGAGAATAAATGAAGTGGAATCATACATGGCACCACATCATCTCGATTCTCCTCTTTTCTAGTTATTTAAATTTTTGGTAAGTAAAGGGGTTACTTTCTTAGCTTTAGATCTTGGATTTTTGTGAGTGCTTGCTTGTTTGAGTAGAAGGGATCTTTGAATTTCTTGAGTTTGAAAGATTTTGGGAATTTCTTGAAAAGTGGAGCTTTACCATGGTAAGGTAGGATCTTGCACTCTTGTTTTCTTCTTGTTTTCTTATATGATTTGTTTTGTATGTATGTGTGTTCTTTTTGAAGTGTTGGGTAGTAAATCAACCTTAGGTTGTGTTGAGATGTGGAAATGGGGATGAAATATGTTGGGAGGCATAAGAGATTCTTTGTGTGTTTAGGAGGGAGTGTGTTTTGGATGCCCCACCTTGTTCTATTTTGTTATTTTGTGCATTGTGGGAGTCATAAGAGAGAGGGAGGCATAAGAGACATAGATTTTTTGTTGTGTGGACACATAAGAGAATTTGGAATTGATTGTATTGTGGAGGATTTTAGAGGTGAGCATGAAAACCCTTGGGAGGAAAAAGGGCACCCCCATGTTCCTATCTCTACTTGGATTAATTTTGGAGAAATTGTTTTTGGAAGTTATTGTGTGGTCATCCTTCTCATGTGTTTGTTTCTTGAAAGTAAGTTTTGAAGTATTGTAGAGTTGTCATGTGTTGGATCCATCCCTTATTGCCATGTGGTTGGGGCTTAGGGGATAATGAGAAAAATTGCTTCTTATTCTCATTGGAGTTTTTGTTGGGTGGAGAGTGTTGCCTCTCCCCCATTTTTGTTGTTGTGATCAATTGAAGAAAGATGGAGCTCTTATTGAAGAATTGGCACTTGGATTTTTGTTAAATCAAGAAGTCCTTCCTTGTGAGAAAACCATTATTTTGTAAATTCCCACTTAGGTGGAGGACTTGTAGTATTATGTTCTTTTAAAATAAATGTTGCATTGTAAGTTTCATTTACTAAGTTGTATTATTATTTTGAGGGAAATTCATTAAGGAATGTGTAATTTCCCTTCTCCTTAAATTGTAGAATGTGAAGGAAGAAATTAGAATGGAAATCATGTTTAAAATCTTAGTTCTAGTGTGTTATGAGAAAGAAAATCTCTTGTATTGAAGGAAATGAGCTATGCTCAAGGACAAGAAAGTTTAATTTCATTGTTGAAGTTGCATTATTGTAAATAGGAAAGAAATAACATAGAAGTTGTAAAATACTAATAGTATATGTATGGAAAATGGGAATGTGGAATAAGGTTGCTTTTATTAATCGAGCAAGTGGTTGTAGTGAAGAATAGAAAGTTGAAATAAATCTTAAGTAATTCACCATGTTGTAATGTGGCATTTTGTTGAAAGGAGAAAACAACTTGTTCCTATTTTAGTTGATTGTAGTCTTGTTTGAGTGTGTATTTTCTTATTTAGAAATAGTTGCAACTCCACTATAAATTTTTGAGGGAAATGAAATTTATTTTCTTCTACTTTATATACAATATTTATCAAACTGTTAAATAAAAAAGTGTTAGTGTAAGTTTTGCAAGTTACCAATATTACTATCTATATTTTCAATATTACTCTTGATAGTAATGTTAATACTTTTATTGAAAATATTATTAATAATGGAATATTTTAATATTAATGTGAGTTGTTAATATGAAAATATATTAATGTTGATACACTATTAATATAATTGTATAAATAAAGTATACGAGTAGTAAATATAGTCATTGAAATATATTATTATTATTATTATTATTATTATATAAATATATATACATATAAATATATATATATATATATATATATATATTATTAATGCAAAACATTTTAAAAGAAATCATATTAAATGACTACCAACTAACCATAATGTAATTTATTTTTTTAAATGAGTTTGTTAAAGCCGTATTGGCTCAATCCTGCGTGTTGTATTTATAGGAATAGGGTTATGGGGAGGTTCGCCCCACCCCCACCCCCACCCCATTATCAAATGGGAAGGGATTGGGGTCGAAACCCTGCCCCCAACCCTAAACTATTGTAAATAACCCCAAACCGTTGTAAGTTGCCCACATTTTACATTTTGTCAGAATGTGTTATATCAAAACCACGGCTATTTACCTTGTAACATTTGGATATATACATACATACATACATATATATATATATATATATATATATATATATATATATATATATATATATATATATATATATATCCTTGTGATTTCTTAATCCATTTTGTTAATAATTTTAAAAAAATAAAATATACATACATACATACATACATACATACATATGTATGTATGTATGTATATACATTCTCTTACACAAATGGAAAAACATATCATTTAACCAATTAATTAAAATGGGGCAAAACTCATAAGCCCATTTGGGCAAATCTTAAAATAATAAGATAAATAAAACAAATAAATACAATGAAACCCTAGGTAAGGGGATAAACAAAACAAGAGAATAGATGGATCATGTGTATCCTTACAAAATATTTGGATGGCCTCTAATGGCTTCCTCCTTCTCCTCTACCAATCTACAAAACAAAAGAGAAATAATAAGTCAAATAAAAGAGAAAGAAGTCTTTCATAAGCAAACTTAGGGTTAGTTGGATCCCTAGATCTCATGGGCCCTAAATGAATCCATCAAATGGATGAGATTCACCCCTACAAAAAGTAGGTTTGGAGTGGGTGAGTAAAACCCAAATTTTACATTTTAAATGCATGGGTTGACTTTTGGGGGTCCACTTTATTTGTGTAAGGGGTGGGATTATTATTCTAACCTTTAGAATGAATTAAGGACCTTGTTATTTGTTTTAGGCCGTATCACCTTATGGGTTTATATCAACCTTAGTATTTAATTAAATAGACCCCATTTACCCATGAGAGTAGTTTGTGCTATTTTTCTATGGTGCAAATTAAATGTTTATCAAAATAAAATTTAAGTAGAAACTAAACCATGCCTTGAAATAACTAATTCGTTAAAAGGTAATGAGGGTGTTAAATATTTATTTTTATTTTTATGGGGATTGAAGAAGGAGATTTATTTTATTAATTTGAAGTAACTTAGAAAAAATAATATAAAAATGGTTAATTTGAATCTTTTTGTTTGCACGTCTTTAAAAAAAAAAAAAAATCATTTTTTTCTAGCTTGCCCTAGGTTTTCCTTGGGTTCATGTGGGCATTATAAATCATAACATACTCATAATCATGAAAAAATAATGAAATTTTAAAATAAATATGATTTCTTTTTTAATAATTTTATGATCTACATCGTAGTCAAAATTTTAGATTTAAAAAAAAACTAAAAAGCACCAAAATAATTACCCTATAACATGACAATTTTTGCTCAAAAAAAATATTGATCGGGTAATTTTGAATACCTATAACATGAATCGATAATAAAATTAAGGACTTGATAAGGAGTGTGATAATATTTAATTTGATTAAGGTGTAGAAATAAACATGTAAAAATCCTCTAGGGGAATTTGAGATCCACCAAACACACTAAAAATGGAAAATAGGTAGAATATCTTCAAAAAAATTATTTATATATTCAACCAATAATGCAAATCACTATAAATAAAAGTATAGATATGAGAAAATTATGAGATGTATATTGCAAATCTAGCTATAATACTATTAGGTTGAGGAGAGCCTAGATAAATGTTGCGATGTAAACATCCACATAAATTACTTAGATAAAATGAAAATATTCACCAGAAAAAGCACGTTGTATTAAGAAAAAGTAAATTTGTTGTATTTGTGTGTGCATCAAACATTGGATGAACTATAATATAATCCCCTAGAGGAGAGTACATCTCAACCGACTTTGGAAACAAATCCATGATCCAATCTTGCTTTCAAAAACAAAAAAGGTTATTTATAAAGGAAAAGTAAGCGTTGAGTGAGAGGTTGAGATTTGGTTGAGTTAAATGTGGGATATAATCATTTCTGAAGTTACACCTCAACTTTCTTACACATGGGAGGAAATCTCAAACATAAATGTGTATTTACCAATGTTGTGTTTCTAATAAATCTTACCTTTGTAAATACAACTAGTACCTAAGACGAACCAAAAATTAAGTCTTATTATGACACAAACCAACAATTTTTTTCAAAAGAATTATAAACAATTCAAATCAAATCTTTAAGAATGTACAAAAATAAATGAAAATTGCTCAACAAATAAGAAATTTGATACATCAAAAACAAGGAATTTAGTAAGGTCTAAATGGCTTATTAATATAAAAGCACTCCCTCCCTATGAAATAATGTATATAATTTCAAGTTCATAGGATTTAAAATGAATTTGATCAATTTAATTTCATTTTGGAGTAATTTTTTATATAAGGAACAATTACAAACATGCTTTCAAATGGCACATGGTTTAATTTAAATGATTAGACAACAATTAATTTAGTGTGTGTGTGTTTTATTTTCATCAAATCTTGTAATTTGCACCATGTCTCCTTTCAAAACATCCTTGTAATTTTCCTTTAATAAATTTATTAATATATATAGGCATATTATCAAAGGTTTGCCTATATCAAAATGATTTCTTACATAATGGCATTATAGTCAATTGGACTACCTAATTGGTTCTATATGGAAGTAATCATAAAAAAATTCCAATAGAGGTTGTGGTAAATATGTGGAGAGAATTAGAAGAGGAAGAACCCCAATTGGTAGTTCATATTTTATTACTTCCTCCAATTGCATTAAATCTCATATAGGGATTAAAATACCTTACAACTATTAGAAATGTAAAATGTTGAATATAAGTCCATATAAATCATTGAAGAAGTAATAAACATTAAAATAGGGAAACATTTAAAGAATATTTTTGAATAAAAATTGCTACAAAGAAGGATGTATCTCTCATATGTTCGATTGGTTCCTATAATTTTAGGTTCAAAACTGCTATATGCATGAATGAAATTTTCATTTAACATTTTCTTCTTAATATATTCATGGAAAATACACCAACAATGATGTGGAAAAATCTTTAGGAAAAATATAATTTAAAATTAATTTCTTTAGGAATGGATATATATACAATCACATATGTGGAGCTTATATGATTCTAAAGAGCACCTAGTATAGTAGTATAAATTATCAAAGAAATTGTGAGAAGTAAAAAATAATTTGTGAAATTTTAAAATAAAAAGAAAGGTTGAAAAACATCATTTTTATATATAAAGGTCATAGTAGAGAAAATGTAAATATGTCTCCACATTTGTCTCATTTAGTAAGAAAATATGGTGCAAAAATACCTATCATATATCTTATTTTATGTTATAACCACACATTATTCCTACAAAAAGATAATGAGTACCTTATATTGTTGAACCTTCCTCCAATTAAAAGTTGCACTTGAGAAAAATATGAAGAAAGTATGTTTCTTATACTTTAAATTGCAAAGAACAACTTATTTCCCAAATGTAATATGTGTACATGTATGAAGAATTAACTTACAATTCCCAACAACATAGTGACTACCTAATCAATGCAGAAGTGGATTAAGCCTTAGGCAAACTAGGCGATTTACTAGGTGCCAAAGCAGATTAGGAGGTTCATGAATCTAAAAATTTCCTTTTTGTCAATTAATTTTATAACTTAACTTTAAAATAATTTATCTGAAGATTTAATATTGATCAATCCATTTATAGATATTATTGTATTGTAACATACATTTCACACATACACATAAAATTAATTTGTAATATTTTTGCAAGTAAAAGAAAATATCACATATTTATAAGTACATATGATTTTGTTGGTATTGTTACCCATTCTCTGATGTAGCTCCAGATTATGTAGGTGTGTAGTTTGTTCTAGAAAAAGGTTAATGTATTTTTATAATGTCATTGGTGTATCTAGTAGAGGTGAGTATAATTGAAGGAAAAAATATTTTATTTTCTATTCTTAATTTTTTGGGAAAAATTATATTATTTTGTTATGGAGGAATTCATAGGCCTGGTCCAAATACGACTCTTCACAAAACCATGGGAGCTACATAAAATTTTTGTTTCTTTGCAAAGAAATGGTGCTTTATTTCAGGATAGAGTTCTTGTCACCTACTTGATATGGCTAAATCAAACTTGTAAGAAGCCTTGTATAAAATATTGAATTTTTTGCATTCTGAGCATCTGCTATGATTAATGTTTTCCATCCATGAAATATTTTTCATCCTTATGTGATAATTTATTAATATATTTTTATTATTATGACCATGATGTAAATTTAAAAATAAAAGAATATAGACATATTTTATTTATTTACTTTATGGAAAAAAATATTAACTAAATTTGTGAGGAGGGCGTCCACTCAAACTATTGCCTAGGGCACTCCCGACCTTTAATTTGGCCCTAAATCAATGTAAGAAATAACAAAATCCATATATTCAAATTTCTCATTAACAATACTATTCCCACATAATGCAACTAGTGGAAAATTCTAATGGATTCTTGAGCACTATGGATTATAAATGGAAAATATGGAAAAATATATGGTAAGGGTAGGAAGAAAATAATATTCAATACTTATTTTAAAGGACCTTCGTATTATATTAAACAATATGTTGATAGGCAGAACAAAAGACTTGGGGTTTTAGAAAATTTTGCTTAGTATTTATTGAACAAGGATTAAAATTTATAGGACCACAACATTATATTTATGTCTCAATATTCATGAAGAAACCATGAATGTTTATTGGTGATTTATTTTATTAGTTTTGAGTCCTTTAAACACCCATTTCATGATGTACTATTAAAAAAATATGTATGAAAAATTTGAAGGCTTAAAAGGAGGAAGATGTACGTTCTCAAACATCTCTACCTACAAGTATATATAGTTTATTTAACAACATAATTTGGTCATTTAATTGTAACTTTATAATGCTTGAAGTCGCAACACAACGATAACTAATTTACATTTTTATCCTTGTTTCTAGAAATGATGATTTCCAACATTTTGTATATAAGTTTCTTACTAGTGGGACACAATCATGAGGATACAACTAGGAAATTTAACATATTATCATTATTTCTATAACAATTAAAAAATTTATCTTTTCCACACATCGTAGAACTTATAGAACATGCGAAGATAGGTCAACTTCATTCACTCAATACCTTATTTTATAAGTGTATAAATTTCTTTTAGATCCACAATTGTTATATGGAAATGAGAAAAAGTGTGTATTCATAACTAAAAGATGTTTTAGTTGCACATATAGTTGAAACTTTACCTACACGATGGAAGATAAAGCAATAATAAAGGATCTTGCATGTTATTTTCATATCTAAATATGGAAAAAATGAATGGTAAACCAAACAATATAGTATAGAAACTTCAAATTTGTTTGTTAACATAAGTAAAAGAGAGTATCGAATTGAAAAATGAAATAAAAGCATACACCGTGCACATTCATAAAAGAATGTAACAAATATAGGTGAAGATTCTATCTTCCAAAGATAAGATATTAAAAACTATTTTGTATGTTATGGACAAACCATTTCCAAATTGTATTAGGATGTCATAAAATTAAATATTTTCTAATAATGATCCTAGAGTTTAAAATGTATGACCATAAATGGGATCCACACCTTTTCTAATAGATTACTAGTTCAATCAAAATATACCTAAGAATAATGATATTTGTTTTGGCCCTATGTTTTATAGAACTAAAAGATGAAATTAATATAATGGTAAATGTGTATAACAAGAAAATGCTTCCAAAATAAGAAATGAGATTGATCTTCATACTAATGTGTTCAACTAGATTAATAAGGATGTTCATGGGCTCAAATAAAAAATCAAAGGTTGTAGGATTTCTATAGATGGAGGTAATCTAGATGATAATCTTCGATGGGATCTAAATGATAGTATCCGAAATTGAGAAAGAGCATGCTAACATTAGATCCTTAAAAATAGGACATCATGACAAATTTCACAACCACTATTGACTTCCTCACTCTTGACACTTATCATTTGGAGGAAAGTAAGGGTAAGGACAAAATAATAAATGTTGAGAGAATTAAGGTCATCAAGAACATCTTTGGAGAATGTGAAAAAGGCCTTTCTCAAAAAAATTAAGTAAATGTTTTCTAAGCTCCTTCATTGTTGTTATGTTACTATGTTTTTGCTACATTTTTGTTGTGTTTTTGATATGTTTTGGCTATAGCTTTGCTATTTGTTTTGTTTTGATCTTTGTGGACTCTAATGTATATTAGGTATTTGGCATCTTTGTAACTGGGTAGTGTTCCAACAAAAATATATTTATCCTTATCAAAAAAAGAAGAAAATTATTTTAGTATGACAAATTGATGAACATATGATTGTTTTATGGACGGGGAGGGTAAAAATAAACCTTATAAAATATGTTGAAACTATGGCTCAAAAGGTGGGGTCACATTAGTGGCTACATGCTAAAAAAGAAAATACCGAGTAAGAATATTATCAAGAATATTTAAGGAAAAACAAATTGTGGAGAAAATCAAGAAAATAATTAGAGATTTATAAGGACCACATCATTTAGGTATGTACATGAAGAAAAGTATGGATATAAGATAAAATTAAATTTCAAAATATTGGACATGAATCCATTTATCCATACCTTAAAAAAATTCACCAAGGTATATCAATGGATCCTACTTTTTGTAAATCGAAGGATGTTCAATATGTCATTTCGTGTGGTGTCTGTAAATATACTAAATATATATCTAAAAATATCATCTTTTCCTTTGATGCAGCCTTTATATTATCCATTAAGATGTTTATACTATACCATTTAATACATATTGCTATATGAATTCAAGAACCAATATCCATCAAATTATTTGTCATATTTCTAGGTCTTAAGACATTTATAATGCAATATTGTTTACCAAATTGTATTCCATTCTTATTAAACTTTGAATATAAAATGGATTTTAAATTGTAAATTTATTAATAATATTTATCGAATTGAAATTAATAGTATTCTTCTTATGTTTGGATATTCATAAAACAATTAGATAATTAGAACAAGATAATAAATACAATTGAATCTAAAAAAACAATATTAAATTTTCATAAAAATAATAATAAAATCCAATAATTACAATAATAGAAATTGATAAATTGAATATTAGAATTTAATTTCAAAACTAATAATATAAAAACTATGATTGTAATTGTAATAATTCAATGAAATATATCTAGATTGTATAAAATATTAATTATATGTAATTCATAAAAATGATATATTTGCATAGACCAACATGTGTGTTATTAAAATTATTTGAGAAAATTAAAACCTTAGTGTTAATATTAATGTTTTTAAAAGGAGTTATTATTGTTAATTTGTTTATATTGCATGTGATTCTTTAGGAGGGCCATGTAAAAAAAATGCACATAAACTATAATATACAATTTTATAAAAAAAATATAATAATTGTGAGTGTTTGACATTTTTAACTTTACAAATATAAAATATAAAGATTACATATATATAATTTTGTTATGTATATATTGAAAAGAATTTTGTGAAATTGTCATCACTCTATTATCATATATATTTGAAATTAAAACAAAGATAACAAAAAGACCAAAAAAACAAAACAAATATGTCTATTCTCATTTAGAGATGGAGTGAAAGCAAATGAAAAAAGGTTATAAGGATACCACAACCACATTAATTTATGACAATAACAAATAGCTTAAATAATATGTACATTGATTAGAAAAATAAGGTAATTTCAAAGGTTTACCGCTTGATATGATGTTCCTACTAAAACACCATATACATTTCTTTACAATTAAAGCTCAACAAAGCAATTGAGGCGAATATTTTAACCTAGACCAACCACTAGTTAGTATAAATACAACTACCACTTCCCCACATCTAAAAAATAAACTACGTGGCACCTTGTCATCCTTTTCAGAAAGAGACGTCTTTAGAAACTTGACTATTGTCCAAACCACAATTTAATAAACTTGACTAGTGTCCAAACCACAATTAGTAATTAGATTGGGCTTATTTTGAGGAATTTAACAAAATGTAATTAACCTTGACGCATGGTACGTTTTCAATTAACTAAAAAAATTCCTATGTATTACAAATGATTGTTCGCATTTGTTTTTTATTTCGATATCGAGCGATTTGGTTTATCCGGAGGAGACAAATAAAAAAGTGCCGCTTATCGTCGAAAGTGGTGATTGATTTGTATGATTGGATATCCTCGTGTTCATCTTTTTCAAAATGCTAATGATAATGAAATTTAAAAAAATATTCTGAACTTCTAATGTAGCTAGAACACGTTGACTAATTATATGTGTCCTTTTCTATTTAATTGCCAATTGTCACACAAGTATCTACTATGTTTAAGTAACTTCAATAAACATTCACAAAAACGCGCGTTTAAGTCTAAGTAATTAATTTGAATAGTCTTTAAAAAATTGACATACTAAGGTTTTGGTTTATTATCCTGCCGAAGGCTAGGATATTGTTTTCATCTTAGCAATTACTTATTTTGATCAGTTTCAATCAGATTGTGCCATGTGTATTTAAATCACTTAAGGCTAAAGTTTTATGGTGCAATTTTTTGTTTTGGCTCCAAGTGATTGGTCTACCCCTTTATTTATCACTGTTTGAAAAGAACAGAATTTGTCCTGGTCTATATTTAATGTGGACACTGTGCATGAGAGCTTTGATTGCTGTTGTGGGGCTCGAGATTGGGCCTGTCGTCTTCTGTCCTCGAACTAATTGTTACAATCATATTTCATTTGTATTTTTTGGGTCTGTGACTGTGTAAAGCATGCCTGCATTGTGAAACCCATTTTCAATAGCACCTACAGATTCTGAGCAGAAATAAAACCAAACCCATTAATAATGGGCAGCTGCCTGAGCAAGAAAAATGCGAAGAAAACACAGCCCACGCAGCATGAATCTCCCGAACCCACCAAGGATTTCACAGCCCCGTCAATACCCACATCCGTTTTTCAGCCTGTAGATCCTCCTGCATTGGATGAAAAGCCTGTTCCAGACAACGTTGAAGCCGTCAAGGAGATTCTCACGGACACATCGACCGTCAACAAGCCTGTTGCCGATGACGCTGAAATAGCAGAGAAGTCATCAATGGAAGAACCGTCAAAAGTTGCTGCTCCTAAGAAGAAGCCCGAGCGTACAAACAACTTGAAAAAGAAAGGATCTTTCAAGAAAGAGGAAGACGTACATACGTACATTGGCAGATGCTTCTAAGGAAAATCATTCTTCACAAAGATCGCTGTAGCAGAAGACATACCCCTCAGTTGTAGCATTTAAGCAGGAGGTTACCCCAAAAGAAGAATGAAACAATTAAATTCGCGGTTGTTTCAATTTTAACTTCTGTATGTGGATTTTTTCGTATTTTTTCGCAATGAAGGATTTAGGAGAACTCGAACCCGTGGCCACTCGATTTATCTTTGAAGTTGCTTGGTACGATAATGAGTGTGCCGGTATGAGATCTTCCATTTTTTTGGGATTATTTTTTGATTTGCTATCTGCGATCGGATGACTGGATCCTACAGACTGTCAGTCCAAAGTGATCTTTTTTTGTGGTGAAACGATTTTTCCCAGCATAAATTTGCTCGCGGTTGTGGCCATTTTTTATTCGTAAATATAGCTTGTAGGGAAACCGTCTGCTTAGATGCCGCCACCCTGAATGTGGTAATAACTTTCTTAATTTATAAATTCCCCTTTTGTGGTAATATTTGACTTAGATCCGGCCAGGCTATTTTTAACTACGAATAGCCTCCTGCTTAAATGCCACAACTGAGGGGTATGTCTTCTGCTACAGCGATCTTTGTGAAGAATGATTTTCCTTAGCAGAGATTAATTCCTTGAATGTTAGTGGTCTCTTTTTAATTGCCAAGTTCTCCCTGTAGGGCAACCTTCACATCGGAAAATCCCCCTTGTGGGGTATGTTTTGGCTTCAGACGCCATGATCAGGATGTTTCTTCGGTCAATGTTAATAGGGAATTACCGACCTCATCCAGTCGAAGTGCACCGTACATAGAGTTGGATGCAGCATGTCAGTCAATTTCAACACTTTAAGTGTTTTCTGGGGTTCAGCTCTAAAAAATAACTACTAGAGCTCATTCTAGAAGATGTGGTAGTGCCCTTGAGTGTTTTAGGATGTTTCCATTTGTTTTTCTTTCAAATTTCTAGTTCAATACATTGTTATTTCTTTGATTCCATTTTTTTCCAAATTTCTTGTTCAATACATTGTGAGTTCATTGATTCCATTTATTTTTTGGTTCAAATTTCTTGTTCAATTTCTTGTATGTTCTACTATGCAACACTGGGGGGGTTTTGGGTTTAAGCCCAATTTTTCCTATTTTGGCCTATCTGCAAGATGCCATTGCTTTGTATTGATACAATTGTGGATCTGAGTTGTTTGGATTTCTTTGAAGTATATCATTTCTCCGGTAAGACTTCTCGAAGGCATATTCTTTTAACTCGATCTTAGCTTTTGGAGATTTGATTTAATCCCCTGTTTCCACAGCTTTGTAACTATATTCTGTCCAACTTCACTATGTGGTGTTTTATACTAATCTTATGTGCAGACTTTAAATGTTACTGATTCTTCAAAGTGGTGGTTATCCTTATTTTTCCATCAATTTTTGCAATCCAACGCTCCATTTCTCTTTAGGCCTTCATCTCAAATTGACTTTAAGGTCGCTGGTTTTAGTTTTAGGTGTAGATTCAAATGTTGCGGTGCTTTATGGCAGTCTTTATTTTTCATCTATGTTTTTACATCTATCCTAGGATATTGTTTTCATCTTAGCAATTACTTACTTTGATCGGTTTAATCAGATTGTTCCATGTGTATTTAAATCACTTAAGGCTAAAGTTTTATGGTGCAATTTTTGTTTTGGCTCAAGTGATTGGTCTACCCCTTTATTTATCACTATTTGAAAAGAACAGAATTTATCCCGGTCTATATTTAATGTGGACACTATGCATAAGAGCTTTGATTCTTTGTTGTGGAGCTCGAGATTGGGCTGTCTTCTTCTCGTCCTCGAACTAATTGTTGATCATATTTCATTTGTATTTTTGGAGTGCATGACTATGTAAAGCATGCCTGCATTGTGAAACCCATTTTCAAGAGCACCTACAAATTCTCGAGTAGAAATAAAACCAAACCCATTAATAATGGGCAATTTGCTGAGCAAGAAAAATGTGAAGAAAACACACCCACGCGCATGAATCTCCCAAACCCACCAAGGATTTCACAGTACCAATCAATACCCACATCCATTTTTCACCTGTAGATCCTCCCGCATTGGATGAAAATCCTGCTCCAAACAACGTTGAAGCCATCAGGAGATTCTCACATACACATCGACCGTCAACAAGCCTATTGCTGATGACGCCCGAAATAGCAGAGAAGTCATCAATGGAAGAACCGTCAAAAGTTGTTGCTCCTAAGAAGAAGCTCGAGCGTACAAACAACTTGAAAAAGAAAGGATCTTTCAAGAAAGAGGAAGACTCAGATGACCTGGTGAGGTCGTCAAGCGTGAAAGAAGACATCGACGCCATTCTAATCCAGTGCGAGAAGGCTCAGTAGGAGCTCCTCAGGAAAGGCATCAAATGACAACAATAGTGTTGCTCGTCAATACTCCGGTTCGAAGCGTCAGGCATCGGACGAGGTAGAGGAGAAACCGCGAGCCAGGCCATCACACAGACGATCGTCGAGCAGGGATTTGACGGTGCGATCGGTGAGCCTTGATGGCAACAAAGAAACGTGTCTCGGTGGTTGGAGAATTCCACGGAGAAATTGCGGGTTCGAAACGTGGTGAGCGGAGGGGTTTCGAAGCGTCCTGCGAAACGGGGTTCCAATTCAGGGGAGGTCGGAAATTCCAATGTGTCGGCCACGACGTCGTGGTCTCGATCCCCGGTGCCTAGGGTTGATGGCGGTTTAGGGCTTCCTCAGCCGCTCAGCCGGAGTTCCTCGAGAACAGCCGAACAGAGTCCTTTCAGGCGGAATCCTGAACATGAACTTTGTAATTGCTACACTATAAAAATATCATATTTTTAAATCAATTGTAAAAGCCCATGTTCAGAATATTCATATTTTCTCATAAAATGATTACCTTTGAGGCATTTTGTCAAAAAGTTCATGGACCTTTTGTATGCTTGCACATTGTTTGTGTTATAGTCTTCGTTGTAATGGGATGCTACTATTATGGCAGAGTTTGGTAGTTCATTTTCAAAGCTATTATGGAAACACCAGGCTCATACAAATGACTACACAAAATTTGTTTCCTGAGATTGATCCACTGTCCATAGATTGTGCCCATGCTCTCTTTCTTGTGATTTGAAGAGTGACGTGAAAGAAAGCTCTAAGTTTCCTTTTTTGTTTTTGAGTTTTGATTCTTTATTAATGAATCCATTGGCACATTCAAGGCGTTCTATTTGTGATCGTAATCTAAACTCTACTTCTTTGTAAATAAGAAGCCCATTGATACAAAAAACAAAAACACTGCAATTGACTCCCTTAAACAGAGAGAATGGTTGAATATAGACAACATTTCAGCATTTACTTTTTTAACTTCAATGTACCATTATTCGGTAGCATAAAATTCTAACATATGCATATTGAATCAGCATAACCTCTTGTTTGCACGTTTCCCAAAAGAAAATTTAGCATATCCTCCAAAATTACCATGCTATCACTATTTACAAGAAACAGAGACCAACAGACAGAGAAACCATGATATGCTAGGGTGATTGGGCGGAGTGAGTCAAGTCTGAGGTAATCTTTTGCGTTAAGCATTTTTTCAAAGGACGACATTCATATTTATGCCTTTCATTTCATCATTTTGCTTCGTCTCATGGCAGAGGTCTATGATAATGTATATTCCCTAATGTATAACTAAACATGGGGGTCATTAAATCATGTCAAAATAATTACAAAAACATTGTACAATTATGTCAAAATATTTACTGAGCTTGGAGTATTTATTTCTTACAAAGATTATTGGATTGCCACAAAAGATTCACTAATATTAACAATATATATACAAGTGTAATGAACCAGTGTAACATAAAAGACTTTAAAGACATCTCAGCTTTCGTCAACAATCTCCTTTCTCGATTAAGCATTTAAGGGGTTCTGCTCATCTTTTCGGTTGATCTCATGCCTGAGGTCTATGATGATAATGCATATATCCTGATGTATAAGTCATTAATTGTGTTAAAAATGTCATATAACTTAAGCATAGTTAATTAAATTAGTTTTTATAAACTTCCGTATAGCTAATTGTGCCTAGTATCATATTTTTTAGGCACATTTATCTAGTTAATCTACCATATGTATTATGTCGTATAAATTTCTAGTCGCAATTGCCCACTAAATGTGGTGTATATATCCTATTGTATAGCTGAAATTGTGTACACAAATATAATATATTTTAGACACAATTACTCAGTTAAAATAGCATATATTAACCTTATGCATAGCTACAGTTGCATAATTCAGTAATTGTCCATAATATCATGTATTCTAAGCACAATTACTCTCTTAAACTTGAGTATATGCCTTTCTACATAATGAAATTAGATACATTTACTACGTATTTACAACAATAAGGGATTCTATGAAAGGGATACTCAACAATCATGGTTTCTAAGCCCAATGTTGTCCTACAAAAAAATAATTTAGCAATTCTAAAAATATATTAAGAAAAAATGTCTATTATTTGCAGTGCACACCCTATAGACAAGGTCAAGTGCAACTACAAGGTGTCTATGATGGAAGAGATACCCCTTGACCATGGCATCTAAGCCTCAAGTTTTCCTATTAGTCGCAGAAGTTTTCTCTATAACGGTATTTACCATACAAGTCCTGAACCCAAAAAGAAAAATTGTCAAATTAAAATAATAAATACTCAAAACAGGTCCAATGTAGTGCAACAATGAATTATCTTTAATTTTAATAAATTTTACATCTTTATTTCTTTATGCATTGCTTCTTTATTCTTGTTTCAGATAAATTTTTACTCCTCTTCCATACCATAAAACTTCAGCTTCAGCAGGATTTGCCATATCATGGCCTTGTTTTGTTGTATTATGTTATTGTGCTTCAATTAAGAAATCCTATGTTTTTATTTGAAAAGAGAAGATTGTAATTATTTTTGCGAATGTAATTGTTTATTTCAATCCAATGGATTTTAATAATGTTTAGATAATTTTTAATATCTTTTTATGGATTTAAGTTGAATTTTAGAGGTTTGAATTTGAAGTGGCATGTTTTGAGTGTGTTGTAGATTATTTGGGAAATACTACCTCTACCATGGCTTGAGTGTGGCCACTCTCCATCACTTAATATTCCTTTTTAAGAATCAGGTTTTGTTAATATAGATGGTCTTATTATTACTCTCCTAGCTTCTTTCGGTGGGGTTCTACGCATTGTTGCCACTCTCCCCCATTTCCACAATATGGATGTGGTGATGTATGCCTCATTTTCATTGTCCTCTACTTCCAAAATGTGGGGGTAGGGCTCTGAGACAACCACCATGTTGCAACAATGGCACTCTTTTACCTTCTTTAGACAAGGTTGTCTAGTTAGCATTAGTTATCTCAAAATTGCTTGACCAAGGTCACGAAATGAGGAAACTTTTGAAGTTATTGAGAAAGCATTCACCAGACGGGATCCCATTGCAAATAGGATTCACCTTCTAAATGGTAGATGAGGAAATATTGATGAAAGGCACTCTTCTCTTTATGGTCTCTTTTGTGTTGTTTCTTGATAAACATGTTTTGTAACTATCAAATTTTTATTCAACAAATATAGGAATTTGATTCAATCTTACATATTGCATAGTCACAACGCAATGATAATTCAATAAAGTACATATCTGACCTAAGCAATAAGCTAGATAAAATTTAAACCCTAACTGTAGGAGAAGGGAATAAATGCTTAGCTAATTTCACAATTGATCCTAAGTTGTGCCGGATTGGACAACTAATAGACATGAGGAGGAGAGTGTCACAAATGAACCTAGAAAAATGCGGAAGTAACTATCAAAAATGCCTACTTGGGCCCCTTGATTTGGTCGGGGTGCCTAGGCATTGAAGGCTACTTTTGGGTGCGTATGATTGCAAAAATAGCCAAAAAGTGATTTCTTTTATGTTCTTTCGATGTCATTGAACCTCACTATTGATTTTATGTGTGTTGAATTATGCCTGTAGAATTCACCCGTAACCCAAAAAGAGAAAGAGCACCTACAAAACCCTAAAACACATCAAATCCTAAAAAAAAAAAGATATAATTGGGGATTAAGACTTACCTCGGTTGTCACTCGACTGAGTGAACTTACAATCCTAGCACTACACTTATATTTTTAAAACTCCATGTACTTCTACATGTGTCTAGTGAAGAATTGTGTCCTAGGTGGCTCTTGTAAAAGATCAAGTGAATAACAAGAAATAACTAGAATGTAGTGAAATGTAAGTAGATGTGTGGATGTCAAAAATAACTTCCCCTCCTATGAAGTGTATGCAAAATAATGCATTCCGTTGTTGCTTGAATGATAGCTAGACAAATGCTTTGAAGATCTTGACATGCCTTTGGATGCAACCTTAATTAGGTGATAGTAATAAATGCTTAGAGATTGGTCTTTTCTTTTGGTCACATAGCTTTAAATTTATATCATTCCTTTGTTTTAATTTCATAATTAACAACTAAAATGTTGGCCAAAAATATACAAAGAGGGGATGAGAGTTGCTAGGTGTTGGCATCCTGGCTGGGCGTTCATTTCTAGATTCAAAAAAATTGAAGTATCAAAATGCAGACTAAGCAATATTGTGTGGAAGGCCAAGAAGGAAACTAAATAGAAAGTAAGGAGGCCAAATACAATTGTCAATTAGTAATTTTCTCTGTTAGGAATCATATGAACATTGGTATGTGACTAGGACCTAGAAATACACCCAAAGTGCATGATTTAAAGTCTACATTCACCATTAATTTATGTTGTTGAGTGAATACTTGATAAAATAACCTAGATAAGAGATGTGTACATGATAACCATGTATATTGATGGTGAAATCATCCCGAGGAGACAAAAAAAGCGTGGAGTGATAAAAAGGAAGTGTGGAAGCTAGAGAAGAGTAAAAATGCAATGCAAGATCATGCACATAACCAAATTTGCAAAGTGAAAGATCAAGAGGATGCAAATGAACACAGAGAGGGTTGAGAATCATCCACAGACATGCATTATTTTCTCCAAAGATTGATACAATACACTACAAAATGCCAAGAGGCAAAGTTGCATTACAGTTTTAAATGGGAGGTTTGAACTCCACAAATTCACCTGCCAAAGAGAAGAAGGGAGGGGAAAACAAGAATGTCCAACCTTTAGAAAGAAGCCCCTCCTTACAATTTATAGGAAGAATGAGAGAGAAAGAGAGAGGAATTCCAAATCTACCCCAACCACCTCCAGGTTGCATTTAATTCATCTCATTATGGTGGTAGGTGAGAACCCTAGAGAAACCCAAAAAGTGGCAAACTGTATTTTTTATTTTTAAGAACTTTTTCCCACCCAATTAAAGATATCTAGTCATAGTTGGACAGAGGACCTCGTAAGCTTTCCAAAAGTCCAACCTTGCGTGAATCCGAGCTCCCTGTGAAAAGTTATGGCCATCTGAATATCTCGGGTCCGTGGTTTGCTTCCGCTCTGTCAAAGCTCAAAATGTTCACGCCTCCCAAGGTGCACCATAGCGCATCCATCTTCATGTCGACATACCCTTACATGCACCAAGGCACAATTTTTTTCATGTCGACACTCTTGTCATGGCCCTTTACCTACGCCAAGGCGCGAATCCATTTTCATGTCGACACTTTTTCTTTTTACTCGTGCCATGGCGCATCCATTTTTCATGTCGACATCTTTCACGTGCACCTTACCTCGCCTATGGGTGCATCCATTTTCATGTCGACACTCTTCTTCATGCACTTTCCTACGCCACATCTTTTCATGTCACACCTTTGTCGATGCTTTACCTCGCCATGGGCATCCATTTTCATGTCGACACTTCTTGTCATGCGCCTTTTACTCGCGCCATGGCGCATCCATTTTCATGTCGACACCTCTTGTTGTCACGCGCCTTTACTCTACACATGGGCACATCCATTTTCATGTCAACACCTTCTTCGTGTGCCTCTTTTACTCGCACTTGCATGCCATTTTCATGTCGATCCTTGTTTACATGGCGCATCCATTTTCATGTCAATACCTTTTACTGTCGCATCGCCTTTACCTCAGTGCCATGCAATAATAAATGTCGGGTTCTGAGTTTCTTTGATTTCCATATTCTTCTGCTTGTCTATATCTACCCGGGGGAAGATATATACAACAATTTGGTGACTCAACGGGATCACCTGCCTACTAGGTAGAAGATCAGTGGCCTTTTAGCAATCCATTGGGCATGGAGTCATAAGCAATAACCTGAAACCAACCTGATCTCTGATCCCGAGCCTGATACCGCAACTCCTTCTTCGAGAGCATGCTGAACTATAGAAATTCAACCTGAGAGCAACAAAACCTGTGCCAAAGCACTTAGGGAAATTGAAACCTAACTACAACAAGACAATGTGCATACGCACTTAGAGGAATTGAAATCTAGGCTAATATTTACAAGGGTAAACCTTTTCCTTTTAGTAGAAATGTTTAAGATAGATTCCGTTAACCGAATCGGAGTTCTTCTCCATCCAATGTAGACAATTGGAAGGCATTACTACTTTTACATCCCGTGACCATGTAGGGGCCACTCCAAATGGCATCAAACTTGGAATGCCTTCCTAGTTTTTCCCGATCTGCATCCCATTTCAGAACTAGGTCCCCTTCCTGGAAGGTCCTTGCTCTTGCCTTCTTATCAAACCATCTTTTTACTAAGGCCTGATCCTTTTCAATCATCAGAACTACATGTTCTCTTATTTCTTCCAATTCCATCAACTCTGCATACCTAGCCTCCATTGGTTCAACTCAGATAACTCCAATTGCTTTCATGAGCTCCAATGCTGGTAATTCTAATGATATAGGCAATACTGCCTCTTTCCCATAGACCAACTTGTAGGGAGAATTACCAGTAGACCTCTTTGGTGTTATCCTATCAGCCCATAATGCTGATTTTAGCTTGGTATGCCATGTCCTTTGGTTTTCATCCAGAGTCCTTCTGATGATTCTTAGCAAATTCTTGTTCGTGGACTCTGCTTGTCCATTACCCTGCGGGTAATAATTTGAAGAGGTGCTCAAATAGATTCCATTCTTGACAGCCCATTCTGGTAATCTTGAACCTATGAATGCCAATGCATTATCTGGATATGATAGTGGCCGCACACCGAACCTGGTCACTATTCCTTCATAAAAGTCTAGTATGTTAGACTCATTTGCTTCTTTGAGCGCTACTACTTCGGTCCACTTGGTGAAATAGTCCGTGCCGCCAGAGAGAATCCACTTGTGGCCTTGGCTTGAGTTTGGGTTGATGACCCCAATGAAGTCCAATCCCCATTGCATAAATGGTTGGTCAACCAAAATTGGGTGCAATGGAAGCACTAGTCTTTCTTTTCCCGTGAAGAGTGCACATTTCTTACACTTTCTTATCCATGTATAGCAGTCACTGAACACTGTGGGCCAATAATACCCTGCCTTCATTATCTTGAGAGTCATTATCTGGGGGAAAAATGTCCTCCAGAATCTCCATCATGAAAATCTCGTAACACCCTCTCAATTTGACCTGTCCCAATGCACCTCAATAGAACTCCATTGATGTCTTTTTAAACAAAACACCATCAACAAGCACATATGGAATGGCTTGTAATCTAAAGTATCTCCTTTTTTCTTTGCTCATTTCTGGAGGGCATAGGCCTATCTGTAGGAAGTGTATCATATTCTGAGTCCAACAAGGAGTGGGCACATCATCATTTTCCTATTCTTGACCATCCTGTAGTACCAAGACAGTCTCTTTTTCATCACCTACTTCAACTTGCCGACTCAAAGCTAGTTGTTCACATAGTCCTTTCCACGTACTAGTTTAGTGACCTTAATCTCGATGTCATATTCCATGACACGGGTTATCCATCCTGCACGTTTCTCATTCAAATCCTTGTTTAGAAGGAAGTCCTTGACTCCCGCATGAGAGACCAATAATTGATCTTGTTGTTCGAGACTAGGTGCTTGAATTTCTTTAAGCTCCTGATCACTGCAAGGACATGCTTTTCAATGAAAGAGTACCTAGTTTCGTATTCCTCCAAGCCTTGATTAAGAAAGCAACTTGGTTGTTCTAATCCTTCTTTGTTTTGTTGTACCAAGATTGCAGAAATTGTGTCTCCACCACCAAAGGCATATAAAGATGAAGTCCTTGAGAAGTCTGATCGACGAGAGTCGAGCTTGAGATATAGCCTCTTTTATTGCCTCAAAACTTGCCTTGCCTTCAGATGTCCACTTAAATGTCATGCTCTTTTTCAACATCAACGTTATTGGCTTTACGAGAGCTGCAAAGTTTGGAACAAACCTATGGACAAAATTGATCCTTCCTAAGAAGCTTTGAAGAGCCTTCTTGTGACTTGGCAATGGCAACGCTCGAATTGCTTCAACTCTTTCTGGGTCAATCGTCAATCCCTCCTTTGAAACAATATGGCCTAGAAGTTTTCCTCGTGAGCCAAGAATATGCATTTTTTGGGATTCAATGATACCCCAAATCTTCTACACCTCTGAAATACTTGCCTCAAATGAAAGAGGTGATCCACTACATTTTTTGGAGAATACAGTGATGTCGTCAAGATATATCAAACTATTTTATTGATCAACCCTCAATGCCATATCCATTGCCCTTTGAAAGTGGCTCCAACATTTGATAGCCCAAATGGCATCTTCAGAGGCATAGGTGCCCCATTCGGTGGTGAAAGCCATCTTGAATCGGTCATCTTCTTTCACCATTACCTGATTATACCCCGAGTAGCCATCTAGAGAGAGAATCTCTCCAAACCGATACCACTTGCAATATTTGTTCCATCAAGGAAGTGGGTAATGGTCTTTGAGAGATGCCTATTGAGGTCTCAAGTCCACACACAACCTGATTTCTCCACTCTTCTTCCCGACCGAACCAAGTTTGCAACCCAAATTGAGTGCTTGATCGGGAAATATAATGCTTGCCTCTATTAGCTTGTTTAACTCTTTCTTCATTAGAGGCTCAATGTGAGGGTTGACTCGTCTCTCGCTTCGCCCGATGGGCTTAGCATCCGATCCAATTCTATGGTATGTTGTGCCAACTTCGGATCAATCCTCTCAAGTCTTCATAGCTCCAAGTGAAGACATCTGGAAATTCTTGCAAAGTCAGTATGAAATCTGATTTCTCCCGCTCAAAGGCCACTTTACCAATTTGAAGTGTTTTGCCTTCCCCAACCGAAATTGGCTCTCAATCTTCTCTCTTGACTCAGTATGTTAGCCTTTTCCTTACGGAACTCGGTCGTTAGGGTCAAGATAGACTCCAATGTTACTAAACCCTTAGGGAAGCTTGTTTGTCCGCAGCTGCACTACTTGATCACTATATTGTTGCTCTAGTCTATCCTGATTCCTAGCTGAGAATTCAGCCTCTTCTTGTAAGAAATTGACGATCTCTGATCGCTCTCAAACACCTGCCAACTTGTGTTATTATCTGAATCACCGCCTCACAATCACATGGATATGTGGTTGTGTTTTTTCCCTTCTGATGTTGTCAACCACATCAAACGTTGCTCCAACTGCTGCGAGCCTATCCGCGGCTTCATTTTTCTTCCTAGGTATGGACACGATGTTGAAAGCTTCAAAATCCTCAACGAGGTCCCATACCCTATTCTTGTAGTTCTTCAGCAGGTCATTCTTTGTAGCATGTTGTCCCCTGACTTGATTGACGATTAGCTCACTATCCCCGAACACCTGACAAGTTCTTTATGCCCTTTTTCCTGCCCAATGAAGTCCATGAATCAAGGCCTCATATTCACCGTGTTGTTTGAACAGAAAACTGAAAACAAAAGTCAATAATATTTGATGCCTCGAGGTGAAACAAGCATAACTCTCTCCTCCTGCACCTTGCCTACTCCTTGATCCATCGAAAAATAATTGCCATACCTCATTGTCATCCTTATGGTCTGGTTTGGTGATGCTAGGAATAGGCTGGTTTTCTTCATGTATGCAATAGACTCCTAGCTCAGATTCTTCTACTTCTTGGTAGGGATCAAAAGCATGTACCTTGCTTGCCCATTCATCAAGAGTCAAATCTGGGATGCTTCCAACTTTGGTGTCAGCTTCATCTGTGCTTGATAATCTTCTTGATCAAATGCTGAATAGTTGGCATTGATTTGGCTTGGAGTATGAGGCTCAATATGAAAGTTTGCAATTGGTTCAGATCTGATTGTGACCTTAGTACCATATCTTGTTCTGAACAACATGTGTGACCAATCAGCAGATAAGTAGCCTCCAATTTAGCTCATGAAATCCTCGATAAGCATAGGGCAAAGAGTGGTGGCAAATCTATCACTGACACATCTTGCAAAAAATGGTAACGTTGGGGCATGCATGCAAGGTAAGATTCAAACCTTTAATCACTCCCACCATTGCTACTGCTGTCCCATCCAATTGCACTACCCCTTTAGATATGACTTCATATTGGAGACCCAGCTGATCAGCTATTTGCTTGGGCATGACAGAACTACTTGCCCTAGAATCAATCATGCAATTGTGTACTAGTTTATCCCCAATGATTAATGAAACATAGAATGGAGGGGGCTTCAAAACTTTACCTTGTTGTCCTCCATGATTCCTTCAGCCGAGCAACATTTGTGAGGACATTCTCTTGCATATGGACCTGCTGGTTCAAGTTGACCAATTCTTCATGGCAGCTTGTAGAAGATCTCTTTGGCCTGGGATGGATAAAGATTCCCACATTGATATATTCACATTTGTCTTCTTCATTTGATCAATGATGCTAAATGGGGATGAAACATCTCTTTGTTGTCCTTTAGGCTGCACATTCCTTTCTTGTGCATGGGCAGCAACAAATTGGCATTTGAGTTGGTTTAGAAGGTGGTTTGGGCTGTCCTTGCATGTTTGGAACTATTTTGCTTACCAACACCTTGTGGAGTGATGGAAGGTTGTAGATCACTTGGAGCCAATGACTTCCCTTCACCAATATTCCTCTTCTTTGATCTTGTGTTAGCTGCTACACTCTGAGAAATTGTTTGATTCATGCCACAAAATCCTCAGCTTGCCAATTCACAAGTGCGGTATCATTTGGAGCCGTGTTTTGCCGAGATGTCCCTTGTTGCTGATTTGTTTCGACTCACTTCACCCTCTACGCCAAAGAGTTGTCACCATCAAGGCTTGGTTCAAAGCACCATTAAAGCACATAGATTGGTTGTGAGGTTCATTGCATGGGAAACACCAATCATACTCTTGAGCTATGTTGTTTTGCACTGGCACTAATGCTTTAGAAGTAGATGCAACATTGGGGTTATAGGGCTGAAATGGTCTATTAGCGGGGAGGCCTTACTTGGCTTTGATTTTGATTTGTAGCCTGATTGGTGACCTATTTTGTTGGTATGGTATGGGGCCTAGCCTGCAGCATTGCACTTGAGGCTCGACTATGGTCTAAAGCACTTTGAGCTTGTTGTCTTTTGATAGTCACCAGCTCATTTCCAAGGTTCTGTAATTGTTTCATAACCTCTTGGAGTTCATTTGAAGCACTAGAGGATGAAGTAGAAGTTTCATTTGAACTTTGATTTCTAGGAGTGGGAATAGGAGCCAAAGTGGGTGCCTGACTAGTGCTTAGATTTTCTAAGTTTGGATACAAGGGCATGGGAGGCCTCAGAGCCACTTACCAAATTTGAATAAGATAGTTTTCAGCCCTAATGGCAATGCTATAAGCAGCAGGTAAGGTTGTGCCTCCCATAGATTGAATTAACATAGAAATATCAGAATTCAAAGCTTTAAGATAATATAGAAAAGCACCTTCAGCTGTTGGCCTAACGGCCACTGGAATCCTATCCCAAGACCTTTGAAATCTGAAGTTGAAGTCAGTCAGCTGCTCATTGGGAGCTCTCTTGATAGTTGTCAATTGTTCTAGTAGAGACAAATTGTCTCCCTTTTCTCCAAACTACTCATGGAGAACTATGCATAACTGATTCCAATTTTGGATAGAACCAGCTCCAAGGCTCCTAAACCATTGCAAATGCCTTCCTTTGAATGAAGATGCCAACAATTTGACAAAGAACATCCATTTCATTTATCTCATGGATCGCACAAAACGTTAGCAATGTCTTTGACATGATCACCAGAGAGTGGTATGATTTTCTCCAAAGTGAAAATGGAATGTTCTTCAATGCTGCAATTGAACTGATTCTGTGCATTGAGGGCAAGTGGGCTGCTGCCAATGAAATTGACAAAGGGATTCGGTGGTAGATGTGCCATTATGATTGGCCTAAGAACTCTGGTTGATGCGAGAAAAGGTCTACCAGTGGAGGTGTAGACAAAGTCCAGTTAGGTGGAGATGGTGATCTTCGTGGTCTTCCTCTCCTCCTTCCTCTCTCCCGGTGATAGTTGTAAGTGGACAAATAGCCCTCTTCTCGAGTATCGACTGGTTCAATTCTTCTCATGTGCCTGGGAAACTTTTGTTGCTACACCACTAAATTCTATCCCTTCGGAGTCACCAGATGTGTTAGAGAAATGAGCCTCAAAAGGCTAGATTCTGCCAAGTTACACACCAAACCTGACAATATTAAAAATAAATTTAAAACTTTGAAGGACCCAAAGATACAGTTCTTCAATTTGGTTATCGGGTCCTTGTGTAGTAACTAATAATCCCCAAAGGTACTAAAACTCGGTCATGCAAGGCAACTTACAAAACCTGAAACACCGTGTCATGCTCAACACCTGGGAAAACCTGAAATACTAAAAACCATGAAATTTTGAAAGTCAAAATCTCAAAAATCTAAGAATACCCTTTTGAAGATTATCCCCCGATCTATCAACTGGTGAAATTTTGACTTGTTTTGAGCAAGTTAAGTCCTTGAAAATTGATTTCAAAGTTCAGCTTGAAGGTGAAAAATCTGAAATTGTAAAACCTGCAATTTTTAGTCCAAATTTCTTGAAAATTCCTTCAAATCTTGTGGAATGACCTCTTGTCCCACCGGCATGCCAAAACTATTGATGGCAAATCACAACACCCCTGAATGTCTGCAACTCGATGGGTTGAGACTCTCAGCATGATTGCATAACATGGAGCTTTTCCCAAGTGTGGGACCTTACGAAATCGGAAAAGCTCTCCGGATGAAGGCCGGTTCCTATTCCTCTGTTCAGATGCACACATAAAAATGCAGAGGGTTTACTCAAAAACCTAATCTAACTTTCCAAGGAGACAGGGTAAGAAGATGCATAAAATAAACCTAAACTAACAAAGGTGATGCACCGAGGAATGAAGAACACCTGTCTTGCCAATAAACACAAACCATAAAAATGCAATGCAAGATCATGCACAGATAACCAAATTTGCAGTGAAAGATCAAGAGGATGCAAATGAACACAGAGAGGGTTGAGAATCATCCACAGACATGCATTATTTGCTCCAAAGATTGATACAATACACTACAAAATGCCAAGAGGCAAAGTTACATTACAGTTTTAAATGGGAGGTTTGAACTCCACAAATTCACCTGCCAAAGAGAAGAAGGGAGGGGCAAAACAAGAATGTCCAACCTTTAGAAAGAAGCCCCTCCTTACAATTTATAGGAAGAATGAGAGAGAAAAGAGAGAGGAAATCCAAATCTACCCCAACCACCTCCAGGTTGCATTTAATTCATCTCATTATGGTGGTAGGTGAGAACCCTAGCAAACCCAAAAGTGGTGAACTATATTTTGCATTTTTAAGAACTTTTCCCACCTAATTAAAGATATCTAGTCATAGTTGGACAGAGGACCTCGTAAGCTTTCCGAAAAGTCCAACCTTGCGTGAATCTGAGCTCCCTGTGAAAAGTTATGGCCATCTGAATATCTTGCGCTAGGGTTTGCTTCTTGTCAGTGCTCAAAATGTTGCACCTCCTGAAGGTACGCCTGCGCATCCATCTTCATGTCGTATTACCCTTACATGCACCAAGGCAGAAATTTTGTAATGTCGACACTCTATGTCATGCGCCCTTTACCTACGCCAAGGCACAAATTTTGTCATGTTGACATCTTTTTACCTGCGCCATGGGCGCAACTTTTTTCATGTCGACATCTTCTGTGCCTTTTACCATGGGCGCATCCATTTTCATTTCGACACCTCTTCTTTGTGTGCCTTTTACTCGCTGCGCCATGGCCGTATCCATTTTCATGTCGACACCTCTTGCTGTACGCCTCTGACCTGCGCCATGCGCACATCCATTTTCATGTCGACACCTCTTGCTATGTGCCTCGACCTACGCCATGGGTGCATCCATTTTCATGTCAACACTGACACAATAAATATCGAGCTCTTAGTTTCTTTGATTTCCATATTCTTCTTCTTGTCTATATCTACCCGGTGGGAGATATTTACAACAGAACATGTGTACTGATCTGTGTTAAGTGAAAGGATATAGAAGATGATAAAAATGTTGTAGAAGAATGAGTTTTTTGTGTGATCTCACACCAAGAAATTTTTTTTTGGGGCAATTTCATGCCAAGTGCTAGTTTTTTAGGCTATCTCATTACAAGTGCAAGTTTCTTGGGTGATCTCATGCCACGACAATAGCAGTGTAGGGAGAAATGTCTAGTTTTGTTCTCTAATGTTTGTCTTCTTCCTAAAATCTATACACCACTATAGAGTGCAATCCTACTTTTTCAAGTTTGATCCAATGTAAATAGGAAAAAAACATAACATGCATGTTGATTGTTAGAGGACTATGCATGTTATGTGAAAACCATTATATAAACTAAAATCTGCGTTGATATGATAAAATCACTTCAACTTCCCCTTGGTCATAAGTGTTTAGGAAGGATTAGTGGCACCCAAATCATTCATTTTTTCCATTTTGATGTGCAGGTTAGCGAAGTGGAAGCCGTGGAAGAAAGATGTGAAACCATGGAGAAATTTCTTTGGATGTAGTTTTGCAAGTGGAGGAAACTTCTTCCATTATTCTCTTCATTTAATTTGGTTTATCCACATATTTCATATTACAAAGTTATACATTTACTTTTTTGTAAAGATTCCAGCATGAATCTAGTTTTTCTATTAAGTCATTGACATTTATTGAGTTCATTATTTTGAAAAAACCCCATTTTGTTTGATCTAGGAGTATAAACACTTATATATATATATATATATACATATATACATGTTTATATATCCATTGTATGAATGGATCTACATTCTGTTTTAAAAATAGTCATTAAAGTCTCTAGTTTGATCTAAAAACATGTTTCTTTTTAAAAATGAGTTTTACGCACACGTGCGAATGGTAATGTTCATTAATTGCATGGTTCCCACTATTCTACCGATGTCGATAGGGTTTCCAACACTAGTTCCTACAAATCCAACAATTTTTCTCAAATCACACACAAATGTATATATTCTTCAATATATACATATGTATACTTTTACAAATTTCATGAGAAATAATAGACTTTTTTTTACTATTTTATTAGCAACATGATTCATGCAACTTAAGGAAAGTTAATTTTATTAGACTTTTTGCAATTTTTTTTGAGAGACCATGCCGGTTTCGTTTGCCACTACCACCATTCATCAACCTATCACATCGGTCACTTTGCAAAAACCAATTTGTTTTAAAAGGAGATATACATAAATATATATATTGATTAATACATATGTTTATATATATCAATAAGTTCAACTCAATGATTTAATACCAGAATATATAAGTGCAAAAGAATACTCTCTTTTTGATAAAATGCACTAAATGGGTATTTTTCCTTTGTTACAAGGTATGAAATTTAACTACAAGATTTCCTTTCCAACTAAAATGCATTTGTCTATAAAATAGAGAAAGGAATTTAACCATTACTAGATGTAAGTTTATTTTCTTTTCACAACAAGAATGATAACCATTTCAACAAGAAATAAACAAGTATAACTTCCATACATTCTTCCAATACAAACACAACCATTTTACCAAATGAAAACACAAGAAACTTTGATTTCATTTCAAGATTTGAAGGAAATACATTTTCAATAAATACAACTTTCAAAGGTTCATTCATTTCACTTCCAATACATAACTTGATAATAAAATTTACAAAAACTCCTTTTAAAATACAAGAGTATACAAGCCTTCCACTTAAGTGGAAACAACATGGCCAAATTTACAAAAATAACTATCTCTTTCTTTGATCTTCTTCAATACAACACTTTCCAAGATGACAACTTGAGCTCCTTCATTTCTTCAATAGCCAAACAAAACAACAAGGAAAGGGAGTAGGCAACGCTCTCCACCCAACCTATAATCCAATGAGAAGGAGAAGCCATCCTCCTCATTGGCCCCCGAAGCCCCAAAAATGAAGAAATAAGAGGTATCAAGAAACCATGAAAACTTTTACAAGGCTTCAACAACAACCATTCTCACAAAACTTTCAACACAACAAGCACAATACAAAAATAAAACAACATACAATTTTCCCAAGCACAAAGGCTCAATATCCAAGCCAAGAGAGAGAAGAAATATGGGGAATCACTTATGCCTCCCAATGGGTTAAGTTCCCACCTTAAAAGCCTCCAAAATTCATCCACACAACCACAACCAAAAATCTTATCCCTCCCTCAATTTCTCTTATGTCTCCCTCAACTCTTATCCTCCCTCAAATAAACATATCAAGATAAATAAGAAATATTTCTTATTATCACAAGGTGGGACACCCAACCAAAAATCCTCCAAATGCATAAAAAAACTCTTATCCCTCCCTCAATAGATCCCCATTTTCTTTCTCCTACACAACCTTAAGGCCATTCTATCCCCAAAACAAAAACACACAACATTCATTCATTTACAACCATTTACACAACAAATAAAAATAAAAATGCATGGGTGAAGTCCCTACTTTCCATTGCAAGAAATATCCAATCCACAAGAACAAGAAATCCAAGATTTTCAATTCCAACAAGAAAAAAATCTCCCAATCTCAAACAAGAACTCCAAAACAAGCTCCTCCAAAAATGCAAGAGTGAAATTAAAACATGTAACCCCAAAAACTTCAAAACAACATACATAAATAGAAAAGTGAGGAGAGAGTGGTGATGTGGCTCCATGTAGGATGCCACATCACTTCTCCTCCACTCCACTTCACATGGTCAAACACCAAGCCCAAAGCTCATAAATTGGTGGGTGAGAATATGACAAGTTCTCCTTCCACACACAAACCATTAACCATACTTCTAAGGACAAAATTAAAATATCATGTAAGAAAGTGCAATAATTTAACCTTTTACCTTCCAAATCACATAATGGGGCCTAATTTTGACCCCTTACCCCATAGGTATAGTTGGTAGGTGAATTTAAGAGGTGTGGGACAAGCTTAACTTGTCCCACAAGCCTCCAAAAATGGCTCTAAAGTCAAATTTCGGGATTTGAGGGATGGGTTGAGTGCACAACATCCAAATCAATAAAATCCCTTTCAAATATATAATACAACAAGGAAAATCTACCAAAATTTAATGCCCCTTCGATCACATCCTAAATTACTTTAATTAACATGATTAATCAACTTAAATAAGAGCACATTAATCAACAATAATAAAGTGAAATACATTACAATAAGGAAACCACATACTCGCAAAATAAAATAAATAAAATGAAAAAGGAAAACAACACATTTACCATGGTCACATTTGAGGTCACCCCCCCAATGGGGACCTCTAACAAATTTATCAATAACATAACAATCATACAAAAACACATGTTTCCAAGGTGACCTTGTTTCCAATTCCCAATATTCTTTCATTGTTGGTCTCCTATCCCCTTTTGTTTGTTGTGATATAATTTCCTACAAAAATCAAACAATACCTCTTCGGCCTCATGGCCATATCAATAACATCAAAACAATAAAACACATATATGCATATCAATTCACATCATCACATAACACAACTGAATCATCATTAGAATCAAGCAATTCCATCGATTGTTTACAATTTCAACATATTTCAATTCTACCATTTCATCAACAATAATGAGATCACAAGACTAGCTTGATCATCTATCAAATCAATACATCAAAGAATAAAACACATACTTCACTTATTAATTATTTACAATTACAATTCTTCCCTATCCATTAACATTTACCAGCTATAATAATTCATATTTTTATGACAACTATTGAATTTTACATCTATTGTAACTCATATCTACTAGATGCATTCAACAACATATCATTGATCCCTAATATCCTCACATCATTAACAAATCTCAACATCAAGAATTCACAGGGTTAGTTCAATAATCCAAATATAGTATTAGAACACCATAACAATCATAACATCCATCATGTCTATCTATAAGCTATCCAAGATATAACAATAATTCCATGTCTCAATCAACAATAATAAAAATCATAGTAAAATAAGTGTCAAAGAGGAGTGGGCATTACATCCCCCTCCTTAGACTTGACTTCCTCCTGAAGTCACGAAAGAGATAGGGAAACAAATCATACAACCTTCAAAATAATCTCTACGAGGTTAACCAAGTTATAACACAAAACATTTAAACAAGAAATTTTCGATGGAATCCCAATGAATGGAAACTAAGGTCCAAGAAGACTAGGAAAATTTATGTACACAAGGTGTCCACATAGCCACACATGGATACAACACACGATAAAAGGAAGATAAGACTTCCACTTGGGTTGAATTACACTTCAAAGTTTATTATCTTAGAAAAGATTAATAACTACCAATCATGACCTTAAAATTTTGCATGAAAAAAACCACACCTTCTTATAGGACCAACCAATTCAGGGCCACACAAAATGAGGCTTTACAACAAGAAAAACCTAATTTTAACAAAAGTGTTTACAAGGATGAAGACTATTCATTGGAGGTACTTTATATAATTTTGAAAGAATCATTTGAATTTTCATGGTGACACTAAGCATACTCTTGGCCACAAGGTTTCCATAACTTGAAATTTGTACCCAAAATCGTAACACACAACCACCAAATCCTATTTTAGGAACCCCCAATCAATTAGGCAACATTTCCATTTCTTGGTGATAGGAAATCCTTGCCCATACTATCATATCGACACAAGAGGTACCATTCTCTCTACAAAACAAATGAAAATTTCTTAATTTTAAGCCCACCCTAACTCAAAAGAATCTTAAAATGAACACAAACTTAATATTATAACACATAGGAACACTCAAGCAAGCTAGGGGAAAATAGGCAACAAGAAAGGCCCAACTAACAATTTACGAGAGTACCACACAAAACATTCTTGTTGAAACTTACGAAAACAACCAACACCATTTTCTTCAAAGGAAAAGGGGACAACATCATGGTTCCCCAAAAGGAAAGAGGATTCCAAAATTCTTCCATATCCTTAACATATGTTTCCTAAGATTGCAATAAGCCTAGGTTACCAATGTCCTATCCCAAACACAAGAAAGGTGCCTCTCATGGGACTGGAGATATAGACTCTCTTATAAAAGATCACAATTTATACACTTTGTCAAGTTAAAAGGAAAAGGGCATGATGGCCTGAAAGGTTCCAACAAGGAAAAGTTACACATTTATGTGCAAGGAAGAAAAACACGACTAGAGCACATCACTATCAACCAAGCACTCCATTCTAACAAGGTGATAATATTCCTATGCATACTTCAAAAACTTCATACAAACCAGAGAGAGGTCCAAAATAATCTAGCAGGTAACTTGTGTTATAAGCATTATACATGTGTTTTTTGTTTGATATAACAAGGGATATAATAATTTTATTATCATGGTTCCAACTTTGGAGTTCATTACGAGATTCATCACTAATTATTGTACTAGTCTAGCATTGAATGACTTATTCTTCCATGAATTATAATTCTGGTATTATTTCACATACTAATTATCATAAAAGATCATGATAATTTTGCAATGATAACCCAATATATATATATATTATATATATATATATATATATATATATATCACATATTTATAATATTTCAATATTATTTGAAACACCCAAAACCTTAGGGCTCAATTTAGGTTAGGCTCTCATATAGTAGTTCAAGGGAACTTTTCAATTAGTTATATCATTCGATTATATCCTTTATGAATTTTAGGGCATGCATTAGCAATTTATACCATTAAGGTTGTTTATTTGTACATTCTACTTGTGTTCAATCCCATAGATTATCCATTCCATACTTCCAAATTATAAAACACAAGTTATGGTTACATTCGCTAAGCATATTTATTATAAGTTTTCTAATTAATGCATTCCTTATATTACGATATCCCATATCTTGTGTCATTAAGGATCATCACCAATGTTGGCATGATATCTCGCCATTCTATATAGGTGGAAAAATTATTCATTTTACTTCTAGGGAAGTATAAAAGGTTTCTTTTATTTTCACATAGTTTTATTTCTCCTATTAAACTACCAGGTTAGAGTGAGAAACCCTCTTCCTAGTGTCCAAGATTTACTTATTAAGTTTCGAGGGTCCAAGCCTCCCAATTAGAGTTCTAATATGCCCAGGTTTATCACAATACCAATTAAATTTTAATGAGTATAAGAAGCCAAGCTTACCAAATTATTAAGTTATAGAAACAAGAGGTCATTAACCAAAATGGGACACACCAATTTAAAAGAATCTTTCCCAAAAGTTACATGCATCACAGATGCATTCCAAGAAAGTCTCCACAAGTATCAATAAGAGATATGATGAAGATGTACTTTATGAAGTTATAAATTTTCCTTTACAAGTTCAAGGAGTTTAGGTCAGTGTGAGGGAGAAAAAAATGTTTACGGTTTACTCATAATAGGTTCACTATAAAAAAGGGAGGTTTCCAAACAAAACTTATACCTCCACAAGATACCACCAACCAAGCAGTCAAGATGACAAGGGGAAAATTACCCTAAGGACACCAAACTTTTCTACCAAGAGAACATCAACATAACAAGAGGGAAGCCAAAAGATTCACTCAAAACATACTTTCTAAGCCAAGAGTTATAACCTTGGATGAAAGAGCATGACAAAAACACAACCAAGTTTGATACCTTAATACCCATAAAACCAAAATCTCTAAGTACAAGGTCCAAAAAGAACCAAAATGCATCCATAATTGTCTCAACATAATTCAATACTAATGGATTATAATGTGGTATACTTTAAAAAAAAATGATATTAAGACAAGGGTATATCTATCCATGGGTCATCAAGACTAAAATAAGCACCATGTTGCAGGAACTAAAGCATTTTCATATTTTCCCAAGGTATTTATAGTTAAAAAACATTTATCTTTTCTAAAATAACACAAAGAAAAGCTTGAGTTAGGACTCCTATATGCCCATCGGTGGACCATCACATCCCAACAGTACACTATCCACAAGAATCCCATAATTATCCAAGAGTTATTCCATCCCAAACATAATCCATAAGTTCATAGAGTATCACATCTATCTTGATGATGAACAAAACTCATACCAAGGTGCAAGAAAAAACATAATCACTATCAAAACTTCCAACTATACTACACGACATGGCAAATCCTCACTCTATGGGAAGCATGAGTATCGAAAATATCACCCAAGATCCTAGACACACAAATCCCTATCACTCAAAAACCAAGGCATGATCATTATAACAACCAAAACACCTAGGGTGTACTCCCATACAATGAGAGAACATAACACAACCAAGATAGAACAAGCTCATCCAAAATCAAAAAATCATGTAACACTTTTGATGACATTTAGCCAAGTGGCTATTGAGGTAATATGTTTTGAGTTACTAACAAAGGTAAATCAAAAGAAATATTGGAAATCAAAAGAAATGGCTAAGTAGATGCATTTCAATCCTTGTAAAATCTCACAATAAAATAAAATAATAAGAAGAGTCCTAGATCATATCAACAAAATGTTAAAATAAAATGCTGGTCCATGATAAGAAAACATAAGCTTACAAATATAACACATGAAATATTCACATCATAATCACTTTACACCCTGCATGGCCACCGGTAGGGATACTCTTTATCGCACTCCATTCTTAGGATAAACATACAAATTGGTCTAATATGACATCATGACATGATATCAACTCTTTCAAATGGGGATTAAGTCCTCAAAGTGACGGAAAAACAGATCCAAGATCAATTACCGACCAATAAACCAAAATTGCATAACCACTAAATAAAAAGGGAGTTGTGAACAACTAATCAATCTCTAGATCTCCTCAAAATGACCCCTAAACGTTACCTCTAACACTAATTCCCAAGAGTTGCGCCAAACAAAATAAAATCTAGATAAGGTAGGGTCTCTATAGGGTCACATCATTACATGACCATAACCAAGAACTAGTTACCCATTAACAAAAATCATTAAGGAACAAAATTTCTAACACTCAAGAATTCATAAGCATATCACCAAAATTAACACTTCTCGATAACCAAGATCAACAATACGCCCACTTAGGTAAGACAACATTCCAATTTTTAAAATTTATTTTTATTATTATCTTAATCCCAAAGGTCCAAGTGTTGAACCCACGACTTTAATACCAAGTGTAACACCCACATTTTTTTACGCACAAAAACCCAAGACAAAACTCAATAATTAATTAGGAAAATTATGAAATAATTTTTTTTTGTTTAAAAGGGTTACAACAAGATACCATTAACTAGGTTTAAATATTTCTCATTTAGTAAATTCTAAATGTATGTAAAGTTATTGTAACTAAATTAATAATTAATATTATTAATTTATTCTAAGATTATTTCGGGTTTAAAACTCCTTCTAGGGTTTTTATTAATTCTATTTAAAAATATTAACTAATTTAATCTCATTATTTTTCCTCATTTAAAATTCCACTTAATATAATTAAGGTCTAATATTTCCTAAGTTGATTAAACCTATTTCCTTCATATAGTTTTCTAAACATATATTTAAATTCCCATTAATTTAACCCTTATAAATCATTATCTAAGTTACCCCTTTCACAATATTATTTAAGTTATCCTTAATAGACCAATGTCATTTATTTACTTAATAATCTAAGGCTAAAGTCTCAACTTACCTAACCATTAAGTGGCCCCATTCATTAGATACCCATACTTTAATTAATTTACTCAATCCCCTAAATTGCCACAACTTGAAATGTGTAGGGTTAATCCTCAACCCTTAGATTAAATGGATATGAACCCTTAGATTTAGGTTGTCTCAAAAGAACCCTAATTATCTTTATGAGGTCTTCTTATTCTTTCCTTTTACCATAAACTCATTCATTTGTTCCATTTTGATTTGCAGGTTGGAGGAGTGGAAGCCATGGAAGCAAGAAGTGAAACCATGGAGAAAATTCTTTGGATCTAGTTTTTCAAGAGGGGGAAACTTCCTCCATTCTTCTTTACTTAGTTTAGTTTATTCTTAGGTTTTCTATTGCAATGTTATACATTTACTTTGTTGTAGATATTCCACCATGAATCTGGTTTTTCCTATTAAGTTATTCACATTTCTTGAGTTCATTATTTGGGGAAAACCCATTTTGTTTGATCTAGGAGTATAAACACTTATATACATATATACATGCATGTATATATGTATATACATGTTTATATATCCATTGTGTGAATGGATCTACATTTTGTTTTTTCAAAAATAGTCATTAAAGTCTCTGTTTGATCTAAAAACATGTTTTTTTAAAAAAGGAGATCCGTGCACAGGGTGTCCGGTCATCGGTTAACCAACAATAATTCAACCGTGATACCAATGCAGGTAGGGCTTCTAGTGCCGATTATTGCAAATCTGACCCATTTTGTCAAAACACACACAAATGTATATATTCTTCAATATATACATATGTATGTTCTTTTACATATTTCATGACAAATAATAGACTTTGTTTTATTATTTTATCAGGAATAAGATTCATGCAACTTAAGAAAAATTAATTTTATTAAACTATTTGCAATTTTGTAGAGACCAATGCCGTTTGTTCTTCCAATGCAATTGGTTGACTCGACTGCACCAACTTGTTTTGTGAGAAACATAAAAACATATATTTTTAAAAATATATATATATATATATATATATATATATATATATATATATATATATATATATATATATATCAATCCTAGTTCAACTCAATGATTTAATACTAGAATATATAAGTGCAAAATATTACTCTTTTTGATAAATGGACTAAATGAGTAACTTTTCCATTGTTACAAGGTATGGAATTTAACTACAAGATTTCCTCTACAACTAAATGCATTTTTATATATAATAGAGAAGGGAACTTAACCATTACTAGATAAAATATTCTTTTCTTTTCACAACAAGAATGATAACCATTTCAACAAGGAAATAAACAAGTATAACTTCCATACATTCTTCCAATACAAACACAACCATTTTACCAAATGAAAACACAAGCAACTTTGATTTCATTTCCAGATTTTAAGGAAATACAATTTCAATAAATACAACTTTCAAAGGTTATTTCTTCAATCACTTCCAATACATAACTTGATAATAAAATTTACAAGAAACTCCTTTTAAAATACAAGAGTATACAAGCCTTCCTCTTAAGTGGAAACAACATGACCAAATTTACAAAAATAACTATCTCTTTCTTTGATCATCTTCAATACAAGAGTTTCCAAGATGACAACTTGAGCTCCTTCATTTCTTCAATAGCTAAACACAACAACAAGGAAAGGGGAGTAGGAAATGCTCTCCACCCAACCTATAATCCAATGAGAAGGAAAATAAATCCTCCTCTTTTGGCCTAAGCCACAACAATGAAGCAATAATAGGTATTAAGAAACCATAGAAAATTTTAAAAGGCTACCACAACTACCATTCTCACAAAAATTTAGAATAAAAAGCACAATATAAAAATATCAACAACATACAATTTTCCCAAGCACAAAGGCTCAATATCTAAGCCAAGAGAGAGAAGAAACATGGGGAATCACTTATCCCTCTAAATGGGTTAAGTTCCCACCTTAAAATCCTCCAAAAAATTCATTCAAACAACAAAAAAAAAACTCTTATTCCTCCCTCAATTTCTCTAATGTGTGTTGAGTTATGGAGCTCAATTACTTCAAATTAGCATGTTATATTAAACTTGTAGGAAAACATAGTAACCAACATTGGTTATGGAGAGACCGACATCGATCACATATGACTAACATCGATTAGGTAAGGAGAAACCAACATCAGTTAGGGCTAACCTCGATCGATTACTTATTCATGGGTATTTTATTTAACTCATGGGAATTATATCTAAATTTATTATTAAAGAAGATATATTGATTGTAAATGCATGGCTAAGTTTCCTAAGTTTTTATATGCCTATATAAGCATGAAAGATATGGTTTAGAAAGTAAGGATTGTAAGAATTGATGATTATTGTGAGAATAATTTTACAAGATATAATTATTATAGAAGAATGATAAGCTTGAAAGAAAGAAAGTATTGTACATCTTGATGGAACATAGATCAATTGCAGAAAAAACAATGATATTTGTTCAATGCATGTTACAAAAAAAATAACATAGCCATATAAAGGCTGCGGGAGGAGGAGACAATTATAACTATCCAACTGTCCACCATAACAACAATGTATTAATTTAAACTAATGCTAACATTCCCCCCTTATTACATTGTTCGTACAAAGATACATTTCCTGATGATAGGTCCCCCCTTAATGAGAACACCACAAAGAGGGTCTTCACACGAGCATGCCTACATGGTCTCAATTCACATGGTTTTTCTAAGGTTGACCATAAACCTAGAGGGACAAGAACACTTTCCGACTGTTCACCTCGGTGGTTTTACAGGCTTACCACGAACCAAGAGGATTTTACCTCAATGGTTTTACAGGCATACCATGAACCTAAGAGGATGATACCTCGACAATTTTACATGCATACTACAAACCCAAGAGGATGATACCTCAGTGATTTTACAGGAATACCACAAACCAAACTTCAAGTACCACGCACTTCTTTCAGTGTTTTTCTACTCCCCATGACATTCTTCAATTAAAAGGTCCCAAAAGGAAAATATGCATCATATGTACTTTATTGAACAACCACACAACACAGAAAAAACTAACATGCACTAACAAATATTTCACATTCACTTTTAAGAATCATATAAAATATGTTCTCAAATAGAGCCACTGATGTTGATTGTCGTTTAGCCAATCTGCAACAGCAAAGGAAACAAATCACTGCCACTGATTGTTTCCCTTGAATAAGTTGTTTTTTACCATAATGTGAAATAAGAACACTGAGAAATAAATCACATCAAAGAACATGCTCCAAAAAATGATGTTCCAGAATAATCCATTTTTAGCATCCAATCACAAAACAAAAAAACACGGAAACAACACTAAAATTGAAATAAACTCAAACCAAAATTTGAGGAATAGGTCCTCAATACCTTATTCTGCCACAATCTCTATCGAAAGCCTCATCATTTGTGGCTTACAAGAGGTCACTGGATTTCCTCCAGCCTCCATTATCCTCTATCCTCCTGTCATGTGTTGCAACTTACTTCACAATACGAGAGGCAAAGACAAAAGTGATCTTATCAGTATCAGCAGTTTCTTTCATCTTTGTCAAAATGAATGCTCCAATCTGAGTGTATCCTGACAACATGCTCTTCATAGCAATAGAATCGGGCTTCAATTTCTCCAATTGCATTTGACGAAAGAGATCTAGAGGCTCATTAAGACACTTATGGACAACAACTCTTTCAGACATTATGTCAAACACTTTACTTGAACTGTACACAATGACATGACAAATAATTACTTTGCAAAGAAATAGATAGTGTTTTCACCATCTCACCTCACTGCTCCTACCAGATCGCTTCACCTTGATTGATTCACACAAGTCAAGAGAAATTTTCAAGCCACTGTTTGTAGCATGTTTGTATTCCTCCTCATTCCGAATAGAACCATTCACCCCACTTGTCTTTGATTGATTTTGTTGATGTCTCAAAGTCCTTCAATGAATGCCTCCTCACCTATACGTACCTCTTTTAGAAACCAACTGATGTTCCAGGGTAAACCATTGCTCAACGTCCTCTCTTGAAGACTGTAGGCATTTGGCTTTGATTGAAATGTCATTGTAACTTTATAGACTAGTTTCTTCACTGCGAGGAAAGATAAAACAAAAACGGTTGTAATAAGATATGTCTTACTCGCACAGGTTCCGATCCTACCGTCCATACTACCTATCTCTTTTGCTATTTCACACTCTTAATGCTGCAGAACTTCACACTGGATGGTTGTACAGATTTCTCCTATGGCGGCTACATTGAAACCAACTCCTGCTGCCTCACTTCTGAATTGGTGGCCTCTCCAAAACTGACTACTACATGCCTTGGACCAATATTGGCTCTGATACCAATGATGGAAAAGAGATCAATTGCAGAAGATAGAATGATATTCATTCAATGTGTGTCTTTACAAACAAGAGTGCAGAGCCTTATAAAGGTTGCGGGAGGAGAGAAGGAGAGAGAGGATAGTTATAACTATCCAACTGTCCACCATAACAACAATGTATTAATTTAAAATAATTCTAACACATCTGAGAGGTGTGGGAGATTGTAGATCTTCAAGTGTATATCTTCTGAAAGCTTTGGATAATATATTTTCTTGTTTCTTGGTGGATGTAGCCTACACTTTGGGTGAACCACGTTAAATTTGGTGTTGATTTATATCTCTTGTTTTGAATATTTCATATGGTAGAATATACATTATTATTGCATGTATGCTTAGATTTGATATATTATTTGTACAACATTGTGCTAACCCCAACAACTAGTATCAGATATTTTTATGAGGGTTTTGTGTGGTGAAAAAATTACTTATAGAGGGATTTTCTGATTGAGTGGGAGCTACAACAATGGAAGAAGAAAATAAATACAAGGTAGATAATTTTTACGACTGAAATTATCAATTATGGAAGATGCGACTTGAGGATCATCTGTATCAAAGAGATTTGTAATTAATGTTGGATGAAAATTCTAGACTTATGAAGATGACTGATGAATAATGGAATATTCTTGATAAAATTCTTTAGGATCTATAACATTGAGTCCGGTAGCATCGGTGGATTCTAATATTATGGAAGCTACTTCTATGGTAGAGTTAATGAAATCTCTTGCTAATTTATATGAAAAACCTAGTGCTTCAAATAAAGTTTATTTGATGAAGAAATTATTTATTTTTAAGATGCATGAAGGTGGATCTATATCTAGTCATTTGAATGATTTCCATTCTAGTGTAAATCAATTAAAATCATTTGATATTTTGTTTGATGATGAAGGGAAAGAACTTTTATTTTTATGTTCTTTTCCGATAATTGGGATAACTTGGTAATGGATGTTATTAATACAACATATTATAATAATATTTTTAATTTAAATGATGTGGTCGTAGTATAATCTTGAATGAAGAAATTCGCAAGAAAATTACAAAGGAATCATCATCTATGAATTCTTTGAATGAAGAAAGTAAACACATGTAGAAGGAGAGAACCAATAATAATAATAATGGGAAATCAAGTTTAAGGGATGAAAGATCTCAATCCAAAGGTAAGGGAAATATGTGTTGGAAATGTGGAAAGAAAGGACATGTAAAGAATTATTGTTGGTCAAAGAATAAAGAGAACCAACACCCGACAAAGGTAAAGAGTCAAATAAAGAGGCAATTATTGTAGCGAGAGATAACACAAGATGCTCTTATTATTTCTTTGATAATAGAATAACATCATGGGTTTTATATTTAAGAGATTATTTCCATGCAACCACTAATAAGGGTTATTTCAGAAATTATGTCTAGGGAAATTTTGGACATGTTTATTTGGGTGATGACGAACCTTTCAATATTACTAGTTAAGGGGATGTTCATCTAAAATTATAAAATGGAAATACATGTGTATTAAAAGATGTGAGGCATGTGCCAAGCCTCAAGTGGAATCTTATTTCTATAGGGCAACTAGGTGAATCTGGTTACATGGTTACATTCATAAAAACTCTTGGAAAGTCACCAAGGGTACTTTTGTTGTGGAAATAGGTAAGAAGGTAGGAACATTTTATTTATCTACTTGTGATATTGAATCCTTTTATGTGTTATCTACTTCATATTTAGATGCATGCATGTGGCATAATCTATTGAGCCATATGAGTCAAAATGAAATGCAAATCTTAAAGGCTAAGGGTAAGTTACTAGATTTTAAAGGTTTAGATATTAATTTCTATGAGCATTATATCTTTGGAAAGAAAAAGAGATTGAGATTTCTCAAAGTTGGGGAAACTAAGAAGGAAAAAAATTAGATCTTGTACACTCATATTTGTTGGGACTAGCTCAGGGTTTCTTCTCATGGAGGATCCTAGTATTATGTTACTTTCATTGATGATGCTACAAAAAGGTTGGTTTATTATATTAAACATAAATGTGATGTTTTTGAGACTTTTATAAGATGGAAATCTATTTTTGAGAATGAATTAAATTCAAAGTTAAAGTGTCTTAAATCTTACAATGGTGGTGAATAATGTAGCAAGGCTTTCAATGATTATTGTTTAATGAGTGGAATATATAGCGAAAGGATGGTTTTGAGAACACCACTAGAGAATGGTGTTGTAAAAAGAATGAACAGGACAATCATGGAACATGCTAGAAGTATAAGGATATCTGCTAGATTGCCCTTGCATTTTTGGGAAGAAGCAATTGATACAATGATTTATTTGATAAATCATGGGCCTTCAAGTTCACTAGATGGAGGAATTCCAAAGAAATATTGGACCCAAAAGAGGTAGATATATCTTTTCTTAAAGTTTTTGGTTCAAAATATTTTGTGCATATTGATAAGGAAAATAGAAAAAAGTTGGATGCAAAAGGTAAGAGATGCACTTTCATTGGTTATGGATATGGTAATTTTGGATTCTATTTTTCAGATTTAAAGAATTATAAAATTATTAGGAGTCGTGAAATTGAATGGAATGAAAAGAGAATGTATAGGGATAAAATTTTGGTACCCAAGGATGAACTGGTTGAGAAGTTTGTGAATGAAAATGAACTCTCAATTTAAAAATAATATCGACAGGGTTACATAGTAACTAGTGTCAGTTAAAATTTGACTGACATTGGTTAGATGAACCAATCGATTACAGAAGATCAAAACTGGCATTGATTATCAAAACCAAAGTCGGTTATCATAATTGATGTCAATTATAGGTGACCGCATCGATCACTATTAGTCGATTGGTGACAAATTTCAAGGAGGTTCAGAATAAGCCTCTAGTACCCCAAAATTTTGTGAGACTATCACAAAGGGTAAGTAAACCTCAAGAAATATTTACACCTTATCTATCTTATTTATTATTGATTGATAATGGTGAACCAAAAGGTTTTGTAGAAGAAATATAGGATAAGACTTGTGTTAAGTCGGAGTGTCACATGGATGAGGAGATGGGTTCCTTAGAACAAAACCAAACTCGGTATTTTGTTAAGTTACTAAACGGTAAGAGGACATTACAAAACAAATGGGTTTCTAGGATCAAGGAAAAATGGGGTGGACAAAAAGCTATAACACAAGGTTTGTAGTAAAGGGATTTACACAGAAAGTAGGTATTGAATTTTGTGAAATATTATCTCCTATTGTTAAAATGACTTCCATATGTACTATATTGAGTATAGTTGCAGTCCATGATTTGAATTTAGATAAACTAGATGTGAAGACAAATTTCTTTCATGGTGATTTGGATGAGGAGATTTATATGCAATATCACTTGGGTATAAAGTCAAGGGTAAGAACAAATTAGTGTGCAGGTTGAAAAGGAGTCTATATGGGCTCAAACAAGATCCAAGGAAATGGTACATTAGGTTTGATAGTTTCATCCATGAGCATAGTTATTTGAGATGTGAATCGACCATTGTGTTTATTTCAAGAAGCTTGAAAATGGGAGTTATATTATTTTTTAATTGTATCTAGATGATATTCTTATTGTAGGATCTAGTATGGATGACATTAGTGAGCTTAAGGGAAAGCTAGCTCACACATTTTCTATGAAGAATTTAGGAGCAACAAAAATAATCCATGACATGAAAATATAAAGACACAACAAGAACACAAAATTGTATTTGTCTTAGGAGGCTTATATCAATAAGGTGTTGGAGAGGTTTTACATGCAAGATTCAAAACCGGTCATTACACCTATGGTTGGACACTTTAAATTGAACAAAGATTAGTTTCCTTCATCACACGAGGAGGCCAAATACATGACACAAGTACCATATGCTTCAGCAGTTCGAGTCTCATGTATGATATGGTTTGCACCAGATGGACATTGATAAGTAGTGAGAGTTTTGAGTAGATTTATGGTTAATCTAGATAAATAGCGTTGGAAAGAAGTCCAATGGATTCTCATGTATTTGAGAGGGAAATCTAGCATGCAATTATGTTATGGAGGTTTAGATATTTATTTATGTGGGTATGTTGATTCCGATGTGGCTAGAGATCTGGATGGTAGAAGGAGAACTACTTAAAATATTTTCACAGTAGGTGGGATGATAGTTAGCTATATTTCAAGATTACAGAAGGTTGTGGCTTTTTCTACTATAGAGGAAGATTATGTTGTAGCTACGAGAGGCTAGCAAAGAGCATATATCCATGAATAGGTTCATGGAAGAGTTGGGAAAGGAACAAGATGATTACAAATCATTCAGTGAAAGTCACAGTACACTTCATTTGGCAAAGAGATCAACATTTCAATATATAATGAAACACATTCAGTTGAGATATCACCTCATATGGAAGGTATTAAGGATGGGCGGTTAAAATGGAGAAGATACATATGAGTGAAAACCTTGTGGATATGCTAATGAAGCCATTATCAAAAGAGAATTTGGAGCTACACTCGAATTCTATTTTTCTTCAAGTTTGAGACATGAAGAGGTTGAAACAAAGCTAAAGAAAGGGTCCAAGAATGACGTTGTATAGGTATATTATAGTAATTTATCTCCAAGTGGGATATTGTTGAGTTGTGGAGCTCAATTACTTCAAATTAGCATGCTATATTAAATTTGTAGGAAAGAACAATAAATGACATCAGTTATCGAGAGACTGACATCAGTCACCTATAACTGACATTTGTCAAAAAATGAGGAGCCAATATAGGTTAGGGCTAACCAAATAATCGTAACATGTGCATGGGTGTTTTATTTAACTCATGGGAAGTATATCTAAATTTATTATTAATTAGATCTATTCATTGTAATTTCATGGATAAGATCCTTAAGTTTTTATATGCTTATATAGGCATGAAACCTAGGTTTTAGAACTATGGATTGTAAGAATTGATAATTATTGTGAGAATAATTATTAGAGAGAGAATTAATTGAGAAGAAGGAGAAGCTTGAGAGAAAGTAAGTATTGTACATTTGAGAGGTGTGGAATATTTTAGATCTTTAAGTCTATATCTTCATAAAACTTTAGATAATAGATTGGCTTGTTTCTTGGTGGATATGGCCCACCTAGGTGAGCCACGTTAAATTTGGTGTTAATTTATATCTTTTTTTTGTATATTTCTTCTCGGTAAAATATCCTTCTTTTATTGCATGTATGCTTAGATCTGATGTATTATCTATACAACCTTGTGCTAACCCCAACAATGTCTCCCTCAAACTCTAACCTTCCCTTAATAAAAATATCAAGATAAATAATAAATCTTTCTTACTATCACAAGGTGGGGCACCCAACACAAAAGTCCCCGCAAATTCCTAACATAAATCTTATCCTCCCTCAATAGATCTCCATTTTCTTTCTCCTACACAACCTTAAGACCATTCTATCCCCAAAACCAAAACGCACAACATTCATTCATTTACAACACTTTTCACAACAATTAAAAATGAAAATGTATGAGCGAAATCCCTAGCTTTCCATTTAAAAAATTTCCAATCCACAAGCACAATCTCCAAGATTTTACAAGTCCAATACAAGAAAAAAACAATCTCTTAAACTCCCAACATGAAATCCAAAAAAATATCTTTAAAAATGCAATAGTTAAAATAAAACATGTAACGCCAAAAAATGCAAAACAACATACATAAATTGAAAAGTGAGGAGAGAGTGGGTGATGTGGCTCCATGTAGGATGCCACATAACTTCTCCTCCACTCCACTTTACACAATCAAACATCAAGCCCAAAGCTCATAAACTAGTGGGTGAGAATATGACATGTTCTCCTTACACACACAAACCATTAACATTACTTGTAAGGAAAAAATTAAAAGTTCATGTACGAAAGTACAATAATTTCACCATTTTACGTTCCAAATCACATAATGGTGCCTAAGTTTTACCCCTTACCCCATAAGTATAGTTTTTAAGGGAATTTAAGAGGTGTGGGACAAGATTATCTTGTCCCACAAACCTCCAAAAATGGATCTTAAGTCAAATTTAGGGATTTTATGGATGGGTTGAGTGCACAAGATCCAAATCAATAAAATACCTTTCAAATATATAATACAACAAGGAAAATATACCAAAATTTAATGCCCCCTTTGATCACATCCCAAATTACTTTAATGAACATGATTAATCAACTTAAATAAGAGCACGTTAATCAACAAAAAAAGTGAAACACATTGCAATAAGGAAACCACATACTCTCAAAATAAAATAAATCAGATGAAAAAGGAAAACAACATATTTTCCCATGGTCAAATTTGAGGTCACCTCTCCTAATGGGGGCCTCCTAAAAATTTTATCAATAACATAACAATCATATAAAAACATGTTGTCAAGGTCACCTTGTTGTCAATTCCCAATATTCTTTCATTGCTGGTCTCCTATCCCCTTTCGTTTGTTGTGATATAATTTCTTGCAAAAATTTTTTTAAAATACCTCTTCGGCCTCATGGCCATATTAATAACATAAAAAAATAAAACACATATACGTATCAATCCACATCATCACATAACACAACTGAATCATCTTTAGAAATAATGAGATCACAAGACTAGCTCAATCATCTATCAAATCAATACTTCAAAGAATGAAACACATACTTCACTTATTAATTATTTACAATTAGAATTCTTCCCTATCTATTCACATTTACCATTTATAATAATTCATATCTTTAGGAAAATTATTAAATTTCGTATGTCTATTACAACTCATATCTATTAGATGTATTCGACAACATATCACTTATCCCTAATATCCTCATATCAATAACAACTCTCAACATCCAAGAGTTCATAGGGTTAGTTAAATAACCTAAATATAGTCATCAGAACACCATAACAATTGTAAATTCCATCGTGTATATCTATAATCTATTCAATATATAACAAGATGTCCATTTCTCAATCAGCAATAATAAAAATCATAGTAAAATAAGTGTCGAAGAGGAGTTCACATTACAATTTGAGTATGAACCATTGAATTAGAATGAATCCTCGGGTAGTGTACGATGATAAATTTGTGCTTATAAATATGTGTCTTATGTATGATGTGAGGTTAATGAATGTATTATGCCCTCAAAATTCAGGTGTGAACTTTAGCACAAGAGTGTGTCATCATGTAATGACGCTATAGCATGTGTATCAATTGGTTTGTATTTATTCATAGGAAATATTAGACAATTAAGCGCGAAGAATCAATTGCATGAGATAATATAGACATTTGTTAGAAATTTAAGGGGGGGAGAAGCTATGATGCCCCCCAAGTGTGTCAATGGTGAAGAGCTATGTGATGATTTAAGAAAGACATTGCGATCGCAATAGAGTTTGAAATGTATCATAAGAAAGCATAATGATATCACAATGTTGAGTAAGATCAAGATTAATATTAAGGATGGATGTGGCGTCTAATGGAGGAATTTGAAAGAGGCCATCTAAAATTTTCTTTTCTTAGCAATTGGTTGCTTATTTGGTAATGTTCTAGAAGATTTTATTAGAGTCAAATGCTTAGGAGGTGGTGACATAGAAGAAGAATTAACAAGAGGAGGTGATGGAGGAATGACCTTGAGAGGTAATTTGTTACTTTGAGTAGGTTCTATAAGTAACACTTGAGTGACTAAAGCAAGAAAATTATTAATGATGGCAAGAGGCTCATTAGATATAGATGAATAAAATTTAGGAACCCATTGGGTTGTAACAATTGAAGATGAGCATGTAAAAAAATCTTGTGTAGTGAATGAGATAAAACATGTGATGCTCTAAAAGAGTTTGTGAGAATAAAATCAGAAACGAGGCACCACAAAGTAGTTACACTCCAATGGAATCGTGAAATCTCTAGCAATACCAAGGAAGAACTTGCTCAACAGAAACAAAGCTTGCATAGAGGAAAGATAACAAAGTGTCTTGGCATGCTCATAAATGAATAGAAAAGGGGTACATATAGGGTGTTGAGTAACCCTAGTGTAGGACACATATGAAACCCTAAACCTAACCTAAACCTAACCCATGTGAGATGACCCTCCAACATGAGAGGAGGACACATAGGATAACTCACACTAACACCCCCCCTTCATTGAAGTTGGGGTAGTGGCTGTGATGAGTCAGACGGAAGAGGAAGACACTCCTAAACAACTAAGAAAGATGTGTCAATGGGGCCCGACAACTAAAGGCCTGATAAGGTGCCCATATACAAACACAATCTTCCTAGAAGAAGAAGAAGAAAAAAGGACTACATAGCCCTAAGAAGATGGGTAGCTGCAGAAGACCTCACCCCAAGAAGAGACCATAAGTGAAGAAACTTCATCTCAGTGAAGGGCTTGGTGAATAAATCTACAATCTGATCAGCTGTCTAAATGTACTGAATGTCGATGATACCATCATGAATAAGCTCCCGTATGAAGTGCATATGGATCTCAATGTGCTTCATCTCACTGATGTTGAACTAGATTTCTGCAAATAGAGATTGTGCTCATGTTATCACAGTAGATAATGGTAGGCCACGAAAGTGGATGCCAAACTCTATCAGAATACCCTGTAGCCAAATAGCTTTGTGGTAGCGTTAACTACTCCTCTTTGTATTCTACCTCTGTAGATGATATCGCAATTGCATTCTGCTTCTTGCTAGACCAACTAATAGGACCCGAACCAAGAGAGAAATGGTAGCCATAAGTAGATTTCCGATGATCTATGTCACTGGCCCAATCAGAATCTATGAACCCAATCAAGTCAATATCAACCCCTCCATGATAGTGTATGCCATCAACATAAGTTCCATGAACATAATGAAGGATCCATTTAGCTACTTTCCAATGTAGCTCATGTGGCTCCTGCATGAATCTAGACACGATCCCAACAACATATGATAAATCTGATCAAGTGTGAGTCAAGTAGATCAAGCTCCCAACTAACCGCTGTACAGAGTACCATCAACCAAGGAGTAGAGAAACTTAAACCAACTTAACCCCGAAAGAAAAGGAGTAGGAAAGACTTGCAATCGGACATCTAAAACCAGCTATCAAATCAAGAGCATACTTAGGTTACAAAATCAAGATTCCCGAGTCAGATTGTGAAATCTGGATCCCAAGAAAGTAATGAAGCAAACCTAAGTCATTCATGGAAAACTTGTTGGCTAAGGTGATCTTCACAGAATCAATAATAGAGGAAGAGCTACCTGTGATCAAAAAGTCATCAACATATAGAACAAGAATGAGTATGGAGTCATCTTGCCATAGAATATAAACATTTAGATCAAAGTGACACCTAGTAAACCCTGATGTAAGTAAAAGGAGTCCATCTTGGCATACCAAGCCCGAGGGGCTTGTTTAAGGCCATAAAGAGACTTCTTTAACTTACAAACAAGGAAGGAATCTTGGACATAACCTAGAGGTTGTTCCATATAGATATCTTCCTCTAGGTCACCATGAAGGAAGGCACTCTTAATGTCCATTTGATGGACTTTCCATCTATTTGTTGCGGCAATGGCTAGGGTCAGTCGAATAGAAGTCATCTTCGCAACCGGAGCAAAGGTTTCTGTATAATCAACCCTAGCTATCTGGGAGAAACCCTTAGCTACTAATCACGCTTTAAACTTTTCAACATCTCCATCTACTCCATACTTTGTTTAGAACACCCACTTACACCAAATGATTTTTCTTCCTTTCGAAGAGTGGTGAGATCCCAAGTATCATTCTTCATGAGAGAGGAATACTCCTCATCCATGGCAGAATCCCACTCAGGAATACCATAAGCCTCCTAGAAAGACTATGGATTAGAAGCAGAGGTGAAGAAAGAGTGGGGTCCAATGAAATATGAGCGAGTACGTCTCATATCCGAAGTATCTCCAACTAAATCTCCAACACTTTGCAAAGTTTTCTTGGCCCAAAGGGGACTAGGAGGATCAGGCTCAGAGTCGAAGATTCTTCACTTGAGTGAGAAGGGACATAGTCCTCATCATCACTACTATCAAAATCAGAAGACTCAAAGATCTGATGGTTGGGAGGATCCGGAAGAGGAGCACGCTCAATAGTATCATCATCTGATGAGTCAGAATCTAAATCAACGAGTTGAAGAACCTCAATAGGTGGAGAAGTAGAAGTCGAAGAAGACTCATCGAACTTAACACTTCTCTCAATATATAGCTCATGAGAAGTAGAATTCATCAATCAATATCCTTCACACCATCGGATACCCTACAAAGATACAAGGTTTGGATTGTGGTTCCAAGGCCTTGTGTTTCTTCTTGGGAATCCATGAGCCATAGCCTTGGATCCGAAGACTCGAAAGTGCTCAACATCAGGCTTGCATCCAAACTAGGCTTCAAAGGGTGTCATCCCTCTTACTGCCTTGTGTGGAACATGGTTCTGAATGTAATTTACACAATTCACTGCTTCGCCCAATACTGTGAAATAAGAGACTTCGAGTGAATCATACAAGTGGCCATCTCCTTCAAAGTATGGTTCTTTCTTTCTACGACTCCATTCTCGAAGGGCTATAAGCAATTGTATGTTGTAAAGAGATCCCTTTAGAAGTATAGAAATCCATGAACCTATTGTTTACATATTCACCTCCATTGTCAATTTAAAGAACCTTGATAGACCGTTCCACCTGTTTCTCAGCAAGAGCCTTAAAGTCCTAAAATGTTCAAAGACTTCAAACTTAAGCTTAAGAAAATATACCCAAGTATATCGCGAATAGTCATCAATGAAGGTTAGCACATAAAGAGCTCTAGTAAACGAAGGAGAAGGAAATGGACCAGAAACATCGCTGTGAACAAGATCCAAGGATGAGTGGCTCTCTAGGATTTTCCTTTGTCAAAGTTATTTTCAGGATGCTTTCCAAGGGTACAACCCTCACAAAGACCCTTAGAAAACTTGACGCGAGGCAACCCGTTGACCATTTCATTTTGACTCAATTGTTCAAGGTAGCGATAATTTAGATGTCCAAAACACTCATGCCATAGCTTACTAACCTCATTTGCATGAGTGAGCAAGGCAATGGGCCATGTAGAATCAGAAGTAAAGTGGGAGAAGGTGTACAACCATGAATGGTGATCTACCTTTCCCTCACCACCAGTAGTATCATTGTTAAGCTCACGAATAATCACCGAGTTAGGACCAAATTCCACTCGCATTCCTTCACCAAGGTGAGTAATTTGGTAAACCATAGGAGATTGGTAGAGAGATCAGAACACTCAACACTTGGTTAAATGTTCCCCCATCCATCTCTACCGATCCACTACCGGAAATCGACACTGTCGTGTCATTACCCATCGTGATTTGGGACATTCCACAAGGTTCGATGTTGGAAAACTCAACATGTGAAGAACCCATGTGGTGTGCGAGGCACCGAATCTATAATCCATGTTGATGAAGGAGCAACTTTGGCTATAAGGGCCTTTCCTTTCTTCTTATCATTTTTAGCACCTTTTGCAGTAGAAGACTCAGCCTTTGGAGCACTTTGTTTTATGGATTCAGGAACACTTATTTTATTTTTCTCAAGTAAATGAGATAAGTGATCAATCTATTTCTTAAAATAGTGTTGCTCGTTGTGAACTAGTCTTCTTGCAATAAGAACACAAATACTTTTTTTCTCGTGCGTGTGCTCAAAGTCAAAGTGTTTGTGTCATTTTTAGGTTTGATCTTGGTTTCTTTCTTAGGTAGATCCTTTCTTTCTTTCTTCTTTTCAGTCTTCTTTCATTTGCTAGTACTTGCTACAAGGGCATGTGACTTGGACTTGAGAGACCCCATTTGAATGAGTTTGTCCTATTCTCGAATGAGTTGGGATGAAAAAATGTCAAAGGAGGGCATCGTCCAAGTATCACCCAAAGTAACTTTTGTAGCATAGAAAGTTGACACGAAGACAAAATATTCGGGACCTAGCTTAGAGAGAATCGAAAAGATCAGTTGAGAATATTTCTTTTCTACTTGACATCCTTTTAACAATAATCTAATGTGGACAAATTTTGAGAAGAAGGCTTGTAGGTTTTCAAAGTCACTAGGATTTAACCCTAGTAGTTCGTTTTCCAACTCATGCGCTCTCATGTCATCTAGTTTTCCAAACATCACATCCAAAGTTTTCCACACATCCAAAGTTTCCACGCAGATGTAGGTGTTTCAAATGCCTCAATGTGGAAGAGAAGTTAGGAGAAATAGACATGTAAAGAAGACCTAAAGCTTCATCACTATGATTTAACCACTTAGATTTTTCAGGTTCGTCATCTAGTTCAGTCTCAGTTCCCATGGTGATGTGGAATAACCCTTTACCCCTTAGTTTCATTATTATTTTTGATCTCCATTCAAAAAATTTGAATGGCGTAAGAAAAGGAATTGAAAGTGCATCCATAGTGAGAGAGAGAGAGAAAGAAATGTAGAAAAGAAACACAACCACCTAGGACAATAACAACCCCCCTGCTTTCGGCACTTTATAGGTTAGTGTGTTGATTACAATCGGGTCCGTGTGTGTGTTTTAAACTCTTGGTAACTCATCTTGCAATTAGTGTAATAACGTGCAAGAGAGGAGACCACAACAGTGTTTCATGTAGCGCAACAAAAAAGGACACCGTAAACAAGCAAAAGCAAAAAAGCAAAAAGGAGGTGAAAGCCAACCTTGGTGGTGAGAAAAATCATCTCACATCACACAAAATAATCCCTTTATTATAAGATTTTGGTAGACGTGCTCACAAGTCCACGAAAGAAAGGAATAGAACAAAGCTCAAAAGAATGAGCTGAAATAAGCAATACAAAGACACCCCCCCAGAATGCGGCACTTTATAAAATTAGTTATTTTACAAAGCTAATGATCCCATCATCTAGAGTGTGAAAAACATGCAACTTTGACTAAAGAAGTGCTCAAAACCGAGCAACGAGTCAAAAGTTATAGCAAAAACCAATTCCCGCAATTGATGAGTAAAAAGCCAATAAGCCTGCAAACAGATTAAAAAGTGCCCTAAACACATGCAAATGGTTTTATGTATTCTTATTGGAAACAAATGGAATTTGAGATAGGGTTTGTTTGTATTGTGAGGGGGGATTAGCCACCTACCTATCCTGGACCTCACCCTTCGTCTTCGGCACTCGACGGAAGGTTAAAATACACAAAGCCAATAGACCAAATTTTATAATGCCAAAGAAATATAGTGTTTAAATAATGTGAAATTAATAAAAGAGAGATTTAATTAAATTAAATCTAATGAATTTCAAGAAATAATTAAGATCTAAAAAAGGATTAGAATTTTAATTTAGATCTTTTAAATATTTGATGAAACTTCTAAAAACAAATTGCTAAAATGGTTTTAGAAACTTGTCATATATAAAAAACACTCTAAAGTTAGAAATGTTTTAAAAAAATTACCAAAAGATTTGATTTGTTTTACCAGACAAAAACTGAGCATGGATGAAAAAACACAGCTCGTTTTTGTTAAAAAGCAGAGGATTTTGAGATAAAAAAGAAGGAAATTAAAAACTTTACCAAAGGAAAAAAGGCGTATGGTGAAACCTTACCACGTTTGGCTTTGATTACACCAAAACCAAAAATAACAACCACACAGAAGGGGAAAAACGTAGAATAATGTTGCAGGCCACGCGTAGATAGTTTCCAGTCACGTTTTTCATTGCCAACACAAAAAAAACACCCTTTCAAGAAAAAAATGTGGCTGTGTTGTGGAAAACACCCTTGCAAGAAAAAAAAAATGTGGCTGAGGGTTTAAAATGCTTGTGAATGAAAAAAATTGCAGCTGTGTTGTTGAAAACGCCCTTGCAAGCAAAAAAATGTGGCTGAGGGTTTAAAACGCCTGTGAATGAAAAAAATTGCAGTTGTGTTGTTGAAAATACCCGTGGTGTTTACAGATGCTTGTTGGCAGATGCGTGGGCACCAAAAAAGAGATTATAGACCATGCACAGTCAAAATTTCCTCCACGAGCAACCACGTCAGAAGAACACAAAAATCCTGCAACCACAGACTATAATGCATAGAAAAATATCCTGCAAAAACCAGAGATCTTAAAAAATTTCACTTTTATTTGAATAAATTAAAAAAATGAAATGAATCTCTATCTTGGATTTGGTTACATCCAACTAAAAAAATCAGTTAAAAACATGATTTCTCAAGGTATTTTGAAAAACCTGCACATGCACAAGAAAAAAACACAAAAAAAATTTTTCCGAGAAAGCTTGTTAGAGATATTAGCAAGATAATTTCCAGAAAATAGTGATCAAAAGACTTGCATGCAGAGTAAAATAATGAAACCAAGTAAGAGTAATCGCAACAAAAAAACAAATCGAGTGCACATTTACCCGATCTCATCTCTGATACCATGAAAAAGTTTGCGAGAATCGAATCGAAACAAGTCACCATAGTAGTTGCACTCCAACGGAATCATGAAAGCTCTAGTGATAGAAAGGAAAAAATTGATCAAGAATGGAAGAACTTGCTCAATAAAACAAAGCTTGCATAGAGGAAAGACAATGAGTGTCTTGCATGCTCATAAATGAATAGAAAAGGGGTACATATAGGGTGTTGAGTAACCCTAGTGTAGGACACATATGAAACCTAAACCTAACCTAACCTAACCCATGTGAGATGACCCTCCAACATGAGAGGAGGACACATAGGATAACTCACACTAACATGCTCAAGATGCTTGATTCTTCATTTTGAAGCATAGAACTCATTTTTTATGTTCATTGATTTGATGATAAACATAAAACAGGATACCTTCATATTTGACCAAGCGATAAGGAGGATATCAATGAGTAGTTGGAAAACTAATCAATTGATGGGTGACTATTTGTGGAATAATATAGTGTTGTTTAATATTGAAATCAAAATTAAGAGGCACGGGGAATGGTAATACTTGGGGTTCATTGATATGAACACATATAGAAGAAATAGAATTAGGAGGAGGAGAATGATATGGAGAATGTAAAAAAGCATAGGATTGAGAAGAATGTTTGAGATATTTGATTTTATATTTAAGAGATGTACTCGTTGATTCCATATCTTTAAAATTATTTTTAAATAAAGAATGTATAGCTCAAAGTGATTCTAAGATGGGTTGATTTGATAGAGAATCATGAGTTCTAGGATCGTTAAAGAGACAATAGAAAATGGTGATTACTTGAATGATTGGTGTATCATTAGGTAGAAAAATTATGTCTAGGGTTTATTTGAATAACCTATTTACAAGTTGGATGCATTTGAAGTAATCAAGACAAAGAGATTTGATGAACCTTAGGATCCATGATAGAGAAGATGATATACCAAAGTATGATCCAAAATACAGATCATGATTGGGGTTCACTAAATGATTTCACAAATATAAGAATTTATTAAATCCTAGATATTATGGAGTTATAACATAATGATAATGCAATAAAGCACATATCTGACCTAAGAAATAAGGTAGATATAATTTGAAACCCTAAGTGTAAGAGATGGGAATGAAATATTTGTTCATTTCGTAATTGATCATGAGATGTACCAGACTAGAGAATTGGTAAATAAGAGCAGGAGAGTGTCATAAATGAACCTAGAAAAATGAACTATTGGAAGTGCCTAGAATGGGGTGCCAAGATTAGGTTAGGGGTTCCTTGGTGGCTATATACTACTTCTCGGTACCCATGAATGTGAAAATGGATCAAAAGTGATTTATTCTATGTTGCTTCTATGTCATTGGCCTTCACTCTTGATTTCCTGTTTATCGCACTATGCCTACAAAACTTTCTTGTAACCTATAAAGAGAAAGAACACCTGAAAAGTTCAAAAACAAATTAAATCCTAAAAGAATAAGAAGAAAATCGGAGTCGACCGACCTCGGTGGTGGTGACTGACTGATTGAACTTACAATCTGGGTATTGCACTACATTTCAAAATCCATTTAGTTCCACGTGTGTGTGTGAAGAATCATTCCCTAGGTGGATCTTGTGAAATATGCACTCAATAGTGAGAAATAGCTAGAATGTAGCAATGTAAGTAGATATGTGGATGTCAAAAATAATTTCCCCTCCTATAAAGTGTATAAAAAATAATGTAGTCCCTTTTACCTTAATGATAGCTAGATGGATGCTTTGATGCTATTGAAATTCCTTTGGATGTAACCTTAGGTGATAGTAATAGAGACGCTTACAACTTGGATATATATTTTGGTCACATATATTTTTCTTCATATGATTCCCTTGTTTGAATTTCATAATTAACCACTAAAAGGCAAACCCTTAATAAATCAAGATTTAAAATGGCTAGAAGAGGCCTTAAAGAGGTGAGAAAGGTACAAAGAGGTTAGGGGAACCTATAGGGGATGAGAGCATCTCGATGCTGGCATCCTAGTTGGGCACTAGTGATCAGACTTAGAAAAGCTAAAGTATCAAAATTAAGAGAGGGAAATAGGGTGTGTAAGGGAAAGAAAGAAACTAGAAAGAAAATAAAGAGGCCAAAGACAATGGTCAATTAGTACTTTTCTTGCTTAGGAATCATATCAATAGTGGTATGTGACTTGGACCTAGAAATTTACCCAAAGAGCGTGATTTAGTTTCTATATATTCATAGATTTTGTTTATATATTTTCCTTCTAAATGATATGCATCATTAGCATAGTGTGACAGTTATGTGACACACTTTTTTGTCAAAAACTTCATTGTGAATAATTCTACTAATTTATTTTTTGTAATATAGCTACTATTTCATGAAAAGTATATTCTATAGTTTTAAGCAACTCTGAAAACTGTTATGACATAAATTAGAAATATTACGATGATAAGAATGTTTCTTCCATAACCTTTTGCATTTTCTAAATGTATAAAAAACTTGGATACTCTAGAAAAATTATCATTCATATCCAATATCTTTTACTTGACAAAATTGATGTAATTACATTCTTCAAAATCCTATCTCGATTCATATGCTTTTATTATATTCTTAAAAGGTAAAATCTTCTTATTATATTAAGGTAGAAATATATGAAACTCTTAAGGAAAAAAATTATTTTGGGACCTATGGTCTGTCATCACCAATCCGGCACTATGATAATTCTTCACCGAGAACTCCTCGTGCTATGATTATTTACTAATGCATAGCCTTTAGTTTGGTGGATATAATCTGGAAACAAAACAACAAACATAACACAAGAATACCATCGACTATGATAAGACGGAATGATGACAAATCTGAAATATCAAAGTAAATTATAATATTAACATGAAATTGTTACAATCTCACCCATGAGGTACTTAAAGTGTTATTGACTTCACTTGCCTTCCACCAATACTATGGGAGAACTTTACAATTACACCTCTTGATGGCTTCTTCAATACACTTTTAAACGATGGCTTCCTTTACACACTTCATACAATATTTCTCACTACTTCCTTCTATGCTATATGAGGGGGGTGGCCTCTTTATTTATAGAACTTCCAGGCTTATCCATCTTATCTCTAAGATAGGATAAGAAATCCACTCTAATGAATCATATTCCATACCTTAACTCTTATCTGTACATGTAAGCTTATCTTTTAAGATAAGATAAACCTTATCATTTCACATGGGTTCCACATTTTTAGACTTTTTACAAATAAAATACACAAAATATTTATGACCTCACTCCTTGTCCTTATTACCAATATAATATTTCTAATTCCTAATCATGTAGACCCTACTTCTCTACTTATCCCAACTTTGACATTTTAACATTACCGGACCACTTACGACAAATATTTACTTTTTACAACATTCCTATTGTACTTTGACTGTTACCATACTCTACATTATTGGTGGCACCGTACTGAGCGCCATTATCTTCTATCAGACGCTACTACTAATTACACTTAACAACATCCTATTCCTAATATATACATTAATGAAATCAAAATTAAATTACGGAGGAAAATTTTAGTGTCGACATCTTCCCCTTTCCTAGCTTCTACTCCGTCCTCGGAGTAGACTATTCTAGTGCTTGGAAAATCTTCAACTTGTTATGGTTGACCCATTTCATAATGCGAGTGCCATCTAATTCCTCTAGTTGGTACATACCATTTTCATGCACAACTGTTATTTTCTAGGGCCCCATCCATTTTGGAAGAAATTTTTCTGTCTTCTTTTTTTGTATCTGGAATCATATACTAGAACAAAGTCATTCACATGAAATGGAGACCAACGAGATCTTTTGATCAAAGTATTCCTTCTACTTCATTTTCTTCTTATGGCTTGTATCCTTTTCTATTTCCCTCATTTCCTCTAGCAAATGAAGATGTACCAACCTTTCTTTTCTTGAATCACTTTCATCCATCCTTTCATTTTTCATAACTCTCACAAAGGTGGGAATATCAAACTCAATAGGAAGAACTGGATTAATGCCATAGGCCAACCGAAATGGAGTATCATGTTGCTGACTTTGATGTTGCCCTATATGCCCACAATGCTTTGCATGAATCCTTTTATCCCACTTATGTACCTATAAGGCTGCATCTTTTGCTAGAATTTGACACAACACAAAATTTGTTCGCTCCACTGTCCATTTGTGCTTGGCTTGTATGTTGTTGCCTTCCCGTGCTTAATAGAAAATTTATTGACTAGGGCTTCTACTACCTCATTAATGAGGTGGATTCCTTGATCTGTTAAATTTCTAATGGACAACCAAATCTAGTGACAATGCGTTCATATATGAACCTTGCCACCTCATCCATGAAAGTTGTTTTCAATGGCATAGCTTAAACCCACTTGGTTAAATAATCTGTGGCAACTACAATATACTTATTTTGGCGTGAGGTAGTTGGAAGTGGACCTACAATGTCTGCATTCCCCACTTTTCAAAGTGACCAAGTGGAAGAATAGGACATAATGGAGCTGATGAAGTCTTACGGTTACCATGTATTTGACAAATATCACATGTCTTACAATAATTATAACAATCTTTAAAAAGAGTGGGCCAGTGATAACCTGCATCCAAGATCCTTCTTGCTATAAGTTGTCCAGAGAAGTGCCCTCCACATGTACGATTGTGGAATTATTCTAGCAGTTCCTTCCCTTGATCATGTCTAACTGCCTTTTTGTACTATCCATCAGGTCCTAATCGAAATAATACTCCATGCATAATAGAATATGGACGACTGGCTTGAGTAATCTTTCTCTTAGTCTTTGCATTGGCACCATCAGGAAACTTGAATTCATTAAGATAATTCCAAATATCTATGTATTCACTAGGGATTGTGTCAAGGGATAACAATGCTTTGCATTGGGAAATCATCATCATCACAAGATGATCCTAAACCATCATAGGCTCGAGAGAGTGCATCTGCATTGACATGCTTCTTTCTTGCCTATCTATAATATCAAATTCAAATTCTTGTAGAAAAATTATCCATCTTGCTACCCTCCCGATGGGTTAGGCTTATTGACAATATATTTTAGAGCTCTCGATGATCATTACAACTATAAATTTCTGCCCTAGCAAGTAATTTCTAAACTTCTTTACAAAAAAATGATAGCTAGAGCCTCTTTTTCGATTCTAAAGATAATTTACCTCAAAGATTTGCTCATTTGTCTTCTCCCAAAGTAAATTGGATGTTCATTCCCATTTTCATCCTTTTGGCTCAAAGTACTTCCTAGTGCTGCATCTGAGGCATAAGTGTACACAATGAATGGCTTGCTCCAATCTGGATTCTTTAAAACAGGTGAAGACACCAGGGCTTCCTTCAATTGTCCAAAAGCTTCATGTGCCTTATTTCTTGGTTCATAAGTAACATCCTTCTTTAAGAAGCTGGGTTAGTGGTGTGTAATCTTTGAAAAATTCTTGATGAACCTTCTATAGTAACCCACATGGCCTAAAAATGATCTCAACTTACTTCTATTCATAGGAAATGGTAAATCTTTTATTTTTGAAACTTTATCAGGATCAGTACCAATACCATCTCTGGATACAACATGCCCTAAAAAATGCCTTTAGAACATTCAAAGACACAATTTGTAGGGTTTAGTGTGGCTTGTGCTTCATCTAACCTTTGAAATGCTATCTCCATCTGGTGCAGGTGGTCCAACTTGCTCCCATAGATGCAAAAAACATCCAAAAATACTCTGATGAAGGTCCCAATGTAGGGTTCGAACACCCTATTTATCAAACGCTGGAATGTTGCTGCAGCATTACACAACCCAAAAGGCATAACTCTATAAGCAAACATTCCCCAATGAGTGGTGAACGTGGTCTTCAGCTGATCTTTCTCTGCTATACAAACTTGGTTGTAGCCACTATACCCATCAGTAAAACTATAACACTCCTTGCCAGCTACTTCGTCCAAGATCTAATCTGAAAATGGAAGAGGGTAATGATCCTTCTTTATTGCCTTATTGAGATTCCTGTAATCAACACAAATGCATAGCTTCCCATTCTTTTTTATTGAGACCACAATGGGAGAAACCCATTCTGAATTCTCCACAACAAATATGAATCTTGCATCAAGCAACTTATCTATTTCTTCTTTTACAGTCTTGGAAAAATTAGGATTCATTCTATATGGCATTTGCTTTATGGGCTTAGCACCATCTACCAGCTCAATAGAATGTTCTACCCAACTTACTTGATGGAGTTCCTTGTAATCAAAAGTGAATATGTGTATGTACCTTTGAAAGAGCTGGAGGTAGGATTCCTTCTCACTCTCCATCACAGCATCACCAATCTTTATTTGTTAGAGACGATCATCAACTTCTTCTTCAGATAATTTTATGGGTTCATGAGTTGGTGTGACTGGAAGGATATCCATGACTGAAACATCAACCTCACTTTCTTCATCTTTAGTGTCCACTTCACTGGTACTAGAGTAATTAGAGGATGTCCAATCATCAGTTTCATCACTTGAATCCATAGGTTCTGCCTTATGATGTCGAGGGATCACGTTTATCTTCACCCTCTCTACCACGTCCAAGTGTCATGAAGCATTCATTCCAGTAGTTTCTTGCATGAACTCTCCTTAGCCATGGTCTTCCCAAGCAACATTGGGTATGCAATGAGTTTTTTTCATCACCGAAAGTCTACCACACATACAACACCCATAACAGATATTTGCCACATTTGAAACTACACCTTATGGTTTAGTTTTTCTCTTTTTAATGACCTTAACATAAGTGTTGAAGGGCAATCAATTTTAAACCCAACATATTCATTACGGACTCACCATTACATTAACTACAACACCTCCATCAACTAAGACATCATGAATTGAAATACCATTACATAATACCTCGCCATGGAGCATAGGGATCCGCCTCTACCTCCAAAACAGGGACCTCAACCTCCTTCCTTCGTCAAGCATTAAGTCCACTTCGCAGCTCCCGCCTCTTCTCAGAAGACATAGCCAAGAGTTGACCATATGTAATATTTGCAGGCCTTTTGGACAGATCTTCCAAGATGGAGTATGGTCCTTGCCCCTGTGAAATCAGAAAATCCTACACACCCAACTTTCTTCTCCTATGTTTCTTACTAGTTTCTCCTTTCATCTTCTTAGGATCATTTCCATCTTGATTATCTTTTTTTCTTTCTTTCTTTTTGTTACAAACACATCTACTTCATTATTTCTACTCTTATCTACTACATCAAAAGAATTCACAGGTGCTTTTCCTTTATCATTATCTCCTTTACCAGATGTAGAAGCTCTATCTGGACAATTATACTTATAATGACCCTTTTTATAATAACCATAACATACAACTTCAAAATATTTCTTTTTGGACCTCTATCTCCTCCCTGAAAACTAAATTCTTTTCCTTGAAGAAGATTAATAGTTAACTGACCCATCTTTTTGAGCAGATCTTCATACTCAGTAGATATACTAGGAGAAACATTTGTGCTCACCGAGAGTGGTTGTGGATTCTGGAGCAAAGGTGCTGGTGTAAGTTCTACTTTAGCAACAATTTCTTTGGGCTCCACTTCCATGCTCTCTTCTTGCCTTCTTGCAATCTCCTTTGCTTGTTCAATGGTAGCTGGGCGGTCATACTTCACTTGTTGTCTGATCTCTGGCTTCATCCCAAGAATGAAGTGCTTACATAGGAGATTATCCATGCCATTCATCAACCCATCCGCTAATCCTTCCTTCCGGATCTAGGCATCGAGCTTTCTCCTTAGCTCTAGAACATGAGCATGATAATCCCTTATCTTCTCCTTCTCTCCTTGGGTTAGCTTTGTGATATCGATCATGAGATCTGCATATCTTTGTTGTTCACCAAATTCTTCAAGAAAACTTTCAGTTAATAAATCCCATGAGTTTTTCACATTATCACCTAGTGTTTCAAACCACCTAAGGGCTGAACCATCCAAAAAGGTAGGAAAAAATTCAGTCCATTGTTCCCTTCTTATAAGGCCATTACAAATACAAGATCATTTAAACTCTTGAATGAAAGAGGAAGCATCTTCATTAGATTGGGCTGAAAAAAATAGGAATCTTCCCCATTTTCAAAAGTAACCACAGTGAAATACCAACCCAAAAGTACAATCAACAAGACTTATGTGCACCAATAATTAAAATCACTATAATAGAAAATAGAAATGACCACGGTAAACTATGGTAAAACTTGACTTACTGCGGTAAAAACTGACTTTACTGTGGTAAACACTATTCACAATAAAAAGTGAAGTTACTGTGGTAAATACTATTCACGGTAAAAAGTGACTTTACTGTGGTAAATACTATTCACAACAAAAATGACTTTACCATGGTAACTACTATTCATGGCAAAAATGACTTTACCATGGTAACTACTATGCACAGTAAAAACAAGGTTACCCTCCAATTGATTTTTGACTAAGTGGGAATATCTCTCCAGAAAATCCACCAACGAGGAATGGTCCCGGAAATGGAACCAAAATGTCATCACCAATCCGGCACTATGATAATTCTTCACCGGGAACTCCTCATGCTATGATTATTTACTAATGCACAGCCTTTAGTTTGGTGGATGTAATCTGGAAACAAAACAACAAACATAACACAAGAATATCATCGACTATGATAAGACGGAATGATGAAAAATCTGAAATATCAAAGTAAATTATAATATTAACATGAAATTGTTAAAATCTCACCTATGAGGTACTTCAAGTGTTATTGACTTCACTTGCCTTCCACCAATACTATGGGAGAACTTTAGAATTACACCTCTTAATGGTTTCTTCAACACACCTTTAAATTGATGGCTTCCTTTACACACTTCATACAATATTTCTCACTACTTCCTTCTATGATAAATGAGGGGGGTGGCCTCTTTATTTATAGAACTTCCAGGCTTATCCATCTTATCTCTAAGATAGGATAAGAAATCCACTCTAACGAATCATATTCCATACCTTAACTCTTATCTGTACATGTAAGCTTATCTTTTAAGATAAGATAAACCTTATCATTTCACATGGGTTCCACATTTTTAGACATTTTACAAATAAAATACACAAAATATTTATGACCTCACTCCTTGTCCTTATTACCAATATAATATTTCTAATTCCTAATCATGTAGACCCTACTTCTCTACTTATCCCAACTTTGACATTTTAACATTAATTTGGACCACTTACGACAAATATTTACTTTTTACAACATTCCTATTGTACTTTGATCATTACCGTACTCTACATTATTGGTGGCACCGTCGACGTGCGCCGCCGTTATCTTCTATCGACGCTACTACTAATTACACTTAATAACATCCTATTCCTAATACATACATTAATGAAATAGAAATTACAGAGAAAAATTTTAGTGTCGATGTGTCTTCATAAATGTCATGCTCTTAGACTATACAAATATTAAAACTAAATATCTCAATTACTAGAATAGCTCATACAATATGCAAACTAGTATTTTCATGTGCACGTTAATGATTGCTTTTTTTCTCTACAATGTTTGTGTTATCCAATTTTTCCCCTCAGGAAAAATTTGAAAAACACAACCTTGCACATATAGAAAATGGATAGATTGATTCAGTCATGGTGGCTTGAATTTCAAGGTTAGCTAAATAGATTGAAGAAGACCAGGAAAATTGTAGAGGAATTCGGGAAATGAAGAAAATCTGAAAGTCCAAAATTTCAAATTTCAAAGGTGGAGCCATTCAGAGGTAGGCTAGGGTCAAATTATGGGACTAAGAAGAATGAAGTGCATAATGTCCAAAAGAACGAAGTCCTGATTTTGGGCTTTGGGATTTTTGAGGTTTGGTGGTTTCGGTGAGCATGGGAGGGTGAACAATGCAAAAATCCTCAAAATATGAAAGGTCTGAAACCTAAAGTCCGAATTTCAGACCTTGGGCTTTCAGAGGTTTGGAGTTGGAAGAAGGGTTGAAGATCCCCGAAATCCCAAAAACCCAAACCCCGAACTTCCAAAAACCCAAACCTTGGAGTCCCTAAAATCTGAATACCAAAATCTTGAGGCCCTCGAAATCACAAACGTCTAAAACACGAAGTCCAAATTTCAGAATTCGGGTTTTGGCATTTCAGAACTTTGAAGCCTTAGAGCATGAAAATCACAAATCGAAGTCTAAATTTTGGTCTTGAATGTTTTAGAGTTTTGGAGGTTTCACACGCCCAGTGAATGAATAATAACATCAACCCCAAAGTAAAAATTCATGAAAGTTTCAAATTTCATAATTCATAGGTTCTAAGGAAATTTCAAAGCTAGAAAAGATAAGATCAACCACCCACATTTATTGTAGAATGGCTCCCTGATCTTTAGATGGCCATAACTTTCAACTAGGAGCTTGGATTTGCACAAGAAAGATCTCAAAATGGAGAAATACAGTCTTCCATTTTAGAGGATGTTTCAAAATTCCTCATCTACCCAAATGATGAAGTATGGGCTTCCTTTCTTGCCCAAAAAGGCATAGTACATGGAGGTATGGGTTTTGTAGTGGCACCCATCATTGTTACAAGTGAATTCAATGTATTCTAGGGTTGTTGAAGTAATATTTCAAGTTTCTTCCCTCTCTCCCTTCTCTCATTCTTCCTATATAATGTAAAAAGGGGAATTGTTCTAAAGTTGGATAATTTTTCTTCGCACCCTCCCTTATTCTCTTGTTTGTAAGTGATCTTTTGGACTTCAAACCTCCCATTCAATCTGTAATGCAATTTTTTTCCTCTTGTCCATTATAATGCACTATATAAAATCTATGGAGAAATAATATAAGCATGTGGATGAATTTAAACCCGCTCTTGTGTTCATTGTTTTCTTTTGATCTCTCATTATAATCTTGGTTATATGTGCATGATTGGTATTACATGTTTAATGGTTAGTGGATTCTCATAAGTGGATTAATCTATGGTTTATTTTGATCCTTCTTAATTTGATTATGGTTTCCCTCTCCATGCAAAGTAGGTGTTCAACATTCATTTAGGTGCATCACCTCTGTTAATTTAGGTTTAATTTCTTGGTATATTCTTAACCATGTCCCCTTGAACAGTTAGTGCATCAGAATAGAGGAATAGGAATTGACCTTCATCCGGAGGGTTATCCTGATTACAAATTCCCAAACTTTATGATAACTCCATGTTTGATGAATCACACCGACTACCTAAACAATTCACTTGTAAACATTCAAGGGTGTTGTGATTTCACTATAATAGTTTTGGCACACCCGGTGGGACCAAGAAGTCATTTCATAAACTTTGAATGTGTTTTCAAGAAATTCGGACTTAGAAAATTACATATTTTTGATTTTGGACCTTTCACCTCTTAGGATAAACTCCAAAATCAATTTTCAAGGGCTTAACATGCTTAAAACAAGTCCAAATTTCATTGGTTGATAGATTGGGGGCTAATCTTAAAAGGGTATTTTTTATTTCTTAGAAATTTGATTTTTTAAATTTTAGAGTTTTTATAACTTTGGGTTTCAAATTTTAGGATTTCAAACATCTCGGTATTTCAAAATTTTAGGATTCAGTATTTTGGAGTTCTCCAAACTTTTGATTTTATGGTTTTATACATTTAAAGGTCTTACATTTTTGGGTTTTCAGGAATTTCATTTCAAAAAAAAATTCAACCTCCCGAATATCAAATATACACATCATTCAAAGTTTCATTCTAATGTTTGGTGTGTGAATTCACAAAACCTTGGCCTTTTGGGGATAATTTCATAACACATATGGTGACTTATAAGGGATAGTATTCAGCGGCGTAGCACCCGGGTTTCCCAATTACAAGAGAAGATGTTGAACTAGGTCTGATACTAGAGAAGAGAGACTATTTGTCTACTTGCAATTATCACCGGAAGAGGAAGAAGATGGAGAAGACCACAAATATAATCATCTCTACCTAAAAGGACTTTTTCTACACCTCCACCTAGTAGACCTTTTCTCCAATTAACCAGGGATTATCGGAAAATCATAATGTCACATCTAGAACAACACCACCACTAAATCTCTTTGTCAATTTTACAAGTAGTAGTTAACTTGCCCTAAATGCTCAAAATCCAATCTCGGTTGCAACACTAAAGAAAATTCCCTATTTCACTAGATACAATCATATAATCCCTTTCGACCACATCCAAGACATCACCAATGTCTGTGTAATTCATGAAATAAACAAAATGGATGTGGCGGTCAAATTGTTGGCTTCATCTTTCAAGGGTAAGGCCTTACAGTGGTTTTGCAGCCTAATAACAGGGTCTATAAAGAATTGGAATCAATTATGTTCATCTTTTTGTAATCAGTTCGTATAGAGGGCGATAATCTATCCTTATTAGAATAATTGACAAAAATCAAAAGGGTTCCTTAAGAGAAAATGGAAGATTTTAATTTCCGTTTCCAATGGACATGGGATAGGATTTGATAGTTTTTAGGCCAATTGCCTAAGGAGCATTCCTCTACTTCTAGAAGGCTATACAGTAATACATAACCATGATGATCCAATTAATGGGAGGAACAACGCTGTTAGGGGCCTACAACATAGCTTTTAGGGTGGAAAATTACTTTATCCAAGCCGGTAATCTTTCACCAAGGCCACCAATGCCTCTCTATCTAGATATGGGAACTCCTATAACTAGTTAAAGACACGAGTTAAATCCCATTCTCGCCCCAAGAAATCAAAGCAACATTGAAGTTTGTACTTCTTCAAGTACTTTCAAGGAACTATAGGAGGTTATGAAACAACTACAGAACCTAGGAAATGAGCTAGTTACTATCAAGAGATAACAAGATCGAGTTCTAAACAATATCAACCTCCAACTCAAATGAAGCTAGGTCCCCATATCAGTAAAATATACCACAAACTCATATTTTGAATTAAAATCAAAACCAAGGACAACCTCATGTTGATAGTCCATTACGACTATATGATCCAAATGTAGTTTCAACATCAAGATCCTTGGTTCCGACTCAAAACAATTTGGCACAAGAGTATGAATGGTGTTACCCTTGTAATCTTCCTCACAATCAATCAACATATTTTAATGTTGCACTGAATTATGCTCTAATGGTGTAAACCGTTGGTGTGTCCCAAGAACCTAGTCAAGAGGAAACCAACATCAAGAAACCCATCAAGAGACATCTCCAACAGAAACTACACTGGTCAATTGGAAAATAGAATACTTCTACAGAGTTAATCAACCTCCTTTCCAAGGTGTGGATGCTAACACATGGTAAAAGAAGAGTAACATAGAGGACGGACAACCATATAATTCAGTTGTTCCTAATCCCACTCCTATATATCAAATGAAGCTCTAAATATATCAAATCAACCTAAGGCACCTATTGCACCAACACATGTACTTGTTCAAGCTCTAGAAAAGGTTGTACCAAGTAAGGGGATACAAAAATATAATCCATCCCCTTTAAAAAACATTGATCAAATGAATAAATCACATTTAAACATTCCCATGTAGGAATCACTAGCAATCCAAGGATGAAAAGATTTGTTATAAGCTGCAATGGCCAATTGGTCGGCCTCGAATGGATCAAACAAAAGGAAGGAGATGGTTCTTACTAATATAGTGATGGGGGTAAACAAAGAAATAATTTGAAGCCTCCATCATTCTATGGGTCATTGATTGTCAGAAACCACTTATTACACAATTGCATGATTGATTTTGGGGTGAGAAACTTAGTGATTCTGAAGCAAATAGTAGATCAAATGGGTTTAAACTATGATCCGGTGCTAAGAGGGGTTGTGAAAATAAATGGGACAACAGTTGGAACAATTGGGGTCATCAAAGGGTTAAGCATAACATTGCATATATGTCCCAATGTCACCGTCTCACAAGATGTTTTCGTAATTGACTCATCACCACCCTTTTTATTGTGTATTTTAGGACATTTCACTATCAAAATTGGCAGGTACCTATTATGGATTGGTCAGACGTGATATTATGGAAAAAGTATGGAGTTAATTCCATAATCACGTCGGATCCTATTGCCAATTTCCACATTGAGCCTCATGTGCCAAGCCAAATAAACACAAATTGTTCAACCTTTGATCAGGAATAGTTCTCAAATGGTCTATAAAATGGTACTAAGATTGAGTGTATTCTAGATTTTACTCTGGATGAATGGTTAAAAAAGGCATGTGCTTGATCTTTAAAAATAAGTGGAAGAATCATAATTGGGTGTATATTGTGTGCATGAAGAAAATCAACCCATCCCCAGCTTTACCAAGATGACAAATTAGGATGAAAAGGAACTTTGGAAACTATTTTTTGATGTTTTGAGAAGAAAATAAGGAGTTAAATGGGGTGAAATGTTCATTTCATGACATAATATCAAGTATTAATCATCTTTTTTTCATTTTTCCTATTCAAACAACACAACTGATTGATTCTTGGACTTTATTAGGCTAGGAAAAGAGGCATAAAGAACTTAGAGGTGTTCGGGGATAGCAAGATAATTATAAATCAAGTAATGGGACAACATGCTGCAAATAATTACCTACTTAAGAGCTACAAAAATAGGGTATGAGACCTAATTGAAGAATTTGAAGCATTCAACATTGAGTCCATACCTAGGAAGAAGAATGAAGCCATGGATAGACTTGCATCCATTAGAGAGACATTTGATGTGGTGGATAGTATCAAAATAGAGATAAAAAAACCTCATATCCATATGATTGTAAGGCCAAAAGTTATAGATAACAAGAAAATTTGACAGGTGTTTGAGAACGATCAACATATCATCGAGTTTCTTGTAAGAAGAGGCTGGATACTTAGCTAGAAATCAGCATAACTTAGAGCAGAAATATGGGTATTAAGTAGTTAAACTATGAATGAAACATCTTCCCAAAGGCTTGGTTACATTGGATTCCATATTCAACATGAATGATAAATTTTGTAAATATAAATCTAACATACAGGTCAAGGGAGAAGATTCAGAGCCAATTTTTGTTGTGGAAGACAAAACATTCCAAATTGTCAAAGTGGACACTAAGCAGGAAAAATATGAGTTCATACAAATTTTCTAAGAGTTTCTAGATGTTTTCACCTAGAACTATAAAGACTTGAAAGGGTTCAATCCAAAGTTAGCACAACATACTATAGAACTGGATCCAGATGCCAAGCCTATAAGGAAAAATCAAAGACCAGTAAACCCTGACATTTAGCCTCTAATGAAGAAAGAGTTGAACAAGCTAATAGAAGCAAGTATTATATTTCCAATCAAACACTCAATATGGGTTGCAAACTTCGTGCCAGTAAGAAATAATAACGAAGAAATCAGGTTCTGTGTGGAATTCTAATACCTGAATACAAAATCTCCTAAAGAACATTACTCACTTCATTCAATGGAGCATATCTTACAAGTGGTATCTAGCTGAAAAGGTTTTTCATCTTGGATGGCTACTTGAGGTATAATAAGATAATGGTGAAGGAAGATGATCAGTTTAAAATGGGTTTCACCACCAAGTGGGGCACCTATGCCTAAAATAAGATGCCATTTTTATCATCAAATGTAAGGCAACTTTCCAAATAGTGGCGGATATGACATTCAAGGGATTGATCAACAAAATAGAGTTATTATATCTTGATGATATCATTGTGTTCTCTAAAAATGCAACAGATCACCTATTTCATCTAAGATATGTCTTTCAAAGGTGTAGGAGGTTTGGGGTATCATTGAATCCTAAAAATGTGTATACCTAGCTCATGAAGGCAAGCTCCTAGGCCATATTGTGTCAAAGGAAGGATTGAAAATTGACCTAGAAAGATTTGAAGAAATTCAAACATTTCCCTTGCTAATTCATAAGAAGGCTCTTCAAAGCTTCTTAGGAAGGATCAATTTTGTCCACGAGTTTGTACCAAACGTTTCTGCTCTTGTGAAGCCAATAACAGTTGATGTTGAAGAAGAGTATAGCATTTAAGTGGACAACTGAGGGTAAAGTAAGTTTCAAAGCTATCAAAGAGGCTATATCAAATCTAGGGAGCAATAATATAAGCATGTGGATGAATTTGAACCCTCTCTTGTGTTCATTGTTTTCTTTTGATCTCTCATTACAATATTGGTTATCTGTGTATGGTTATTGTATTACTGTTTAATGGTTAGTGAATTCTCATCAATAGATTTATATGTGGTGTATTTTAATTCTTATTAATCTGATTATTGTTTCCATCTCCATGCAAAACATGTGTTCAAAATTCCTTTTGGTGCATCACCTCTATTAATTTAGGTTTAATTTATTGTAATCTTCTTAACCATGTCTCCTTTGAACTTAGAGTAGATTTTAGAGTAGATACTCTAAAATTTTGATGTGTGCATCATAATAAAGGAATAGGAACTAACCTTCATCTAGAGGGTTATCCCAATTACAAAAGTCCCACACTTTGGGATAACTCCATGTTTGATGAATCACATTGACTACCTCAACAATTCACTTATGAGCATTAAGTGGTGCTATGATTTCTCCATAATAGTTTTTACTCCTCAATAAATTCATTTCAAAACTAAGATGAAATCACTAGATTTTGTTTGTAAATAAATGAAACTTCTTTTGCATTTTTAGGAAATGAAATAAAATTAAGACATTTAATGGAAATATGACCAAAAAAATTAACAAAATCTTTAAAAATGTAGAATAAAAACTCACTGCACCATGACCAAAATTGGTCATTAAAATTATAAATAAATCCAACAACATTTGATATCTATAAGAGTGTTGGGAAATTCTATAAGGCATTTATAAAGAATCTTGAAATAATAGAATGAAGGAAACAATGGGATATACAAGTAAGAGAAGATGGGGATGAATAATATAACTTCTGGTAATTCAACATTTGGATTAATATTCCATTGGATTTCTCAATTTATTTTCAACAATTGTTGTTACCAACCGTGATACATTTACACACATGGATTTGTATACATTAATGAATAAAATCATAATTCAAATATATAACGCATACTTATAGTTCAAAAACATCATTTTCTTTTTCTATTAAAATACATGGCTCGAATGTACTAGAATACTCATTACTCTCTTCTATTTATTGAATACACCAAACACTATCGATCATTAGCATTTTATAAAAATAAGAAAATACTTTTATTAGGGTTTTATTGGTGTAGGATATTATTTATTCCATTTTTAATTTTTGTGTATTATTGCTACACTTGGATTATTCATACATTTTAGGACTTAGCTTTCTTAAATGTACTTCATCATATGAATTACACTTGAAGTTAATCACAAGAGTTACACTTGGTCATTATTTTTAGTTAAGTGGGGATTACTCCTTGTTTGACTATGTCAAGTGTGGGAGTTACATTTATCTCTTTCCACTAATGATTGAGAAGCTATGCATCCACTACCCTATATGCAGATCTTCATTTGTGATCTATTAAAAAAATTTGGATAAATATTGGCTTTTATGTATATTGATATTTTTATAACATTTACATACTTTTTAGTTAATAAATTTTATGCAACTACATGTGCACTTATTTTGCATACATAATCCTTATGGATACATCGATCAAGGAAAAAGAAATATGAAAACATAATATAGAACATCCCCATAAGGTGGATTAATCCTATGAATACTATGTGGCTTCCTAGGGCCCCAATCGTTAGGGGGTGGCTAAATCTAGAGATTTTTGTTATTGTGGCTTTTATAAGAACATAACATTATTTTTTTAGCTAAAGTCAATTTTTTTATTATTGGAAAATAGTTTTTAAAGTGACTATACCCTTGTACAATTGGGCTCAAAAGCCATATTTTACCATATCAACATTACAGAAAGTAATCCGAATAAAGATAAAACCGATAATCTCAACAAAAAAATATAATTTGCTAAGAACAAAACTAGTAATAGCAGTTCAATAGCTCTAGAAAAAATAGTAAAAAAAAACAACACAACTTCATAATAACAACATAACAGGCCAATAATCTAGATGTAGCAATGAAAGCAAACAAAAGGAAAAATCATGTCGTGTCCAAGACGGTGGGGATGTAGATTTTGCTATCCCTTATTTTCCTATCCACCACTTGTCCATTGCCCTTTTCCTTCTTACAATGAAATCGGAAGAACAACCTCATGTGTCTTGATAGGGATGTTACCAATAGGAAGGGGGGTCGAAGCATCCTTTATCACTAATTCAACACCACGGAGATAAGAATCTAGAGGTAACTTCTCTATATTGTTCGATGAATATTCCATGATGGATGATTCAACTTCTGATGTGCTTTGGATTCCACAACCATATCTGAATGGGGGTTGATTGTTAGATGTTTAGGTAGATAATCCTTCCACCATGTAGGTTTTGTCTTGCATTTGGAATGTTCACAATATTTTGTAATATGAACAATTTGGAAGAAACACCAATATCTCAAAGCAAGTCCCTCATAGTCTAAATTTTGCACCCAAATTCTTTCACCAATTTAATGTTTTTGTTAATGCTAGTAAGACTTGGGAGGTGTCAATATCTATAAGGATTCGAGCATAAGTAGTATGGGTTTGAACGGAGTTGTTATCATCAACTATCGCACATGAGCCTAGAGTATCCCCTATAACAATCAAATAAGATCTATTCCAAAGCACCTAAATTCAATATTAATTAACCCTTTTTATTGATATTAATATAAAGTAACATAATATTTACGCATAGACATAAGAAATGTACCTTAATATTTGTTCAAAAAATATGGATATTTTAATCTCATACAATATTGTTGATATTATTACTCACTCTTTAATGTAGCTCTAGATAACTCATTTGTAATGTTTTCTCTGAAAATTTTCATAAACTTTTTATAATTTCACTTCGTAATTGGTAGATAAAAGTATACATGAAAGAAAAAACTTTTTAATTCTCTATTCCAAAAATACAAGTTATCCAAAATTCACCCCTCAAGGTAATTTTGATAACATGCATCAGATCATTCAATCCCGAGAAAGTATATTGATTCAAGGAAAAAATCATGTTTCTGGGGTCCCCTCGGCTTCTTTCTAACTCTCCTGTCCAAGAAGAAAACCCAGCAAGTTTTAAAAATGTGAAAAAATTGCAAAAGCCAAGCTTGGTGCCGAAAAATGGAGAAAATCGGCTAAGTCTTGTCCTAGGCGGTCCTTGGGACAGTTGAGACGTCGAGGTGAATCGGCCAAAAATCCGCCAGGCGGTCTTTGCAGCACTTGGGATGTCGGGACGTGAGGGACGTGAAAAGGTGAATCGGCTGAAAGAGGGAAAAATTTCCTAAGTCTTGTTTCAGACATTCTTGGACAATTGGGACAAAAGTACGCGGATTGGCTAGTTTAGCGCAAAGTCACCCATTTCGGGCGGTTCGGAGAGATTTGTCCTGGTAGTCCAGGACAGTTGGGACAAAAGTATGCGGAGGACATGAACCACCCGATTTAGCTGAAACAAGAGGCTTTCATCCGTGACAGGTTGGGACAAAAGTATGCGGAGGACACGAAAATCCGAAAGAGCCGAGAGCCAATCAAATCTCGCCACGTGTCTTTACCTCATCGGCCCGGCGGGAAAATTTTAAATTTTTTTCCAAAGGCAAAAACAAAAGGGAAATGGTCAGGAAGGGCCCACGTCCAATGAAATCATGCCATGTGGCACTTGAGTGGCGGAGCATGGGGAGAAATGGGAAAATTTTCCAAAGTGAAAAATATCAAAAATTAAAAGGACAAAGTGCGCCCCTCAGGCCCGAGCCAATAAAATAATGCCACGTGTCCAAGTGGCAAGAAATTAAGAAAGGGGCCGATAGGAATTTTCAAAGGATGAACCCGTGAATGAATGAGATCCCTACACGTGTTATCCAAGTGGCAGAGCACAGAAAAAATTCAAAATTTTTCCCGCCGATCCGTTTTGGCTTGTTTTTTCCCTAAATCTTCAGATCGCCATATCTTTCGATCCAGAGCTTGGATTTTCGCGTTCTTTATATCAATGGAAAGATGGTGAAATTCTCTACACGATTCCAGGGTCAATCTTGAATTTTGATTCAGTATGGAGAGAGAAAATCAAGAAACGTCTCTGGCACGTGATAATGGCTAGAAATGACATTTCAACAACCAGCTTAAATGCAAAAAACAGCTCGCCGCTTTTGCTAGGGTTCTCACCCACCGCCATAATGAGATGAACTAAATGCGACCTAGAAGTGGTTGGGGTAGATCTGGATTTCCTCTCTCTTCCCTCTCTCATTCTTCCTATAAATTGTAAGGAGGGGCTTCTTTCTCAGTGTCGAACATTCCTTTATTGCCCCTCCCTTCTTCTCTTTGGGCAGCGAACATTCCTTTTTGCCCCTCCTTTGTGTGGTTCGAACCTCCCATTTAAAATAATGCAACTTTTCTCTTGGCATTTTTTAGTGTATTGTATCGATCTTTGGAGCAAGTAATGTATGTTTGTGGATGATTCTCAACCCTCTTTGTGTTCATTTGCATCCTCCTGATCTTTCACTGCAAATTTTGTTATCTGTGCATGATCTTGCATCACATTTGAATGGTTTGTGTTTATTGGCAAGATAGGTGTTCTTCATTCCTTGGTGCATCACCTCTGTTAGCTTAGGTTTATTTTTATGCATCTTCTTACCTTGTCTCCTTGGCAAGATTAGATTAGGTTTTGAGTAAACCCTCTGCATTTTTTGTGTGCATCTGAACAGAGGAATAGGAACCAGCCTTCTCTGGAGATTCCTTTCTCATTTCTGCAAGTCCCACACTTGGAGAAAGGATTCCATGTTGTGCAATCACACTGGATGCTAGCATGATCAAACTAGAAATTTGATCAACATCCAGGGGTGCTGTGATTTTGCACTAACAGTTTTGGCACGCCCGGTGGGACCTTAGAGGTCTTTACTTTCATTGCAAAAAGATTGATGTGCACTTGTTCCACGTTCCATCTTTGAAGGAGATTTGAAATTACACATCTGGTGACTCCAAAAGAGGCATAACCCGTTGGTTTCTGCAGTCGAAGCCTGGCAAATTTATGAGAAGAATACAGACCAGGTCAAGAACTAGGGAGGAAGGATTGTTTGTTTATCTGCACCTATCTCCAGGCAGAGAAAGAAGGGGAAGAAGAGCTCAAAGATCACCATCTCCACCCAACAGAACTCTCTCTACACCTCCACCTGGTAGACCTTTTCTCGCATCAACAAGGGTTCTCAGGCCAATCAGAATGGCTCAACCACCGAATCCCTTTGTCAATTTCACTGGTAGCCCACTTGCCCTCAATGCACAGAATCCAGTTCCAATCGCAGCGTTGAAGAACATTCCATTTTTCACTGGAGAAAATCATACCACTCCTGGTGATCATGTCAAAGACATTGCTAACATCTGTGCAATCCATGAGATAAATGAAATGGATGTGGCTGTCAAATTGTTGGCATCTTCGTTCAAAGGGAAGGCATTGCAATGGTTTAGGATCCTTGGAGATGGTTCTATCACGAATTGGAATCAGTTATGCATAGTTCTCCATGAGTAGTTTGGGGAAAAGGGAGACAATTTGTCTCTACTAGAACAATTGACAACTATCAAGAGAGCTCCCAACGAGCAAATGGCGACTTCAACTTCTTTTTTAAAATTTTTGGGAGAGGATTCCAGTGGCAGTAAGGCCAGCAGCAGAAGGTGCTTTTCTATACTATCTTAAGGCTTTGAATTCTGATATTTCTATGTTAATTCAATCTATGGGAGGCACAACCTTACCTGCTGCTTATAGCATTGCCATTAGAGCCGAAAACTGTCTTATTCAAGCTGGTAAACTGGCTCCTAGGCCTCCCATGCCCTTGTATCCAAACTTAGAAAATCCAAGCACTAGTCAAGCACCCACTTTGGCTCCTATTCCCACTCCTAGAAATCAAAGTTCAAATGAGACTTCTACTTCATCCTCTAGTACTTCAAATGAACTCCAAGAGGTCATGAAACAATTGCAAAATTTGGGAAATGAGCTGGTTACTATCAAAAGACAGCAAGCTCAAAGTGCTAGACCGTATCGAGTCTCACGTGCGATCAAGGCTAGGCCCCCATACCAATAAAATAGGTCACCAACTCAGGCTGCAAATCAAAATCAAAGCCAAGTAAGGCCTCCCACTAATGGACCATTTCAGCCCTATAACCCCAATGTCGTATCTGCTTCTAAAGCATTAGTGTCAGTCCAAAATAACATGGCCCAAGAATATGATTGGTGTTTCCCATGCATTCAGCCACATAACCAATCAATGTGCTTTAACGGTGCATTAAATCAAGCTCTTATGGTGCAAACCATTGGCGGGTCGCAAGAGTCCAGCCACGAAGAGGATCAGCAGCAAGAAGCACCTCAGCAAGGAACATCTCCGAATGAAACTACTCTTGTCAATTGGCAGGCTGAAGATTTCTGTGGTATGAATCAAATACCCTCTCAAAGTGTTGCAGCCAACACAAGGTCAAAGAGGAGAAATTTGGGTGAAGAACAACCATTAGCCCCAAGTAATCCACAACCTTCTACCACTCCACAAGCTGCTGGCAAACAAAATGTAGTTCCAAACACGCAAGGGGCACCTAAAACAGCCCCTAGGCCAACCCAAATGCCAGTTGCCGCTGCCCATGTGCAAGGAATGAATGTGCAGGCCAAGGGACAGCAGAGGGACACTTCATCTCCATTCAGTATCATTGATCAGATGAGAAAGACAAATGTAAACATATCAATGTGGGAATCACTATCTATCCCAGGACAAAGAGATTTGCTACAAGCTACCATGAAGGACTGGTCAACTTCAAATCAATAGGTCCAAATGCAAGAGAAGGTACTCACAAATGCTACCCAGCCTGAAGGAAATCATGGAGGACAACAAGGTAAAATGTTGAAGCCCCCTCCATTTTATGTTTCATTGATCATAGGAGACAAGTTGGTACATAATTACATGATTGACTCGGGAGCAAGTAGCTCAGTCATACCAAAACAGATAGCTGATCAGCTAGGACTCCAATATGAAGTCATCTCCAAGGGTGTAGTGCAATTAGATGGGACAGCAGTAACAACAGTTGGAGTGATTAAAAACTTGAGTCTTACTTTGCATGCCTGTCCCAACGTGGTTGTTTTGCAAGATGTCTCAGTAATAGACCTTCCACCACTCTTTGCATTGTGCTTGTCAAGAGACTTCACTGCTAAAATTGGAGGCTATCTTTCGGCAGATTGGTCACACATGTTGTTTAGAACAAGGTATGGAACTAAGGCCACAATCAGATCTGAACCTATTGCAAACTTTCACATTGAGCCTTACACTCCAAGCCAAATCAATACCAACTGTTCAGCGTTTGATCAAGAAGATTATCCAAGCACTGATGAAGCTGACACCAAGGTAGGAAGCATCCCAGATTTGACTCTTGATGAATGGGCAAGTAAGGTGCATGCTTTTGATCCTTATCAAGAATCTGAGCTAGGAGTTTATTGTTTACATGAAGAGAATCAACCTCTCCCCAGCATCACCAAGCCAGATCATAAGGACAAGAATGAAGTATGGCAATTGTTCTTTGATGGGTCAAGGAGTAGACAAGGTGTGGGAGGAGGAGCTATGCTCGTTTCACCACAAGGTATAAAGTATTACTCAGCCTTCCGTTTCCAGTTTTCCTGTTCAAACAACACAACTGAGTATGAAGCCTTAATTCATGGATTGCACTGGGCAAAGAAGAAAGGCATCAAGAATTTGCAAGTATTTGGTGATAGTGAGCTGATCGTAAACCAAGTTAAGGGGCAGCATGCTGTCAAGAATAATCTACTCAAGTGCTACAAAAATCGGGTATGGGATCTTATGGAAGATTTTGAAGCTTTTAGCATCAATTCCATCCCAAGAAAAAGGAATGAAGCAGCGGACAGACTGGCAGCAATTGGGGCTGCATTTGACGTTGTAGAAAATATCAAAAGTGAAAAATCTCAGCCTCATATCAAAGTGGTTGTGAGACCAGCTGTTCCAGATAACAACACAAGCTGGCAAGTCTTCGAGAATGATCAACAGATTGTTAATTTCCTACAAGAAGAGGCTGAGTTCTCCATGAGAAATCAAGACAAGCTGGAGCAGCAGTATGGTGACCAAGTGGTACAGCTGAGAACTAACAAATTACCAAAAGGCCTCATAACCTTGGAGTCAATCTTCAACCCGAATGATCAGTTCCTGAAGGAGAAAGCAAACATTCAAGTAAAGGGTGAAGATTCAGAGCCTATTTTAGTAGATGAAGGCAAGATATTGCAAATTGGCAAAGTAAGTACTCCACAAGAGAAATCTGATTTTGTTCAGCTTTGTCAAGAGTTCCCAGATGTCTTTGCTTGGACTTACAAAGATTTAAGAGGTTTCAACCCAAAGTTGGCACAACATACTATTGAGTTGGACCCAGAATCCAAGCCTGTTAGGCAAAAGCAAAGGCCAGTGAATCCCAATATTGAACCTCTCATGAAGAAAGAGCTAAATAAGCTAATAGAGGCAAGCATTATATTTCCGATCAAGCACTCAAGCTAGGTTGCAAACTTGGTTCCGGTTTGGAAAAGAAATGGATAAATAAGATTGTGTGTGGACTTTTGTGATCTAAATAGAGCATCACTCAAGGATCATTATCCACTTCCATCAATGGAACAAATATTGTAGGTTGTAGCTGGTTCAGAAAGGTTTTCATTGCTAGATGGATATTCAGGCTATAACCAGATAATGGTGAAAGAAGAAGATCAATTCAAGATGGCCTTCACTACAAAATGGAGCACGTATGCTTACAAGAAGATGTCATTTAGACTGTCACAAATGCTGGAGCAACATTCCAAAGAGCTATGGATATGGCATTCAAAGTCTTGATCAACAATATAGTGCTGGTGTACCTAGATGATATCACTGTCTTCTCAAAGAATGCAGCAGACCATCTCTTTCACCTCAGGCAAGTGTTTCAGAGGTGTAGAAGGTTCGAGTGTCATTGAATCCAAAGAAATGTATATTCTTAGCACACGAAGGCAAATTGTTGGGTCACATTGTCTCTAGGGAAGGGCTAACAATTGATCCTGAAAGGGTTGAAGCCATCCGAACACTCCCATTGCCACACCATAAGAAATCTCTTCAAAGCTTCTTGGGAAGGATAAACTTTGTCCGCAGATTTGTGCCTAATTTTTCCACTCTTGTGAAGCCTTTAACAATGATGTTGAAGAAGAGTCTGACATTCAAATGGACAGCAGAAGGCAAAGAGAGTTTTGAAAACATCAAGCATGCAATATCACAAGCTCCAACTCTTATCAACCTGAATTTTCAAAGGACTTCATGTTGTATGCGTTTGGAGGATCAGATACAATCTCAGCTATCTTGACACAACTGAATAGAGAAGGTTCAGAACAGCCCATAGCATTCTTCAGTCAAACCTTGGAAGATTACGAAATAAAGTATTCTTTCATCGAAAAGCATGTCCTTTCCGTCATCAGGAGCTTGAAGAAGTTCAGACACTTGGTCTCGAACAATAAGATTCAACTATTGGTGTCTCATGTTGGTGTCAAGGACTTCCTCCTAAACAAGGATTTAAATGAGAAGAGAGCAGGTTGGATCACTCGGGTGATGGAATATGATATTGAAATCAAAGTGACCAAGCTAGTTCGTGGCAAAGGTTTGTGTGAGCAGCTCGCTTCCAAACAACCAGACGGCTCAAAAGGTGAAGAAGATGCTGTCCTACTACTACAGAATGATCAAGAACAACCAGCTGATGATGCACCCATCCCATGTTGGACTCAAGACTTGGTGCATTACCTCCAAACAGGCTTGTGCCCTCCAGAAGTGAGCAAGGCAAAGAGGAGATACTTTAGATTACAAGCTATCCCGTATGTACTCATTAATGGTATCTTGTTCAAGAAAGACATCCATGGTGTTCTATTAAGATGCATTGGAATAGGTCAAGTTGAGAAGATCTTACACGAGTTCCATGACGGGGAAGTAGGAGGCCACTTTGCTCCACGAGTGACAGCTCTCAAAATCATGAGAGCTGGTTACTATTGGCCTACTGTGTTCAATGATTGCTACTCATGGGTTAAAAAATGCAAGAGATGTGCATTCTTCATAGGGAAAGAGAGGTTAGCAGTGCTGCCCCTTCGTCCAATCTCAGTAAATCAGCCATTCATGCAATGGGGATTGGACTTCATTGGGGTTATCAATCCCAATTCAAGTCAAGGCCACAAGTGGATACTTACAGCAAGGGATTATTTCACCAAGTGGACCAAAGCAGTGGCACTCAAGGAGGAAAATGAATTTAATATCTTAGATTTCTATAAAGGGATAGTCATGAGGTTTGGGGCCCCTACCACTATCATATTAGACAATGCATTGGCATTCCTTGGCACAAAGATCACTGAATGGGCTGTTAAGAATTATGTGTATCTCAGCACTTCATCAAATTATTACCCTCAAGGTAATGGTCAAGCCGAGTCTACAAACAAGAACCTACTAAGAATCATCAGAAGGACTCTAGATGAAAATCAAAGGACTTGGCACACAAAGCTCAAATCAGCCCTATGGGCCGATAGAATCACACCTAAGAGGTCTACAGGAAGCTCTCCATACAAGCTTGTGTATGGGAAAGAAGCAGTTCTACCTATATCACTTGAGTTGCCAGCATTGGAGCTCATGAAACAGTTGGAACTAGCTGAATTTGAACCCATGGAGGTTAGATATGTAGAATTAATGGAGCTCCAAGAAATTAGAGAGCATGCAGCCTAGGCGATAGAGAAGGATCAAGGCTTGATCAAGAAGACTTTTGATAGGAAAGCCAAGGCTAGAACCTTCCAAATTGGAGATCTAGTGTTGAAATGGGATGCAGATCGTGTGAAGCCGAGAAAGCATTCCAAGTTTGATGCCATCTAGAGTGGCCCATACATGATCATTGAATGCAAAGGTAGCAATGCCTTCCGACTGGCTAAGTTGGATGGTGAAGAATTACAGATTCCGGTCAATGGAATCTATCTCAAACGTTGCTACTAGAAAGAAAACTTCTCACCCTTGTAAATATTAATTTAGAATTTCCATTCCTCTAAGTGCCTATGCACATTGTACTGCTGTTAGAGTAGTTTTTTATTTCCCTAAGTGCTTGTGCACATGTCCTATTGCTTCTAGTATGTGCGTGTTTGCAGTTCATCAGGCTCCTGGAAAAGAATTGCAGCCACGGGAAAACCAGCTCAACGAATGTTTCAGTAGCTCAAGGACACAGGTTTCAAATTTCAGATTAGCTGAGAGGTTATCAAATAGACTCCATGCCCAATGGATTGCTACAAATAGCTGGCCATTCTTCATCTACCAGGTAGATGACCCCGCTGAGTCGCCAAAATTGTTATCCAAAATTCACCCCTCAAGGTAATTTTGATAACATGCATCAGATCATTCAATCCTGAGAAAGTATATTGATTCAAGGAAAAAATCATGTTTCTGGGGTCCCCTTGGCTTCTTTCTAACTCTCCTATCCAAGAAGAAAACCCAACAAGATTTAAAAATGTGAAAAATTGCAAAAGCCAAGCTTGGTGCCAAAAAATGGAGAAAATCGGCTAAGATTTGTCTTAGGCGGTCCTTGGGACAGTTGAGATGTCGAGGCGAATTGGTCGAAAGCTACCAGGCAATCTGCGCAGACTTGGGATGTCGGGACGTGAGGGACGTGAAAAGGTGAATCGGCCAAAAGAGGGAAAAAATTTCCTAAGTCTTGTTTCAGACAGTCCGGGACAGTTGGGACAAAAGTACGTGGATCGGCCGGTTTAGCGCAAGTCAGTCCATTTCAGCGGTTTGAGATATTTGTCCCGAGCATCCAGACAGTTGGGACAAAAACGCGCAGAGGACGTGAACTGGCTGATTCGGCTGAAACAAGAGGCTTTCATCCAGGACAATTGGGACAAAAGTATGCAGAGGACGCGAAAAGCCGAAAGAGCCGAGAGCCAATCAAATCTCACCACATGTCTTCACTGCAAAGAGGGACAAGGAAGCCCGAATCGACTGAAGCAGGAGATTTTCATTCAAGACATCTAGGCCAAAGGTACACGAGGGACGCGTGGGATGTGAAAAGCCGAAAGAGCCACCAAAGAATCAAATCTCGCCACGTGTCTTCACCTCATCGGCCCAAGGAAAATTTTGAAATTTTTTCCAAAGGCAAAAACAAAGGGAAATGATCAGGAAGGGCCCGCATCCAATGAAATCATGCCATGTGGCACTTGAGTGGTGGAGTGCGGGGAGAAATGGGAAAATTTTCCAAAGTGAAAAATATCAAAAATTAAAAGGACAAAGTGCGCCCCTCAGGCCCGAGCCAATAAAATAATGCCACGTGTCCAAGTGGCAAGAAATTAAGAAAGGGGCCGATAGGAATTTTCAGAGGATGAACCCGCGAATGAATCAGAGCCCGACACGTGTCATCCAAGTGGCAGAGCACGGAAAAAATTCAAACTTTTTCCCGCCGATCCGTTTTGGCTTGTTTTTTCCCTAAATCTTCAGATCGCCATATCTTTCGATCCAGAGCTTGGATTTTTGCGTTCTTTATATCAATGGAAAGCTGGTGAAATTCTCTACACGATTCCGGGGTCAATCTTGCATTTTGGTTCAGTTTGGAGAGAGAAAATCAAGAAATGTCTCTAGCATGTGATAATGGCCAGAAATGACGTTTCAACAACCAACTTAAATGCAAAAACAGCTCGCCGCTTTTGCTAGGGTTCTCACCCACCACCATAATGAGATGAACTAAATGCGACCTAGAAGTGGTTGGGGTAGATCTAGATTTCCTCTCTCTTCCCTCTCTCATTCTTCCTATAAATTGTAAGGAGGGGCTTCTTTCTCAGTGTCGAACATTCCTGTTTTGCCCCTCCCTTCTTCTCTTTGGCAGGCGAATTTGTGGGGTTCGAACCTCCCATTTAAAACTGTAATGCAACTTTTCCTCTTGGCATTTTGTAGTGTATTGTATCAATCTTTAGAGCAAGTAATGCATGTCTGTGGATGATTCTCAACCCTATCTATGTTCATTTGCATCCTCCTGATCTTTCACTGCAAATTTTGTTATCTGTGCATGATCTTGCATCACATTTGAATGGTTTGTGTTTATTGGCAAGATAGGTGTTCTTCATTCCTCGGTGCATCACCTCTGTTAGCTTAGGTTTAGTTTTATGCATCTTCTTACCCTGTCTCCTTGGTAAGATTAGATAAGGTTTTGAGTAAACCCTCTGTAATTTTTGTGTGCAACTGAACAGAGGAATAGGAACTAGCCTTCTCTGGAGATTCCTTTCTCATTTCTGCAAGTCCCACACTTGGAGAAAGGATTCCATGTTGTGCAATCACACTGGATGCTAGCATGATCAAACTAGAAATCTGATCAACATCCAGGGGTGCTGTGATTTTGCACTAACAATACAAGGGAACTTTATTATTTTAATGGAAGAATTTGTAGTCTTTTTCCATAACCAATATTCACAAAAATATGGGAGATACCTAAGAATTTTTATTTCTTTGCAAGATAATGATGCTTTGTTCAGTTTGAGTCGCATGACCTCTTGATATTGGTAAATAGGATGAGTAACCAACCTTGTATAAAAATTTATATTTATTTCATTCTAAGAACCTCCTCTAATTAATTTTCTACATCGATTAGGGTTCATTTTAAGACCCCCTCCCATTTTTTTATAGAATGGGTGGAGAATGTGACAAAAAATCTATTTGCACTACAAGTGAAAGTGCGAAAACAAATTTCATGATGACGGCGAAAGGAGGCCGTTCTCCAAAAATGGTGGACTTCAGTTTTTTTTCACTAAAAGGCCAAAGGAAATATACTAAAACAATGTTTGAGTTACTAGCCAATAACACTAAAAGTGTTGTTGGTCGACAAGCCTGAAATTTTTTTACCAACTGGTAACACCTCTAAGAGTTACTAGCTGGTAACAATTTTCAGGGTTACCGATCGACACAACTTTTAATGTTACCTTCCATTAATAATATTTAGTTTTTTTGGATAACAACACTTTCAAGTGTTTCCGGTTCGTAACACTGGTTGGTGTTGTCGTTCGCTAATACTGAAACGTGTTGTCGGCCCGTAACATGTGTTTTATATTTCAAGACGATGACACTACAGCTTTATCCAAAATTTACTACGATACGTGTGTTGTGCATTTCTCATTTAATGCACTTTCCTCTCCTATATATATATATATTCATCCCCATTCATTTTGTCTCATTTTCTCCTATAGGTTTCTACGAGAGTTTTTTTCAGAGAGTTCCAGGCTTCTCGTCCGCTTCCAGTCTTCCACTATTAGGGTTGAACTCGATCATCAAGATTCAAGGTGAACTTGAAGGCACATCTGTCATCATATACAAGTATCTAAATCTGTAATTTGCAAATTGCTTATTTTGTCAAACAATTAAGTTACTTTCAACATTCAAGAATAATGGCTCCTAGGTAAAAAACCATTAAACTAAATCCCTATGTTTACCGAAATATTTTATATCCCTAGTTTTTGCAACTGCTCAAAGACCCTCAAATATTTAGACAATACGGTTGAATTTTTAGCTCAAGGTTTTGTGCTCTTATATACATGCCCTAGTATCGACATGAGCACACAAAGACTAAATAATTTAATGAAATTGTATAATATATTTGATGGCACATTCGTAGTTTGATTAACCTCCCACAAATTTATCATCAAAATAACACCTGAAACATTTGTATAATAGGTTTTCCCCATCAAAAAAATTTTCTTGTAACCTCAAAAAATTTCTTCTTGATGAAAATTTGTTTTTTTAGAGTTTCATTACAATCTATGTGTTGATGCTGAGGTAAATAATCTGGCCAAAAGAGGCGTTAACTCTAAATCTACCAAAGACCCCTTTCTCTTGGCCATGGTGAAACTTTTATAGTCCCGTATAGTGTTACAACGAAGATACACCGACATTCCTCATTGGTGCACATATCTAACATCAAAGATTCATTCTATCTTGACAAGGCCAAACTCAATCCTACTACAATTATTTTTTCTTCTTGTTATGTTCTTCCTTTATATTATGAAGGTTTTGTTGGTACTCAAAATTGTCTCACCCCATTTCTGCCCTTGGAAATTTATTGATTTACGTCCTATATCATTTTACCCTCCCCCATTATGTGCTTGGCTAGTATTTTTTGTCATTTTTAGTCTACCTCTGGGTCAAAGATCATGTATGGTTCCATATTTATCTCCTAGTTTCTGTGTTCCTCTCGAAAGGTCTATATTTTGAGTTGCCTAGGATCTATCCCTTCAAAAACTCACATTTTCCCATTCCCTCTATTGCCATGGTCAAAATTTGTTTTCTTGACATTTTACCTTGAAATACTTGAAGAAGAATGAGTTAATATGTCCCTAAGGATCATGTTTGAGGCTTGCAATAGTCTAAACTCTCTCGTCATGACGAAAAATTCATTTTCAGGCTCAAATGCTCCTGTTGCTATATTTAATGGTTTGACGGGCATTTTCTCCCAATCAAATTTGCATCCTTGCATCTACAACGTGGCACCTTTTGGTTTGATGTAACTCAGTGAAATACTTTAAAATTTTATAAAAATCCTCAACACAAAAATATGTCCACGTGGGTAAACGATGCTCATTTGACAATCAAATTTTTGGTCTGGCTTTGAAGTAGCACCAGGAGCACACATGGAGGCCTTTGCTTGCTTTTCATTTTACTTAGACTTTTCAATGGCCAAAAGGAGACTACCTCAGAGCATGAAATGTGGTGCCTTCCACTGGGTTTGAAGAATTCAAACAAATCTTGCCGGAACAGGACACGTGGCAAGCCCACACTCATCAAGGTATCAAATTTTTGGGACCACCTCAAGGTGTGCCATGGTGACACGTGGTAGTTTGAAAAGTCAAAGAGGAAGGGAGGTAGACCATCAGGGGAAACTTGGAAATTTTTCATCTTGTCTTCAAAAGACTAAATTATCAAACTAACTCAAGCCCGAGGGTAAAAAGTCAAAATTCATTTGAGAAGTCAATAGCAGAGGTGCGAATTGGCGAGTAAAATGGAAAATTTTCCCTTTGATGGAAAAGGGAGTTAAAAGCATAAAGGGACCTAGAGATTCGTTGGGACCTACTTTAGAAAATTGAAGTGGAAGGGTGGAGCCACGGAGGAAAAATGAAATTTTTTCCTTTTTTCCAGAAAGGTGCAAAATGTTTAAAATTGAGTGCGACTTTGTATCCAATCATATAGTGCCACGTGTCAGGCCCAAATCTCATCGGCGGAGTGGCGGAGGAAACCAAGAAATTGTGCAAAATTTCCAAAAGTAGTAAAAAGGTAAAAAGACGTCCCGAGGCCTGGATCTGCCACGTGGAGGGCTCAAATTTGAAGTTGAGGAACAGATCGATGGTAGCTATGCATTTCACCAGTTTGGCCACCATTTGAGCTCTAGGAAGTTTGGAGATGCATTTTTGCATCAATATTCATCGAATGTTTTGCCAATTTGTGTCATTTTGGCCTGCAGGGTTCTAGATTAATCAATTTGGGGGTTCAATTTGTGAATCCAAGGCATTTTTCAAATAAATTTTTACTCTGGTTCGTGAAAAATGTGAATTACCAGATCCAAAGTTGCAGAGTAAAAATTGGGAAGGGAAAAGTTGAAATGATAAAATGAAAGGGATCTACATGTGTGGGAAATGAAAAATGTGCTTCCACTTTGAAGAAAGATGAAATTTTTTTAATGATTCACCTTTTGAAAGAACAACAGTTAACCTTTTGCAAGTTTGTTAAATGTCATTTTCTAGAAATATTGCAAAGTAAAGTAAAGGTGCTTCAAATATTCTACTTTTCAAGGGAATATTTGAGGGGAAAAGTTAGTGAGTAAGTGAAACTTATATATTGCATGAATTTGTTATGCAAATGGTCGGAGAAACTTAGAATTTTCACGGAAAATATGGGAAGAATCCCATTCTCTAAGAAACCACCTAAGAACCATTTTAATTCCTTTTTGCATCAAATTTGTATCATGTTAGGTTGGTTACAGATGTATAGCCACTAACAAGCTCTGAGATTGTTCTTGTAACATTCCCCTGCTGATAATTTTGGTCATTTCTGGATTATTTTGTGTTGTCTTTGGGAAAAATTTGCATACACTTATATTTCAGAATGCTTTCAATTTGTGTTTCTTGCTCCTATTACAATCTGGTGTTTAGAGTTTCTTTCATCATGCAAGTCTCATTCTTGTGATAGCTTAGTGGTATTTTCAATCCCAAGATCAAAAGAGATTTCATCTGGTAAAGGGATAAACAAATTTAAATTCACTCGCCTTGCTTCATATAGAGATTGTTTGTAAACCTATGGGTGCACCTTAGGTATGATAAAATAAAAATTTCTAAATTCTTAACTAATTCATCTAGCTCAAGCTTTTGTGATAGACCATAAGAGATTATGTGGAAGAGTGCAAATATGGGCTTCCATTTGGTGCACATATCCTGGTTAAAGGAATACCTTAACCTCTTTGAAGCATTTTGTTTTTTGGTTTTGTTTTTCCAAGTTTTGTAAAGGTCCTCAAAGAAGTTGGAAAATTTTGGTTAGTCTTGTCTAAAAATATCCCACCCCAAAATTCATTTAAATCACCTAATCCCACCTATACTACCCCTGTGTTGCATTGTGTGTCAACAAGAGAATATAATCCATTTACAAAAATGCACAAAGCAGTCAGGATCACACCATGTCTCAAGTAGCTTCAGCCTTGTCTTGAAATCATTTCCATCATTTAGTAGTGACAACTCTGTTGAGTTTGAATAATGGGAAATTGATCATGTTTTCTCAAGGACATCGCCATAAAATATGCATAATACAAGGATATCTTTACCCCCTTCATAAAAACAGAGTCCACAATGCAGTTCTCTTACCTTGGTTGAGAGGAACAACCTAAAATTGTGAGGATAAGATCAAATCCTTTCAAGGTGATACCCACTTCTTTAAATCTTGAGTGCTAATAAGTCAGATAAAATTGCTTCCTAAGATACAAAACGACATATAAATCATTTATCTGCCTCTCAGTGTCTTGTAAAATCCATGATGCTACTCAAGTTGTGAAGGAGATTAAATCTAGCTACCAACATGTTTCTAACATTGTTTCCGGGGAGTATTTCAGTATTTCAAAGCCCTGGTAATACGTTTAATATGATTTATGTGCTACTACATTGTTGAACATCATTTTCTAGTCAGATTTATAAGGTTGGAATGAAGAGTATAGTTTTGAATTTAATATTTTCATGTGTCTCCAATTTTTTGTTTCAAGCTTTGCACCATAGTTGAAAAATTGAATAAAAGAAGATCAAATCGGTTAAAGCTTTGCATAACGCTGATATTTTCTGTAATTTGATAGATCTTCATAGTGCATTTGCAAAAACTATGGTAAAAGTCCTTAGTGGCAACTCCTTGTTATATTTTGATAAATACCAGTACCTTATCATACATTAAGTAAAGTTTGTTGCATAAAATATGCAAACCTGGAAGGAAGAAGATCTTTCTTCAGGAGATACCCAAGTAGAAAATTATTTCAAGAATTGGGAAAGAGAGTTTTAGAGGAAAGAAAAGTTTGGAAGGTTGTTGAAGCTTAGACATCAAGCAAAGGAATATCCATTGGTGAGAGAGATCAACCTTTGATAGAGGATTATCACTCTTCTTCTAGTGATTCTGATTCAAGCACCCTTCTTATAAACTTATTTACTTCAACTAGTGAAGGTCCTTCTGTTGTACCCGGTGAGTTCCTTCTTCAATCTGCACCTATGTGTTTCAATTCTAATAAAACTTTCCAAGAAAATAAACACCTAGAGAATACCAATCTTGTGAACCACATTCTTGATCCCCAAATACATCACACTCCTCATTAGCTTGTGTTACCTCCAAGATCATCTCCACCAAAAAACATGGCTTAGCCTCCACCTAGGCCTCCATTTGTGGTCAACACCTTTGGCCCAATAAATTTTAGGGGAATGGATGGCTATCCTAATGTTATGCCTCAGGATGTCAGAAGTAGATTGCCAAAGTTCCAAGGGAATAATGCCATAATAGGTGATCAACATCTAAAAGTCTTTATTAATATGATGACGGAGGATTTTGAAATTGGATTTGAGGATGTGTACATTATATTGTTTTTCCACACTATAGAGGAGGATGCTAGGGATTGGTACAAGGCCTTGCCGATAATTCTATTGATTCATGGGCTGAAATGAAAAATGTATCTAGCTACAATATGGTGACAAGACTAGTCCTAGGTTCCTTTTATCGAGTCTTGGAATATCGAGAAGAACCCAAATGAGTTCGTTCATGACTTCAACACAAGGTTCAATAAAACTTTAAGGAGATTTCCAGTGAATTTAAGACCATGTGATGAATCTTGTTTGATAAAATATTCTCGATGCATTTGATAAAAATGCTTCATATTACTTGAGGGACAAGAACCTTGAAATTTAAGGCATTCCCATGGCACTTCAAATTGAGAACAATATCAAGGTTTTTGGGAAACCTCCTAAGAGAGAGGGAGTTAAATTGGTATACCCCGAGAAGCCCTAAGAAACCAAGAGTGGAGACTTGGATGAAGTGGTGAAAAAATTTGATAGGGGCTATCAAAGATATTTCCTACAAGTTGGCAAGAGTTGAGAAGGGAATTGGAAAAAATTTACAAGGTCACCTATGCAACAAGCACAAGATAGATTCAATAATCACCATAGGAATGAGTAGAGATTTGATGACAAAGGTATAGGGTGTATTGGATTTGGAAATAGGAAATCTCAGACCAAGGAAAGTAAGGTAGTGCTTGATCTATTAAATGCTAGAGTGGCTGTTGTTAATTCAATGTAAATCAGATTGATTGGTGTGATAGATGTTTATTACCCCATCCTCCATGTCAAACAGATCAGAAAATTGAAGAGGAAGATGATGATTGTAATACGGATGATGATGATTGCAAGATGGGCTACCCTACAAACTCATGTTAAGGATCAACATCCACTAAAGTGATAAGTGCAAGGACTACTCTTGTTAGCTTTTGGGATTGCATCCAACGGGTACATCTTTTTCCTCCTTCTCATGTTTTAGAAATTGATAATGTACAAGTATTTGAGCTGCCCAATAATGATTTTGAATACTTGAGGGTGTTGATGATCAAGAAGTATGATGGAGGTATACCCTTGGAAGAGGATAGGCAATCTGCTTATGAATGTTGTGGTGGCCCAAGAAGGAGTATAACAAAAGAAGTAAGGATATCAAGGGAGCTGGGCCTCAGGCCAAAAATAAAACCCCATTGCTTTCTAATATCCTAAAATAGGTTCCTAAGAAAGAAACATTTGCTAGCAGCCCTGTTGTCCCAAGAAAAAGTTATGCCTCATCCCATCCTTAAACTGTTAAAAACCTTGTGTCATCGATGAAATTTCCAGCCCTCCTTCCACTATTGTTTTTCCTAAATACATTCACTATGACATAGCTCAAGATTTGAGCCAAATCAAGGTTAGTGTTCCAATTTTTGAGCTGTTTAGAATCCTCAAGCACAAGAGGAGAGAACTTGAGTATTTGGGATTAAAGGAGGAGAAGGTTGACTTGAAAAGGAATGTGAATGTTGTAGAAGCTCCACTTTCTATTGCAGAGGCAAGAAAGACATCAGCATTGGAAGAATTTGGTGAACCACCGAGGTATATTTGGGAACATCCTTGGTTGAATCTTAGCTGAGTGTTGACCCTTTCTTCACAACTTTGATCATCAAGGACATGTTGCTACATAATTGTATGTTTGACTCAGGGCATCATGCAATGTCATGCCTTTGGAAGTTATGAATGAGTTAGATATCAAAGTAACAACAACATATGGAAAGTTTACTACCATGGATTCTAGAGAAGTGCTAGTTGTTGGATGTGTCAAAGGTTTGGTGCTGCAACTTGCATACTATCCGGGTAAGAATTTGAAACTTGAAGTTGTAATTGTCGATTGCCTTGCCAAATGGGGTATGTTATTGTCAAGAAAGTAGGATGCAAGTGTTGGAGGGACTTTCCAAATTGATATGTCTTTTTCCACCATTCCCATTAAAGGTAGCCTTGTAAAATTATATGGAGAGAAGAAAATGTTGCATCTAATTAAGGATCCAAATAATGCTTCTTATGAAATATTATATGTTGATGTTGATGTTGATAATTTTATTTTGTTTTCTTATGGTAAGGAGCACAAGATGGGTCATTCTAAGTGTCTTGAAGAAGTAGGCTCTCCATGGACTTTGTTATTTGATGGAGCTTGCTCCAAATTTGGTAATGGTTTTGGTGTTGTTTTGATCTCTCCAAGAAAAGAGAAATTTGTTTTTTCTTTCAAACTTAACTTTGAATGCACCAATAACATAGCTGAGTATGAGGTGTTATTGTTAGGGCTGAAGATTTCTTGGAAGTATGGTGTAAAGTATGTCATTGTAAAGGGATATTCTGAGTTGGTTGTCAAACAAGTTACAAAACTGTATGTAACAAAAAATCAGCGAATAAAACAATACAAACATGCAGTTTGGGATCTGATTGAGATTTTTGATTTCTTCAACATTGTTCATCATGATAGAAGTTTAAATATGAATATAGATAGGTTAGTAGTTTTGGGGTAAAGATTTGACAATTGTACCATTTCTCCATATTGTGAATATGATGTTGAAATACTCACTAGGCCTACGTAATCCCCGATAACATTAAACATTGGAAAGTATTTGATGATGATGCTCGTGTTTAGAGGTTTTTGTAGAACCAAGGTGATTTTTGGATCATAATATTGATTTGGAACCATTGGTATGTAATTTTGATGGAAAAGAAACCTTTTTGGCAGGGATATCATTCAATTAAAGACTATCACCATCCCTAGAGGGCTAGTTTATCTTGAGTCAAATTTTAACAATGCTGATTGTATAATCAATAGACGCATGTTTTTATCTAGAGATGTTGAAGAACATGAAATGGGAACAAAGGAGAAAGCAAGGAAGAAAATCAGTCTTATATCCAATTGTTGAAACAATATCAGGACTGTTTGGCTTGGCCTTATTCCGAGATGAAAGCATATAGAGAAGACTTGTTCTAACATGAAATCCCTCTTGAGAAAGATGCCAAACCATTCAGATAGAAGCAAAGGCCAATTAACCCACTCCTTTCTCTCAAAATGCAAGAGGAATTGAAAAATTTGAGAGATGGAGGAATCATTCAACCCACAAGGTATTCTTCTTGGGTTGCAAACTTGGTGCCGGTCAAAAAGAAAAATGGAGATATCAGACTTTGTGTGGATTTCAGAAATCTAAATAGAGCATCAATGAAAGACAACTATCCTCTACCAAACATGGAAAACATGTTGCAATTAGTGACTGTATTGAAATGCTTTCTACTTTGGATGATTTCTCCGGTTATAACCAAGTTGTTGTCAAAGAATCAGAGAGGATTAAAACGTCCCTTTACTAATTCATGGGGAACTTATGTTTTTATCAAGATTCCCTTTGGTTTAATGAATGCTAGAGCTACTTTTCAAAGGGCCATGGACATTGCTTTCACTAACTATATCAATGATTTTATTGTTGTTTATCAAGATGATATTACTATTTTTTCTAGCAAAAGAACCGACCACTTGCAACATTTGGAAAGAATGCTGATCACATGTAGAGAATATGGAATTTCACTCAATCCAAAGAAGTGCCATTTTGGAGTGAAAAGAGCAAAACTACTTGGTCACATTGTGTCTAAAGAAGGAGTTATGATTAATCCATAAAGGATAGAATCTATTAGCAAGATCCCGATTCTAAAAACTAAGAAAGGAATCCAATCCTTCTTTGGTCAAATCAATTTCATTAGAAGGTTTGTGTCTATTTTTGCTGAGTTGAATCTCCCCATTACTTGCATGTTGAAGAAGGATGATAATATAAAGTGGGAAGAGGCTGCCCTTAAAGATTTTGATGGAATCGAGGAAGCATTGAAGCATGCTCCTATTCTAGCAGCCCTAAATTACAAGAAACCTTTCCAAATCTTCTCCTTTTCTTATGAGCACATCATTGCATATATTTTGTTGCAAAAGGATGATGATGGAGCTGAAATACCTATTGCCTTATTTAGTAAGGCATTGCAAGAAGCTAAGTTGTAATACACAATCATGGAGAAACAGGCATTGACCTTGGTAAAAGCTAAAAGTTTTTAGGCCTTATAATTTGAGTTCTAAAATTGTTGTTATGTTCCTCATAAAATGGTAAAAACATATTATCGAGAGATGGAGATATCAATAAAAATGTGTAGATTGGTTAACAAATTGTAGGAGTATGATATGGACATCCAGACCATAAAGCTAGTAAGAGTTTGGGTCTTCCCAAGCTCATAGTTGAAAGCAATCTTCAAAATGCTGAAGTAAATGAGGTAGAGGAAGAAAGGGTAGGTGTTCTTGAGAAATTGTTGAGTTCTGAATGGTACAAGGATGTAATATTTTATCTTAGACACTTATGCTTCCCTGGCATTTGAATAAAAATCAGAAAAGAGCCCTCAAGTTAGCTTCTCAAAAATATATCATTACAAAATTTGGGTTGGCTTGGAAGAACCCTAAGGAATCCTCTTGAGATGTGTGACTGAAGATGAAGCTCCCAAAATAATTGCTGATTTCCATGGGGGAGTTTGTGGAGGACATTTTGCTGGAAGAGTTACTGCACACAAAATTTTGAGGGCTGGTTATTGGTGGCCAACTCTTTTCAAGGATGCAACTCAGTTGGTTAGAAGATGTGAGAGTTGTCAATGTTTCTCCAGAAGATTGAATGCTTCAGGATCCTTCCTTTGTAGCTTGTATCAATTGAATCTCCTTTCAAACAATAGGGGCTGGAATTCATTGGTGAAATCTATGATTCATCAAGTGTTGGACACAAATGGATTTTGGTAGCTACTGATTTTTTCACAAAATAGGTGGAAGCAATCCCCACTAGGAAGGAAACACATGAAGTTGTAATGGACTTCATATTTAATTATATAATCTACAGATTTGGAGTGCCATACAAAATTATTACTAATAATGTCATAATATTTAGAGCTAGACCTTTAGTGGTAATGTGCAAAGATGTATATGATAAAGTTGAAGTCATATAAAAAAATTGCTTCTAACTTAAAAGGACTTTGGAATCCACAAGAAATGGAAAGGTTGAGTCCAACAATAAAAAATTGTATATGGAAGATCATTAAAAGGATGAAGAAGTTGTTTTAGATTGTTGAGCTTGATAAGAAGGTAACCCCAAGAGCTTTTTAGAGAGATGAAGAAGTTGTTTAATAAGAAGGTAACCCCAAGAGATATTGTGCTATGTGGGATAATGAGACATGAAGATAAGGGTGAGCATGGTAAATTTGATGCTTTTGGATGGGCCCATATTCCATTGACATAAGAATTGGTGAGAATACCTTTTCCTCAAGGACTGGATGGGGAATTACTTCAGCTACCTATTAATGGTAGACATTTAAAGCATTTTTTTGATTGATCCCCAAAACGAGGTTTGCATATCACTTGTACATTGTACATTTTGTCTATTTTCTGTTATGTTTTTAATTGTTTTGGTCTATTTATCAACTGGTTTTTGGGTGTTTTGGCTTGTGACTCCATTTTCCAAATGGATATTTTGGCACTTGGTCTAATTTTGTTCTTTTGGCACTTGTAAGAAGTGCCCATCCCTAACTCAGAGCCTGTGTTGGTGCTCAAAATTGTCTCACCCCATTTATGCCCTTGGAAATTTATTGATTTATGACCTCTATCATTTTACCCTTCCCCATGTTGTGCTTGGCTGGTCTTTGTTGTCATTTTTAGTCTACCTCTTGGTAAAAGATCATGTATGGGTCCATATTTGTCTCGTAGTTTTTGTGTTCCTCTCGAAAGGTTTGTCTTTTTAGTTCCTCGAGGCTTTGTCCTTTCAAAAACTCACGTTTTCCTGTTCCTCTATTACACAATTGAAATTTGTGTTCTTGACGTTCTACCTTGAAATACTTGAATAAGAATGAGTTGATGTGTCCCTAAGGATAATGTTTGAGCCTAGCAATAGTCTAAACTCTTTTCATTGAAGAAAACATCATTTTCAAGCTGAAATGCTCGTGTTTCTATATTTTATGGTTTAACGGGTGTGTTTTCTCCAAGTGAAATTTTCATCCTTGCATCTACAGGGGACGTGGCACCTTTTGGTTGGACACGCCTCAGCTAAATACTTCAAAAATTCTATAAAAATCCTCAACAAAGAAATATGTCCACATGGGTGAATGATGCTCATTTGAGAATCAACTTTTTAGTCTAGATTTGAAGTAGCACCGGAGGGACACATTGAGGCTTGGCGAAGGGGAAATGTGGAGGCCTTCACTTGCTTTACATTTTACTTAGACTTTTCAACGGCTAAAAGGAGACTACCTCGGAGCATGACATGTGGTGCCTTCAACTGGGTTTCAAGCATTTAGACAAATTTCACTGAACAGACACGTGGCGAGCATGTGCTCGTTCAAGGTATCAAATTTTTGGGACCGCCTCAAGGTGCATTGTGGTGACATGTCGCAGTTTGAAAAGTCAAAGAGATGGGGAGGAGGACCATTAGGGGCAACTTATAAATTTTTCCTCTTGTATTCAAATGACTCAAAGTATCAAACTAACCCACAAGCTTGAGGGTAAAAAGTCAAAATTCATTTGAGAAGTCAATAGTGGAGGTGCGGGCTGGTGGAGGAAAAGTGAAAAATTTTCCCTTTGAGGGAAAAGGGAGTTAAAGGCATAAAGGGACTAGGGGTTTCACTGGACCCACTTTAGAAAATTGAAGTGGAAGGGCAGAGCTACGGAAGAAAAAAAAAATTTTTCCTTTTTCCTAGAAAGATGAAAATGTGTAAAATTGAGTCGCGATTGCACAGATCCAAATCATATAGTACCACGTGTTAGGCCCAAATCTCATCGGCGGAGTGGCGGAGGAAATCAAGAAATTGTGGAAATTTTCTAAAATTAGTAAATAGGTAAAAAGAAGTCCCAAGGCCTAATTTTCCACGTGGAGGGATCAAATTTGAAGTTGAGGAACAAATCGATGATAGCTGTGCATTTCACCGGTTTGGCCACCATTTGAGATCTAGGAAGTTTGGAGATGTTTTTTACATCAATCTTAATTGAATTTTTTTCCAATTCATGTCGTTTTGGCATGCAGGGTTGGATTAATCAATTTGGGGGTCTAATTTGTGAATCTAAGGCATTTTTGAAATAAATTTTTACTTTGGTTCATGAAAAATGTGAATTACCAGATCCAAAGTTACAAAGTAAAAATTGGGAAGGAAAAAGTTGAAATGATGAAATGAAAGGGATCTACATGCGTGGGAAATGAAAAATTTGCTTCCACTTTGAAGAATGATGAAATTTTTGTAATGATTCACCTTTTGAAAGAACAACTAGAAATTTTTTGTGAGTTTGTTAAATGTCATTTTCAAGAAATATTGCAAATCAAAGGTGCTTTGAATATTGCACATTTGGAGGGAATATTTGAGGGACAAAGCGAGTGATTGAGTGAAAGTTATATATTGCATGAATTTTTCATGCAAATGGTCGGAGAAACTTAGAATTTTCATGGGAAAATCTAGGAAGAAGCCCATTCTCTAAGAAACCACCTGAGAACAGATTTTATTCCTTTTTTGGATCAAATTTGTATCATGTTAGGTTGGTTGTAGATGTATAGCCACTAACAAGATCTGAGATTATTCTTGTAACATTCCCATACTGATAATTTTTGTCATTTCTAGATTATATTGTGTTGTCTCTAGGAAAAAATTGCATACGCTTATCTTTCATAATTTTTTCAAATTATGTTTCTCGCTCCTATTGCAATCTGATGTTTAGAGTTTCTTTCATCATGCAGGTCTCATTCTTGTGATATCTTAGTGGTATTTGCAATTCCAAGATCATAAGAGCTTTCATTTGATAAAGGGATAAACAAATTTAAATTCACTCTGCCTTCCTTGATAAAAGATTATAAACCTATGGATGCACCTTAGGTATGATAAAATAGAAATTTCTAAATGCTTAAATGATTCATCTAGCTCAAGATTTTATTATAGACCAAGATATTGTTTCGAAGAGGGTAGATCTGGGGATTCCATTTGGTGGACATATCCTGATTGAAGGAATACCTTAACCTCTTTAAAGCATTATGTTGTTTGGGTTTTTTTTTTTCAAGTTTTGCAAAGGTCCTCAAAGAAGTTGGCAAATTCTAGTTAGTCTTGTCTAAAAATCACCCACCCCAAAATTCATCTAACTCACCTAATCCCACCTATAATACACCCGTGTTGCATTGTGTGTCAACAAGAGAATATAATCCATTTACAAAAATGCACAAAGCGATCAGATCACACCATGTGTAAGTAGCTTCACCTTGTCTTGAAAGTATTTCCATCATTTAGTAGTGACAGCTCTCTGAGTTTGAATAATGGGAAATTGATCATGTTTTCTCAAGGCCACTCCATACAATCTACATAATATAAGGATATCTTCACCCCTTTCATAAAAAAAAGGCTACAATATAGGTTCTCTTACCTTGGTTGAGAGGTACAACCTAAAATAGTGAGGATAAGATCAAATCCTTTCAAGGTGTTACCCACTTCTTCAAAGCCTAGTGCTAATAAGTCAGATAAAATTGCTTCCCTGGATAAAAAATGACATATAAATCATTTATCTACCTCTGAGTGTCTTGTAAAATCCATGATGCTGCTCAAGTTGTGAAGGAGATTAAATCTTGGTACCAACAGTTTTTTATGGAATCAAATCAATAGCTATTCCAATTGTTGTTCATGAGAAGATGAAAAACATGGAATGCCTATTGACAAAATTTGGTGATTATTTTGTTTTAAAAAAAATCATCTTGATTCCTTAAAAAAATCATCTTGATTCCTTAAAAAAATCATTGTGAAATAAATTATTGTATTGTATATATGCAATCTATACTTTTGTTTTGAACCAATGTGAATGAACAAGTCAAAGAAAGTGAAAATTTGGAATGCCGTAAAAAGGCAAATTTGGTCACATTAACTCTGTTGGGCTTGAGGCTTTTGGTAATAAAAAAAAATTTATGTCTCGAGTCTTAAGACATTTTAGCTCAAGAGATAAGACCAGACAAACAAATGCATAGTTCTTTGGATACTACATGCTCATCCCGGTCCCATATCTAGTAGAGAAGTAGAGAGTGCTCTACAACTTCTATTATCAAACAAAAAATTCAAGGGTTTAAGTTATACATACTACACAATGATCAATCATTTCAATTTTATTTAATTATTTTATAGAGTAATGATATTGATAATTTGAATCTTTTGTTTTCTACAATGTCATATTTCTAATTTCATTAATATTATTCTAATGTGTAGCCTTTTCTAGAATATCTGCATCACCTCGGAGAGAGTCTTCTCATGTTGTCATAGACACCACATACATACCTAGGGCCAACTAAAGCATGAAGAGATTGAGTCTTCTGCAAAGAACCGACCCATGCGTTTGATGTTCTAGTACAAAGAAACTAAAAAATAATGACTTAAAATTTATTTATATTAGTGTTTTGAATTTCTTTTATGATTTATCAACATATTTACATTTTTTTTTAATATTAAGGATTTGTTGATGCCGTAATAGAGCCTATGCCACCCTTCCAACCATTAACACTCCAATATTTTTTTGAGTACGATAAGATTCACTATGTAAGAAATTCATACTTTGTTAGCTTGATTTTCTTTTAATTTCAAAATTTTAAAATATTGATTATTGATATTGGTAGTTAAATCTTATATTGTTAAAGTATATATGCTTGTAGATATTTTTCAATCTAAAATTCATCCTTCCACCATGCCCATTGCCACCACCAATGCTCTGAATCCATCCCAACACCAAAGAAGTGCATCATTTCTTAGACAACTTCCCCTTCCACCTCCATCATCTACTTATGGTAGGGGAAAAAGGCTTATGCTCCCCAATGCTAAAATGACTATGAGGAAGGGAACTTTGAATATGAAAATATCATATTTCCCTAGTTTTGATGTTGACGACATGCATAGTTCCAAAGGAACTTATATTCTAAACAATATAGAAATGGATGAGGAGTTTTTTGGGTGGGACAACTATTTTGGGATGCAAGTGTCATGGAGAATGCTTAGGATCCGACACACAATCTATTCGTAAGTAAATGCCGAGCGATAGGCTCTTCAGATCCTCCTTCCCCAACTACACATGGAATAGATGATGATGCAAAGACCAACTTTTCACTTGAGATCCTTATGTCAGATAATGCTACAACCCTTGTCATGGAAAATGTTATTCCCGACCTCAAGGAGTTGAAAATGAATCATATCAAAATGTGATAAAAGAAATTAATGATAGATACCATAATTTTGAATACAGAGAAAAATTGTTGTTATTGGTTAAAAATCAACCATTGGTAATTGATAGTATTCTTACTCAAGCACAAAAAGGAAATGCAATAACCAACAATTTCTAAAACAGGGATGAATTTTTGACATTAATGTTGAACAAATTGGCTAATTTGAATTCTAAGGCGTAGACATACTACATCAAGTAGACTCATGAAAATAATCTTGTCACTATTGCCAATGTTGATAAATACTTGGCCATGGTAAGTTCTATTATTTTTATAGATTGTTTCACATATATATACTTATTATTTATCATATTCCAAATAATAATTATGTAATTTTTAATTGCATTAAAAAGTACCATACTATGAGAATAGAGATGCAACTATTGGAGGAGCACTTGATAAAAGTTAAAGAGAGTGTCAAACAAGCAATTGGTTTTAAAGAAAAACTTGTTCTGCTAAATAAGAAGAAAAATACTTTGTGGAGAATTATCAAGGAGCACCAAATGGATCCAAAATTATTATGAAGAAAAAAATTATGAGGATCCTTCTATCCTTTCAGCAGGAGATGCAGCTAGGAAGATAGAGAAAATTTGGAAAACATTAAGGCTATGGAAAAGGAATTAGTGGAGTTTGGTGTAATCTGTGATAGTGAGAAAGTTGGTGATGTTGTTGAATCTGGTCAAGGACAAGGGTCCACTTAACTTGAATTAAATTTTTTTATCTATTCTACTATTGATGTATTGAGTATTTAACTGTTACAAATACAATTTTAAAACTTTATCTTTATGAGAAATTGTTGATCTTTTTATATGAGATCTCATGTGAATTTGTTTATTATCTTTATGTGAAACAATTGATAAATAGTACACATGGATTCTGGAATTTAGTTTCAAATATGTTTTTGAAAATTTGATTATTCCTAATAATCATGATATTAGATAACATATATGGATTATAAAAAAATTCCAAAATTTTTTCTTGTGGAATTGTGTTAGTGATAATGGATTATAATTGGAATTTGGAAACATTATCTTTATGTGAAATTTTTATTCGTTGATTTGTTTATTTCTATCATGGCTTTTTTCAAATGAAAACTCTAGTCATTTATTTTTTCAAGCATCTATAATATTATAATAGTACACATTGATCCAGCTAAGGGAATCTAATTTACATTCTTCAATTTAGTTTTTAAAAAAGTATGAACTCAATAATAAAACTTTGGTCTTGAAAGTTACATGTGCATGTTGTTGTCAAACTTTAGAATTGTTAATCGATTCTTGAATCTCTATTCTTGATTCCTTGTGTAATTGTCTCCAATAATGATGGATCAAGTGATGTATTCATAAATTGTCATGTTTGTTTGATTAATCCTAATAATAACAATGTTGTTACTTTTATATCATATATGTGGATTATAATTTATAAGATATTTTCCAACAATTATGCATGTGGAATTGAAAGTGATAAATCAACTAATGAACATACTTTATTAGTAACGAACTTTAATATTATTACATCATCCAATTTACATATTACAAAAATATGAACTGTCTACCATTTGTTATTTTCAAATTTCAAACATTATTAAATATATAAAAGGGATTAAATAATTTCCAAACATAATATGCCCAATATATGTGAATGAAAAAATATCAAGTAATAATTTATATTTCAGAAAATGAATACAATCAACTGTCTAGTAATTGGAACAACCCTATCTTGGATGGTCCTTCATCACTTCTTATATCTAGTGTAGTTTATTGTCTAGTAGAGTCCAAGTCAATTTCACCATTATTAGAGACTTCATTGTTCGCTAACTAATTAACAGCTTTGTGGTCTTCTAGAGATGTCCATGTAGCAAGATCTCTTTCATAAAGAAATGTGTCCACCCTAAATCTTGAAACATAGATTCTAAAACAAGTTTCAAATTCTTGTCTAGTCTATTACAAAGTTTTGATTTGACAAACTAAAGTGCATTAAATACCATTTCATCTTCAATAGACCCAACAATCACTATCTGTATGAGCTCATATAGTTTGAAGTATTCACTAATAGTTTCTCTCATAATGCTTCTCTGATACATCTTTCTCCATAATAATGTGACAACTCCCACTTCTGTTGGGTCAGCTATAAGCGTATATTGATCAGGAATTGTAAATCTAAAATGTTGTGACTAGGATATGATAAATTTTCTATCTAATCTACCATTTAATTCCCCTCCATCAACATGTGAATATTTTTAAAATTGTTCCATAAGTGTAGTTATGGATTTCATGAAGCTATTATTTCTTTGTTCTTCATAAATAATTTGGTTCTAGAAATGGGATTTACAACTCTTATCACCTCCAGCAGATCATCATTTTTAAAATGCTCTTTGATCTTAGAAGATAATGTTTCATATATTTTCATTAGCTTTTTATGTACATCAGAAATTGCAACATCAAAAAAACAACTCGTGATAGGTACTTCCTCATGTTCATAACTTTCTACATAAGGATCTTTGTATAAAGTGTGTATTTTGAATGTTTTTCCCATCAACATAAATAAAAATATGACCACTAATATTGAAATTTAGATAGATGTTCATATATTTGGTGTCTATCAAAACCTTGAAGCTACTAAAAACTTGATTTTGAATCCAATCTTGGGTGATATACAAGGTATCTAAAATCATACATACTTGTCTTTTTAATTATAGAAAACCAACAATGTATATGGACCGTTCTTGAGCATGTTTCACCAAGTTGTTTATTTCCTTCAGCATTGGAAAAATACCACATAAAGTTAATAATGTCTCTATATCAGTCAAACAATACAACATATCTTTAGCCTTGTCCACTTGTCTTCGATGCTTGAACATATACCCTGCTAAGGACTTGTATTCCTCAAAAATCTTGCAAGTTGGTTCATACAATGATATCCATCTCATGTCAACATATTTTATCATTTTTTACCATTTGTTATTCCAACATAAAATATTTGAAACTCCACAATTTTTAGGACTTCTTCACATAAATGAATTGAATCATGTATCATCTCCTCCATCTTAGCAACAATATCAAAGTTACTTACAATATTGTATGCCAAATTCATTCGGTGATCCATACAGTGAATAGGTATCGTGTAAGGGTATACTCTTGATTGCAGATGGATACAAAGTCCATTTTTGTGACATTGTATGATAGGTGCACCATCAGCTGCTACAAAAATCAGATTTTTAGAGATGGAATGATTATCCATACCAGATATTTCCTTCAAATTTTTAATAACACATTTTTTTATGTTATTAGCATTGCAGATTCTTCATCATTTGTGCATATTTAGTAGATAGTTTTCCCTAAAATGGTTACTAAAACTATAAGTGTAGACATGCATGCACACCTAATATGTATTATCTACTATAGTGACCTCATTAATCAACAAAGTGATAAAATTTGCATTTCTTACCTTCTCTCTCAAATCAGCGATTTCTATTTCTCCTATAAACTTTTCCATCTCCCATGCACTAGTCTCTAACTGGTGCATTTTTGGAATATTTGAAAGTACATTAGATTGATACAATGTCTCACAAAAAAATAGCTCTGAAATTTGTTTTCCATTTTTTTATATGTGAAATATTGTTTTCAATTTGAATGATTTTTCCAAAAGACTTACATTTGTAACTTTGTCAAATCTTTCCTATATAGTACTTCCTTTCTAAACAAGGCCCTGATGATGTTTATGATGATTATCATATTCTGTAACATATCTAATATGAAAAAAATTCCTCCTTCGTATTCCATCTAGTTATTTTGATAACCGTTCCATCATCTTACTTTTGTTAGTCATATATTTCCACAATGCTTCTCTATTGTATCTAGTTTAAATTGCATTTTGTGGTCTCTGCCAAGTTTTCAACTATAGATAATATATCTACATTTTGTATGAATGTCACTACTATTCTTAGGTTCTACACATTCAATGAATAGATATTTGGTTGACCATTCAAATTTATATGTTCTTCCTATAGTCCACTTCCCACTCTTACGTTTATGATGTGAATATATGGAATGTTTATCAAAATTGTGATTTGAATGGGACACAAGATTATTTGTATAATAAATTTGAATTTGATTACTTTACTGATGGACAATTTCATCGGGACTAAGGTCACTACTACTATTTTCTACATTTGAGAGAAATTTATTTAAATACACCTTGTCTAAGAAAATGAAAAATGAAAGTAACATATTATATTAGAAATTGGTTTTCTTACCTATCGCCATTGGGGTTACTTATGGATGACTCAAATATTTGGAAATGTCCATACTACATTTTTTTTTCCTTGAAGTTGAGTTCCTTTCTCATTTATAACAAAGGCCATTGAATGGATGATTTTGAAGTCTGCACATGTGAGAAAAATATAGAACTTTCAAATATTGACTGCAACATGAGAAAATATTTACCCAAAATTAAGCCTTAGCCAACAAAAATTAAGAATGATAGATGAAAATACAACCAAGAACTCGAATGGAAAAGGAATATGAAGGATGGGTAAAGAACATAGAGCCACCGAGTTTTTGTACCGAAAAAAACAGATAGATACATATGTTTCCTGACGAAAAAAAAAACATCTTTTACCGACCACTTGTGTTGTCCTTCAATTTTCCCCACCCTTTCAAATCTAATTTTGTGAAAATTGGAGCCCCGCCATGGAAGAAATTTGTTTTTAAACTCCTCGGATGCTCGTTTTCACTTCCCAAAATGTTTTAAATATAAATTCCCTCGAGTTTTTTAACTAAAATGTTTTACCTATTTTCAATGGATGGGAAATGATTTTAGTTCTTCTTTTATGTGTTTAGAATGTGTGGGACCTTAAATATTTTGTTTTTAACCCTTTTGCAGAGAAAGAAATTCTTCGAGAGAGAAAAAATGACATTTTCCCTTTCCCTGCAACTTCTACATTGTTTTCCTTATCAAATTCTTGTTTAGAAAGGTGAATCTACACATTTTCTTCCCATTGAATGAGGCCGTATGGGTTCCTTTTTGAACTTATCACTTTCGGTGATTTTGGAAAAAAATTAGATTTGCCCCGCATCCCGCCGGTCCCCGATTGGGTGGAGAAGTTTTGAAAAAATTTCGGGGTGACACATCCACTTTATCCTTTAAGGTGTTATGGAAAAATGGTGAAAATTTCTAAAAAGACTCTCATTACCACCCATGCGAAAGAATAAATTTCTAATTCGAGGCCCGCAACAAATTAGAAAGGGACACGTGGCATATGTTGAAAATTCAATGGTGGGGGCATGGAATTTCTAGGGAAAGGTTGGAGTTTTTCCCCTTTTCAAAATAGATAAAAAGTGAAGTACATCCCCACAAACAATCAGGTGAGGCCTTATGATGAAGAATTAGAAAAGAACACGTGGCCATTTTTCAGCTCATATGCATGGTGACCGGCCGATGAGAGGACTTTGGGAATTTTAGCCTTGTTTCCATAAAGGGAAGAAAGTTCTAAAAAGGCCCAAGACCCCACTCATGCGAAGGGAAAAATTCTAAGTCAAGGCCCACAGCAAATCAAAAAGGGACACGTGGCCTGCATTGACAAGTCAATAGTGGGGGCATGGACTTTCGGGGAAAAGTTTGAATTTTCCCCTTTTCAAAAATGGATAAAGTCTAATAATAAGGTGCATTCTAGTAACTAGTCGATGATGCCATGTGTTAAAGAATGAAATCGGAATATGGGCTCAAAGAGAAATTGAGAATTTGAGCCTTTTCACCAAAGGGTTAAAATGTTCCAAATTGAGCCGCGACCCCATTTCTAATCGTGGTGTGCCACGTGTTCACGTTGAAAAGTCAAAGCGGGCTAGTGAAGGTTTTTGATAATTTGAGATTTTTGGTAAAAAGTGTTTAAATGCAAGATTTGAACCTCATTTCCTCATCCACTAAGATGGTGCCATGTGTTCGGCTTTTGGCGGAGAGCTGCATGGGGCGAGCAAAAATGAGAAATCACGGTTTTTCTCTGAAATGTCAGGAAATGTAGTTTTCTCCCCAGGGGATGTCATTGCTTGGATCTTGCCACTTGTAGGGTCTAAATTTGAGTGTAAAAGGGAAAAGATATCCAAATGCACTCATCTAGTTTTTAACAATTAATGAACCAGATCTTTGTAAAATGCAAAAATGGATCATTCTTCATTCTTTTTCCATGTATTCTTTTCATTTCTCAATGAAATGCTTTTTTGGTTTATTATGGATCCAAATCAATAAGTTTGAGGGGATGTAAAGTTTGATAATCAGAACATGGAGTTTATCAGGCATACGTGACAAAAAGGGGAAAAAATTACTAGTAAGCACTTTAGTGCTATGAAAGTGGTTAAAAGGTGGAAATGGCAGGACAAAATAAAGAAGAAAATCATGAGATGCCCCTACTAAAGTAATCATTCTTGAACACATGAAATATTCACCTTTTTGAACCTCTAGTTTTCATGAGTGCGTTTATTTCATGTCACTTTCCAAAAGTGGATCTGCAACAAACATTATTCCTTTTGGATATTCTTTTCTTGGGGCAAAATATGGATGGATATGAATTGTTATAAGAACATGGTTTTGGCCATGGAAAAGGGGATTCTAGTTTTTTGGGAAGGTTGTAAATTTTGAAGTAATTCAATACAAAAGTTCTTTCTTTTCTTATTTCCTCTATTATATCTTTCTCTCTCCTTTCTCGTTTCAATGGATCATTTGCTTTGATTCAATAGAAACTTTGTGTTTTGGTCTGTGTAATCTTTTGAACTTTGTGTTTGCATATTTGCATCGGTGGTGAAGTAATTGATCCTTTTCTCTATTCTCTTAGTTCAATGTGAGTAGGAAGATACTCTTGTATCTATATTTCCTAAAATCATTGTTTTTTCTTCCTTCTCCCATCTCTTTATTCTTCCATTCCTTTTGATTGATAATATTTTAAGTATGAAAACACACCAGGTTACTGAGGTCTAAACATTGATATTTGTAGATTTGTACATTTTTTTTCCATCTTTTAATAGGGGAACATATCCCATTAAATAGGAGGGACTTGTTCTCCCCGATCGTGGTTTCAACCCATGTTCCATTCTAAACCCAACAATTTTTGGCAACTCCACTGGGGAATTCATTACAAATGGATTCTAGTTTTTAATGACAACCTCTTAATCATATTTGATCTCATGACTCTAAGATACACTTGGGGTAGAAGAACCCTTGGGGAAGAAGACCTTTATTTCCAACTTTTGGATCATCAATGTTTCTCTCTCCTTTCATCAACAAGAAAAATAAGAGGAACAAGATCTACAAGCACTCCTCTACTAGAGATAAAACTTCTGGGAGTGACATCACTCAAGATCAAATCTGTCTTAATTTTCATGCTTTGATTCTCATTGGTGTTTTATTTCCTCTCCAAAAAATATTTCCAAGTATGGCAGCTCCTCTTCCTTTGGGACAAATGGTTGGGCATCTTGCTCTTCCCCAGCCATTGCATGAATTTCCTAGAGGCAATAGAAAGAATTCTCCTAAATTAAGAGGTGATGGGAAGGTTCATCTAGATGAACTTATTGCAAACTTCATTCTTGCTTGTGGTATTCTTAGAGTTGAACATGAGGATATCTCCGTTATAATTTTTGTGGAGAAATTACAAGATAATTTTGTTAATTGGTTTTACCATCACCCTGCTAGATCCATCACCAATTAGAACACCATGATGACCTAGTTTAAGCAACGTTTCAAACCTGTTGAGGATGTGCATGCCCTCTTGGCCTAGATTTCTCAAATCAAGAAAGAGACACATGATCCCATGAAGAAATTTGTGGCCAAACTCAATAGGCTAGTTAATAAGATCCCATAAAACACACGCCCTGTGGATCAGATTTAGAAATGTTTCTTCCTTAATGCCCAACTTCCTAAAGTGAGCTATTCACTTATAAGAGATAATCTTGCCACTTTAGATGCTACCCAGATAATTGTTTTTAGTGTTGAAGATGATCTTATCATGTCTAGAAAGATAAGGAGAGATTAATCCAAATCCAAAGCATCTCCTTCCTCCACATCTTCTCCTAGAGCTATTGTAGATCATTTGGTACATAAACTTGCATATAATCTTATTACTCTTAATAAGCAGTTAGCTCAGCATGCTCCTTATCAGGATGTTCCTGGGAAGACCTTTCAGCCCAGGAATCACTTTCCCTCTCCTCAGATCAGATTGGTAATTGAAGTCCCACTTGTTAAAGTTCCAATCAATGCAACATGTGAAGTGTTGAAGCCTAATGACGAGGAGGAAAATGAAATTTGTGAAGAACGTGAAGAGGAAGTTGATGAAGAATTAGAAGAGTTAAATTGATCTCACATCCATTTTCTCACCACTTTGAAGGTATATATGAAGAGGATGATTATGAAGAAACAAGATTCATGAGATATGAACAATGTATCATATGTTGTCATGACTAGTGAGAAATCGAAAAGAAGGAGAAAGTGGTGTAACTTACTAAAATATATAAGGATCCTCCTACGGTCATTCCGGTGATTGCAAGGAGGGGAGATTTTATTCCAACTTCTTCCCAATCTAAGGTAATTTTTGTTTTCCTTCCTCCTCTATTTCTATTCCTAAAAATTCTTTCCCTTCAAATGATCGAGTTGATAAGTAAAAAGTTTCATCTACTCCTATCAATGATGTTCCATCTACCTCTAGTTCTTTTGACATTATTGACCATCTCAAGAAAACTAAGATCTAGATCTCAGAATCCGAATTCTACCAAACCCATCCCAAGGCCTTTGCTAAGATGGTAGAATTTGTAAACTCCAAATCCAAGCCTTCATGCCCTAGTTTCAAAAGTATCTTTCCCACTCCTTCTCCTTCATCTCAACCAAGCCTTTTGGTAGCAGTCACCTCATCTGATGAGAATATCAAACCATTTTATGTCACTCTCCTCATAGTTGGCCACAAACTCAATAATTGTGTTATTTATTTAGATGCTTTAGATAATGTGATGCCTATTAAGGTAGCTCATGCCATAAGCTTAACCATAACCCACACTTTTGGTTCATGTTACTCAATGGAAAGTAGATAAGTGACATTGGTTAGAAGGATCAAGGATCCACAAGTAGCCTTTACTGCTTTGCAAGAGAAGAATTTTTAACCACCATTTTCGTAGTTGATATTCCCCCTTCCTATGGCATGCTGCTGAGTAGAAATTTTTGCAAATATGTTGGAGTAGAAATCATGATGGATTGGTCACATGTTCTTATTCTAGTGAATGGAAAAATGAAGAAGCTACTGCCTGAGAAATAAACTTAATATATCGTGTAAAAAATAGCTTACCCAAAGGCATAAATACTTTATGAGGACATTAGTCATGGAAACTACATGATCATGTCACAAGATGAGGCTAACCATCCTAAGGAAGTGCTTCTTGATCCTAATGGTGTTTGGATTTTGGAATTTGATGGGAGCTGCTCCTCTGCTGGTTTGGAGATGGTGTGGTGCTTATTTCTCTTGAAGGGAAAATTCATCCTTTCTCTTTCAAGCTCCAATTCAAAACACAAACAATAAAGCTGAGTATAAAGCTTTCATCCTTGGTTTAAGCATGAAAAAGATATGGAAATCAAGAATTTCCTTTCTCGTGGAGATGTAGAGCGGATTGTAAAACAGTCGAGATCTTATTCAAGTGAAGAATAGAAGATTGAAGCATTACATGAATCTAGTTTGGGATTCCATTGAGTTCCTTGATACCTTTTCCATTAATTCCATGCCAAGGAAAGAAACACCAGGGCTGATTCCTATATCGGGTCTCTATCCATCTAGATTTCTCCCAAGATAAATTCACCATTGATATGATTCATAGGCCTAGTGTGCTTGACAATGCAAACAATTGGCATGTATTTAATGATGATCAACACATGATTTCCTTCCTTAAACTCAGAGATAATTTTAACCAAACTATACTTTGAAGGAAGTGGAAATCTAACTAGAGAGTGTGTGCTCCCAAATGAAGAAGATAACAAAGAAGAAATGGATCATGATAGCTACATAAAACTAAAAGGTAATAAGATACCTAAAGGGCTAGTAAGTTTGCAAGATTTATTTTATAAACATTATAGTCCATCAAGTCCAAAGATTCCAAAGAAGCTCAACAACTTTTTGATTATGAAAAGATAAAAATTGGGAATCTTAAGGAACACATGCTGGTAAACATTGTAAATTACTACACACATGAGGAGAGGGAGAAAGTAGTGAATCTATTGAAAAGGTATGTTAATGTTCTTACATATTCTTATGATGATCAAAAGAATTTTTAGCCAAAAGAGATGAAACATTTCATTGCTCTAAAACCTAGGATCAAGCCCTTCCGACAAAAGAAGAGGTAGATAACCCTAAAATTTATGATATAATCTTTTAAGAGATCCAAAAGTTATTAAAGGCTAAGATAATTTTCCCCATTCACAATTCAACGTGGATTGCTAATATTGTGCCTGTCAGGAAGAAGAATGGTGAGATTCAAATTTTTGTTGATTTTAGGAATTTGAATCAAGCCTTTTTGAAGGATAATTACCCTCTCCCTGTAATGGATCAAGTGTTACAGGATGTTACAGGTTCACAAATGTTGTCCATGCTTGATGGATTCTCAGGATATAATCAAGTAGAAGTAAGTAGTGCAAATCAGTATAAGACTTCCTTTACCACTCCTTGGGGAACCTTTTATCATAGGATAATTCCTTTTGGCCTCATCAATGTTGGTGCCACCTTTTAGAGGGCAATGGACCTAGCCTTTGGTAGTCTCAAAGGAAAATGCATAGTTATATACCTTGATGATCTAACTGTGTTTTCAAAAACCATAACTGATCATTTCCAACACCTTGAAACTTGTCCTCCAAAAGAGTAGAGAGCATGGCATCTCCTTGAATCCCAAGAAATATGTCTTCTGTGTCACCAAGGTAAAATTATTGGGACACATTGTCTCCAACGAGGGAATCAAGATTGATCTAGAAAAAGTCCAGGTAATTAAGCAGATCCCTCTCCCCACAAGCAAGAAGGGTGTGATCTCTTTCTTTAGAAAGATCAACTTCTTAAGAAGATTCATACCTGATTTTGCTGAAAATACTTTGAACATAGCTCACATAATGAAAGGGAAGCAGACTTTTGGTTGGTCTTCTAAAGGGAAGGTTACATTTGAAGACATCAAGAGAGTTATAGCAAAGACTCAATCTTGGCATGCCCCGATTATAGTAAAGACTTCATTATTTATTGTTATGCTACTGAAAGTACTCTAGCTGATGTGTTAACCCAAGAGAATGTTGAAGGTCATGAACTCCCCATAGCGATCATGAGTTGTATTTTGAAAGCCCATGAGATAAGCACACCATGATGGATAAACATGTGTTTATAGTGGTCAAAGCTATGAAGTAGTTTCATTTTTACATCCTCAAATCTCATTCTATTGTGCTTGTTCCTAATATAACTATTAAATCCATTTTTACATAAGAAGAATTTGGAATGAAGAGAAGAAATTGGGTAGCCAAAGTTCGGAGTATGATCTTGACATTAAACCCACCAAGCTAGTTCGAGTAAAAGGCTTATGTGAACTCATTACTAAAGGAGATGATGCCAAATTGTCCAAGGAGAATTTGATATCCTTGTTGTTATTTTCCTTATCTCAACTAACGAATGGTATGTTGGCATTGCACACTTTATTACTTATGGAGAATGTCCATTCGATTTAAGTGCCAACGATAAGAGAGCCATCAAATTAAGGTCTACGTAATATGTGTTGTGGGAAAATGCATTGTTCAAACGTGGCATAGATGGAAGGTTTTTGAAATGTGTTGACAAAGAGTAGAAAAAGAAATTGTTCTCAGCCTTTCATGACCAGGCCTATGGAGGTCATTTCTCTTTTGTTGTCACGGCCCACAAAATCCTCCGTGTCAAGTATTATTGGCCTACCTTGTTCAAAGATACATCAAATTGGGTAGGAAAGTGTGAAGCATGTAAAACCTTTGTTGGAAGACTGAAATTGGATGATTTACCTCTCAAACCAATGGTGATTGAGGAAAATTTTCAACAAATGGGTTTGGACTTAATTAGGACACTCAATCCACCTTCAAGTGTAGGGCATACTCATGTTTTGATCGCCATCGATTATTTCACCAAGTGGGTGGAAGCCATTCTAATTAAAAGTACTACTTCAAGTAGTATGAAAATTCATCAAGGAGTACATCTTAATAAGGTTTGGGATACCAAACAAGATTGTCACTGACAATGCCTCCAATTTTTCTTCTTCTGAGATGATGGATTTCTGCTATGGATATGGTATTTCCATTGCCCACTCTTCAGATTACTATCCCCAAGGGAATGGGAAAGCAGAATGAACTAACAAGAACTTGGTCACCATTGTTCGAAAGCTTGTTAATGATGCTCATAAGAAACTCTATGATGCTTTATGGGTAGATAGGATTACACATAAGAGAGACATTGAAATGACTTATTTTCAAGTGTTATATGGAATTAAAGCTCAAATGCTAGTGACATTGGAATTGCTAGCCTTACATTTGATGAAGGCCATTAAGGATGTCAAATTTACTAATTCATTGGACAAAAGAATTATGTGCCTCCAGAAGTTGAATGAAGATACATTCCAAGTGGTTGAGAGAATATCAGCTCATTAACTCAAGGTAAAAGCAATGTCTGACAAAAATGCTAAACCTAGAACTTTTCAAGTGGGAGATAGTGTTCTTATAAGGGAAAAAACGATGCACCTCAAGGCAACCATGGTAAAATTGATTCCCTTTGGCTTGGTCCTTTTAAAATTAGGCAGGCATTTTTACCCGGTGAGAACTCTTTTTAGTGGGCATTTTTTCAAGTTGTTCAAAACCTAGTAGTTTTGGCGGTCCTCTGTACATTTTGTATAGCGGTTCATTTTCCTTTTTTATTTTGGTTAGTTTCCTTTCTCTATTGTCTTCTATGTTGGTATTGCTTCTTTTTTACTCTGTTTCCCATTGGCTAAGACACTAATTTGATTTGATTACCCATAATTCTCTAAGGTTCTTGATTTTGCCTCTTTCCTCTGCCAAATCATCCCTAGAAGGAGCCAATTGTTGTCCTCTCAATTTTCCCCACCCTTTCAAATCTAATTTCATGAAAATTGGAGCCCTGCCATGGAAGAAATTCATGTTTTAAACTCCTTAGATGCTTGTTTTCATTTCCCATGATGTTTTTAATCAAAATTCCCCAATCTACTGCCGTTAAAATGTTTTACCTATTTTCAATGGATGGGAAATGATTTTAGTTCTTCTTTTATGCATTTGGAATGCATGGGACCTTGCATTTTGTTTTTAACCTTTTTGTAGAGAAAGAAATTCTTCATCGGGAGCAAAAATGGCATTTTCCTATTTCCTGCAACTTCCTACGTTCTTTTCCCCATCAAATTCTTGCTCGAAAAGGTGAAGCTATGTGTTTGCTTCTCATTGGATGTGGCTAGATGGGTTTCTTTTTGAACTTATCACTTTTGGTGATTTTGGAAAAAATGTCAGATTTTCCCCACATCCTCACCAAATCCCTAATTGGCTAGAAAAGTTTTGGCGGAAGTTTGGGGTGACGGATCCACTTTATTCTGTAAGTAATTGCAGAGAAAAGGCTAAATTTTCTAAAAAGACTTGCCCCGTCTATGCAAAAGGATAAATTTCTAAGTCGAGGCCCACACCAAATTAGAAAGGACATATGGCCTACGTTTAAAATTCAACGTTGAGGGCATGGAATTTTGGGGAAAGGTTGAATTTTTCCCCTTTTCAAAATAGATAAAAAGTGAAGCACATCCCCACAACCAATCGGTGAGGCCATGTGTTGAAGAATCAGAAAAGGACACGTGGCCATTTTTCAGTTCATATGCACTGTGGCGGACCAGCGGAGGACTTTGGGAATTTTAGCCTTGTTTCCATGAAGGGTGAAAATTTATAAAAAGGCATGCGGTCTCACTCATGCGAAGGGAAAATTTCTAGGTCAAGGCCCGTAGCAAATCAAAAAGGGACACGTGGCCTACATTGAAAAGTCAACGATGTGGGCATGGAATTTTAGGGGAAAATTTTGAATTTTTCCCTTTTTCAAAAGGGGATAAAGTATAAAAATGAATAGAATTCCCACAACCAGTCACATGATGCCACATGTCGAAGAATGAAATAAGAACAACAAGCCCATAGAGGAAATTGAGAATTTGAGCCTTTTTCACCAAAGGGTTAAAATGTTGCAAATTGAGTCATGACCCCATTTCCAATCATGGTGTGCCACGTGTTCATGTTGAAAAGTCAAAGCGGGTCGGTGGAGGTTTTTGAGAATTTGAGCTTTTTGTTAAAAAGAGTTTAAATGGTAGATTTGAACCACATTTCCTCAGCCACTCAGATGGCGCCACATGTCTAGATTTTGGTAGAGCTGCAAGGGGGTGGAGCAAAATGAGAAATCACACTTTTTCTCCCAAATGTTAGGAAATAGAATTTTCTCCCGAGGGCCATCATTGCTTGGATCTTGCCATGTGTAGGGTCCAAATTTGAAGGTAAAAGGGGAAAAGATAGCCAAATGCACTCATCTAGTTTTTAACACCATTAACAAACCAGAGCTCTGCAAAACACAAAAATGGATCGTTCTTCATTATTTTTCTTTGTATTCTTTTCATTTCCTTATGAGATGAATTTTTGGTTTATTATGAAGCCAAATTGATAAGTTTGAGGTGATGTAAAGTTTGATCATTAGAAAATGAAGTTTATGAGGCATACACGATAAAAAGGAAGAAAAAATTACTAGTAAGCACTTGAGTGCTATGAAATTGGTTAAAAGGTGGAAATGGCAGGACCACATAAAGAAGAAAATCTTGAGATGCCCCTACTAAAGCAATCATGGTCGAACACCAAATATTCACCTTTTTGAACCTCTAGTTTTCATGAGTGCATTTATTTCATGTCACTTTCCAAAAGTGGATCTACAACAAACATTATTCCTTTCGGATATTATTTTCTTAGGGAAAAAGTATGGATGTATATGACTTATTATAAGAACGTGGTTTTGTCCACGGAAAAGGGGATTCTAGTTTTCTAGGAAAGTTGTAAATTCTGAATTAATTCAATATAAAAGTTCTTTCTTTTCTTATTTCCTCTGTTATATCTTTCTCTCTCTTTCTCGTTTCAATGGATCATTTGTTTTGCATTCAATAGAAACTTTTGTTCTGGTCTATGTAATCTTTAGAACTTTGTGTCTATAGATTTGCATCGGTGGTGAAGTAATTGATCCTTTTCTATATTTTCTTGGTTCAATGTGAGTAGGGAGATACTCTGCTATCTATATTTCCCAAAGCATTGTTGTTTTCTTCCTTCTCCCATCTCTTTATTCTTCCATTCCTTCTGATTGATAATATTTTGAGTATGAAAACACACCAGGCTACTAGGGTCCAAACATTGATAGTTGTAGATTTGTACATTTGTTTTTATAGGTTTCATTAAGGGAACCTCTCCCATAAAAGAGGAGGTACTTGTTGTCCCTGACTATGGTTTCAACCCATGTTCCATTCTAAAACCCAACAATCCGAAACATATATATTTGATCTTGTTTGGCAACATATATATATGTGTGTGTATATATATATATATATATATATATATATTCTCAACTAGCAACAAATACATCTATTTCTGGTCGGTAACAAATTTATATTTGTTACCTAAATGGTAATAGATACATCCATTACTGGGTGGTAACACTTATATCTATTAATGGTCGGTAACCATGTATATCTATTAATGGATGGTAAAATATAGTTTTTTCTGACTGCTAACTCATACACATGTTATCAACTCGTAATGAATATGTCTATTGCTAGATAACATTGATACGTGTTTCCAGATGGTAACTTTTGGTCATTTTTCTTGTTGATAGAAAATAACCTTTCCACCTATAAAAAGAGTAGTGGTTTTGCTTACTTCTTGAGTCTCTTGCTTTTTACATAATCCTTCGGTTTTTGGTCCTATACTTTCGGATTATTCACACCCTTATAATGTAAAAAAATAGGACTATACTATGGCGAATAAATGCTATATATATTATAATTTTAGAACATGAAGGTGGATTTACTAACTTTAGTCAACCCTTGGCAGAAATACCTAGGTGAAATTATATTCAAGAATTTTAAGTCCCATAAAATTTTGGCGAATGGGTTACCATATGATAGTAAACCATTTACCGATTCAAAAATCAAAATCCATTATATTCTCCTTTTCACAAATATTCACCTCTAAACATTACCATGACATCCACGGATTATTACTTGTCCTTTTTGATAATTTTATAGGATGTTTTTATTCCTTTTCTATTCAAATATCTCTAAATTAGTTATTTATTATAATTCATATGAAAATTTACAAAAAAAAAAAATTACATAGCTTTTATTTATTTGTTTTAAAATTTGCTAATAACTAAAATTGTAAGAAGTGTGTCTACTTAAATTATTACCTTGGGTGCTCCTAACATTTAATTTGACTATGTTTCCCTGTAATTCCCTAAACTACACATTTTCATATATATTTGTAACTTAATAAATACATTATTCAAAATACATGTATAATGGAATACATGTATATTCTCAATATCCATTATAACTATTCACTCTACTCATAAAAACACTTATGTACTTTTTTACATACACACATTTACACTTAAAAAAATAATACCATATCTATTCAACTTTTATATTTGTACAAATTAAATTTTCTAGAAAGAGTTGCAATTGTAAATCACCTTTATGGTAGATGTAAAATATTTATTCTAGACTACAAATCATTATCAATTGTGTAATTGGTTTTCCTAGTATTTCATGGTATTGCTCAACCCATGTTGTACATTAGAGATTATGTGATCAATATATTTTAATTGAAATTTAACTAAATACCCTTACTAGATATAAGTCAAGTCTTATAGAATTCTATTATCATGTCCTATATTCTCCATTTAGTTTCCTTATATATTCAAGTCCCATACTCACCTTATATTGGTCATTTTTCCATAGTTAACTCGTCATTGACCCAAAGTTATGATTGTAAAGTTATGATTGGTTAAATAATTCTAGTCGATTGAACAAAAGGCCTGCCATTTGGAGGTGTTGAAAAGGTTCTATTTGGTGGAGATGGATACCTTTGAGCTCTTCTTCCTCTCCTTGCTCTTTCTATGGATAAATGTAGATAAAAAAATGTTCTTCTCTTATTCTTGATCTTTTTCTTCTCATGAATTATTCTCTGGAAACCCAAAGTGGATTCTCGCCCTTTCGGAGTCGCCAATGTGAAATTTAAGAGTTTCTTACAAGCTGGTAACTTACAACAATTGCACATCAATCTTGCTATACTAAAAGTAGAAACTTCTTATCCCACCGGGTATGCCAAAATTACTAGTGTAGAATCACAACACCCCTAAATTTCTATAACTCAATGGGTTGAGACTCTTAATGTCATTGCATAACATGGAGGTTTCCCCAAAGTGTGGGACTTTGCAAACCGACATAGCTCTCTGGATGAAGTTCATTTCCTATTCCTCTATTCAGTGCACACATTCATATTGCAAAGGATCTAATCTAAAACCTAATCTAACTTGCCAAGGAGACATGGTTATGGTGATGCAAGAAATAAAACCCAAAGTAATAAGGGTGATGAATAAAAGGAATGTTGAACACCTGATTTGTAATTAAACACAAACCATAAAAATGTAATATAACCATCATGCGAAATAATCAAGACCGTAATGAGACATCAAGAAGATATAATGAACATAAGAGAGTGTTGAAATCATCCAAAGACTTATACTATTGCTCCAAATATTTGATACAGTCCATTACAATGGCTAAGAGGCAAGATTGTATTTATAGTTTCAATGGGAGGTTTGAGCTCCTCAAATCCACTTTTAGAAAGAGAAGAAGAGAGGGTGTAAAATAAAAATTTCCAACCCCTAGAAAAATGCCCCTCCTTATAATATATAGTAAGAATTAGAGAAGGAGATAGAAGAAATCTGAATTCTTGTTCAACCACCTTGAAGGAGCAATGAATTCACCTGCAACAATGATGGGTTTTACTATATATCTAATGCCTCCATTAGTGTTCCTTAATTGGAAAGAAAGGAAGACTAAACCCCATTATGGTGGCAGGTGAGAAAATTGATAGCCTAAAAATGACAAAATGAATTTATTAATTTTCATTAATGATTGTAGGTGAGTAGAAGATGTTGAGATATTTCCAAAATTCCTTTCTCATCCAAATCCAGATCCCAATCAAAAATTACGATCATCTAAAGGTGCTTTGGGTTTGGAGTCTATCCACACAATATCCACATGGAAGCCCCACACGTTCTTAATATTTTTCTACCTCCTTTCACTCCTAAAGTTGTGATAGTTGGACACTTAGAATCATCCGTAATCTTATTGCTTCATTCCATTATGTTTTTACTTAGTCTCTTTTGTTTAGTGGAGCACTATGTTTGACCTTAGACATGTGGAGGGCCAGCGCACATTTGGGACCTTCCTTTTGGGTATTACCTTTGAAGGTACACTAACTAACATGTGGTGCCTTCCACTGGCTCCACTTCTTTGCTTCAAATTTCCAACAATTGATATAAATTTCTTGGGGTTTATACACGTGGAGAGCCTACGCTTGTTTGGGTACTACCTTTGGATTGTACCCCTAAAGTTGTGCTAAACTCACATGTCACACCTTCCCTAGACATAGGATTTTCAATGGTCAGCTCTTCCTTTTCGGAATCTAACCTCGTGGAGGGCTTGCACTCATTTGGTGACTACCTTTGGATCATCATAGCAAAATTGCACTGATGAGACATGTGGAGGACATCGCTGGCCCTTTCCATGCTTTAGGATTTTCAATGGTCAGATCTTCCTTTTCAGACTCTGACCATGTGGAGGGCTTGTGCTCGTTTGGGGACCCCACTTTTTGTCACACTTTTGAAGTTGTGTTGTGATGCCACGTGGAGACTCCTGCTAACTCTTTTATACTTAGCCGATTAAGGCCTCGAGTGAATAATGCTTGCTTCAATCCTTTTGGTGAGTAAAGGTCCCTACTATATATAATTCCAATACCTCTTTTTGGGTGGGACCTTTGTAGTTATCTCCTAAAGTTGCGATGGTTGGACACTTGGCATTGTTCTTGAGCCTGTTATGTGCTAAGATCCATGTGGGGGTCAAGAAAATTCTTGGGTTCTCCACTTTTTTTGTACCTTTTGAAAGTGTGCCGAGCTGACATGTGGATCCTTCCGCATAGCTCTGTTGCTTTGCTTCGAGTCGACTCACTCTGGGCTCGATTTTCTTCAACATTTCCATGGCCATTCATCTTCCGACCTTTCTTCTCCATTATCGATCCTATCTACCGCTTGATTTTTTAGGATCGAATGTGAGCTCATACGACTGAACTAGCTGCTCCATTTCTCCCGTGCGGTGTTTTTTTTTTATCACTTTTCCCAAGGGCAAAATCTAGATAACAATTTGGTGACTCGCGAGGTCACTTTCCTACTAGGTGGAAAGATCAGTTGCCTTGTTACGTCTATTGGGCATGGAGTCACGAATGATAGAATTATATTTATCTCGTGATTAAAACCAAAACTTGATTGCTTGCACTCTCAATTCTCATAAGAAAATCTTGAAGGTGAGATTTCCGAGAGTAAAAAATTGTATTAATATGGAGCTTTCACCTATTTTTGAAATGGAATGCTATAACATTCACCTGGAGGCATACTGAATGCACAACGATAAAACCACGGATCAACAAAACATGTGTCGAAGCACTTATGGAAACTGAAAGCTAACTACAACAAGAGAATGCACACACACACTTAGAGGAATTAAAATCCTAGGATAATATTTACAAGGGTGAAACCTTCCCTTTTCAGTAGCAATGTTTAAGGTAGATTCCGTTAATAGGAATATGAAGTTATTCTCCATCCAATGTAGACAATTGGAAGGAATTTATACTCTTACATCCTGTGACCATGTAGGGGCCACTCCAAATGGCATCGAACTTGGAATGCCTTCCTGGTTTTTCCCGATCTACATCCCACTTGAGAACTAGATCCCCCTCCTGAAAGGTCCTTGCTCTTACTTTCTTATCAAAACATCTTTTGATTGAGGTCTGATCTTTCTCCATTGTTTGAACTGCATGTTCTCTAATTTCTTCCAGTTCCATCAGCTCTGCATATCTAGCCTCCATCGGTTCAAACTTGGATAATTCCAATTGCTTCATGAGTTCCAATGCGGGTAGTTCAAAGATATAGGAAACACCGCTTATTTACCATAAACTAACTTGTAGGGATAATTACCTATCAACGTCTTTGGTGTGATCCTGTCAGCCCAAAAAGCTGATTTGAGCTTAGTATGCCATGTCCTCTAGTTTTCGTCAAGATTTCTTCTGATGATTCTTAGAAAATTCTTATTTGTGGACTTTTCCTACCCATTACCATGTGGGTAATAATTTGAAAAGGTTCTCAAGTAGGTCCCATTATGTGCAATCCATTCTATGGGATTGGAACCTAGAATGGCAATGAATTTTCTAATATGATAGTGTCTGGTACTTTGAACCTAGTCACTATTCCCTCATATAAGTCTAGTATACTAGACTCATTTGCTTCTTTGAGTGCTACCACCTCGGTCCACTTGGTGAAATAGTTTGTTGTTGTGAGAATACACTTGTGACCTTGGCTTGATTTTGGATTGATGACCCAAATGAAGTCTAATGCCCATTACATAAATGGTTGGTTAGCTGAAATTGGGTGCAATGGAAGTGCTGCTAACTTTTCTTTACCTATGAAGAGCACACATTTTTTACACCTTTTTATCCATGTATAGTCATCACTGAACACTGTGGGACAATAATAACCCACCTTCATTATCTTGAAGGATTTAATTCATGGGGAAAAATGACCTCCATCCTCCCCATCGTGGAATTCCTGTAACACCTTTTCAATCTGACTTGTTTCAATGCATATCAGTAGAACACCATTGATGTCCCTTTTGAACAAAACACCATCAACAAGCACATATGGAATGGCTTGTAATCTGAAGTATCTCCTCTTTAATTTTCTCATTTATGGAGGGCATAGGATTGTTTGTAGGAATTTTATCATATTTTGAGTCCAACAAGGGATAGGCACATTATCATTCACTTTCCCTTGACCATCCTACAATACCAAGACAACTTCATTTCCATTTCTTGCATCAACTTGTTGACTCGAGGATAGTCCTTCACATAATCCCTTTCCACGGACCAGCTTAATGACCTTAATTTCAATGTCATATTCCATGACATGAGTGATCCATCCTACAAATTTCTCATTCACATCATTGTTCAAAAAGAAGTCCCTGACTCCCACATGAGAAACTAATAGTTGGATCTAGTTGTTTGAGACTAGGTGCTTGAACTTCCTTAAGCTCTAGATTACCGCAAGGACATGCTTCTCAATGAAGGATTACATCACTTGATAGTATTCCAATCTTTGACTAAAGAAGGAAATTGGTTGTTCAGATCACTTTTTATTTTGTTACACTAGGATTGCATAAATTGTGTCCCCACCACCAAAGGCATAGAGCATGAAGTCCTTGGAGAAGTATGGATTAATGAGAGTTGGAGCTTGGGATATGGCTTCTTTGATGGCTTCAAAAATTTATTTCCCCTCTGCTTTCCACTTAAATTCCATGCTCTTCTTCAACATTAGTGTTATTGGCTTCACAAGAGCAACAAAGTTTGGTACAAATCTACGGACAAAATTTGTCTTTCCTAGAAATCTCTGAAGAGCCTTCTTATGACCTGGCAATGGTAATGCTCAGATTTCTTCAAATCTCTCTGGGTAAATGTTCAATCCCTCCTTTGAAATAATAGGGCATGGGATTTTGTTGTCGTGAGCTAGGAATATGCATTTTTTGGGATTTAATGATAGTCCAAATCTTCTACATATTTGAAATACCTATCTTAGATGAAAAAGGTGATGCTCTAACGTTTTGGAGAACACATTGATATCATCAAGATATATCAGTACTATTTTGTTGATCAACCCCTTGAATTCCATGTCCATCGCTCTTTGGAAAGTTGCTTCGGCATTAGACAATCCAAATGGCATCTTCCTGTAGGCATAGGTACCCCACTTAGTGGTGAAAGCCATTTTGAATTGATCATCTTCTTTCACCATTATCTGATTATACCTTGAGTATCCATCCAAGAGGGAAAATATTTCTAAGCCGGATACCACTTGCAAGATTTTTTCCATTGAAGGGAGTGGATAGTGGTCTTTGAGAGATGTCCTGTTCAGGTCTTGAAGTCTACGCAGAACCTTATTTCCCGTTCTTCTTCTGGCGGTACCAAGTTTGTAAGTTAGCTTGAATGCTTGATTGGAAATATAATGTTGGCCTCTATTAGCTTGTTTAGCTCTTTCTTCATTAGAGGATCAATGTGAGGGTTGAGTGGCCTTTGCTTCTTCCTGATGGGCTTAACATATGGATCTAGGTCAGCTTGATTGAACCCTCACAAGTCCTCATATCTCCAAGCGAAGACATCTAGAAACTCTTGACAAATTCGTATGCACTCACATCTCTCTTGGTCAGTAGCCACTTTACCAATTTGAAGTGTTTTTACTTAATCGGAATACATTCTGAATCCTCTCCCTTGACCTTAATGTTAGCTTTATCTTTACAAAACTTGTCATTAGGATTGAATATTGACTCCAATGTCACTAAACCTTTGGGAATCTTGTTTGTCCATAGTTGCACCACTTAGTCCCTATACTGCTGCTCTAATCCATCTTGGTTATTAGTTAAGAATTCATCCTCTTCTTGCAAGAAATTGATGATATGTTTATCATAATAAAACACACTGCCGGTTTGTGTTATTATGCAATGTCGGTCTTACAATCAAATGGATATGTGGTTGTGTTTTTATCTCTTTTGATACTATCAAACACATCAAATGTTGTGTTATCACCGAATCACAGCACCCCTGGAGATATACTTGAACTCACGGTGTGATTGGATAACATGGGTACTATCTCCAAGTTGTGGGACTTGCTACTTGAGATAGACCTCCAGAGAAAGTTGGTTCTTGCTCCTAAACTACCTGCCACAATCTACTCTAATGCAGGGGAAACTAGCTATTCTAATCTAGAATTCCAAGGGACCAGGGGGAGAGAATGCATAAAATGAAAGCCTACACTAAAGCGGTGATACACCAGAAAAGGAGGGTGTGAGAGTAGTCTCCAAATGTGTGAAATACAGAGGCAAAATGCACACTAGAAGAGGTGATGACAGTTCATCATAATCTAGCAAAATGCATTCACAACAATATTCCAAGCATACACAATGATAATGAATCCCTTCAAGAACATAATAAATAGACACAATATTATTATAGAAAGATCAAAGGGAAAGAAGAATGTAAGAAAACACAACAGGGGAAGATACATCCACAAACCGGTATTTTATTGCTTCATGACATGCACAGTTCAATCTATTACAAGATAAGGGCCTGGATCACCATGCAAGGAGTCCACTACAAGAGCCTACAACACACTAGCTTCACAAAGCAATTTTGGCAGAGCTTTTCTACCCAAAAACTCTCTTGTTTACAATGAGCCCAACACTCCAATTTATAGAAAAAATGAGAAGGAGAAGAGAAGGGAAAATGGAAATCCCGAAATCTGTCCTTCAACCACCTGTAAGAGGCATTAAATTGAGTGAAATAGTTATACATTACTTGCAAAAGGCTCCCCATACTGTCCCATGTGCTGCAGCAGAGAAAGAACGATGACCATGCCTCTTAATTGCACTCCCAGCTACCAAATAAAACACTGTTCTAAACCCGGCCACGTTTTCTTAAAAACTCAATCTATTTCTGATCAAATCTGTAATTTCTTGATTTCTGTACATTGGGCTCGGAACCACGATTCCAATGGTACCAATTTTGTGTGATTTCATTGAGAAATGCAAAAGTTATGGCCTTCTGAGTGCGGGCAGCTATTTTGGGCCTAGCAGGCGTTTTCTGTCATTTGACGGGAATGAGCATTGACTGACTGGAGCTGAATATGTTTCTTTTATTTAAATATATCTACCCTCCTTAAAAATAAGAAATTTTTGGCTTAGAGGATGTCGTGTTCGTTCCAGAAAGTCCAATTTTATCAAAATCGGAGCTCGGAGTCAAAAGTTATGGCCGTTTGAAGTTTCACGGGCCAAACATTGACTTTTCTTCTCTGCCTTCGGCCGCTTCGGCTTTTCGCGTCCCACGCATCCCTTTGTCCCAAATGTCCCAGTGCTGCGCGGACAAATTCTTCCGAACCACCCGAAATGGGCTTCCATGTCCCTTTTCTGCTGGTGACACGTGGCGTGATCTGATTGGCTTTCGGCTCCTTCGGCTTTCCGCGTCCCGCGCGTCCCTTTGTCCCACTTGGCACAGTGCTGAAATTTCTGTTTCGGCCGAACCGGCCGGTTCGCGTACTCGCAGCCCAGATGTCCCATTTGCTTTCGGACCGTCTGGGACAAATTTTCCCGATTCACCGGTTCGCGTACTTTTGTCCCGCGCGTCCCTGGACTGAAAGTTCTCATTTCGGCCGATCCGGCCGGTTCGCGTACTTCACGTACCTTCGGCCCAACTGTTCCGGGCTGCCTTGACTCATTTCAGCTGATCCGGTGGTTCACGTACTAATTGCCCAGATGTCCCGCACCGCTGTTTAAACAAAGATTAGTCAATTTTTTCCATTTTTCGGCCAGTTCGGATTTCCGCGTCCCACGCATCCCTTTGTCCCAAATGTCCCAAATGCTATGCGGACCGCCTGGCGGCCTTTCGGCCGGTTCGCATCCAGATGTCCCTCATGTCCCGACTATTGCAAGGACTGGGACTTAGCCATTTTTCATGATTTTTTCTGGCCCGAGCTTGTTTTTTGCAATTTTTTCACATTTTCTCAGAACTTGCTCTCTTCTTCTTGGACAGGGGAGTTAGAAAAAATATGAGGGGACCCTAGAAACATGACTTTTCGCCGTGAATCAATATAATTTCTTGGGACTAAAGAATTTGATGCATGTTATCAAAATTTACCTTGGGGGTGAATTTTGGATAACAATTTTGGCGACTTCAATGGGGGTCATCTCGCACTTTCTTAGATGAAGAATGACCAGCTGCTTGTAGCAATCCATTGGGCATGGAGTCTGTTTGATAACCTCTCAGCTGATCTGAAATTTGAAAACCTGTGTCCTTGAGCCATTGAAACATTCGTTGAGCTGGTTTTCCTGTGGCTGCAAATTCTTTTCCAGAGCTCGATGAACTATGCAAACATGCACATACTAAGAAATAGGACATGTGCACAAGCACTTAGGGAAATAAAAACTACTCTAATAGCAGTACAATGTGCATAAGCACTTAGAGGAATGGAGAATCTAAATTAATATTTACAAGGGTGAGAAGCTTTCTTTCTAGTAGCATCGTTTGAGATAGATCCCATTGACCGGAATCTGCAATTCTTCACCATCCAACTTAGCCAGTGAGAAAGCATTGCTACCTTTGCATTCACTGATCATGTATGGGCCACTCCAGATGGCATCAAACTTGGAGTGCTTTCCTGGTTTTGCACGATCAGCATCCCACTTCAGTACCAAATCTCCAGTTTGCAATATCCTGGCCTTAGCTTTCTTGTCAAAACTCTTTTTGACCAATGCTTTATCCTTTTCTATGGCTTGCATTGCGTGCTCTCTTGTCTCTTCTAATTCCATCAGCTCTGCATACCTGATTTCCATAGGCTCAAACTCAGCTAGTTCCAACTATTTCATGAGCTCCAATGCTGGCAACTCAAGTGATATAGGTAGAACTGCTTCTTTCCCGTATACAAGCTTGTATGGAGAGCTTCCTGTAGATCTCTTGGGTGTGATCCTATCAGCCCATAGGGCTGATTTGAGCTTTGCGTGCCAAGTTCTCTGATTCTCATCAAGAGTCCTTCTGATGATTCTTAGTAGATTCTTGTTCGTAGACTCGGCTTGACCATTACCTTGAGGGTAATAGTTCGATGAAGTGCTGAGATACACACAATTCTTGACAGCCCATTCAGTGATCTTTGTGCCAAGGAATGCCAATGCATTATCTGATATGATAGTGGCAGGGGCACCAAACCTCGTGACTATCCCTTCATAGAAATCTAAGATATTAGATTCATTTGCTTCCTTGAGTGCCACTGCTTCGGTCCACTTGGTGAAATAGTCTGTTGCTGTTAGAATCCACTTGTGGCCTTGACTTGAATTGGGATTGATGATTCCAATGAAGTCCAATCCTCATTGCATGAATGGCTGATCCACTGAAATTGGACGAAGGGGCAGCGCTGCTAACCTTTCTTTTCCCGTGAAGAATGCACATTTCCTGCATTTCTTGACCCATGAGTAGCAATCGTTGAACACAGTTGGCCAGTAGTAACCAGCTTTCATGATTTTGAGAGCTGTTACTCACGGAGCAAAGTGGCCTCCTGCTTCCCCGTCATGGAACTCGTGTAAGATCTTCTCAACTTGACCTGTTCCAATGCATCTTAATAGAACACCATTGATGTCCTTCTTGAACAAAACTCCGTCAACAAGCACATATGGAATGGCTTGTAATCTGAAGTATCTCCTCTTTTCTTTGCTCACTTCTGCGGGCACAAGCCTGTTTGGAGGTAATGCACAAGGTCTTGAGTCCAACATGGGATGGGTGCATCATCAGCTGGTTGTTCTTGATCATGTTGTAGTAGTAGGATGGCATCTTCTTCACCTTTTGACCCGTCTAGTTGTTTGGAAGCGAGCTGCTCACACAAGCCTTTGCCACGAACAAGCTTGGTCACTTTGATTTCAATATCATATTCCATCACCCGAGTGATCCAACCTGCTCTCTTCTCATTTAAATCCTTATTTAGGAGGAAGTCCTTGACACCAACATGAGACACCAGCAGTTGAATCTTATTGTTTGAGACCAAATGTCTGAACTTCTTCAAGCTCCTGATGACAGCAAGGACATGCTTTTCGATGAAAGAATACTTTATTTCGTAATCTTCCAAGGTTTGACTGAAGAATGCTATGGGCTGTTCTGAACCTTCTCTATTCAGCTGTGTCAAGATAGCTGAGATTGTATCTGATCCTCCAAATGCATACAACATGAAGTCCTTTGAGAAATCTGGGTTGATAAGAGTTGGAGCTTGTGATATTGCATGCTTGATGTTTTCAAAACTCTCTTTGCCTTCTGCTGTCCATTTGAATGCCAGACTCTTCTTCAACATCATTGTTAGAGGCTTCACAAGAGTGGAAAAATTAGGCACAAATCTGCGGACAAAGTTTATCCTTCCTAAGAAGCTTTGGAGAGATTTCTTATGGTGTGGCAATGGAAGCATTCGAATGGCTTCAACCCTTTCAGGATCAATTGTTAGCCCTTCCCTAGAGACAATGTGGCCCAACAGTTTGCCTTCGTGTGCCAAGAATACACACTTCTTTGGGTTCAATGACACTCTGAACCTTCTACACCTCTGAAACACTTGCCTGAGGTGAAAGAGATGGTCTGCTGCATTCTTTGAGAAGACAGTGATATCATCTAGGTATACCAGCACTATCTTGTTGATCAAGCCTCTGAACGCCATATCCATAGCTCGCTGAAATGTTGCTCCGGCATTTGACAGTCCAAATGGCATCTTCTTGTAAGCATACATGCCCCATTTTGTAGTGAAGGCCATCTTGAATTGATCTTCTTCTTTTACCATTATCTAATTATAGCTTGAATATCCATCTAGCAATGAAAACCTTTCTGAACTAGCTACAACCTGCAATATTTGTTCCATTGATGGAAGCGGATAATGATCTTTGAGTGATGCTCTATTTAGATTGCGAAAGTCCACACACAATCTTATTTCTCTGTTTCTCTTTCTTACCGGCACCAAGTTTGCAACCCAACTTGAGTGTTTGATGGGAAAGATGATACTAGCCTCAATGAGCTTGCTTAACTCTTTTCTCATGAGAGGCTCGATATGAGGATTTACTGGCCTTTGCTTTTGCCTGACAGGCTTGGATTCCAGATCCAACTCGGTAGTATCTTCATGCCAACTTTGGGTTGAAACCTCTTAAATCTTTATAAGTCCAAGCAAAGACATCTGGGAATTCTTGACAAAGCTGAACAAAATCAGATTTCTCTTGTGGAGTACTTACTTTGCCAATTTGCAATGTCTTGCCTTCTTCCACTAAAATAGGCTCTGAATCTTCACCCTTTACTTGAATGCTCGCTTTCTCCTTCCGGAACTGATCATTCGGGTTGAAGATTGACTCCAAGGTTATGAGGCCTTTTGGCAATTTGTTAGTCCTAAGCTGCACCACTTGGTCGCCATACTGCTGCTCCAGCTTGTCTTGATTTCTCATGGAGAACTCAGCTTCTTCTTGTAGGAAATTAACAATCTGCTGATCATTCTCGAAGACTTGCCAACTTGTGTTGTTATCTGGAACAGCTGGTCTCACAACCACTTTGATATGAGGCTGAGTTTTCTCACTTTTGATACTTTCTACAACATCAAACGCAGCCCCAATTGCTGCCAGATCAGCGGCTTCATTCTTTTTTCTTGGGATGGAAATGATGCTAAAAGCTTCAAAATCTTCAATAAGATCCCATACCCGATTTTTGTAGTTCTTCAACAGATCATTTTTGGCAGCGTTTTTTCCTTTGACTTGGTTTACGATCAGCTCACTATCACCAAATACTTGTAAATTCCTGATGCATTTCTTCTTTGCCCAGTGCAGTCCATGAATTAAGGCTTCATACTCAGCTGTGTTGTTTGAACAGGAAAACTGGAAACGAAAGGCTGAGTAATACCTTATACCTTGCGGTGAAATGAGCATAGCTCCTCCTCCTGCACCTTGTCTACTCCTTGACCCATCAAAGAACAATTGCCATACTTCATTCTTGTCTTTATGATCTGGCTTGGTGATGCTAGGAAGAGGTTGATTCTCTTCATGTAAACAATAGACTCCCAGCTCAGATTCTTCTATTTCTTGATAAGGATCAAAAGCATGCACCTTGCTTGCCCATTCATCAAGAGTCAAATCTGGGATGCTTCCAACCTTGGTGTCAGCTTCATCAGTGCTTGGATAATCTTCTTGATCAAACGCTGAACAATTGGTATTGATTTGGCTTGGAGTGTAAGGCTCAATATGAAATTTTGCAATAGGTTCAGATCTGATTGTGGCTTTGGTTCCATATCTTGTTCTAAACAACATGTGTGACCAATCCACCGAAAGATAGCCTCCAATTTTAGCAGTGAAGTCTCTTAACAAGCATAATGCGAAGAGTGGTGGCAGGTCTATGACTGACACATCTTGTAACACTATTACGTTGGGACATGCGTGCAGTGTGAGGCTCAGACCTTTGATTACTCCAACCGTTGTCACTGTTGTCCCGTCTAATTGCACTACACCCTTGGAGATGGTTTCATATTGGAGTCCTAGCTGATCAGCTATCTGTTTTGGCATGACTGAGCTGCTTGCTCCTGAATCGATCATGCAATTATGCACCAACTTATCTCCTACGATCAATGAAACATAAAATGGAGGGGGCTTCAACATTTTACCTTGTTGTCCTCCATGATTTCCTTCAGGCTGGGCAGCATTTGTGAGTACCTTCTCTTGCATTTGGACTTGTTGATTCGAAGTTGACCAGTCCTTCATGGCAGCTTGTAGCAAATCTCTCTGTCCTGGGATAGATAGTGATTCCCACATGGATATGTTTACATTTGTCTTCTTCATCTGATCAATGATACTGAATGGAGATGAAGTATCCCTCTGCTGTCCCTTGGCCTGCACATTCATTCCTTGCACATGGGCAGCAACAACTAGCATTTGAGTTGGCCTAGGGGCCGTTTTAGGTGCTCCTTGTATGTTTCGAGCTACGGTTAAATGCACAAATGCGCTTGTGGAGTGGTAGAAGGTTGTGGATTACTCGAAGCCAATGGATGTTCTTCACCCAAATTTCTCCTTTTTGACCTTGTGTTGGCTGCAACACTTGGAGAGGGTATTTGATTCATACCACAGAAATCTTCAGCCTGCCAATTGACAAGAGTAGTTTCATTCAGAGATGTTTCTTGCTGAGGTGTTTCCTGTTGCTACTCTTCTTCGTGGCTGGACTCTTGCGGCCCACCAATGGTTTGCACCATCAGAGCCTGATTTAATGCACCGTTAAAGCACATTGATTGGTTATGTGGCTGACTACACGGGAAACACCAATCATATTCTTGGGCCATGTTATTTTGGACTGGCACCAAAGCTCTGGATGCAGATGCAACATTGGGGTTATAGGGCTGAAATGGTCTATTAGCGGGAGGCCTTGCTTGATTCTGATTTGCAGCTAGATTGGGTGGTCTTTGAGGTTGATATGGTTGCCTGTTAGGCTGAGCTTGAGGCTGATACGGTCTAGCACTTTGAGCTTGCTGTCTTTTGATAGTAACCAGCTCATTTCCCAAATTTTGCAATTGTTTCATGACCTCTTGGAGTTCGTTTGAAGCACTAGAGGATGAGGTAGAAGTCTCATTTGAACTTTGATTTCTAGGAGTGGGAATAGGAGCCAAAGTGGGTGCTTGACTAGTGCTTGGATTTTCTAAGTTCGGATACAAGGGCATGGGAGGCCTAGGAGCTAGCTTACCAGCTTGAATAAGATAGTTTTCAGCCCTAATGGCAATGCTATAAGCAGCAGGTAAGGTTGTGCCTCCCATAGATTGAATTAACATAGAAATATCGGAATTCAAAGCTTTAAGGTAATATAGAAAAGCACCTTCTCATTGTTGGCTGTTTGCCACTGGGAATCCTATCCCAAGACCTTTGAAATCTGAAATTGAAGTCACCACCGCTCGTTGGGGGCTCTCTTGATAGTTTTCAATTGTTCTAGTAGAGACAAATTGTCTCCCTTTTCTCCAAACTGCTCATGGAGAACTATGCATAACTGATTCCAATTTGTGATAGAACCAGCTTCAAGGCTCCTAAACCATTGCAATGCCTTCCCTTTGAACATGATTTGATTTGACAGCCACATCCATTTCATTTATCTCATGGATTGCACAGACATTAGCAATGTCTTTGACATGATCACCAGGAGTGGTATGATTTTCTCCAGTGAAAAATGGAATGTTCTTCAATGCTGCAATTGGAACTGGATTCTATGCATTGAGGGCAAGTGGGCTGCTGCCAGTGAAATTGACAAAGGGATTTAGTGGTTGCGCCATTCTGATTGGTCTGAGAATCCTTGTTGATGCGAGAAAAGGTCTACCAGGTGGAGGTGTAGACAAAGTCCTATTAGGTGGAGACGTAGATCTTTGAGCTCTTCTTCCCCTTCTTTCTCTGCCTGGAGATAGATGCAGATAAACAAACAATCCTTCCTCCCAAGTTCTTGACCTGGTCTATATTCTTCTCATAATTTTTCCAGGCTTGGACTACAGGAACCAGCAGATTATGCCTCTTTTGGAGTCGCCAGATGTGTGATTTTAAAGCTCCTTCAAAGCTGGAACTCACAACAAGTGCACATCAATCTTGTTGCAATGAAATTAAAGACCTCTAAGGTCCCACTTTGGTGTGCCGGAATCATTATCACCGAATCATAGCACCCCTGGAGATATACTTGAACTCACGATGTGATTGGATAACATGGGTACTATCTCCAAGTTGTGGGACTTGCTACTTGAGATAGACCTCCAGAGAAAGCTGGTTCTTGCTCCTAAACTACCTGCCACAATCTACTCTAATGCAGGGGAAACTAGCTATTCTAATCTAGAATTCCAAGGGACCAGGGGGAGAGAATGCATAAACTGAAAGCCTACACTAAAGCGGTGATACACCGGAAAGGAGTGTGTGAGAGTAGTCTCCAAATGTGTGAAATACAGAGGCAAATGCACACTAGAAGAGGTGATGACAGTTCACCATAATCTAGCAAAATGCATTCACAACAATATTCCAAACATACACAATGATAATGAATCCCTACAAGAACATAATAAATAGACACAATATTCTTATAGAAAGATCAAAGGGGCAAGAAGAATGTAAGAAAACATAACAGGGGAAGATACATCCACAAACCGGTATTTTATTGCTTCATGACATGCATAGTTCAATCTATTACAAGATAAGGGCCTGGATCACCATGCAAGGAGTCCACTACAAGCGCCTGCAACACATTGGCTTCACAAAGCAATTTTGGTAGAGCTTTTCTACCCAAAAACTCTCTCTTTACAATGAGCCCAACACTCCAATTTATAGAAAAAATAAGGAGAAGAGAAGGGAAAATGGAAATCCCGAAATCTGTCCTTCAACCACCTGTAAGAGGCATTAAATTGAGTGAAATGGTTATACATTACTTGAAAAAGGCTCCCCATACTGTCCCATGTGCTGCAGCAGAGAAAGAATGATGACCATGCCTCTTAATTGCACTCCCAGCTACCAAATAAAACACTGTTCTGAACCCGGCCACGTTTTCTTAAAAAACTCAATCAATTTCTGATCAAATCTGTAATTTCTTGATTTCTGTACATCGGGCTCGGAACCACGATTCCAACGGTACCAATTTTGTGTGATTTCATTGAGAAATGCAAAAGTTATGGCCTTCTGAGTGCGGGCAGCTATTTTGGGCCTGGCAGGCGTTTTCTGTCATTTGACGGGAATGAGCATTGACTGACTGGAGCTGAATATGTTTCTTTTATTTAAATATATCTACCCTCATTAAAAATAAGAAATTTTTGGCTTAGAGGATGTCGTGCTCGTTCCAGAAAGTCCAATTTTATCAAAATCGGAGCTCGGAGTCAAAAGTTATGGCCGTTTGAAGTTTCACGGGCCAAACGTTGACTTTTCTTCTCTGCCTTCGGCCGCTTCGCTTTTCACGTCCCACGCATCCCTTTGTCCCAAATGTCCCAGTGCTGCGCGGGAAAAATTCTTCCGAACCGCCCGAAATGGGCTTCCATGTCCCTTTTCTGCCGGTGACACGTGGCGTGATCTGATTGGCTTTCGGCTCCTTCGGCTTTCCACGTCCCACGCGTCCCTTTGTCCCACTTGGCACAGTGCTGAAATTTCCCATTTCGGCTGAACCGGCTGGTTCACGTACTCGTGGCCCAGATGTCCCATTTGCTTTTGGACCGTCTGGGACAAATTTTCTGATTCGCCCGGTTCGGCCGGTTCACGTACTTTTGTCCCACGCGTCCGGACTGAAAGTTCTCATTTCAGCCGATCCGGCCGGTTCGCGTACTTCGCGTACCTTCGGCCCAACTGTTCCGGGCTGCCTTGACTCATTTCGGCCGATCCGGCCGGTTCGCGTACTAATTGCCCAGATGTCCCAGACTGCCTGTTTCAACAGTTAGTCAAATTTTTCCATTTTTCGGCCAGTTCGGATTTCCGCGTCCCACGCGTCCCTTTGTCCCAAATGTCCCAAATGCTGTGTGGACACCTGGTGGCCTTTCGGCCGGTTCGCGTCCAGATGTCCCTCATGTCCCGACTATTGCAAGGACTAGGACTTAGCCATTTTTCATGATTTTTTCTGGCCCGAGCTTGTTTTTTGCAATTTTTTCACATTTTCTCAGAACTTGCTCTCTTCTTCTTGGACAGGGGAGTTAGAAAAAATATGAGGGGACCCTAGAAACATGAATTTTCGCAGTGAATCAATATAATTGCTTGGGACTAAAGAATTTGATGCATGTTATCAAAATTACCTTGGGGGTGAATTTTGGATAACATGTTGCTCCAACTACTACAAGCCTAATTGTAGCTTCATTCTTCTTCCTAGTTATGGACACAATGTTGAAAGCTTCAAAGTCTTCAATTAGGTCCCATACCTTATTTTTGGAGCTCTTGAGTAGGTCATTTTTTGTAGCATGTTTCCTTATGACTTGATTGACAATTAACTTGTTATCACCAAATACTTGCAAGTTTTTAATATTCTTCTTGCTTTGCCAGTGAAAACTTTGAATTAAGGCTTCATACTTAGTGTGTTGTTTGAGCAAGAAAACTAGAAATAGAAAGCTGAGTAGTATTTCGTACCTTTAGGTGAAACAAGCATAGCTCCTCCTCCGACACCTTGTCTACTTCTTGAGCCATCAAAGAATAACTTCCATACCTCATTATTATCATTGTGGTTTGGCTTGCTTATGCTAGGGAGAGGATGGTTCTCTTCATGCAAACAATAAACTCCTAGCTCAGATTCTTCCATTTCGTTGTAGGGATCAAAAACATGCCTTTGGTTTGCCCATTCATCCAGAGTCAAATCTAGAATACCCTGGACCTTAGTGAAAGTTTCTAGATCATTTGAACATTCCTCTTGGTCAAAGGCTGAGTAATTCTCATTGATAGGACTTAGTACATGAGGCTCAATGTGGAAGTTTGGAATTGAAACTAACCTGATGGTTTCCTTGGCTCCATACCAGTGTTCAATAGTATATGTGACCAATTTGCTAATAGATATCCACCAATTTTGGTAGTGAAGTCTCTTGACAAGCACAATGCAAAGAGTGGTGGTAAGTCTATGACTGATACATCTTGCAAGATGGTCACATTGGGACATGCATGCAATGTGAGGCTCAAATATTTGATTACTAAAACCATTATTAACATTGTCCCATCCAATTACACCACACCTTTGGAGATGAATTCATATTGAAGACCCAATTGATCAGCTATTTGTTTCGGCATGACTGAGCTACTTGCTTCGAATCAATCATGCAATTATGCACTAACTTATCTCCAATGATCAATGAGATATAGAATGGAGGGGGCTTAAAATTTTTACCTTGGTGGCTTCCATGATTTTATCCTTATTGAGCTGCATTGGTAAGCACCTTTTGTTGTTGATTGGGTGGCTGGTTTGACGCTGACCAATTTTCCATAACAACTTGCAATAGGTCTCTTTGTCCTGGGATAGCCAATAAATCCCACATGGTGATCCGAGGTCAAAAAGGAGGAAAAATGTTCCGTAAATCTCAAAATATCTATAAAGTGTAGAATATGACTCGATATCTTTTCGTCAACTATTTAAACTTTGAAAATAGAGTCTCAGTATGCACATTTGGTGACCGGTCAAAGTTGTGGTCAACCCTAGGCATGATCGGGTCAATTGGTGAGTCACGAAGCAGTGGCAAGTATGATCGTGCGAAGGTGATGTTTTCGAGTTTGTACCTCCGGTCTTCATCATTCAATGTCGTCTTCATCTTCTTACACGATGAACACAAATATTTTCCATGTAGTGGATCCTTTGGCCACCATGTGGCCTACCACCATTTAGCCTAAAAACTTAGGTGAGTTATATTACCCTGGTGAGCAATATGCATTAACAAGAGATGAGTTTCATTATTTCATTACATGGGGGAGTTGGTTATTGAGCTCGATGAGATAAGGGACAAGCATTGGTCTACAAAATTTTGGGGATATGGCCAAAATAAAAACTTTGCTAAAGGATAAATAAATCCTTCCTTTATCCTCTCCCTGCACAAACTTGGGAGTAATCCAAAAGACCAAATGACTCGGCCAAAACCGTAGCGGATATGTGAGGTCATGGAGAATGTGGTGATCCACACGTGGACTCGGGATGACATGTCATAGCAGCGAGAAAATATGGATGGGTCATGTAGAGTTAGCAAAATAGACATCACCGAAGTTGGTCAAGTATCAAACCCACAACCTCCCTTTAGAAGTGTAGTGTTGCTATATACAAGATTATGGGTCGCATTTAGCTATAAAATCCACTCTCTCTGCTCCATTACAAACTCGGTGGTGGAGCTTAATCTTTCCCAATCAAAACCAAAGGAGGCTAAGGGAGGATGTTAGGAATATAATGGGTCACTTTTATTAAGGCCATTATTTGGTGAAATATATAAGTCCTATGTATTAATTATAGGCATTATTATGTTATGTAAGACCTATATTATATGTAGGTATTATTATTATTTTGAAATACATATATTTTAATATATGTATATATTTCCAGAGAAAAGGCATATTATTATAGGCATCTAATATATAAGTCCTATAATATACATAGGCATTATTATTATTATTTTTAAGCCCTATTATTTTAATAGGTGAAATAATATTTTGAAGCTCTATATTCTCTCTGGAAAGCAATGTTCCATGCCCGATCCGAGAAGGACAACATGCAGTTCAAAGGTGATCATGGAGGTGATATGGAGACTAAAGACCTATTTTAAAATAGGTATTATGGAGAGATAAGACCTATATCATATAGGCATCATCTTCATTAAGGAACGATATTATTTTTTATCGGAAAGATGAAGATAAGACCTATTATTTTTAATAGGAAAAATTGTAGTTGGGAGTTATTGAAAAACTACCCAATAGGACCTTTGAGCCACACTGCATATTGTAGATCCTATACTTTAGTGTCATAGGATATTTTGCAAAGAAAAGATCAGATCTACTACATAAGACAAGGATTATCACTTGGTGGTCATGGAGGAGGTTCTTGTTCTTTAGGATTATTAAACCATAACTTCAGAGTACGTCATGTCGGGAAGACCAACCGGGAGCCATATGGCATTGTATTAACGTCTCTGAAGATCGATCGGGAGCCGTAAATCATTGTACTTGAAGGAGAATACTTAGCACCATGATGGAGGTGTAGAGGTAATCATGGATAGAATACATGATTGAATCTACTAGGGTAACTTCTTGGTATAAATATTTTTTTATGTATTCAATATTGTCATGTATAGATTGTATTATTTATTACTGTCATTTGAAGTTGACAATATATCAGTTCTATTGATGAACCGAGAGACGTAGGAATTCTTCCAAACACCGTTATGAACTTGGTTTACAGTGTGATTTAATTCTTTCATAGATTTTAAATTGGTTTTAATGGGGTGATTTTGGAAAAGAATTTAATTCCTATAGGGTCTCAAGATCATTAAAAATATTCGATCTATTTTAGGATCACGTGGAAAGTAACATGCAGTTTGAACATGATCATGAAGGTGATATGGAGACTGAAGACCTATTTTTAAATAGGTATTATGGAGAGATAAGACCTATATCATATATGCATCATCTTCATATAGGACCAATATTATTTTTATCGGCATGATGAAGATAATACCTATTATTTTTAATAGGAAAAATCGTAATTAAGATTTATTGAAAAAACTACCCAATAGGCCCTTTGAACCACACTACACATTACATATCCTATACTTTAGTGCCATACGATATTCTCGCAAAGAAAAGATCGTGTCTACTACATAAATCAAGGATTATCACTTGGTGGTCGTGGAGGAGGTCCTTGTTCTTCAAGATTATTAAGCCACAACATTGGAGTACTTCATGTTTGGAAGATCGATCGGGAGCCACATGGCATTGTATTAGCGTCTGGAAGACCGATCGGGATCCATAAAGCATTGTACACTGAAGGACAATACTTAGCACCATGATAGAGGCATAGAGGTATTCATGGATTAAATACATGATCAAGTCTACCAGGGTAGCTTTTTGGTATAAAGATTCCTGTTCAACTATATTCACTATTATCATGCATAGATTGTATTATTTATTACAGTCATTTGAAGTTGATAATATAATGGTTCTATTGATGAACCCAGAGATGTAGGTATTATGCCAAGGTCCGTTATCAACCTATTTTATAGTGTGATTTAATTATTGCATATATTTAAGTTGATTTTAACATGGTGATTTTAGAAAAGAATTTAATGCCTATAGGGGACCAAAGATCATTAAAAAAATTGATCTATTTTTGGATCAAGTTGGTATCGAGTAGGTTATTGCACTTGAATACTCTCTATTCTCTGAGTAGGATAATCAATGCAGCCAAGTGGACAGTGTTGGAATCAACATGTAATTGTGGAGTCAAGATTGGTGGGATACGCTGAGGGATATGTTTACCATCCTTAGTAATTTTCTTGCATTTATATTTGGATTACTCCACTATAACTAATGTGTAGATGATAGATCATTCAATAATCAACAATGGAACATTAGTAAAAGACCCAATTCTTGGGAAATTTTTGTACTTTGTTATACTTTTATTAGTAAGACCTTCGAGGGTAATTATTTTGGTGATTTTTCTAACACCATAAACTGCAATATATTTTCCTTGTTGAGTTACTGATCTAAGTAGGGAAGAGACAAAAGAGGTCAACTGATGATTGCGACATAGTGGAGAAGACCAAGTACAAAGGCCATCGTGTAGGGGAAATTTTCACGATAGGTTTTCATATGAAAATTATTTTCCTTTAAATTGGTAAGTAAGCTTATTGTATGAGACTCCAAAAAGGAGCATTTTATACAACTAATTTGCATGATGTGTTAGGATATAATTTCCAACACTTGTATTTGAAGTTCTAAATAGACCCTTTTAGAGGAACCTATCTCCTAATTAGTATGTGAGTACCTATTATAGCTTCTATACAAGATTTGACTCATATAAAGCTCGGAGATTGATCTTCCATTTATGCAGACAATAGAGTTCACAGGAGTTAACTCAAAAATTCATTTTGTGTAGAGGCATTGTGATCATGTAGCATAATGGTAGTTGAATCACCATTGGCATGGATGTCGGTTGGAACTTCATTCTGTGAAGAGGCCATCATATGCATCTAGCATAATTGTACATGATATTGCTTGTCAACAAAAGTATCTCTCAAAAGATTAGCTAAGAACGACATTTAGAATCAAGCCATTGTGAGCACACATTCCAATGGTAGCTGATCATCAAACTTAGCATTGTGTAGCAGAGACGTTGAGGTCTGCAAGAGACTTAGCACTACAGAGCAGAGGTGATGAGGACTACAAGAGACTTAGCACTCCATAATGGAGGTGTTGAGGTCTATAAGAGACTTAGCACTACACAGCGGAGGTGTTGAGGTCTACAAGAGAATTAAAATTGCATAGTTTAGGTATAGAGGTCCGATAAGGGACAATTCATTGTCTATTAATGACATCGATCAATCATATCCCTAATTAACATGGAGTTCCTTTAAACTAGTTTAGATTCTATGGAATCAACTCGAGCCAAAAGATATGTTATACAAGTAAAAGAAGATCCTTATTGTTAGATATCTGGAAGCTTAGCACCACACAATAGGATCATTGAGGTCTACAAGAGACTTAGAACTATGCGGCGAGAGGATTGGAGGTCTTCTTAAGATATCGACTTGTGTAGCGGAAGCGTCATGGGCCCATAACCCACGGGGATAGGATCGGAGAAAATTTTTGAAGTGAGAAGGTTACAAGAGAAGAGACCCAAGGGTCTACTACAATAGAACTTCTAACGTGGTAGCAAAATTTCCGGACTCGGGACGGGACCGTAAAATCTTTGAATACAAGATTTTTGGACAAAAACCCAAACCCATTTGGGAGGCATGATTCGAGAGGTCGAAAAAGGGGACATATGTTCCCTAAATATTCTAAGATCTATACAAAGTGCTAAAATTGAATCCGAGAGCTTTCCGTCAAAAATTTGAACATTGAAGACGAAGTTCGTTTACACATTTGGTGACCGGTTAAAGTTGCAGGTAAACCCTAGGCAAGATCGAGTCAACTAGTGAGTGATGAAGCGAGTGGTAAGTATGATCATGCGAAGGTGATGTTTTCAAGTTTATAACTCGGTATTCATCATTAAACGCGTCATCTTCATCTTCTTACATGATTGACAAAAATATTTTCCACATGGTGGGTCCTTAGGACACCACGTGGCTACCACCATTTAGCCGAAAAATTTGGTGAGTTATATTAGCCCTTTGAGCGATATGCATTAACAAGGGACGATTTTTGTTACTTCAATGCACGAGATGAGTCCACATTGGTGGGGCAAGTTGATTATTTATCTCGATGAGATAACAGAGAAGCATTGGCTAGAAAAAGTTTGGGGATATGGACAAATCACAAACTATGCTAAAGGCTAGATAAAGTTTTTCTTTATCCTCTCCCCGCATAAACTTAGGAGTAATCCACAAGGAAAATAACTCAGCCAAAACCATAGTGAATAGGTGAGGCCATGGAGAATGCAGCGATTGACAAGTGGACTTAGGGTGATGTGTCACAGGTGGCAGGAAATGTGAACTAGTCGTGTAGAGTTAGCAAAGTAGAACCCTCTAAAGTTTAAACCGACAAGTCTTGAACCCGCGACCTCCCTTTGGAATTGAAGCGACATGACTATTGTGACACTGTCTTGGATGAGAAATGAATAGGAAAATAAGCCCTATATACAATAATGCAGGTTGTATTTGGCTATTAAAGCCTCTCTCTCCCACTCCATTACAAGCTCATTTGTTGAGCTTAGTCTCTCCCAAACTATATTATATATAGGCATTAATATTATTTTGAAATACCTATATTTTAATATAGGTATAAGTTCTAGAGCTAAGTCCTATTATTATAGGCATGTAATATATAAGTCGTATAATATATATAGGCATTATTATTACTAGTTTTAAGCCCTATTATTTTAATAGGTGGAACAATATTTTAAAGCTTTGAATTCTCTCTGGAAGCAATGTTCCATACCTGAGCTGAGAAGGACAACATGTAGTTTCTTGAGGAAGTCATGGAGGCGATATGGAGACGGAGACCTATGTTAAAATAGGTATTATGGAGAGATAATACCTATATCATATATGCATCATATTCATATAAAACTGATATTATTTTTAATTGGCATGATGAAGAGAATACCTATTATTTTTAATAGAAAAAATCGTAATTAAGATTTATTGAAAAACTACCCAATAGGCCCTTTGAGCCACACTACACATTACATATCCTATAATTTAGTGCTATAGGATATTTTGCAAAGAAAAGATCGTGTCTACTATAGAAATCGAGGATTATCACTTTGTGGTCGTGGAGGAGGTCCTTGTTTTTCAGGATTATTAAGCCATAACTTCATAGTACGTCATGTCTGGAAGACCGATCAGGAGCCATATGGCATTATATTAGCATCTGGAAGACCGATCGGGAGCCATAAAGCATTGAACCTGAAGGAGAATACTTAGCTCCCGATGGAGGTGTAGAGGTATTCATGGATAGAATACATGATCAAGTCTACCGGGGTAGCTTCTTGGTATAAAGGTTCTTCTTCATCTCGTATTCATTATTATCATGCATAGATTGCATTATTTATTACATCATTTGAAGTAGATAATATATTGGTTCTATTGATGAACCCAAAGATGTAGGCATTATGCCAAGGTCCATTATCAACTTTGTTTTGTAGTGTAATTTAATTCTTGCATATATTTAAGTTGATTTTAATAGGGTGATTTCAGAAAAGAATTTAATGCCTATAGGGGGCCAAAGATCATTAAAAAAATTGATCTATTTTCGGATCAAGTTGGTATCAGAGTAGGTGATTGCACTTGAATACTCTCTATTCTCTGAGTAGGATAATCGGTGCGAGGCCAAGTGGACAAAGTGATGGCATCAACTTGTACTTGTGGAGTCTAGATTGGTGGGATAGGCTGAGGGACATGTTTACCATCCTTAGTAATTTTCTTGCATTTATATTTGGATTATTCCACTATAACTCATGTGCAGATGATAGATCATTCAACGATCAACAATGGAACATTAGTAAAAGACCCAATTCTTGGGAAATGTTTGTACTTTGTTATAATTTTATTAGTAAGACCCTCAGAGGGTAATTATTTTGGTGATTTTTCTAACACCATAAAATGCAATATATTTTCCTTGTTGAGTTATTGATCTAAGCAGGGAAGAGACAAAAGAGGTCAACTAATGATTGCGACGTAGTGGAGAAGACCAAGTACAAAGGCCATCGAGTAGGAGAAATTTTCACGACAGGTTATCATATGAAAATATTTTCCTATAAATTGGTAACTAAGCTTATTGTACCAAGACTCCAAAAAGGAGCATTTTATACAACTAATTTGCATGATGTGTTAGGATATAATTTCCAACACTTGTATTTGAAAGTTCTAAATAGACCCTTTTAGAGGAGCCTATCTCCTAATCAAGTATGTGAGTACCTATTATAGCTTCGATACAAGAGTTGACTCATATAAAGCTCGGAGATTGATCTTCCATTTATGCAGACAATAGAGTTCACATGATTTAACTTCAAAATTCATTTTGTGTAGAGGCATTGTGATCATGTAGCATAATGGTAGTTAAATCACCATTGGCATGGATGTCATGTTGGAACTTCGCTTACGTGAAGAGGCCATCATATGCATCTAGCGAGAATCAGTACATGATATTGCTTGTCAACAAAAGTATCTATCAAAATATTAGCTAAGAACGACATTTAGAATCAAGGCATTGTGAACACACATTCCAATGGTAGTTGATCATCGACTTAGCATTGTGTAGCGAGAGGCATTAAGGTCTACAAGAGACTTAGCGAGGCACAACAAAGGTGATGAGGTCTATAAGAGACTTAGCACAAGATAACAGAGGTGTCAAGGTCTATAAAAGACTTAGCACTGCACAACGGAATCATTGAGGTCTACAAGAGAATTAGCACTACATAGTTTAGGCGTAGAGGTCTCGAAAAGGACAATTCATTCTCCATTAATGACATCAGATCAGTCATAGCCCTAATTAACATGGAGTTCATTCAAACTAGTTTAGATTCTATGGAATCAACTTGGAGCCAAAAGATATGTTATATAGTAAAAGAATATCCTTGTTTTCAGATATCTGGAAGCTTAGCACCACACAATAGGAGCGTTGAGGTCTACAAGAAACTTAGAACTATGCAACGGAGGACCGGGAGGTCTTTTTAAGATATTAGACTTGTGTAACGGAAGCGTCATGGGCCCATAACCCACAGGGGATAGGATCGTAGAAAATTTATTGAAGTGAGAAGGTAACAAGAGAAGAGACCCAAGGGTCTTATACAATAGAATGTTTGAGGTGGCAGAATAATTTCCAGATTCAAAATGGGATGATAAAATGTTCGAATACAAGATTGTTTGGACAAAAACCCGGACCCATTTGGGAGGCATGATTCGAGTTCAAAAAGGGGGACATATGTTCCCTAAATATTCTAAGATCTATACAAAGGCTAAAATTGAATCCGAGAGCTTTTCGTCAAAAATTTGAACATCGAAAACGAAGTTCGTTTGCACATTTGGTGACCAGTTAAAGTTGCGGTAAACCCTAGGCAAGATCGACTCAACTAGTGAGTGATGAAGTAGTGGTAAGTATGATCGTGTGAAGGTGATGTTTTCAAGTTTATAACTCGGTCTTCATCATTAAACGTCATCTTCATCTTCTTACATGATTGACAAAAATATTTTCCACGTGGTGGGTCCTTAGGACACTACGTGGCCTACCACCATTTAGCCAAACAACTTTGGCGAGTTATATTAGCCCCATGAGCGATATGCATTAACAAGGGACAAGTTTTGCTATTTCATTGCATGGACAATTCCACATTCGTGGGACAAGTTGATTATTTATCTCGATGTGATAAGGGAGAAGCATTGGTTGGCAAAAGTTTGGTGATATGGAAAAATACAAACTATGCTAAAGGCTAAATAAAGTCTTTCTTTATCCTCTACCCGCATAAACTTAGGAGTAATCCACAAGGCAAAATGACTCAGCCAAAAAAATAGTGGATAGGTGAGGTCATGGAGAATGCGGTGATCGACATGTGGACTTAGGGTGATGTGTCATAGTGGTAGCGAATGTGAACTGGTCATGTGGAGTTAGCAAAATAGACCCCTACAAAGTTGAAACCAACAAGTCTTTGACCCACGACCTCCCCTTTGGAATTGAAGTGACACGACTATTGTGCCACCTATCCTGGATGAGATATGAATAGGACGATAAGCCGGGCTATATACAATATTGCAGGTTGTATTTGGCTATAAATGCCTCTCTCTCCCACTCCATTACAAGCTCATTTGTTGAGGTTAGTCTCTCCCAAGCTAAGCTGTGGAGGCTAAGGGAGGATATTTTGAATATAAGGGGTCATTATTATTAAGGCCATTATTTGGTGAAATATATAAGTCCTATATATTTATTATAGGCACTATTATGTTATGTAAGACCTATATTATATATAGGCATTAATATTATTTTGAAATACCTATATTTTAATATAGGTATAAGTTCTAGAGCTAAGTTATATTATTATAGGCATGTAATATATAAGTCCTATAATATATATAGGCATTATTATTATTAGTTTTAAGCCCTATTATTTTAATAGGTGAAATAATATTTTGAAGCTCTAAATTCTCTCTAGAAGCATTGTTCCATGCCTGAGCTGAGAAGGACAACATGAAGTTTCAAGGAAGTCATGGAGGTGATATAGAGACTAAAGACCTATTTTAAAATAGGTATTATGTAGAGACAAGACCTATATCGTTTAGGCATCATCTTCATTAAGGACCGATATTTTTTTATTAGAAAGAAAAAGATAAGACGTATCTTTTTTAATAGGAAAAATCGTAATTGGGAGTTATGGAAAAAACTACCCAATAGGCCCTTTGAGCCACACTGCATTTTGCAAATCTTGTACTTTAGTGCCATAGGATATTCTGCAAAGAAAAGACCAGGTCTACTTCATAATCCGAGGATTATCACTTCATTCTCGTGGAGGAGGTCCTTGTTCTTTACGCTTATTATGTTAGCATACGTTGCATAGTTCATGTTTTAGGAGTGTTTGTTTTGTTTTTATCCCTTTATTTTTTCTTCCTTGGTGTATTCCATTATTCTCTCTCCTTCATCCAAATCTTCCTCCTTAAGTTTAGGGAATGTAGTTGATTATTTCTCATATATAATGTATGTATTTCTTCATAATAAAATCAATGTGTTGAGAGTTATTCACTCCACATTCCTCTCGGGATCTATTTAATTCCTACATTTTTGTATACAAGAGCGTCAATTATTTCACCTGTGTGAGTGGAAGATCCTCCATGTTGGATTGGCGTGAAGAGTGACCTAGAGGAAGAGGTAAGGAAGGAGATATTTTTATGGTGGAAGACAAAGAAGAATACCTATGTGGAAAAGCACTCCTCCTGAGACCTGCGTACGTGGAAAGGAGAAGTTTCTAGTCTCCTGCATGGTAATTGGGAGATAGACTTTGCTGCGTGAAGAAGCTTTGCTGTGTTGAGTCCTTCTCTTGTTGTTGTGTGGAGGATTATACTAGAATTTGTGTGAAACATAATTGGTCCCGCCCGTATGTTGAAGTCTGCCTGAAGAATTATTTGAAACCTATGCTTTCTCTCTTGTGTGTGAAGGAGCCTTTAACCTGCGTGGACAGGAGATGCATGGAGCTATGCGTAGGAGAAAATACACCTGTGTGGATTGTTACTGCATGGAGATTGGATCCATGTGCAAACAAATAACCTGTAATCTCAACATATAAGCAAATTAAAAACAATTTCAGTGTGGAATTTATTTGTTGTAGTCACTTTTCTACGTGGAGACAAGGAGTCTTCTTCAGCTGCATTAAAAAAATTTATAGGCAGCTACGTGGGCAAGAGAAACTAAAAGGGACTACTACGTCGAGGAGTCTTCAAGAAAGAGAGGAGAACTATGTGAAGAGATACTCTACCAAGGAAATGTGGAGTTTCTACAACACTACGTCGAATGTCGAGTGTAGACAACTCGATTGAGAGTGTCAATAACATGGTCGCCATAGCTGAAAGCTAGAACATCGACTCGCCAAAGAAGAGAACACCATGAAGAAGCTCTTGAGAGCTCCGGTTCTACTTTGCTTTGCTAAACGAGCTTGAATACCGGCAATCTAGCATTCGACAAGCTAGTTTGAGAAGGACTTCTTGAATACTTTATTTTCGACGTTAGCTACCAAGCAAAGTGAGTACATGAAGAATTAGAATCCAGGTACAACGCCGACTATGATGATGAAGTAGAATGCCTCACAAAGCATTTCCATATCATAGCACGTGAATATCGTGAGCATCTAAGAGCTAGTAATTCTCATCAGTGATTCAAAATTGTAATAACTCTTGAAATAAATAAATAAATAATTTTTTTATTATGATGTCTTCTCTAACATTACTTTTGTCCGATGCTTAGTTACTCAAAGGGTCCAATTTTGCGGCCTGAAAAAAAAAATAAGACAATCCTTCAGTTTGAAGGATTATGGGGAATTGTCATAGTGTCTCTACCTGCTCCCATAGCCCCTAATGAACTAATAAAATATGAAATGGCTAGTGTTAAAGCCTTGATGTTGATAATGCTCAGTATCAGTGATGATGTGCAACTGCATGTTCGAATGTGGAGAAACCCAAGGAGGCCTGGGACAAGTTGGTAACCATTTATGAAGCCAAAAATTAGATGAAGATACTTCATCTTCAGTCAAAGCTACACACCCTCTCTATGGGGTCAGACGAGAAAGTGGAGGAATTCTTACATCGTGTGGTGAGGATGAGATCGGAGTTATTAGTGCTTAATGAAATGGTGGATGATAAACTTCTCATCACAATCACCTTGAGAGCACTCCCTTCTCAATTTCGAGTGTTTGTTATGACACTGAATGTGTCTAAACAAATAGTGACATTCAAAGAGCTTGTGAATTTTCTACAATAGGAAGAGGCCATCACTTCATCCCATGAGGAGTCTTAGGATAAAGCCTTGTTCTCAAAGCCTTACCATGGCTAGAAGAATTAGAAGGGTCCCCCAGAGAAGCCAAATTAAGCACAACAAAAACAATAGTAGAAAGATCAAAATTCAAAGAGATGGTGTCACATTTATAGAACCAATACTCACGAAACTGATCACTACAGGCATAATAGCTTGAAACAGGGTCTTCAAGCCATATAAGCAAATCTAGGCATGAAGATTTTCAAAATTCCAAATGACGTCCCCCGCTTAGAGAAAGCAAAAGGGACATCTCGTAGCCCAAGAAGATGATGAATCTGATGAGGAGACATCAGAAGGAGCCCATTGTGGTAAGAACCTTATACTCATCTCTCAAACTTCTTAACCCACAAAGAAATTCTGGTTGATAGACTCTGGTGCAAGCAAGCATATGTTAGTTGACAAAAAGTTTTTGATTCACTACATGAAGAACCAATTGGAGATCGAGTTCGGATAGTGGATGACAAAGAGTACATTGCAGAAGGAATAGGGAATGTCACCATTCCTCTGGGACCATGAAAACATACACTTACAAAGGTACTATATGTTCCTGGCTTGACTAGCAACCTCTTGTCAGTTACTCAGCTCTTGAATCATCACCTTAAGGTATAATTTCTTGTTCAAAATGGCATTAAATCATGCTTAATCTCCCGAAAAGGTACGGTTCTTGCTAAATCTTTTGTAAAAGATAAGTTATTTGCTTTAGATACTATTTCATCTTCTGCAATAGCTTTATCTACTTCAACAATAGAATCAACTACCTTATGGCATTTTAGATATGGACACTTGTTGGTCAATTCATTGCACTAGATGAGTTCAAAAGCAATGGTCCATGGACTACCAAAATTGTCTAGTTCCTTGCCTATTTGCCTTGGCTATCTTGTAGGAAAACAACATAGAGATCCGTTTCAAGTGAGCACCTTCCATGCCAAGAAGTGTCTAGAGGTAGTTCATACCGATCTGAATGGCCCATTACCTACTTCATTTTCAGGATACAAGTACTTTCAACTGTTCATGGATGACCACTCTCGCAATATGTGGGTATATTTCCTAAAGAAGAAAAGTGAGGCTCTTCAACACTTGCATAACTTCTATCATCATGTTGTCAAAGAGCCCGACAACCACTTCTTCTACTCCGCTCAGATCGAGGGGGAATTCACATCAAAGAAGTTCTTGGCCTTCTTGAACCAACAAGGCATTAAGCAAAGACACTGACTACTCCCTACACACCCCAAAAAATGACATTGTTGAGCGTTGCAATCACACAGTGATGGAGATGGCTCGCTGCATGCTAATAACAAAGCAAAGCTAGAGGAACACTATTAGGTTGAAGTAGTACAGACAATTGTATATCTTCTCAATAGGGCACCAACAAATATTCTACAAAATAAAATGCTAGAAGAGGTATGGAGTGGTAGAAATCCATCAATTTCTCATTTACGAGTATTTGGTTGCACAACATACATGCATGTCCCAGCTCAGAGGAGAAAGAAGGTTGAGCCAAAGTCACTCCCATGCATCCTAGTTCACTACAATACTACCTCTAAGACATACCATCTTATGGATCCTGGGACAAAGAAGATATATGAGATTCGAGATGTGGTTTTTGACGAGTCATCCTTTGGCTCAATAGTATCAATAGAAGATCCACTTCCAACCACATCTCACCGATTAGTCTCCGAATTAGATGATGACCCAGAGGAGACTACTCAGAGAAAAGAAATGTTTCTAGGAGAACTATTTGTTGACCTTAGAGAACTGGAGAATGTGACTCCACATCAATCCACACGGCAATGACATAGTTCTCAAAACCAGCCAAGTTCTCATTAGAAGTGGGTACAAAGCGATCATCAGGACTCACATTTGCAACAACTCCTAGATACATCATGTCCGGAGTAAAAACAAGGAGTCAAACAAGAAATGAGGTAAACTTTTCACTCATGAGTTCACTAATGAATAGCTCTAAGCCTGATAATGTTTGTGAAGCACTCAGTTAACCTCAGTGGAAGGAAGCCATGGATACAAAATATGACTCACTCATGAAAAATTAGACATGGGAACTTGTCAATCTACCTACAGGAAAGAAACCCATAGGCTACAAATGGGTTTTCAAGATAAAATATAAGGCAGATGTATCCATCGACCAACATAAATCATGACTTGTAGCAAAAGGATATGCTCAGAAAGAGGGCATCAACTATGAAGAAACCTTTGCACCCACTGCGAAGATGAAGACCATCAAAGTAGTTTGTGCACTTGCAGCATAGAAAGGATGGAGACTTTAGTAGATGGACGTCAAGAGTGTTTTCCTAAATGGTGATCTCAAAGAAGAAGTATACATGACCTAACCTCAAGGATTTTTGATGAAGAGCAGCCTAAGAAGGTATGTCGTCTCATCAAATCAATTTACAGACTGAAACAAGCTCCCAGGACATGGTATATCAAGATCAACAATCACCTTTTGCAGCATCGGTTCACTCATAGCCCCTCAGATTTGAATTTGTGTATAAAGAAGGTAGGCAAATAAATTTTCATTCTTGTTGTATATGTAGATGATCTTGTGATCACTAGCAGTTCAGAAGATCAAGTTGATATTGTAAAGAATGATCTCAAAAGCACCTTCGACATGATAGATTTGGGGCTACTACATTATTGTCTTGGCTTGGAGATGTGGCAAAGGAACATCACATTTTTGTCTCCCAGACAAAGTACGCCAAGACACTCCTAGAAAAGTATAGAATGTCTGACTATAAACCTATATCCACTCCCATGGAAAAAGGTTTGCAACTTTCAAGATTCCAGGACTCACCTCAAGTAGATGCTACTCTCTACAGGTAATTTGTTGGAGGGCTCATCTATTTGACATATACTAGACCAGATCTCTGTTATGTTGTCAGCTATCTTTCTAGGTTCATGCAGGAGCCAAAAATGTCACTGGAATACAACAAAACATGTTTTGAGATATGTCCGAGGAACAACTGATTATGGTCTGGAATATAAGAAGAATGATCAATTCTTCTTACAGGGATACGTCGACTCGGATCACGCCATATCATTGATGACAAGAAGTCAAATACAAGATATATATTTCATCTCAGATCTGGACCTATCTTGTGGGTAAGCAAGAATCGAATGTTGTTTCTATCTCATCCACAGAGGCAAAATATTACACTACACGAGGAGTTGTGTGCAAGTGATATGGTTATGTCACATATTTGATGACCTGGGAATTCCTGAAAAATAGTCACCTATTCTCTATTGGGACAATCAGAGTGTGTTGAAGCTCATGCAGAATCTAGTCTTTCAGGAAATAACAAAGAATATTGAAATTGACTGCCATTTCATTCGAGATCACGTCTTAATTCATCAAATTCAGCTCTAGTATTGTCCTAGTGAAGCACAAGTTGCCAACATTCTCACTAAATCTCTTGGAAAAGTGAAATTTGAACTTTTTAGGGGTCATATTTGCAAGAATAATGTAATAAGGGGGAAATGTTAGCATATGTTGCATAGTTCATATTTTAGGAGTGTTTGTTTTGTTTTTATCCCTTTATTTTCTCTTCCTTGGTGTATTCCATTATTCTCTCTCCTTCATCCAAATCTTCCTCCTTCAGTTTAGGGTAATGTAGTTGATTATTTCTCTTATATAATGTACGTATTTCTTCATAATAAAATTAATGTGTTGAGAGTTATTCACTCCACATTATTCTCATAATCTATTTGATTCCTACATATTAAGCCACAACTTCAGAGTACGTCATGTCCAAGACGAACCGTGGAGCCATAGGGTGTTATATTACCATCTCAAAGAATGATCGGGAGCCATAAAGCATTATACCCGAACGAGAATACTTAGCACCATGACGGAGGCGTAGAGGTATTCATGGATAAAATACATGATCGAATCTACCGAGTAGCTTCTTGGTATAAATATTCTTGTTATTATGTATTCAATATTATCATGCTTAGATTGTATTATTTATTACAAGGGCTCATTCGAAGTTGATAATATATCAGTTCTATTGATAAACTCGAGATGTAGGCATTCTCTTTGTCAAACTCCATTATCAACCCGTTTTCTAGAGTGATTTAATTATTGCATAGATCTAAGTTGATTTTAACGGCGTGATTTTGGAAAAGAATTTAATGTGTATAGGGGTCCGAAGATCATTAAAAAAAATTGATCTATTTTTATATCACATTGAAATGTTCACATGTGTTTTCTTCATCTGATCAATAATGTTGAAGGGGGATGAACTATCCTTCTACTTCCCCTTGCTCTGCACATTCTTATCTTGCACATGGGCTGTTATAACTGGCACTTGAGTTGGTCTACAAGGTGGCTTGGGCTGACCTTACACATCGAGAGCTGGAATTTTATTGTTAACACCTTGTGGAGTAATAAGAAGATGCAAATTTTAATTGGATGAATTTCCTTCTCCAATATTTATTTTCTTTGATAGTGTATTAGTTGCTACACTCTGAAAAGGGGCTTGATTTATACCAATGAAATCTTCAACCCACCAATTCGCAAGTGTGGTCTCATTTGGAGGTGCCTCTTGTTGATTTTCTTCCTGTTGCTCTGATTTCCTTCTTGGCATGTCTCTCGTTCCACACCAGTTGTTGTCACCATAAGAGCTTGATTCAAAGCACCATTGAAACACATTGACTTGTTATGGGGTTGATTGCATGGGTAACACTAGTCATATTCCTGAGCTATGTTATTTTGCACTGGTACCAAGGCTCTAGATGTTGATGGAACATTAGGATTGTAAGGCTGGAATGGTCTATTAGTAGGAGGCCTTACTTGGTTATGATTTGCAACTTGAATGGGTGCCCTATTAGGCTTATATGGAGGCCTATTTGGTTGAGTTTGAGGCTGATATGATCTGTAATTTTGAGCTTGCTACCTCTAAAGTGTCACCAACTCATTACCCATGTTTTGTAGTTACTTCATGACTTCTTGGAGCTCATTTGAGGTGTTAGGAGATGAAGTAGAAGCTTCAGTCAAATTTTGATTTTTTGGAGTAGGAATAGGAGCTCATGTGGGTGTTTGACTAGTGCTTAGAGCTCCCATTTCTAGATATAGAAGCGTATGTAGCCTAGGTGCAAGTTTACCAGCCTAAATGAGACAATTCTCAGCTCTAATAGTAATGTTATAGGATGCGGGTAAATTTATACCTCCGATGGATTGAATCATCATGGAAATGTCAGAATTTAAATCTTTAAAGTATAGGAAAATTCCTTCAGTTGTTGGTCTCATGGCCAACAGAATCCTATCCCACATTCACTGGAATCTAAAGTTGAATTTGGTCAACTACTCATTAAAAGCCCTCTTGATTGTTGTCAACTACTCCAATAAAGACAGATTATCCTCCTTTTCTCCAAATTTATTGTGGAGAGTTGTGTATAAATGGTCCCAATTCTATATGGATCCCACGGTTAAACTTCTAAACCACTACAAAGATTTACCCTTAAAGGAGGATGCCAACAACTTGACAACAATGTCCATTTCAACAATATCATGAATTGTACAAACATTTACAATGTCCTGGATATGATCAATTGGATTTGTCTAGTTCTCTCCAATAAAATATGGAATGTTCTTCAACGCTACAACTGGAACTAGGTTTTATGCATTCAAAACCAATGGGCTGCTTCCAGAAGTGAAGTTGACGTACGGGTTGGGTTGTTCCATCATGATTTGTCGAAGAACTATAGTCGATTGAACGAAAGGCCTACCTGGTGGAGGTGTTGAAAAGTTTCTATTTAGTGGAGATGGAGACCTTTGAGCTCTTCTTCCTCTCCTTTCTCTTTCTAGGGATAAATGCAGATAGAAAAACAATTCTTCTTCTCTCGTTCTTGATCTTGTCTAAATTCTTCTCATGAATCCGCCAAGCTTCGAGTCTTTGCTGAAACGAGTGGATTCTACCCCTTATGGAGTCGTTAGATGTACAATTTTAAAGCTTTTTACAAGCTGGGAACTTACAACAAGTGCACATCAATCTTTCTGTAATAAAAATGAAGACTTCTTATCCCACCGGGCGTGCAAAAACTATTAGTGCGAAATCACAACACCCCTGAATGTATGCAACTCGATGGGTTGAGAGACTTAGTGTGATTACATAACATGCAACTTCCCTTAAAGTATGGGAATTTGTGAATCGGGAGAGCTCTCTCTGATGAAGGATGGTTACTATTCCTCTATTTAGGTTCACACATTCATATTGTAGAGGATCTACTCTAAAACCTACTCTAACTTGCCAAGGAGACATGGTTAAGGAGATGCAAGAAATAAAACCTAAACTAACAAGGGTGATGCATGAAAGGAATGTTGAACACCTTCTTTGCAATTAAACACAAATGATCAAAAATGTAATACAACCATCATGCACAATTAACCAAGATTGCAATGAGAGATCAGGAAGATAAAATGGGCATAAAAGAGGGTTGAAATCATCCACAAACTTATACTATTGCTCCAAATATTTGACACAATCCATTACAATGGACAAGAGGCAAGATTGAATTTACAATTTAAATGGGAGGTTCGAGCTCTACAAATCCACTTTCAGAAAGAGAAGAAGGGAGGGTGCAAAACAAAAATTTCCAACACCTAACAAAATGCCCCTCCTTACATTATATAGGAAGAATTAGAGAAGGAGACAGAAGAAATAAAAATTATTATTCAACCACCCCAAAAGAGAAATGAATTCAGCAATAACAATGATGGGTTTCTTTGTAAAAAAATGCCTCTGTTAATGTTCCTTCTTTGGGAAGAAAGGAAGCCCAAACCTCATTATGGTGGTAGGTGAGAAGCTGACATGACCTAAAAAAATTATAGGCTCAATTTTTCATTTTACATTAATGGTGGTAGGTGAGTAGTAGGCGTTGAGAGCTTTCAAAAATTACTTTTTGTTCAAATTCGGAGCTCCAGGTAAAATTTACCATCATCTGAAGGTGCTTTGGGTTTGGAGTCTATCCGCGTAAGATCCACGTGGAAGCCCATGCGTTGTTAATATTTTGCTACCTCCTTTCACTCTTGAAGTTGTGAAGGTTGGACACTTGGCATCGTACGCAAGCCTACTACTTCATTCCCTTGTGTTTTGGCTTAGTCCCTTTTGTTTAGCGGAGCACTATGTCTGACCCTAGACATGTGGAGGGCCAACACACATTTGGGACCTGCCTTTTGGGGCCTACCTTTGAAGTTGTGTTAAAATGACATGTGGTGCCTTCTGCTAGCTCCGTTTCTTTGCTTCGAATTTTCAATGGCCGATGTACCTTTCTTCGTCCTTAGACACGTGGAGAGCCTACGCTTGTTTGGGGACTACCTTTGGATTCTACCCCTAAAGTTGCACCAAAATGATATGTAGCACCTTCTGTTGACCTTAGAATTTTTAATGGCTGGCTCAGCCTTTTCAGACTCTAACCACATGGAGGGCCTGCGCTTATTTGGAGACCTGTCTTTGGAGCATCATATGAAAAGTGTGCCAATGAGACACGTGGAGGCCTCCACTAGCCCTATCCATGGTTTAGACTTTTCAATGGTTGGCTCTGCCTTTTCGGACTCGACCACGTGGAGGGCTTGCGCTCGTTTGGGAACCCCACTTTTGTCATACTTTTGAAGTTGCATCAAGATGACACGTGGATATTTCCGCCCGACTCTTTTGTACTTAGCCAATTCGGTCCTCGAGTGAACACTTCCTCTTAGTTCCTTTGGGTGAGTAAAGGGCCCCACTATATATAATGCCAAAACCCTTTTTGGGTGGGACCTTTATAGTTAGCTCCTGAAGTTATGACAGGTGGGACACTTGGCATTGTCCGCAAGCCCTATGCAATGAGATCCATGTGGGGGTCAAGCGCATTCTTGGGGTCTCCATTTTGTTGCACCTTTTGAAAGTGCACCGAGCTGACACATGGATACTTCTCTGGCTCTATTTCTTTGCTTGAGTCGACTCACTCTGGGATTGATTTTCTTCAACATTTCCATGGCTTTATCTTCCGACCCTACTTCTCCATTGTTGAGACCGTCTCGCCACTTGATTTTTGGGATCGAATGTGAGCTCGTATGACTCGAACCAATCTTTTCATTTCTCCAAAGTGCAAGTTTTGTTTGATCAATTTTTCCCGACGGGAAAAATTGGATAACAGCCCCATTATATTTCAAATGTCTTCAAGGAAAGACTCATCCCAAAGTTGCAAGATGATGCACGAGATTCTAACCCGGATGGGCATTATGTCAAATAAGTCTTTCCATGGATCGATAAGGTATACCATATCTTAGTCATGAGACCATATTGATCCCCCAAACCCAATATCAAGTGTGTATCATTACACGTTCCTCGTTAGATTCAATCACAATAATGAAATGTGTTTTGGAGCAGGGGTAGATTTCAATCTTACCCTTAATCGTGGGGAGTCATTGTTCGGGGATTCATTCATGTAACTAAGATAACTTGAGCCAAAAAAATTATAACTTACAGATGAGACCTCGCTTGTTGTATGCCTATTCCAAATCATGTACTTTATGTAACACATCATCTTCCATATTTAATACAAGGGTTTCTTTTAAAGAAATAAGGGTTGTTTTTCTGGGCACCTTAGGCAACTACCGTAACAAAAAAATCAACCACCTCACACTGATCGCCACCGCAGCATGACAACCTACACATTTTCCCCACCTCTAAAGGATTTGTAGTTGTAGATGAGTCTAACGCGTTAGTAGATTCCTTAGTTACATTTATCTCTAATCCAACCCCTATCTTGTTTGAATATGTGTTTTTGTTACCATATCGACCCCTGTCTTGCTTGAATATGTGTCATCATTACCGATCCATATTTCCATTTTGGGACTACTTATTTTGTGCCATGAAACATAGACACGAGCATGGGGTCTTTATTCTCTTTCCCCTTTCCACCTTCATCCATGGTATGTAGATCCTGTCATCTCTAAGAGATCTTTGTGTATCATTTAATATAATGTGTAGTATATGATTCTATAAAATCCAAAACAACACTTACTCAACTAAATAATTAATTAGGTGTCTTGACCCTTTTTCAACACAACAAAATAATTATAATTTTACAATTTCAACAAAATTCTTATATAATTGCATGAAGTAATGGATGACCCTCTATGTGTATTTATCCATTTGTACACTTAAATGCAAAGTAAACCAACAAAGAAAAACATTTTGCAAAACATGGTTAGCGACAAAAAAGGGACCAAATTAAGAACAATGATGTCATTTTCAAATGAAAGTGGCCATTTTTTTGAGACAAATATAATCAATGTCACACAATTGTAATCAAAGGTCTTGAAAATTTCAAAGATAGAGTAGATTGATAATCGGTGAAAGCAAAATCTAAATCATGCGATTGATGACAAAGCACGGATAAATGAAAAAGGGAGTCAAGAAAGGGTTGACAACATATAAAGGAGAAGTCAACGAAGAATGACATGAGGGAATACACTTTAATATGAGCCTTAGTTAGACCAATAACCAATAAGAATGTAAATGCACTAGTATTATATCGATGACTATTCTCCTATTAATATTAGGTATGTGCAATTCAAAAAATTGAGGGCTCTTAAAAATATTTTGCTTCAAATCAAATAACTTGTGATCTCGTGTAAACCCATAATATATAATGTAGAATTTGGAAATTCAAGTATTTTTACTCTTCTTATTAATTTATTTTTGTTAGAGAGGACTACCACCTATTACTCAATTTTTACGCCCCATACACAACTAAAACGAATATCGCTTTATGCAACCACATTAACAATAATTTTCTTACAATTTTCAAAAACATTCAACAATTTTCTTAACTTTCATACATGGGTATGGCTTGGCATCTAAATAGTTGTAAGGAGGTTGGTCTTTAACAAGGAAAACTTGTCCTTGCACATATCATTCAGATCGGATTAACAAAATGTCCAAATGTGTTTTATTATTTGTTGAGAACAATCATTAACGATACATTGTCTTGTTACAATAAAACAACGTATTTTATATGAAGTAGCTGATCTGAAAACGTGATTTCCATGTTTACTATAAAAATAAAATACGTCTTTCCTTTGGCACTCACCTGAAGTGTGTTGACGTCCCACCTGTAGTGCGCAGATACGTTGCGCTTCTTAAAAGGAGGGATTCTATTTAAACTTTACTTTCTTCCATACATTTGCATATGATTTATGTAGAGGGGAATCATCTAGTCGATTTCAATATCCTAAGCACAGCCATACGTCACTATGTGAGAGGTACGCCGAATCAGGGAAGAAGAAACTCGGAACATGAGAACCTAATAAAAAAACATTGTTAAGAAAAGCAAATGAACAATAATTCTACGCCTGATCCGAGGGTCCCTTCGAATCGCGAGAAACATTGTGGCACCATTTTATAGACGCATTATAGGAGCATAGAACTAATCATTGCTTCCAAATTCCGCTCCGTGTCTCCACATTATGGAATGATTTATAAACTGCCCATTCATGAGGGATCTTCCTGGTAGGTGTAGTGTTCAATGCATTAGGGAGCACTTAGCGAGGCATCTATCTTGCCAGTGCGTTAATGTTTTTATACACTTTTGCGTGCATTCGTGTCTTAAAAAGGGGACTGTCAACCCCTACACACAGGCAACTTATGCTCGGTGGTGAAGGGATAGAAATTTTTAGTGTGGAAAACTTAGCACGTTTCCAGTGGCAGACTCTTGGAGCATAATCAGATTGTTTGCAGGTTATCATGGTGTCTCTGTCCAAAATTTTCTGTTCAAGTTGGTGCCTCTGCTAGATTACATACACAATGCAATTTGTTGGCTTCTTTCATGGCAGGGGCTGGTACCTGGCGAGAATTATTTCACATTTCTTGGGGTCTGCGGACGCCATCACAGAGAGCTTTCCCCTGCTTTTATTTCGTGATATTGCAGAAAGGTTTGATGAGATTGAGGAGGAGATTATGTGCGCAGTTTGTTTGTGCTCGTTTGAGGTAGAGGATAAAATTCGACAGCTGCGCAATTGATGTCATATATTTCACAGAAAGTGTTTGGACAAATGGATCGATCATAACCAGCATACATGCCCTCTTTGCAGATGTCTTCTTCTTCCACAAATGGAAACTGTTGAAGAAGAAAAAGCCAATGACGATAGGTGGATGGTCGACCGGATCTGCTATTTCTTCGGCGAGGATGTAATGGTTACCTTATAGAGGAATAGTATTTCACGTATCCAATGCAACAAGGGATATAGTTAGTAATAATCGAATTTGAGTTGCCTTATCTATAATCTTTCCGCTTTGAAATTTGAAGGCGCACTTAGCTTGATGGCCGACTATAAAAAAACCGTGTCTGGAAAGCAGTTCTCTATACGTATGAAAAACAGTCCATTCACATTTATATTCATTAATAAAAACATGTAATGTAATGTGACTGTAGATATGGGAATTAGTCTTACACTTGAATGCAATGCAACCTACAAGCTCACCACATTGAAATTTAAATTTGAAAGTTTTTCAGTAAATGAGACCCGATTGCATTAATTAAAATGCACGTAGAATCTTCTTTAAGTATACGAAAATCAGAACAATAATAATGCTATGGAGAAATAGCGATTTAATAGTGTGATACAAATTTTGTCTGAATTGACAAGAATCTCGTCACAGATGGTATCCCTCTTAGAGCGGCAAGATTATAAATTATGCATTTATGGTTTTAAAAATTGTCAGCTACTATGAAACTAATTTGATGACTTCGTCCATTCACTCAAATGTTCTGCAAACTTTGGACTCTTATCTAAACTTTGTTGTGACTCATTAAAAAGTTGTCCTCCTTCCATGAAACCCAAAAATGCTGCTAAGACCTTGCGAAAGAGATGGACATAGAGGGAGTTAATGGGGATCTTCATTAGTATCATGACTACAGGATTTTGAAAAATTTCGTAAACAACACATTAAATATAACCTCCTATAGTTCAGTGTAATGAATTGTCACAACCATTATCACTTTCAATGAATCCAATAAGTAAAAAATTTTCTTGTCTATTTCTTTGTCAAATACTTGAAATAAATTGATGAAGCTGAACAAACAACCAAATTATAATAGGCAAAGAAAATTTCTCAAATAAAACTCCAATAATTCTCCTTATTCTCTTCTATTTAAATTACATTAGATGCCCTCTTATTTGAATTCTAAAAGACTCCTAATTAAACTTAACTTCTAATCTAAAATTAAGTAGACTTTCCATTTAGAAATAACTATTTTTAGTAACTTTTAAATTATGCTTTCTAGATCCTACGAACTTGCGCACATTAATAATGCACCTAAAATTATTTATTTCGTGAGTTACAACTCAAGTTGGATAATAGTTACAAGGATTCAATATATTGCAATTAAAAGAAAAAATGAAAGAACTTCAAACCCAAATTTTAAGCCCGAAATGGATAATTTTGGCCTTCATAAATTGTCAAAACGTGTCGTAAGTGGTTTGTGCTAATGAACAAGGCAAAGAAATTTTTGAGAACGTTCTGTTAAAATTACATAGTTGTTTCAAATCCCATATTCAAATTTATGGCCTTCGTAAGTCATGCAACCAAACTTGCATCACTCCTTTTGGTTGAACAGAACTCATCTCTTACGAGTTCCTTTGATCGAATTGGTTTATCATGTGTATATCAAGTTTATCCAACGTATATTTTTATAACTATTTGTTGTTCTACTACGTAAACCTTCTCATTATACCAAAAACTTGTTGAAACTTCCTTGGCTTATGTTGATTTTTTATTTGTCAAGAACCTATGCCACCTTCTCTCTTCTTCATTAGAACTTGTTCCTCGAAATCCACTCATTTTTTCTTCCTATATATACTCCTCCTGTAAAATTCATATAGATATGAAACATTAAATAATAGAGAGATATAAAAACCATGTGGTAGATTTACCTCATATGCATTGTCATTCATCTTCTTCACAATCTTACAAGGGCCAACGTTATTATATTCTAGCTTATTGTATGTTCCTTTGGGAAATTTCTTCTTCATTGAATAAACCACCACCATCTCTACTCGAAATATTTGTCTTATATTGACATCTACTACTATCTTATATTTTCTATTACTATCATATATCTTTTGTGTTATCATTTCATGCAAGTGTTGAATGTGATCTACATAGGATTCTACATCATCACTCACCATTTATAAAATTGGTAGTTGCACTGCATCTAAAACAACATTAGGATATCTTCCGTAAATTATTTGAAATGGTCACTTATCAATTGATCTATTCAATGAACTATTTTAGCTAAATTGTAATTTTGGTAATTCCAAGTCCTAGGATGATGAAATGGCTATAATATAGGCTCTATACTCATTTAGATGTAAGTAGAAAGGCTACATGAGGGTTCCTTTTATAACCTAATGATTTGATGAAGCTTTGAATCTAAAATTAAGTAGACTTTCAATTTAGAAATAACTATTTTTAGTAACTTTTAAATTAAGCTTTCTAGATCCTATGAACTTGTGCACATTAATAATGCACCTAAAATTATTTATTTTGTGAGTTGCAGTAATTCAAGTTGGATAATAGTTACAAGGATACAATATATTGCAATTAAAAGAAAAAATGAAAGAACTTCAAACCCAAATTTTAAGCCCCAAATGGATAATTTTGGCCTTCATAAATTGTCGAAATGGGTCGTAAGTGGTTTGTGCTAATTAACAAGGCAAAGAAATTTTTGAGATCGTTCCGTTAAAATTACAGAGTTGTTTCAAATCCCATATTCAAATTTATGGCCTTTGTAAGTCATGCCACCAAATCTACATCACTCCTTTTGGTTGAACAAAACTCATCACTTACGAGTTCCTTTGATCGAATTGGTTTATATGTGTATATCAAGTTTATCCAGCTTATATTTTTATAACTATTTGTTGTTCTACTACGGTAAACCTTCTCATTACACCAAAAACTTGTTGAAACTTCCTTAGCTTGTGTTGATTTTTTATTTGTCAAGAACCCATGCCACCTTCTCTCTCTTCTTCATTGGAACTTGTTCCTCCAAATCCACTCATTTTTATTCCTATATATACTCCTCCCTATAAAATTCATATAGATATCAAACATTAAATAATAGAGAGATATAAAAGCTGTGTGTGGTAGATTTACCTCATATGCATTGTCATTCATCTTCTTCACAATCTTACAAGGGCCAATGTTATTATATTCTAGCTTATTGTATGTTTCTTTGGGAAATTTATTCTTCGTCAAATAAACCACCACCATGTCTACTCGAAATATTTTTTTCTTATATTGACATCTACTACTGTCTTATATTTTCCATTACTATCATATATCTTTTGTGTTATCATCTCATACAAGTGTTGAATGTGATCTACATAAGATTCTACATCATCACTCACCATTTATAAAATTGGTAGTTCGCACTCTGATCTAAAACACCATTAGGATATCTTCCATAAATTATTTGAAATGGTGACTTATCAATTGATCTATTTAATGAACTATTGTATCTAAATTGTAATTTTGGTAATTCCAAGTCCTCTTTGTTTGCGTTTCTAAAAAATAGTACACCTCACTAAATTTCCTAAGCTCTTGTTCACAACTTCTATTTTCTCATCAGTTTGAATATGATATGTGTGTATATGAATTAGTTAACAATGCAAAGGAAATCAAAGCTAACACCTAATAGCTTCAATACAGTGCTAACTTATAGATCAATATACCATCATGCTTAGAGCTTAAGAAAAGATAATCTATTAACATATTTGCATTAGAACATGAAATGAAGATTCAAAATAACATGCTAAACAAATGAACCTCTATCTCTAATTGAATGCTAATGAAATGATCCTATTTAGATCCTTAGCAATCAAATGGGGTGATTGTACGCTTGAATCCAAGGTTTTCAAGAATGGAGTCTTGTCAATCCATGGCTACAAGACCATTTTACATATCTCCATATGACTTACAAACTTGGATGGATGAATTCAAGAAGTGAATATAGCTATCTCCCTAATGAAGAATTCCCTAGGATGATGAAATGGCTATAATATAGGCTCTATACTCATTTAGATGTAAGTAGAAAGGTTGCGGGAGGGTTCCTTTTATAACCTAATGGTTTGATGAAGCTTTGAATCCTATTGTATGTGTGATAATAGAAAAGTTAGCTTAGTTATGGATAAACATGTTGCGAAGTGGTTGAGTTTACTTTTAGGAGAGTTTAATTTTTCCTCTAGTGACTCATGGGGAGTGAAGGGGTTTATTACCTAACCAAAGTGATTAATTAATAGGTGTGCAAGCTTATAGAAGCTTTTAGTAGAATAGTTAGTATGATTTACGTTATGAGAGGATTTAAATAAAATAAATGACAATTTATTGATTAAATAGAAGAGAATTAATTAATTAATAATAATTAATTAATATAGATAGAAAGGGAGCTTAATTAATTAAAAATAATTAATAAATCTAGATAGAAAGGGGGTCTTAGTTAATTATAAATAAGTAATTAATCTAGAGAGAAAGGGGAACAGTTTAATGAAAGGTTGTTAACTAGAGTCGTTGTTGGATAGAAGAGTTAATTAACTAATGTAATGTAATTAATTAATGATGATAGAAAAGATAATATACGATATTGACGATATGTCGTCAATTTGTGGGAAATGTAATAATTAGTGCAATTTAAGTCTTTAAATTGCTCTATCTAAATTATAGGTGTCTACATTCTTCCCTCTTTGGGGTGGCGTAAATGATGCCACTTCAAACATAGTAGCATGATAAAATTTTGAAGGGGTAGAAAAAATCTTGAGTGTCGATGGGGTGATGAAGATGTCGATGATCGGGTCCATAGAAGAATGGGTAGGGGTAGGATTCCCCATGTGAATCACAAGAATAGTGTTGATAGTGTAGAAGAGGAATGAAGACATAAAAAAAAGAACAAGATTTCATCTAGTATATTGAAATAACTTTAGTGTCATCATATCGCCAAATATATACATCATCAATCCTTATTAACAATATAAACATACAAAAAAGTAGAATGACATGAAAATTCATACTATGAGCAATTTTCCATTGTTCAAAACAAAAATTCAATGCAACATTATCAATATGAGAAGTAAACAGTGGCACACATACTCAAACCAACAATGCTCAAAATAAATGTTTTGTTATCAAGATAAAGATGCCCAAATGTTTGTGATTGATGACAGGGTGAAAGGAGGATACATATAAGGGAAAATGATGAAGGATGTCCAATGATAAAGTGTTGTGCGCAATGAAAGAGTATCAGTGTTATTATCCAATTTTGGCCGCTCGGGCAAAATAAGACAAACAAGACTCCACGAGAGAGAAAATGAGGGATGGGATTCAGAAATGGGATCTCAAATTTCAGATTGGAAGAATAGGTTAAAGATGGCCGAGTACATTGCAGAGGAGTTTAGGAAATGAAGAAAATCTGAAATCTAAATTTCAGACTTCGAAGGTGGGGGGTGTGCGGAGTTCAATCGAAGCAAAATCTGGGACTCAACAAAAAGAAGCGCAAAAAAGGAGCGAAAAATATAAAATATGAAGTCCTAAATTTAGAATTTGGGTTTTTGGGATTTTGGAGATTTTACATGCCAAGCGGATAATCTAATCCCAAAACCCCGAGTCGTAACATCCCAAAAAAAGATCCAACCACTTGCATTTGTTACATTATGGCACCCTAATCTTTAGATGGTTGGATTTGTACAAAATTGGACTTTTTGGAAATCCCTCAGTGTCCTCTCCACAACTACAACTGGAGTCTGTAATTTTAAAAATTCAAGTATTCTAATATGTTGAAGTACAGTCTGCCATTTTAGAGGAGTGATTTCAATTTTTTCACCTACCAGAATGATGAGGTATCAGCTCCTTTTCTTCCCCAACAAGAAAGGTACAATGGAGTATGAGATTTGTAGACTTTCCCATCACTCCCATAAGGGAAATGATGGATTTTTAAGGATATTGGAGTGCATTTTCAATTTATTTCCTCTCTCTACTCATTTTATTCCTCTATAAAACATAAGGGGTTTACATGTGTAGAAGTTGTTGATCATTTTTCTCTACCATCCATCCCATTGTTATTGGGGCTTCAAGCATTCTTCAAACACTTGTTATGGCTTCTTTCATCTTCCTGCTATAAAAATATACTATGTAAATTTTACGGGGTAATGAAAGTTGTGTTTATGATTCCAATGTCAATCCTTGCATTTTTTCATTATTTATCCTTGCCTCTTATTGTTCTTACAGGATTTGTGTGTACTATCTTGGCTATTGTAGGTTTGGTGGTTGTTTTTACTATGAAATGGTGAATGTTTGCATTTCAAGTTTTTTTTGCACCTATCCAACCTCCCCAAAATTCATCCTTTCTCCGTTCTGTATGGTTTGGAAGATTGATTAGTACTCCTTTCTTGGTGTATCACCAATCTTAGTGTAGGTTTATTTCATGCGAGACTTCTTCCCATATCTCCTTGGAAACATTAGATTAAGAAAATTTAGTGGTTTGTCTGCATTAGGAGTAGTTAGTGCCAGGTAGGTAAGGAGTAGGAACCAACCTTCTCTAGAGAGCTATCCTGTTTTGCAATGTCCCTCACTCCGTATAGGTCCATGTTATGCAATCATGCCCAATTCCTGAGTACATAAACTATCTCATTTAGGGGATGTTGTGATTCTCGCCATAATAACAACAAGATGTGCTCCAAAGTACTGATGAAGTAAGAAGGCTAGCTTTGTAAATGGTTGTAAATCTGATGATCCACGAGTTGTTTTATTTTTGAACATGTGAAAATTATAATAAGATATGGAATTAATACCATGAGAAAGACACAAGTTTTAGCCGCTATGGGTTGTTTACCTATTTTTGGAAATTTTACAATTTTTAGGATTTTTGAGAAATTTTGAAATTTTTTGTGTTTGTATTTTTCTATATTTTTGAAAAAAATTAAATTTTGCAATGTTCGTGGGATTTTTGATTTTTTAGAATAAATGATAAAATTCGATATTTCCTGAAAGCAAGAAAATTTCCTAGGGAGAAGAAACGGGGCCATGTAGCAAAGAAATGCCTAGACATAGCGAAAAGGAGTTATAAATATATATTTAATAAAAAAATCATTACGATGGATAAAATAAGTGTTAGAGTGATCACGGAGGTCAAAACATGCCCCTAGGGCATCACGGTGTGTTAAAATAGCCAAATATACCCCTCTCGAGTGGGGTAAATAATCTTGATCGAGACTTGTTATCATTGAATCAAAACACCCTTATGTTTCCATAATAAGAGTAAAATTTCAAAATTTTGAGTCTTAAGTGTTTTTCTCGAGGTGCCTAAGTCGTGAAATCGAAAAAATCTGTTCTCGGGTCGCTTTTGTGTGATTTTCGGCCTCCTGTCGAACTTTTTGTCCCATCTCGTCCCAAGTACGAAAGTGTCTTCTGTTTCTCCGATCGGCCGAAACCTCCGAATTTGTCCCATTTTCGGCCTCGGAAGTTTTTGTCCCAAGTGCCCCAAAGCCAAAAATGCAAACTGCTCCATTTCGGCCGAATCATCCTTCCCGTGTACTTCGCACTTTCCCGTCCCGAATGTCCCAAGTAAAAGTGCGAGTCGCTCCATTTTCGCCCGAACCGCCGAACCGCGCACTCCGAACTTTTCGTCCCGAATGTCCTGTTAGAACGGACTCGTTGTTCCATTTTCGGCCGATTCACCCGATTTTGTCCTAATCGTCCCAGTTCCAAATTGCTCTCTGCTCCATTTTCGGTTCGGTCATTCGCCTCGACCGCGCCCTTCGCGCAATTTTGTCCCAACCGCCCCATTTAAAAAATGCGAGCTTTCCTATTTCGGCCGAGCTTGGTCGAGTCGCGCACTTTCGAAACTTTTTGTCCCGAATGTCCCAAGTCCAAACGGGCCCATTGCTCCAATTTCGCCGAAACACCCGAATCGCGTACCTCACATTTTCGTCCCATTTGTCCCAAATACATTTGTGCGTCTTCTCCTGCTTTCCCGAACCGCCGAGCCGCGTGTTTCGCGTGATTCAAGGCCTCACTGTCCCCAAGCGTACTCAAGTGTCATTCACACTTAGTTTTTCCCGCCGACCCGAATATGCTGTTTTTCAAAAAATAAATTTAAGTCATGCTCGATGCTATCAATCCAAGATCAAATTTCAAGAAGCAAGCAAAGGACGAAAACTTTCAAGACGTCGGTTACATCAGTTTTCAAGGATATCCATTGACATCTTCAAGATGAAACGTCTGGTGTGTCCCTCGTGGCAAAGACGTGGCTGAGACGTGGAAGAAAACTCAAGCGGCGGTTTCAAGACAATGGGTCCTTCTCAGAACTGGACACCTGTCTCCTTCTCCTTTCTTTTTCTTCTTCTTCCCTTTCTTTTCGTATTCCTTGTAATTAGTTAAGGCATTGCATCAAGGCGGTCCTTAACTATTCTTTAGTTAAAAGAAACGGTTACGAGGAGTAACGGATTTGTAATCTATATAATGGCCTTTCCACGCCATTTTACGAGGAGGAAGAACTTGGATATTTGCTGAAAGTGTAAATAGATCTTAAAGAAATCAATACAAAAGGGCTTTCCATTCTTTGTCTATCTGATTCTTGTTGTCTCGTGTTCTCCTTTAATATTGTGAAGATCATTTTGTTCCTAACTCGTTTAGTCTCTCTGATTGCATACTGTTCAGTTTTTGCAAATACAGTGATCTTGTACAACCAAGAAGGAACTTTGTGTCCTTGATTAACAAATCTGAAGAAGGTTATTTATGGAACTTTGTGTCCTTAAATTTAATCTCATTCAACCAACGCAAATGATCTTGTCTTAAATCCTTCGAAGCTTCGCATACACGAAGAATTATTCGCCATCTATAATTCCGAATGTTGCTATTCTCGCCTGCCTTCTCTAATTCCCTTTCTTCAGCCCTTGTGTAACTGATAATCCTTGTAAAAGAACACTTTCGTAATATCCAAGTTCGACCATAAAATAATGTTCTGTACTTTTGTAAATAAGTTTGTTTCAGAATAAGGGAACCTCTCCCATTAAAGAGGAGGGACTTCTTGTCCCCTGACTGTTGTTCTTCTAAAAAGTCCTATTTGAAAACCAACAGTCCTATTTGAAAATTTGCATTCAGCTCACTGGGAGGAAATTTGCATTCCAGCTCCGCTGGGGAGGAAATTTGCATTCCAGCTCCGCTGGGGAAAATCGCATTCCAGTACTGCAATTTTTCGATCATCCTTTGATCTGGCGACTCCACGTTTCACTAGAGGGAGAAGGGCCCTTGGTATCGAAGATTCTCGCCAGCTTTTGAGCAACAGGTTTTCCTTTCCCTTCCAATAGAAGAACTCGTTCGACGAGCACTCCACCTGTCCAAGATAGAAGTCCTGCGGGTGGTATTCCTTCAGAGCCTGCTAGTCCTAATCTACGAGCTTTGATCCTTGCCGGTGTTACAGTTCCCCTCCAAGCCGTATTTCCAAGAATGGCACAATTACCATGGGGTCAACGTGTCGGGCCCCTGGCTCTTGCGCAGCCTTTGCATGAGTTACCTAGAGGTAACCGAAAGAACTTCCCAAAATTTAAAGGAGATGGCAAAATTCACCCTGATGAACATATTGCAGCATTCATAGTTGCCTGTGGAGTCTTGGGGGTTGAACATGAAGACGTCTCAGTAAGACTGTTCATTGAGACGTTACAGATAATGCCGCCGATCGTTCTATCACCTTCCTACCGGTGCCATCACCGACCGGAATACAATGAGAACTCAATTTGAAAGCCGCTTTGCCGGTAGAAGATGTGCATGCCCCGCTTGCCCGCATTTCTCGTATAAAGAAAGATCCATCGTAACCTATGAGAAATTTGTGGCTCAACAGATTGATCAACAAAATTCCTCAAATACTCGACCGCTGATCAAATTCAGAAATGTTTCTTTTTGAATGCCCAAACGCCTAAAGTCGGCTATGCTCTAAGAAGGGCTAATCTCGAACGTTAATTCTAGATCAAGAACCGGTCATTAGTGTCGAGGATGACCGATCATGTCGTGAAGTTGAGAAGAGATCCTCCTAAATCTAAATCTACCGCTTCTTCCTCTTCCACCTCTCGACCCAATACGATCCATTAGTCCAGTAAACTTGCAAATGATCTAGTGGCTATAAAGAAACAATTAGCCCAAAGATGCACCATATGCGCAGACGCCCGAGAAGAAATTTTCAACCTGTAAACCATTTGCAGCTCCCCACACAAGACTCGGCACTTGAAGGACCTCCCCCTCAAAGTTCCGTGAATGCAACTTGTGAGGTCAAGAGCCGAAGATGATAATGAAGCTTGTGAGGAGTTCCTGGAGGAATTCGATGATGAGGCAGAAGAACCCGAAGGATCTCGAGTCAATTTCTTTACCACCGAAGGCATTGATGATGGAGATGACTATGATGAAGTGGTAGCAGATATGAACAGCGAATCATTTGCTGTCATGACTCGAGAACAGCATAAGGCAGTATGGAGAAGGTGACACACCCCCTAAAGAAATCTAAGGAGCAGCCGCAACTATCCCCGTAATTGCTGTAAGAGGATCTCCTATCCCTACCTCATCTCGCACCAAAGGTAAGTACTGGCCAATCCCGCTCCCAAAGTTGCTTCTTCTTCTTCTTTTTTTCCCAAAGTCGATAAGCCTAGAATTTCAAATGATGATGGCCCATCCACCTCTCGGATCCTTTGATATTGTTGATCATCTTAAAAGGACTAAAGTTCAAATTTCGTGTAATACTACCAAACCCACCCTAAAGCTTTTGCCAAGATGATCCAATTTGTAAATTCCCATTCCAAGACCACCTCTAAAGGCCTTTTGCCCACACCTCCTTCTGCACCACAACCTAGCCTCGGTAGCCGCCGCCACCTCACCCGAGACAAAATCAAGCCTTTTATGTAACACTCCTTATAGCTGGCCATAGGCTCAGTAACTGTGTCATAGATTCCGGAGCCTCAGATAATGTGATGCCTGCTAAGGTAGCTCATGCTTTAGGCTTGACCCTTACTCGCACTTATGGATCTTGCTACTCCATGGAAAGTAAGGAAGTACCTTTAGTTGGAAGGATTAAAGATGCACAAGTGGCTTTTGCTGCTTTACCTGAGAAGAAGGTCTTGGCTACCATCCTAGTAGCAGACATTCCTCCTTCCTATGGAATGTTGCTAAGTAGGAACTTCTGTAAAGATGTGGGTGGAGAGATTCAAATGGATTGGTCACACGCACTCATACCTGTCCATGGACAAATGAAGAAGTTACTACCTGAGAAGCAGTCCGAGTATATTGTGCAGAAGACTGATGATCCTAAGGCACAAATACTCTATGAGGACAGGGGCCATGGTAATTACATGATTTTATCCCCTGATGAAATCCAACCCTCCAAAGTATCACCAAAAGATCCTAACGGCATCTGGACTTTAGAATTTGATGGAAGTTGTTCCTCGGCTGGTTCTGGAGCTGGCGTCTTGCTAGTATCACCTGAAGGCTGCCTGCACCCTTTTTCATTTAAGTTGCAGTTCGAGAACACCAACAACACGGCAGAGTATGAGGCTCTCCTTCTTGGACTGCAAGTAGCCAAAGAACAAGGTGTAAAAAATCTTCTGGCTCGTGGTGATGCAGAGCTGATTGTGAAGCAAGTCAGAAGCCTTTTTCAGGTAAAGAATGGAAGGCTGAAGCATTATCGGAATCAGGTTTGGGATTCAATTGAATTCCTTGATGCTTTCTCTATTGAAGCAATACCTAGAGAAAAGAACAGCAGGGCTGATTCACTGGCTGTCTCGGGGTCACTACTGATTCCCCATCCTGAATTCTCTCAGGATAAGTTCACTATTGAAATGGTCCATCGGCCTAGTGTCCCTGACAATACCAATAACTGGCAAGTTTTCAACGATGACCAACATCTGCTTTCCTTCCTGGAACTCAAGGGGAATTTCGAGCAACTGTATTTTGAGGGAAGTGACAACCTGCCTCGTGAGAGTGTGTCCTCTGACCAAGCTGTCACCCAAGGAGAAGAAACTGATCAGGAAGGGTGCATCAAGCTCAAAGGAAACAAGATTCCCAAAGGTTTGGTGAGTTTGGAGGAGTTGTTTGATAAACACGACAGATACGTGAGATCTAAAGCTTCTACCGGACCTCAGCAATCAGCTGAGTATGATAAGATTGATATTGGGAGTTCTGATGACCCGAGGCTGGTAAATATTGGGAAATGTTGCACAACAGAAGAGAGGAGAAGAGCAATTGATCTTCTAAGGAAGTATAAGGATGTTCTTGCATATTCTTATGAAGATCTAAAAGCCTTCAAGCCAAAGGAAATGCAGCACTCTATTCCTCTCAAACCAGGAATCAAGCCTTTCAAGCAGAAGCAAAGGCAGTATAATCCAAAAATAGCTGACACCATCTTTCAGGAGATCCAGAAGTTGTTGAAGGCTAAGATTATTTTTCCCATTCACCATTCAACATGGATTGCAAACATTGTGCCTGTTAGAAAAAAGAATGGAGAGATCCGCATCTCGTGTTGATTTCGTAAACTCCGAATCAGCCTCTCTCGAAAGATAACTACCCTCTCGCCTATGATGGATCAGATTTTGCAAGCAAGAATAGATCCGAGATGTTATCTATGCTTGATGGATTCTCGGGATACAATCAGGTAGAGGTTGACACTGCAGATCAACACAAGACAGCCTTCACCACTCCTTGGGGTACCTTTGCCTACAAGAGAATGCCTTTTGGGCTGATTAATGCTGGTGCCACTTTCCAGAGAGCTATGGATTTGGCTTTTGGAAGCTTGAAAGGGAAATGTATAGTCATATACCTTGATGACCTGACAGTGTTTTCAAAGACAAGAGCAGATCACTTAGACCACCTGGAAACAGTTCTGCAGAGATGCCGAGAGCATGGGATTTCTTTAAATCCTAAAAAATCTGTCTTCTGTGTTACAGAAGGAAAGCTATTAGGGCACATTGTCTCAAAGGACGGCATCAAGATTGATCCTAAACGAGTTCGTGCCATCCAAAGAAATTCCTCTCCCTACTAGTAAAAAAGGCGTGCATTCCTTCTTCGGTAAGATCAATTTCTTAAGAAGATTTATCCCTGATTTTGCTGAATTAACGTTGAATATTTCTCAGATGATGAAAGGGAAGAAAACATTTGGATGGTCTTCTGAAGGAAAGGAATCCTTTGAGGGTATCAAGAAAGCCATTGCTAAAACTCCAGTTTTGGCCTGCCCTGACTTCAACAAAGATTTCGTCATCTATTGCTACGCTACAGACAATACCCTGGCTGCTGTCTTAACCCAAGAAGATTCTGATGGACATGAGCTACCAATTGCCTTCATGAGCTATATCCTGAAGGATCATGAGCTAAAGTACACCATGATGGAGAAGCATGCTTTTGCAGTAGTCAAGGCTGTTAAGCAGTTTCGCTTTTATATCCTCAATTCTCACTCCATGGTGCTGGTTCCAGATACGACTGTTAAGTCAATCCTTACACAACAAGAATTTGGATCCAAGAGGGGCAACTGGGTGGCTAAGGTCCAGGAGTATGACATTGATATCAAACCGACCAAGCTGGTTCGTGGCAAGGGTCTTTGTGAGCTCATTGCTGAAGGAGCCAAACATGAGTTGCTGAAGGAGAAAACTGACATTCCTACTGTTCTATTCCTTAGTTCAGTCGATGAATGGTATGCCGACATCGCCCATTTTCTCACCTATGGGGAATGCCCCTCTCATTTAACTGCCAAGGAAAAGAGGACTGTTAAATTGAGATCAGCGCAATATGTACTGTGGGAAAATGCTTTGTTCAAGCGTGGCTTAGATGGGAGATTTCTGAAATGTGTTGATAAGGAACAACAGAGAAAGTTGCTCTCAGCTTTCCATGATCAGGCATGTGGAGGGCACTATTCGTCAACAGTCACAGCTCACAAGATACTCCGGGGAGGGTATTACTGGCCTTCCTTGTTCAGAGATGCATCCAAGTGGGTGGATAAATGCGAGGCCTGTCAGACTTTTGTGGGAAGACCCAAACTGGCCGCTTTGCCTCTCAAGCCAGTTGTGATCGAGGAACCATTTCAACAGTGGGGTCTAGACTTCATTGGTACACTCAACCCTCGCTTCTAGTGTCGGGCACACTCATGTGCTAATCGCCACACTCGACTACTTCACCAAATGGGTGGAAGCTATCCTACCAAGAGCACTACTTCAAGTAGTATGCAACTTCATCAAGGAGAACATCTTGGTAAGGTATGGTGTACCTAACAAGATTGTAATGATAATGCTTCAAACTTCTCCTCAACCGAGATCATGGATTTCTGCACGGGTATGGCATCTCTCTCGGCTCATTCTTCGATTATTATCCCTGTGGAAATGGACAAGGTAATCCACCAACAAAAATCTGGTGACTATCATAAGGAAGTTGGTCAATGAGTCTCAAATAAACCGGCATAAGAAGCTTTATGATGCTCTTTGGGCGTAGACAGATCACACCTAAAAGAGCCATTGGAATGTCCCCTTTCAAGTAGTGTATGGAGTAGAGGCCAATCGCCAAAGGATGTGGAACCGCCACCTTTCAGCACCCGATGAAGGCCATCAAGACACTAGTTTCAAGTGATGCTCGACAAAAGAATCATGTACCCGCACAAACCGAACGAGGATAGATTGAGGTTGCATTGACAGTAATATCTGCTCACCAAAGCAGGGTGAAGGTTCTGCTTCGATAAGAAAGCTAGGTCCAGAGAGTTCCAAGTTGGTGATACCGTGTCATTATGGGACAAAAGACATGAACCTCGTGGCAGCCATGGAAAATTTGATTCTCTCGTGGCTTGACCTTTCAAGATAAGACACTTTGCTGGTAAGGACTCTTTCTATCTTGATTACATGGATGGTTCTCCTCCCACTTCCTTATAAGGGCGTATTTGAAGTCGCTCAAGTCCTAGGTGACTAGGAGCCCCTTTGTATATTCTCATGTGTTTTTGCTTTTCCCGCTTTTGGTGTGTTTCCTTCTTCAGTGTGTGTGTTGCCCTCTCGTATTGGTTTGTTTTTACTCCTTTGCCCAATGGATAAGGCACTCGGTCTCGCTTCACCGAGTTATCTAAGTTCTTGCCTTGTCTCATTCCATGAATTTATACCAAGTCATCCCCAGAAGGAGCCAGCTGTTGTCCACTCAAAATTCCCCGCTCTGATAAGAGTAAAATTTCAAAATTTTGAGTCTTAAGTGTTTTTCTCTGAGGTGCCTAAGTCGTGAAATCGAAAAAATCTGTGTTCTGGGTCGTTTTGTGTGATTTTCGGCCTCGCTTCAACTTTTTGTCCCATCTGTCCCAAGTACGAAAGTGTCTTCTGTTCTCCGATCGGCCGAAACCTCCGAATTTGTCCCATTTTCGGGCCTGTCGGAAGTTTTTGTCCCAAGTGCCCCAAAGCCAAAAATGCAAACTGTTCCATTTCGGCCGAATCATCCTTCCCGCGTACTTCGCACTTTCCTGTCCCGAATGTCCCAAGTAAAAAGTGCGAGTCGTTCCATTTTCGCCCGAACCGGCCGAACCGCGTACTCCGGAACTTTTCGTCCCGAATGTCCCAAGTTAGAACGGACCTGTTGTTCCATTTTCGGCCGATTCACCCGATTTTGTCCCAACTGTCCCGAGTTCCAAATTGCTCTCTGTTCCATTTTCGGCCGGTTCGCCCGGACCGCGTCCTTCGCGCAATTTTGTCCCAACTGCCCCATTTAAAAAAGTGCGAGCTTTCCTATTTCGCCGAGCTTGGCCGAGTCGCATACTTCGGAACTTTTGTCCCGAATGTCCCAAGTCCAAACGGGCCCGCTGTTCCAATTTCGCCGAAACACCCGAATCGCGTACCTCGCACATTTTCGTCCCATTTGTCCCAAATACATTTGTGCGTCTTCTCCCTGTTTCGCCCGAACCGGCCGAGCCGCGTGTTTCGCGCATTCGCGTCTCACCTGTCCCAAGCGTACCAAGTGTCATTCACACTTAGTTTTTCCCGCTCGACCCGAATATGCTGTTTTTCAAAAAATAAATTTAAGTCATGGCTCGATGCTATCAATCCGAAGATCAAATTTCAAGAAGCAAGCTTCTTAAGACGAAACTTTCAAGACGCTCTTACATCAGCCAAGGATATCCATTGACATCTTCAAGATGAAACGTCTGGTGTGTCCCTCGTGGCAAAGACGTGGCTGAGACGTGGAAGAAAACTCAAGCGGCGGTTTCTGAAGACAGTGGGTCCTTCTCAGAACTGGACACCTGTCTCCTTCTCCTTTCTTTTCTCTTCTTCCCTTTCTTTTCGTATTCCTTGTAATTAGTTAAGGCATTGCAATTGGCGGTCCTTAACTATTCTTTAGTTAAAAGAAACGGTTACGAGGAGTAACGGATTTGTAATCTATATAATGGCCTTTCCACGCCATTTTACGAGGAGGAAGAACTTGGATATTTGCTGAAAGTGTAAATAGATCTTAAAGAAATCAATACAAAAGGGCTTTCCATTCTTTGTCTATCTGATTCTTGTTGTCTCTGTGTTCTCCTTTAATATTGTGAAGATCATTTTGTTCCTAACTCGTTTAGTCTCTCTCGATTGCATACTGTTCTGGGCCAGCAAATACAAAGTGATCTTGTACAAACCAAGAAGGAACTTTGTGTCCTTGATTAACAAATCAAGAAGGTTATTTATGGAACTTTGTGTCCTTAAATTTAATCTCATTCAACCAACGCAAATGATCTTGTCTTAAATCCTTCAAGCTTCGCAGATACACGAAGAATTATTCGCCATCTATAATTCCAATGTTGCTATTCTACCTCGTCTTCTAATTCCCTTTCTTCACCCTTGTGTAATCGATAATCCTCAGTAAAAGAACACTTTCGTAATATCCAAGTTCGACCATAAAATAATGAAAACCAACAGATGCAAAAGCAAAATGCAAACTAGAAGGGGTGATGACAGTTCTCCACAATCTAGCAAAATGCATTCAAAAAGTACCTCGAACATACACAATGATAATGGATCCTCAGTAAGAACATAATAATAGACACAATATTCTTGTAATAAAGGTTGAAGGGGCAAGAAGAATGCAAGGAAACACAACAGGGGAAGATATATCCACAAACTTATATTTTATTGCTTCATGATATGCACAGTTCAATCTATTACAAAATAAGGGCCTGATCATCATGCAAGGAGTCCACAAAAGGGCTGCAACACATTGGCTTCACAAAGCAATTTTGGTAGAGCTTCACATACAAAAACTACCTCCCTCTACAATGAGCCCAACACTCCAATTTATAGAAAAATGAGAAGAGAGAGAGAAGGGAAAATGGAAATCCTGAAATCTGTCCTTCAACCACTTGTAAGAGGCATTAAATGGAGTAAAATGATTATATATTACTTGCAAAATGCTCCCCATATTGTCCCAGGTGCTGCAGCAGAAGAAATAATGATGACCATTCCTCTTAATTGCACTCCCAAACACCAAATACAACACTTTGTTATGAACCAAGCCACGTTTTCTTAAAAATATCAATCAATCTCTCATAAAATCTAGAATTTCTTGATTGTTGTACATCAGCTTAGAGCCACAATTCCAACGGTACAAATTTTGTGTGATTTCATTGAGAAATGCAAAAGTTATGGCCTTCTGAGTGCGGGCAGCTATTTTGGGTCTGGGAGGTGTTTTCTGTCATTTGACGAGAATGAGCATTAACTAACTGAGCCAAATATGTTTATTTTAATTAAATATATCTACCCTCATTAAAAATAAGAAATTTTTGGCGTAGAGGACGTCGTGCTCATTCCATAAAGTCCAATTTTGTGAAAATCGGAGCTCGGAGTCAAAAGTTATGGCCGTTTGAAGTTTCACAGGTCAAACGTTGACTTTTCTTCTCTGCCTTCGGCTGATTTGGCTTTTCGTGTCCCTCGCGCCCCATGCATACCTTTTTCCTAGCTATCCCAGATGAAAATCTCCTGCTTCGGCCAATTCGGGCTTCCTTGTTCCTGTTTGCGGCTTTTTCACCTTTTCACGTCCCTCGCGTACTTTTGTCCCAACTGTCCCATTGCTGGGAAAAATATCTCCGAACCGCCCGAAATGGATGCATCTGTCAAAAAATCGGTCGATCCACGTCCCATGCATACTTTTGTCCCGGCTGTCCCAAAACCGCGAAAACAAAAACTTGACGATTTTCCTTGCTTTCGGCCGTTTCGGCTTTTCGCGTCCGCGTGTCCCGACATCCCAACTGTCCCGCGGACCACCTGGGACAAAAATGTCCGAATTAGCCAATTTGCTTTGTTTTTTCAGCCCCAAGCTTGGTATGAAGAACCTCAGTATGACCCGAGCTAGTACGACCTGAACCCTTCAGACCTGAAATTCTTTAAAACAATCCTACAACCTTATTTTTTGCATTTTTGCCTTTTTCTAACTCGTTGGGATTTCTTCTTGGATGGGAGAGTTAGAGAGAAGCCGAGGGGCCCCCAAAAACATGATTTCGGGCCTTGAATCAATCTACTTGCTCAGGACTGAATAATTTGATGCATGTTATCAAAATTACCTTGAGGGTGAATTTTGGATAAAAGTACTTTTCTACAAAACCCTACCAAATTTTTACCGAGAGTTACCATGAGTGAAAAACCATATGGATAGGTTGAAGAATCACTATATGGGGCTGATACCATTCCATAGTATATATGGAACGATGATGATGGACCATTCGTGAGTAACCTAAACCTTCCCGGTATTTTTATGCATTTAATTTTGTATTTACTAGCATTAATTAGCATTTAGACATTCCTCATATTTATATGATTCATGATGATTACTATGGTTATGGATAAGAATTGGATCATGATGTTGTCTTATTTTATTTCTTATGTATGTACCATTATGGATATTGATTACGTATCACATGTGTTTGATTTTTATGATAGATCCATATATGATATCAATTATATTTTATATGTGAGGTTTTAGATTAATAGACGGGATGATATGATGATATTGGTGTGGGGGGGATAGATTTTGATATTTGTGATCCCTCTTGCCCTGATTTGATGAAATGATATATGATGATTAGCTTAGCATACATGTATGATGTACACGTAGAATTTTATTTATATATGATGTATAGATGATGTTAGATGTAATGATATAAAAGGAGATATGATGATGTGATAACAAAACTATGTACATGTGACAAGAAAACACAAGTAAATGTTTACAAACCTATCAAATATACATTGCTAAACAACACGAATTAACATAAATATGTACAATTATTTACAAACATGCAAAAACACACTTCATATGTATTAGAAAGAATGAATCTAATATAAGAAAGAAAATATGAATCTAACAAAGTAATTTTAAGTGATAAACTATACAAATGTACAATCAAGAAGAAAATATACAACCAATCAATGTACACAAACTAACGAACAAAGAAAGAAACAAGATAAATCAAGTAAACTAAAACTATGTTTTTGTAAGATTGGTTTTAGTGTGTTTTATGCGTTTGTGGGAATTTTGTGAAAAAAATTCTATTGTTTTTGTGTTTTGTGTTTTTCTATTATTTGTGTGTTTTTGTTTTAATATTGTCATGGTTTTGAAGTCTTTTAAGACTTTTTTATTTTATTTTTGAACATATTTGAATGTTTTTTTGATTTTCTAAGGTTTTCCAAAGCTATGTACAAGAAACCGAGAAACGTGGATGCCCCTAGAATTAGATGTGAATGTACAAGGGCAGGTGACAAATGTTAGATATAGGAAGCTAAAACTATGAAGGTTCTCCAAACATTTAGAGGGGTAGAATAAAAAGGCAATCCCTTCACCGATTTTCAAGAGGAGAAACAATCGGATCAAGGTTTGAGAAGACGGGATCACAAGGAATCTTGGACATAGGTGTGGAAATATCCCTAGAGCTAGACACTTAAAATTGGTTACTCAATTTAGTGTCCTCTCATCCATTTACTTGCTTAGGTAACTTTGGGGCACGTTTCGTCACCAACTATCCCCTTGGGATATTATCCAATTTGTGATTTAATCACTTATTCCAAATTTAATTCACCCCATCACATCTTACCCATGAGTGATTAAATATTAAATATTTGATTACGCTTCTTCCCATGCATCTTAATCACTTATCTACCCCAAATTTATTCTATCTATGTACCACATCTATTTTTCCTCTTCCCTAAGCGGGATATTTCCCGTATTCGGGATAAATCTTATCTTTCTTGAAATCGCTCATTTTGGCCATCTCGGGAGTCTATTCCGCGATCGGCGCCGACCCATATGGTCGGCGCCGATTTTCTAGGAGCGGCGCCGATTATAAAAGCGAGTCCAGAACTCAGTTCTAGGGACCGAAAAAGAGACCACGAACGAGCGAAAAAGCGAACAGACGAAAAAAGGAAGCACTTACGCATGAACAGAGAGCGAGAGAGATACAGGTTGTGAGAAAGAGAGATCTTCTTAGCATCAATTGTATCAAATTAGGGCAGATCCTGTCCGAATCAATCCCTGAGAGGAGCACCGTTACTCTGTCCCTGTCACATCAGCATCGCACACCACCATCTATCATCTGGTGACTCTGTTCCAGTGTCTCGCCAACTTCGGCACATCCAACAGGCCACATTCACCTTCCAATTCCCGAATCTTATCGCACAGTCCCTGATTGATCGATCTGCCTCCAGTCGACGCCGATTCTACCCAGTCGGCGCCGATCTCACCTCATCGGCGCCCGATCTTAGTCGATCGGCCCGATCCGTCTCGATCGGCGCCGATTCTACCCGATCGGCGCCGATTTCCTGCGATAGGTAAAAGGACACGAGTAACACAAATTCAGCATTATTTCTTAGTTCCTGTTTTACGTACTTTACATGTCTGCTTGTTTAGATTACATGTCTTATTACTGCAATCAGAAGATCTAGCTTTTTACTTACATCTTTTATCATGTATGCTTCTTTTCTTAATTGAAAACGTGGACTGACATCCGCCGAGGAAGCTTATCGCTTCCCGGACCCGCTTCTCGGGCAGTCCACCTAAATATCTTTTAACGTGGTCTTTTAAGTCAAGCATCGGTGTTTTGCAGGATACACGGATCTATTGTGCGAGTTGCTCGTGTGCGCCCGTCTTATCTACATCGGCTTCCTCATTTGTCTACATCTTCGGATCTTATCCATCAGGTATCGATTTTATTGGAGTTTTTCAGGGTTTTTGTGTTTAGTTTGGTGCATTAACTTGGACAGGTAACAAGCGCGAAATTCTTGATCTACATTCTGGCACGCCCGGTGGGACCCAACCAAAGTCCCTTATTGGTAAGTTCATTTCTTTCCTAGTTTTGAACTTTGTTCCTTTTCTTCACTGATTTCTATCAGTCCTATTTGAGCATTTCTTTTCATCATTTCAATCTTGCTTTTTTTTTAGGCGAAATCGTTATCTTCGAAATTTTTCTAGTTCCTTAAAAATAGAGATTTCTGTTTCACCGTTATCTGGATATATCTTTCTGGGTTTTCTTTGGTGTTTGCTTAACCTCTTCTTGCGGAGCACTTTGCTTGTTCGTGGGATTGTTCGAGGGGAAGAGCTCAACAACGCGCTTTTTGAAGTCCACACACCTTGGAGAGCTAAATCTACAGGTATTCCTCTTTTACGGTGTTTTCTCCTTTTTAGGATTTCTTTGTCGGTTGCCTATCACATCCAAACACTTCAATTTTTGGTGCTTAAAAAGAACTTAATCACATTTGGGAAAGAATCTGTTTGACTTGTCTTCATCGAAATCAAACACTTCGTTTTTAAGTGCTTAAAAAGAACTTTTTCTTTGTCATTCTGCATGTTTTCATCTAGTTTTAATTAGGCTGGAAAATTGATCAAAATCGGTAGTGACACTATTTGATTTTTATTTTTCACCCTTGCACACAAAGCCAAAATCACTAGGTATAAAGCATTTAAACAAAATTCCTTCCCTGGCCTCACCTACTTGGAAGTGATATCCAAGAGGAAGAGCCTACGCGGTACTCAGGCCGCGCTATAAATTCACGGAAGATTTTGGTATATATTGGCAAAGCACCCGACTCCCTTATCGCGGCGGTGTGTGAAGTGCGGGGTAGGCCCTATATCAAGCCACGTCCGGTCTTTTCTTGAAGTGCCTTGGGACTCCTCACCAAACATTACCCAAACCATCCTTAGTTTGGCTATCGAGTAGTTCTGTTCTAAAAGCCTTCCCTAACATTTTCTTTTCTTAAAAGCATCAAAATTTAAAGGAGATAATCACTTACTTGCTTTGCTTGAATTATCGTGCATTAGTTAGGTCAATCTTCTTTTCTGCGTGTTTATGACGGTTATCACTCGGTCACAATCTAGAAGAATGGCTCAACTGGTTCCTTCTTCCTCCGAGATCACCACTAGTGTGGAGGTTTCGGCACCCCCCCAATCTTCCTCGGGACCGCTGTTAGTTGGTTCCCCATCCTGGTCATATAATCCTTTCTATCAAGCCAAGGCAATCCCATCACGTCCAGCTTCCCCTAGTCCTTCGGAAATATCATCTGGCTCGGAGTATGTTCCCCGCGGGGATCCTGAATTCCAGGCATTCCTCGACCGCAATCCGATAGCCCTCATGGACTACCTAGTACACAAATCTATTCAAATATCTGATCAAGGACCACCAATCCAACAAGTGTACGATTACCCTCGTGGATCATCCCAAGCCTTTGTAGAGCAGTTTGCATCGTCGCTCTTGCCTCGAGTCACGGAGAAGAGCGAGGCCCCTATGCCTCCCTTTTCTCTTCCACCTACCATATCGACTAGTTCTCAAATAGTCTTACCTATTCCTAACACCACAGTTACCTCGAGTATTCCACACCTACTTAGAAGTCTTACCCTGGCTTTATAATGAATGCGTCTGCACACCCGCATATTGCTGTTAATTCATCTATGCCCTCCATTGTGTCCCAAGGTCAATACCTCTTCATGAGCCAACCCCCTCCGAATAGTCAGTTGGCTCCTACTTCTCGTCCTCTAGGGGGTCTTTCTTCCAATATTCCAGCAACTGTGACCTTCGCCCATCCTTTAACATCGGCACCCTTAATACCTAATCCGGCAGTAGAAGGCCCCTTTCAGGTCTTGTTCCCCAACATGTCCAATCCAACCAACACCCATGTTCCTCAATCTGTCCCGATCCAATCAACAAACATAGGAGTCCACCAATCACAGGCTCCACCCGTCATCCAACCTTCATTTTCTCAATCACTTATTATCTCACAGCCTGCCTATACGCAAGCCACCTCACAGCAAATACCCCACCCGGTGTCACCCAGAACACCTGGTTATTCCTCTTATCATCCTATCCATCAACAGATGAATCCTCCATTGACACCTCAACAACATCCACCACTTACTTCTTATGTAGGACATACCAATGTACCTCCTCCTCAATCTGACGTGGTTCAAATTCTCTTCAAGAAAATCGCAGACTTGGAAGCCTCCACAAAAGGGGCTCGTCCTTCATACTCCTTTGAAGAAGTGTGTAATGAACCCATTCACCCCTCAGTAGCTTTCAAGCCTTATCCTCCCCAATGGGAACTTCCTAAATTTTCAAAATTTCATAGTCGGGAAGACCCTCAACAACATTTGCGAGCATTCAAACATGCTTGCTACCTCATAGTCCAGGATCAGGAGCTTATGCTCCGTACCTTTCCTATGTCTCTAGCAGGACCTGCTTTAGACTGGTACAATAACATTCCTCAACATTCCCTGTTTTCTTTCTCTCAATTGGCCCAAATGTTTGTTGAAAACTTTTCAATAAATATCGCGCATAAGATCTCGATCACAGATCTTTATAACATTCGCCAATTCGATGATGAGTCTATTGCAGACTTTGTCGCTCGTTGGAGAGGGATAATCAACCAATTGTCTTTCTCCCTTCCTCAATCCCAACAAATCGAGTTGTTTACTCGATCTTGTGCTAATCACATTTCTTCTACTTTAAGGATCCAAACTTTTCATACCTTTGAAGAAGCCTTCACGATGGCACGCAAACTTGAATCTCGCGCCATTGAGCAAGGGAAGCTAAAACTTCGCTCTAAATCTAAACCAGATTTTTCTCGGTTTACCAAACCAAATTCTTCCCCTTCTAAAGACAAAAATCAAGGATCCACCAACGCTATCGTACTAAAAGCATCACGAGCCGACAATACTTCTAATCAAACACCACGAAGAGACCCCTCATCTTCTCGAAAAGGGACTTCATCATCTCGATCCTTCGCTCCATTGGGGGAATCATATGCCTCTATCTTAGAAAAAATGTTGGAAGTTCGCATGATCGAACTTCCCCCCATTAGGGATGTTGATGAAAGCCGAGAACGCCCATTCTGGTATAGGGAAAATGATTTCTGTCCTTATCATAGAACCAAGGGTCATGACATCGAACGATGTCAGACTTTCAAAAATCTTGTCCAGAAATTCATTGATAAAGGCGAGCTCATTCTGGATAACCCAAATGCTCCCCCAAATCAGGCGCTCGATGTTTTTAAACAACCTTTTCCCAATCATGCCCCGAACCATAATGCTTCAGAGTCTCAAAAACCAAACACTCATACCATCAACTTCATCTCTACCGAAGAATCTTCTTCCGAAACCAAGCCATCTGCAAACACATCAATCGAATCAGAACCTCCTTCCACTTCATCTATCACTGGAGTTCCATTATCTTCAGATGGCCCGTCTTTGAATATTCCTACATTACTAAGCACGGAGTCTTCTTTCTCCGCTCCTTTGTCTGACCTACCATCCATACCCGAGACAGTGTCATCCTCATCTGTCTCATCTTCAGACATTCTTTCAATACTCGAGGCAATTACATCCCTTGAGTTTCCACTACTGAGCACATCCACTTCATTGCTCCCATTCCCGCTGCAACTATGTCCTTGGTAAACGTACCTATAATTGTGCCGACTTCGACGGGGCGGCGTCTTCGATTTTGACCCTTCCTATCTCTTTTCCTCGGGTAGTTTCACCCATGATTCTTTGCATCGAGTAGTCCTTCGCAGGAGCTGCTTCTTCATCACCCCTTCTTCCATCACCAATGTTACTTCGCCTATTAAGGAAAAATCAAAAGAAGTAGCACCAACACCTATACACTTGGTTCCGGAACCTAAACCGAGACAACCAAAATCTAACATTACACCATCAGTACCTCCCCACCTGCTTCCTCCGAAAAGGTTACAATCACCTTATGCCGTTGAAGTCGTCACCATCCCTGAAAAAGGAAAGCCCATATTTCGGACCATCAAGACTCTTGGTGCTCTTCCACAAAAATCTCTCTCTACGCCTCATAAACGATTGGATTTGCCCGCTGAGAAGGCGTTTTCTTCTACACACTTATCAAAGCCATCGTCTTCTTCTACAACACATTCTTCACCAATACCCCGAAAAATAGACTTACCTACTAAAAAGACGTCACCTCTTCTATCAGGATCATCATCTTCATTACCAAAAACCAAGGCACCCTATGTCCCTCCGATTACACCTACTTTGGGAGCTTCTTCCTCTTCTAAACCGACATTATCTAAATCATCAGTAAATTCGACCAAGCAACCCCCTTTGTCTCCAAAGACCGCAAAATTTGTCACATCTCCATCATCTTCAAAATCTATTTTAGGGGCTCCTCCTCCACCAAAGTCAATCATGTCTCACTTACTCCCATCTCAAGTGCCCAAGACTGCTCCTCCAAATGTCCAAACAAATAAGAGGATTCCTAAAAAGACTGTTAAACCTAACATGCAAGTTCTTTTACCTCGGCAGTCGGTTAATGTAAAAGAACCACCTTCATCATCTCTATCCTCCTCTTCGTCTACCGGATTCTATACCGAAATCCTTCATCAACTTATCCAATCTTCATCCATAACCCTTCCTCCGATTAAACCTTATAACCCTAAAGGAGTTAAACCTACGGTTTAACTCGATCTGATTTAACTTACCACCGTACCCGGGTCATGATCTTTGGGATGTAAAGCTCTTGAAGCCGTTGTCAAGAACCTTACGGAAGAAAGTGACCTTTTTTGGAGGAGGAGGAGCAGTACCTCTGTCACCTTAGCCCCATCTGAGCCTCAACAATCCACTCAGACCTCTGGTGGTCCCACTCCACTTGATCTTCCACCTTCCCAAATTGACACAATCCATATCGCCACTAGAACCCAACACTATGATAACCCATCTTCATCTTCAGCATCTCGACCACGGGTTGTCATTTCTGCAGCCCCTGAAGGCGTTTCTCCTTCCTCATCAGCCCCACGACCCAGGGTCTCTATTCGTGCTGCACCTCGGGCTCAAGTTCCCGTGTCTGTTGAGGAGAGTGTTATGAAACAACTTACCCAGGCTCCGGTCAAAATGTCTCTTCTTGACCTCATCCAATCCTCTCCACAACATCGCCAAGCTTTGATTGATAATCTGCGTCGCATCGCAGTGAATTCGGATGAGCCCCAGCCCTTCGAGTGGGTTGTTGGATTGAATAGACCATCAACCACCATTTCTTTTGAAGATTCGGAAATTCCTCCTCTTTCTTCAGAGGACTTGGAGGCTCCCCTCTTTATCACAGTCCAAATCAATAACACTACCTTAAAACGTGTTATGATCGATAGTGGAGCTGCACTCAACGTCATCTCCTCGCACACGTTTGAGCAACTTAAGTTACCAAAGAATGTGGTGTCATCCCCGCCTTTCGCCCTTCGATCATTTAACGATCAGCTAGCAGTCACTCTAGGAACTGTGGTCTTACCCATTCGAGTAGGTAAGAAGCTGCTTCATGAACTCTTCTACATTGTCGAAGGAAAATTCCACTATAATATGATCCTCGGACGCTCCTGGATTCGCGCAATGCATTGTGTCCCATCCACCCTCCATCGATGCTTAAAATATCAATATGAGGGCAAAATATATACTCATCCAGGAGATCCTTTTCCTTCCGCACAATGCGACATGACCACAAGATCTGCCCCTTTAAAAGAAAATGCATGTTCTCCTGACGGGGCCTCATCTTCTTCCATACCTGCAACCAAACTACCGGATTTACAAAATCTAGAAGAGACATTGCAGCGTTTCTCACTAGGAGAGCTTCCTCTCTTTTCTTTCGATGCCCATCTCAAACCTAATGAGTATGGTAGACCAGACAAACAACCTGAATATCAACCAGGTCTCGGTCGCATCGTCACCATTGGTCTGCCCAATCAACAGACTAATTTCATCTACGGTGGTCTTGATACACCTCACTATCGCCCAGATTCTCCTCCTAAGACCAAACCTTACTTAACAGGGTTTGATTATCTACAGAATCCCACGTTTGCAAAAACTTATCTATATCGATGCGCGTGGAAAGGTTTTGGCCTGGGAAAATATGAACAAGGTATACATGACCTCAAGTCCATTCCTACTCTCATGCCACATCAGAAATTTGGTTTAGGGTTTAAACCCCTTTCAAAAGCCACCGTCACTATTCTTGATGAGCCTCTTCCTACGGAAGAACCATCTTCCCCCACTAAATCAGAAGCATCACTTGATGTGGACGATGACATTTCCATCCCACCTAACTTTTTTTTTTTTTTGATCAATACCATTTCCTTAGGGCCGTTAGTCTATGAGACTAACAATCGGTCCGCTTCTATACCATTAATCTTCCCTGAAATAGTTGGAGACGATTCTCCCACTATCAACACTATCCACTGTGCGGATGATGATTCTGTCCTCACCTATCTGGGGGCAGAGGATTCATATCTCCCCAAAACTATTCCTTCTGACACGTCTACCCTTCTCAACGAGGCCACTATCGACCTTAATATAGGGACTTCAAAGACCCTCGTATCATTAAGGTCGGCCATCCCTTAATCCACGGGAGTTAGGGGATTTTACCACTTTTCTTTCCAAACATCGTCAAGCCTTTGCTTGGTCATATGAGGATATGCGGGGGCTCGATCCGATATTGTGGTCCACAATATCGTTACTCTTCCCAATATCAAACCGAGTTAAGCAAAATTACGTAAAATGCACCTAGAGTAGCCCTTCTTGTTAAAGAAGAATTACGGTAACTTGCTCTCGGCTAACTTCATCCACCCATCGATTATCCACAATGGGTGTCGATGTAGTACCCGATAACTAAGGCTCTTTGGGAAAATTTGAATTTGTACCGACTTCCGGGATCTTAATCTTGCCTGTCCAAAAGATGATTTTCCTCTACCTAATATCGACCAACTCGTAGATTTAACTGCGGGTCATGAGATGCTTTCTCTTATGGATGGTTTCTCTGGGTATAATCAAATCCTCATCGCACCAGAAGACCAACATAAGACTTCCTTCATAACTCCTTGGGGGACCTTTTGCTATCGTGTCATGCCTTTTGGTCTTAAGAACGCAGGAGCAACCTATCAACGAGCAATGACCTACATCTTCCATGATCTCTTGCACAAAACTGTGGAAGATTATGTTGACGATCTCCTCGGCAAGTCCAAACGTCGTCAGGATCATCTTTTCATCCTTGCACCTCTCTTTGAGAGGCTTATCCGCTTTTGTCTTCGTCTAAATCCATCTAAATGCGTATTTGGCGTTCTCACTGGTAAACTTTTAGGTTTTATCATTTCCATCAGGGGTATTGAAGTCGACCCCGCAAAAATAAAAGCCATCCTTGAGATGCCTCCCCCGTCTAACTTGAAGCAACTCCATGATCTCGAGGGCGTCTTGATCGGTCGTCGTTTTATCTCCCAATTGTCGGACCGTTGTCAACCTTTTCACCATCTCCTCCGTAAGAATGTTCATTTTGAATGGGATGAGCATTGCCAAAAGGCCTTTGATGATCTCAAAGCTTATCTTCTTTCTCCACCCGTGCTTACACCTCCACGCGAGGGGGAGCCTTTCTATCTTTATATCTCTGTGACTGACCATGCTCTGGGAGCCATGATCTCGCATCGGGACACTTGTGGTAAAGAACAAGCTGTCTATTACATCAGTCGCACCCTCCATGAGTATGAGACACGTTACTCCGAAGCTGAAAAACTATGTTGCGCTCTCTTCTTTGCAACTTCTAAGCTTCGTCATTATCTCCTTAATCATAAAACTTACATTGTCACAAGTGTCAATCCCCTCAAGACAATTCATGCAAAGCCTTATCACAATGATCGTATCACTCGTTGGCTTATGCTCATGACAGAATTTGACCTCGAGTTTATCCCGCAAAAGGCTATCAAGGGTCAGGTTATTGCAGATCAATTAGCTGATGCTCCTCTTCCAGACACTCGTGATCCCCTTGCTCAATTCCCCGATGAATATATCCAACAAATTGATTTTGGTCTATCTCCATTTAAAGTAAAGCTCTTCTTTGATGGATCCAAATGTCGGCCAAGGGGGGTGCGGGTTTTAAATGATTCCTCCTTGGGAATACGCCTATCCCGATTGCACACAAATTAAACTTTGAGTGCACCAATAATGTGGCTGAGTATGAAGCTCTTGTCTTAGGTCTTCAAAATGCCATTAATCTCGGCGCTCGTCATATTGACATCTTCGGTGATTCTGAACTCATCGTTAATCAGGTCACGGGTGTCTATCAATGCAAGAATGATATCCTTCAAAAATATCGTGACATCGTTCTTGCTCAACTCGATCTTTTGATAAGTTCACCATCCAAGCCATTCCTCGCCTTTGCTGCAAATCGATTCGCGGATACCATGGCCTCATTAGCCTCACTTATCCCGCCTTTTACGAAGACTCGCGTCTTTATGTGGGCATGTCTGCAGCGATTAGATCAACCATCTTATCTTGGGCAACTAACTTCAATCAATCTTTGTCCTGACCCATACCCGGGATGAGTGGTATCAGCAGTTGTTGATTATCTATCTCATTCGATCCTTCCTCCGATCGACTTCCATGGTAGAAGGTCTTTTGTCCAACGCACCAATCGCTATACTATCCTAGGCGGGATTCTTTACAAACGCGGCTTTGATGGTATTTTGCTTCGATGCCTCAAAACCCATGAATCATCTAAAGCCATCCAGGAGGTCCATGACGGTATCTGTGGTGGACATTTTAGTGGTTTAGCTGTAGCTAAGCGCATTTTACGTTTGGGGTATTATTGGCCTTCTCTTAATCGAGATTGTTGTGAATACACTAAGAAGTGCGTCAAGTGTCAGCAACATTCCAATCTCACGCACATCCCTAGTCAGGCTTTGCAACCTGCGGCGGATTTGTGGCCTTTTTCGCAGTGGGGTCTTGATCTTATTGGTCTCATCAATCCCCGTTCTTCACAAGCGTCATCATTCTATCATTCTTGCCCTTTGAGTACTTTACTAAGTGGGTAGAAGCTATCCCTCTTTCTTCAACAAAGGCTAAACCCATAGTTGATTTCGTCTATCAACACATCATTTGTCGCTTTGGCGTTCCACATAAGCTAATCACAGATAATGGTAAGTCTTTCAAGCGCTGATTTGCGAGAATCTCTGCAGCGCTTTCAATATCAAACTCGAGTTTTCTTCTCCATACTATCCTCAAGCTAATGGTCGGTGAAGCGTCGTAATAAAACTTTGCGTAGTATCCTCATGAGGTAACTAGTCAGTTTGGCGAGGATTGGCATTTACATATCCCTTTTGCTCTTTGGGCTTATCGGACTAGCATTCGTACCCCTACTGGTGCTACTCCTTTCTCTCTCGTCTATGGATCTGAGGCTGTCCTTCCTTTGGAAGTCCAAATCCCATCTCTCCGTGTTTCTCTCAGAGAATTTGTCTCCGATGAGGATTATCGTCAAAATCGTCTAGCACAACTTGAATTATTAGATGAGCGGCGTCTTAACGCTCTTGAGCATCATCAGGTCTATCTTGAGCGTGTCAAACGTGCTTACAACAAGCACTTGCAACACCGTGACTTCAAAATTGGTGACCTTGTTCTTAAGGAAAATCAAAATGTCACTACACTCGAAAAAAGTCAACGTGGTAAGTTTGCTCCCAACTGGATGGGCCCCTACATTATCACTCATAAATATGGGTCTAGGGCTTATCGTTTATCTTCCATGGATGGTGTACCTGAGGCGGAACCTCTCAATGCCTTGCATCTACGGCCCTTCTATTGTTAAAATCTATCTTACACAAATCTAGTCGCAACTCAGATCTTCCATCCGTCCTAATAACCAGTCATCTACTTTTGTGGTGATTTGAAATCGTGTGGTTCTCCGCCTATTGCCTCGTTTACCTTAAATATGAGTATCGCGGCTCTACTCATTGCACGTTTCTTTTGGATATGTTCCTCCTCATGGTAGGAATACCTTAATCACCACTTCATCTGTCCCAAGTACTTATCTTAATTGGATCTACTCGGGGCATGAGTACATGTTCTTCTATGTTCTCTTCCCCTCCATCCCGATCTATCTAGGTCTAAACTCAAACTTCTTCCAAAGAGTTTCAAAAAAAAAAAAAAAAAAAAAAAAAAGATGCTATCCAAAAGATGGTGAGTCCCTTGAAGGACATGACTATCCATACATTATCAAGTGAATCAAAAGAAAATAGACCATACCCTCGAAGGATGGCTATCATTAAAATTCAAAATACAGACCGCTCCCTTGAAGGACGGCTGTTTCTCAAAGAAATATTCAAGGCTTCTTGTAATCTATCAGCCTTCCAGTCAGTTTATACACTTTTTAGCATCACTGAAAGACTTCCCGCATCGATCAGTCTTTCCATATCAAGCAAACTTCCCGCATTGATCAGTTTGCTTTTCTGTCAAAGTCATGAAGCTGAGATTTAAGACCTTTTGTCGATCATATGGAGAATCCTATTTTCCTATCATGGACATGTATCCTGTCCCTTGTAAATTCCGACAAGATACTTACTTTTCTTTCCATTTCTATCCTAGATCTGTTTTGCGACTAGTTAGTGTCAGGTTTATTTTAATCTTATATAGGGCCTTGTATGCTTGGTCTTTCGGTTTCTTATCTGGATTTTATCTATGGTCGGTTGGAAGTCCGACTTATCATTTCCCTTCTTTTACGAGTGTCTTCTCTTCTAAAGTCACGGTTGTTTCCATTTACATCTTTGGTCTTGCATCTGTTAAATTGACATTTCACATGTTAATTCAATCACAATTTATCTTCTATCAAAATTCCTCTTATCTATCAAAACATCTATCTTTATTCATTTCTCATTAAAATTACATCTATCTATACATCAAACACATCTATCTATCTATCCATCAAAATATTTAAAATATGTACATCTAAGGTACATTATATCTAATCTATACATCAATCACATCCATCGATCTATCCACCAAAATGTACATCAAGGTACATTATATCTATCCATATCTAATCCAAACATCAAACACATGTACATCAGTTACATCACATCCATCTATCAAAGTTATATCCACATCACATATATTTCTATCATCTATCGGTCTATATCTATCCATCACATCTATTTTATCCACATATCAATCTATCTAATCACATCTATTTCTATCATCTATCCGTCTATACCTATCCAATCACATCTATTTTATCCTCTATCAGTCTATATCTATATCCATCTATCCATGTATATCCAAAATTAAAAGCATGAGTACAATTATATGACAAATAATGAATCTATATATACATATGTGTACATACAAAAATGGGTGGCTTTGATCAAGCCATCTAAACAATGCCTTCGATCGAGGCTACATCACTATACAGATACAAAATCTATCAAATCTCTATATAGTAAAATCTGAAGCGTGGAGGACACTATCTCCTCCACCCTCCTCTGCACCTGGCTGTCTCTCCTGACCGCCGCCTATCGAGCTCGATGCACCTGCTGCTGGAGGTCTCGGCCCACCTCGATCTCTCCCAGTGCTCCCTCCGCCTGAGGCTCCACTCGCCGTAGCCGTCGCTGCTCTCCTCCTCGCCCCGTATCGAGGCACATCTGGGGCATGCTGCGCTAGGGCATCCTCGTAGTATCTCACCTCGGCGAGGAGGCGAGTACGTGCTCGGGCTCACGGTGCCGGTGCTCGTAACGATCTTTCTTTGGTCTTCTGCTTTGGGGCTCTTGGCGCTGCTTTGGTGGTGCCCCTCTGAGGTCGTACCACATGTGCCGGACTACGATGTGGCACTGTCTCCCCATACTTGGCCACAGAGGGCCTCCACTGTGTGCCAGTAGTAGCGGTCCCTCTGTTTGGATCGCTTGTATCTCGCTCTGGCGGCGGTGTCTCTCTCCACAATCGGGGCATCCCTCTCCTCCGTCAAAGCCACGATCTCCTCCCGAGCTACACAGATGTGTGCGTGTGTGGGTGGCATGCTCTCCCTCTAATCTCGTCCGGCGTAGCAGTATGTCCTCCTCATCGGCATCTATAGAGGCGGGAGATGTCGTGGAAGCTACGTGTGTCGTACCATGCTTGCGTAGCCCTCATCCACCCCGCGTCATCATCAGCATCTGCATGGAGGGTGGGGCCTCTCTCGATGGGTGCTAGGGATCAAAATCGGCAAATCCGTCTCTCTGCTATCCACTTTATATATATGGCGTGTAGGTGGCGGCCTTTATGCATGTCTGTATAGGCCGAACGCCTCAATATCCGCATGAGCGGGACCCGCTCCCACATATCGGCCTCAGGCCCCCGACCACCGACTCCGTCTCAATCTTTGCAAGTGCGCATCCTGGCCGGCCCATGTCGGGAATGCCCGATATGGTCTCCAGATGACCTGATCTGGTGTAAGCGTCCTGAAACGCTCAGAGTACCACCCGGCTGGTCTACCTGTATCTCCTGCGGCCATGTCAGCCCGCCATCTCCGAAATCCATAGTCAATCCCTCCCACTCCTGCTGGCATCCAAGGAAGCCCGGATGGCCTGATCACCGCTATGTGCTCATATGCCCAGCAATGGAGCACAAAACTGACGTCAATCCCTGTCCTCCGGCCAGTGGTGTACATCCATAGCTCATGGTAAATCTGAGCTATCAGGGCATCGGCGAAGGCAAAAACACTGCAAGATGTCGCACACACAGTCTAATAGTAACAATGGGAATCTCCCACCTCCACAGTGCAGCGGGGCAAAATAGGATATCGCCATCTGAATCAAGGCTATCCGCTTTGCTCAGGGCTATCTGCTGTCTTGTGAGGCTATCCTCACTGCCCCAGATACTATCTCAGAATCGTCTGCCCTACCTCTGTATAATCGCACCAGGGCCCTCTGCTGCTGCTCCCGGGGTGTGATCTCAATCGGGTCCCCAGCAATCGGTAATCTCAGGATCCTGAATATATCCTCATGGGTGATAGTCATCTCACCCGTCCTGAACCAAAAAGTGCACGTGTGGCTGTCCCACCGTCGCACTAATGCCCGCATGAGCTCCACATCTCGTGGCACTCGTCTATAATATCGGAAACCCCCGAGCCCGGCTAGCTCTAAATGCTGCCAGTCTGCATCTGTCACATCAGGAAGAATCGTCTCCAATAGCTCAGGGATGGCATCCCTCATATGTAGTACCTCTCGTGCCTGCATCCACGACATCAAAAACATAATTAGTCTCTTATTTCCCCAAATCACATCTTCCAAAACCATAAAAAAAAAAAATGAATATCTTTCAATCGGCGTCGATTTGGTAAAATCGGCGTCGTTCATTTTAGTCGGCGCCGATTAATACCAATCGACGCCGATCCAAAACCAATCGACGCCGATTAAACCAATCGGCGCCGACTGCCTGGCCGGACATAAACCGGACCCCGGCCTCCCATGCAAGAAAAAATCAAACAAAAAAAAAATAAATTAAGAAAAGTGGGTTCAAGAATGACCACTTACCCCAGGTCGTGTCCTCCTGCGCTTCTGACCGCTCCCAGAGGCTTCCATGATGCTCAAATCACAAATCTGTCTCTCTCTGAATCAATCGTCACGTTGAAAATAAATCGTTTACGTTTTCCGTTCGCATATTTATATGTGCCTGGATTGGTCGGCGCCGATTTTTTGGGTCGACGCCGTTTGTTCTAGTCGTCGCCGATTAGTTTGGTCGCCGCCGATTTTCTATATCTGTTTGCCATAGTGTTGATGCTTGGCTTACTTATCTATCTGATCATTGTTGTGTGCTGAATTTTGCCTTTTGGCACATTTTTTTTAGATATCCTTGTCTATTTCGGGTTTGTTCCCTTTGCGTGGGACACTCGTACTTTCTGGCAGCTTAGAGTTAAACGGGTCTGTAGGCACTAACGTCGTCTGCTTTGCAGACCGTCTAGTTGTCCCTACCAATGTGTCTCTCTTTAGATGCTGACTATTTTGCAGTTCTCCTTACCCTCATGGGTCTGTAGGCACTAACGTCGTCTCATGAGGAGACCGGCTAGTTTGCCCTACCAATGTGAGTTCCTTAGGTTGCTGCCTTTTATTTGTTTTTATGCGTCATCAATGATCAGATCTACTCCAGGCATCCGACTGGGGCACCTTGCATTTTTCATCTACCTTTTTCAAACTTGGGATCGTCTGTTCTATCATCCATCCCATCCCTAGTTTGAGGGGGATCACATCATCACAAATTCTTCCCTTCTTCCATCCCTTTGTTTTTGTCTCATAACCTTGCTTATCGCAAGTTACTTGACAAAAAGGGGCAAAATGTAGACACTTAAAATTGGTTACTCAATTTAGTGTCCCTCTCATCCATTTACTTGCTTAGGTAACCTGGGGCACGTTTTACGTCACCAACTATCCCCTTGGGATATTATCCAATTTGTGATTTAATCACTTATTCCAAATTTAATTCACCCCATCACATCTTACCCATGAGTGATTAAATATTAAATATTTGATTACGCTTCTTCCCATGCATCTTAATCACTTATCTACCCCAAATTTATTCTATCTATGTACCACATCTATTTTTCCTCTTCCCTAAGCGGGATATTTCCCGTATTCGGGATAAATCTTATCTTTCTTGAAATCGCTCATTTTGGCCATCTCGGAAGTCTATTCCGCGATCGGCGCCGACCCATATGGTCGGCGCCGATTTTCTAGGAGCGGCGCCGATTATAAAAGCGAGTCCAGAACTCAGTTCTAGGGACCGAAAAAGAGACCACGAACGAGCGAAAAGTGAACAGACGAAAAAAGGAAGCACTTACGCATGAGCGAGAGAGAGCGAGAGATACGAGGTTGTGAGAAAGAGAGATCTTCTTAGCATCAATTGTATCAAATTAGGGCAGATCCTGTCCGAATCAATCCCTGAGAGGAGCACCGTTACTCTGTCCCTGTCACATCAGCATCGCACACCACCATCTATCATCTGGTGACTCTGTTCCAGTGTCTCGCCAACTTCGGCACATCCAGCAGGCCACATTCACCTTCCAATTCCCGAATCTTATCGCACAGTCCCTGATTGATCGATCTGCCTCCAGTCGACGCCGATTCTACCCAGTCGACGCCGATCCGTCTCAATCGACGCCGATCTTAGTCAGTCGACGCCGATCCGTCTCAATCGACGCCGATTCTACCCAGTCGACGCCGATTTCCCTGCAGATAGGTAAAAGGACACAGGTAACACAAATTCAGCATTATTTCTTAGTTCCCTGTTTTCTGTGCTTTCTGTCTGCTGTTTAGATTCTGTCTTATTACTGCAATCAGAAGATCTAGCTTTTTACTTACATCTTTTATCATGTATGCTTCTTTTCTTAATTGAAAACGTGGACTGACATCCGCCGAGGAAGCTTATCGCTTCCCGGACCCGCTTCTCGGGCAGTCCACCTAAATATCTTTTAACGTGGTCTTTTTCTGTCAAGCATCGGTGTTTTGCAGGATACACGGATCTATTGTGCGAGTTGCTCGTGTGCGCCCGTCTTATCTACATCGGCTTCCTCATTTGTCTACATCTTCGGATCTTATCCATCAGGTATCGATTTTATTGGAGTTTTTCAGGGTTTTTGTGTTTAGTGGCCACTATGTAATCATCATCTTTGTCTAAGTAATCCCTAAGATATATCCTTAGGGAAGGAAGCTCTGCTTCCAATGGGAGGATAGATTCTCTTCCAAGCACTAGGGAGTAGGGTATCACACTAGTAGGAGTGCGAATGGAGGTCCTATAATCCTAGAGGGATGGGTGAATTTTTAAATTCCATTTGTGACCTATCTTACTCTCCATATTTTCTATGATCTTAACCAATGTTTCATTAATGGCTTCGGATTTCCCATTACCTTCATGGTAATATGACATAGACCACTTTAATATTATTTGAAATCGATGAAAAAGAGATTTCACCTTCTTGTTCTTTAGTGATTTATCAAGTTATCGGTAAAAATGGTAGTAAGGATGGCATATTGACAAATGAGGTGATTCATGATAAACTTTGATATCTCGAGCACATGTAACATAGGTTTTGGAATATCCACTACCCGATTAGTGAAATATTCTTTGGATGTGATGATGTGGGTATGACCATCATATGAGGTATGGGTGAGCTTCCTATTAAATCTAGTCCCCATTTGGAAAGTTTCCATGGTGTTGTAATTAGGTGCAAAGGTTGTGACGACGCATGGATAAAATTTCCATACTTCCGACATAGATTAGATTTCTAGACATGGCTGCAAAAATATGTCTCCATAGTAGGTCAATAGTAGCCCACCCATAACAACTTCTTTGTTAGGACCAATCCATTCATATGGGTGTCGACAACCCTTCATGTAATTCCTTGATCACTTGGACCGAATCTTCTACATCTAGACATTACGATGATTCTCATCATAGCCACGATAATAGAGCATACCTTCTCGGAGGGTGTAATGGGCTATATGGTTGATAAGGATTTTTTTGGGATCGGGAAATTTCAGTAGGGAAGGTACCACTTTTAAGGTATTCATAGATAGGTGTATGCCAAGGGCAGTAGGGACCAACAACGTCACATGCCGGACATGATTCTCATATATCATATGTAGGTTGACATATATTTTCCACAAAAATGGCATATCGTTGTTTTATGGCAGAATCTACAACATAGAACCCACTTTGTTGCCATTGCATCTTGGATCGGTTTTGTGCCCTTGGAATTTGTTCAAAGGTAATATTCAAAAATTATTCTTTCGAGTTTCCACCAATGTCTTGTATAATTAAGCTTAGAATCATTGACCTTGTACTCATCTTTGACTAGTTTGATAATCAATTGTGAAGTATGAAATAATAATTCTTTTGATTGAATACCTTTTTATGTGCCATTGTTTATTCCTCTAGACTGGATAATGTTCCAACTTTTCTTCCCTATACAGGGGTAACCCCTTATTCTTATTAATAGTTATTTACTTTACATCACCATTTTTATACCAAAAGATTACGAATATCACTAAAATCCTTTCGATGAATAAGAACAAGTAGTCCCGGAAAGAAATTCTCCTAGAAATTCTCCTATTGACGATTCCCAATTTCCCAAGTCATGTTATCATAGATAACCTTTCTCTCCAATATGATAAAATTCCAAAGATGGGATCTAAGAGGCGGATCTTGCCCAATGAGAATATGTTCTAGTCTTGCATTTTTTAAATATTTCCCTCTTAGTAGTTGGTTCCAATAACTAGAATCCTCCTCATATATGTGTCATGCAAATTTCACACCAAATGCCAAGTTTTGTAGTTTTATATTTGTGATACATGCCCCTCTTATAATTCACGTTTCACAAATTTTTTCAAACTTTAAATTTTCCATTTCTCCTCCTTTCAACTCAAAAATAAATTATGATTTATCTTATTTATCTTATGAAATATTTTTAACTCGATATCTACAACACCAAAAAAAAGATACACATGGACATAATGCATTAAAAATATGATATAAATTTTCTTACTAGTCGTTCGACCATCTTACTTTCTAACAAGCCAATCACACATTAATATTTCGATTAGATTTTTCCATTGTTTTGAATTTTCCTTGTAAAAAAAAGGAACCCCCTTTTTTATTTTATTTATTATAACAATTAAAATAGTTATTTTATTTGTTTTTTATTTAATTTAATAAATAATAGTCTTGAATATTTCTCTATTGTTTAGATGTGAGTTATTCACCTTATAGAGTGGTGATATATGTCAACAAGTTGTCTTTTTAAATGTAAATTTAATTTTATATGTTTATTCCATTTGTTTATTTAATAAACAATAAAACAAGGGTTTCGCTATTGTTATTTCATTTATTTTGTTTATTAAAAAATTAAATATGGATTTCTCTATTACTTGTTGTTTTGATTTATTTAATAAATAAAAATATAACAATTTTTTATTTATAGAGACTAACTACGAAAAAAATGTTTTTATTATTTTGTAGCTTTAATCTATCAAATAAAGGAAGAATAAGAGACACAAAGAAACTCTTCTTAAACGTGTAAATAATGGTCTATGTTGGATTATAGAACAAGAAAAAATTAGTTATTTTTTCCCATAGGAATGTGAGTATTAAATTTTAGAAAAAAATTTCAAATTACAATAAAGACTAAACACTACACACCATCATGTTATATATGAAATTAATAGAATTTATAGTCGCAAAAATATATAGATTGCATGGATTAAACAAAATGCATACTCGACATGGAAACCCAATGGTTAAAAACCCTCATATAAATTATCTCCCAAGCCTTTAATATAAAGATAAAATAAGATAATTTACATATAACTCACAACATAGTCCCTCTAAATAATAATATAAATTTAGTAAGAAACAAAATACAAATTATTCAATTTATCATGAAAATCAAAAAGTCAAAAAGTATAATATAAATGACCAAAATAAAATAGATCAATAATATTACAAATTTAATTTTCTAATTTCTATCAATATTTGTTACCTCATCGATTATTCTATCACGCTTCCCTCATCCTCAAAGTGTTTCATTTCACAATGGTCATTTGTATATGATACATGATTTGGGTTTAACATAATGTAGCAGCTTGTTTAACATGATGAGATCCCTCTCCACCACAAGTTTTAGCTTCTGGTGTGATGGAAAGTCTGTGCAACTATGATACCAAATAGTTAAGCACACTCGACTGGAGTAGTATTGGGATGGGTGACCTCTCGAGAAGTCCCAGTGTCATTGCCTCCTAATTTTGTTGGGCCTAATTTGGTGAATACATGGTGGGCCTAGTGCTCATGTGGTTACATCTAGCTCCATCGTGTGGGGGTGTGTTTGCATAGTAGTTGGTAAACACATTGAGATCCTCTCCACTACCGCTTTGATCTTCTCGGTGTGACGACAAGTTGTGCAAATCGATACTAGGAAGTTAAGCATGCCACCCCATAATAGTGATGGGATGGGTGACCTCCTGCGAAATTCTCAGTTTCACTACCTCATATTGTTGTTGGGCCTGATTGGGTGTATACACGGCTCCATCATGTGGGAGGGTGTTGGCATAACAACTGTTTAACATGATGAGATCCCTCTCCACCGTTAGTTTGATCTTTTGGTGTGATAACAAGTCGTGCGAGATCGATACCATAAAAGTAATGATAGCAAGATACTACCAAGCCAAGAACACAGATGCTAATCAAATAACATGATCTATAAAATGAAAGCAATTGTAATGTCCCCTTTACGTAATGTCCCCTTCTTACTACGCCAAATAGCCCAAGGGCCAAGTCAGGGCCCAAAATACGGTTAGACCCAAGGGGTCTGTGGATGCAAGAAGCTTGTGGGAAGGGACCACATGATTTTAATGTCCTAGTTTGGCGTTTGGGGTCACTTTTGGACACATCAACTCAAAATGGGAGAAAATAATTATAGATACTTTTTTTTGTCTCCATATATACAAGGAAAGGTATATATGGAGATGGGGAAGGAAGAAAAGGTACTTTTGTCACATACTCTTAGCCTCTTCTCATGCGGTTGCCACTGTTACATTTCTACATCTTGTAAAGTCAAATCCCACATGGACCCTAGCTTTGTTGGTGAGAAACGCGTACCTATCTAGCAAGAAATTTTTGGTAGTGAAAGATCTACCCTAGTATGTCATCTTGGAGTCATTTTTGGGGTAATACTACAAAGATATTTCTGGAGGGTCAAAGGAAGGGTTTTCAAGGATTTTTGGGGGATTTTGGGAAGACAATCGGAGGGCTCTAGATCGACTCAAAGCAGCCATCTAGGTTGGGCGTGGTAGCACGTGGAAGGCACCTCCCTCATTTCCCGACTCCATTCCTTACGTGGCGACTCGCAACCTCTATTTGGGGGTTTTCTAGTCGGTCGGGTCAGATCTTTAGGTGGCAATGCTATTCCCTACATCTGCCTTGTTGTTTCAAATACCCTTATTTTGCTCTTGTATTTAGAGGGTCACAAACCTCTAAAGTTGACTAGCTGCCTAGGGCTTTTGTACCTTGTCGGGTAGCAATATATTATCCCATAAAATGTCTGCATAGTGTCTATTATTATTATTGTAAGCTTCCCTTGTAATTTCATGCATTGTGGGAAAATATTTTGTGTGATATCAATTCAATACCATTCGTTGTCCCAGAGACATTTTCATTAAAAATTAGTATTTTACTTTGCTGCAAATTTTCTATATTTTGTGCATTTTTAAGTAATATCCTACAAGGGATATTTCAGTGGTATCAGAGCGGTTGTTTCTCTAGCTTGTTGGGATTGAAAGATGGGGGACAGAGACAGTGAGGATATAGGGGTGGAGTTGATGAAACAATTGTTCACCAACATGGTAAAGTAGCAAGAGACTACCAATCTCTATTTGAGCCAACTCATTAGGAGATTAGCAAGACAGGTTTGATACTCATGTGGAAAGAGGAGAAAATAGCAACAAGGGACAATATGGTCAAAGAGGTGAGGGTGGACATTTAGGACAGTGGTCCCCCCATTCTTCTACTAGGCCTCTGGGGTCTCACAAACCTTCTTTCTTGAAGGATCTAGAAGTTTCATAGGTATGGCAGCTAGGGGATGTTGTAGATGAGGAGTCTTGTTGGGAAAGGTACCAGACTTTAAGTGATGGCTTTCATGACAACATGCCATTCCAGGAATATTACAAAATGAATATTGGCAACAAGCCTAGGAGAGATTACCAGGCATAAGTACCGAGATGCAAAGGAGGTTGGGACAGATTTATATTCCACATTTTGACGATTCTAAGAAGTGTACTGCATAGTCTTGGGTGCAAAATTTGAAGACATACTTCGACCTGAATCCGATGCGGGAGGAAGATCCAATTAAGTTTGCAATCCTATATCTAGAGGGAGATGCTCATGATTGGTGGCATCATGGGTTGATTACACAAGGACACATATACATCACGACTTATGCAAAGTTCACAAAGAGGCTAGTGAGCATATTTGATAAGAGGGACCCCGATGACTATTTTAAAGAGCCGACTCATCTAAGATAGACCAATTTCGTGGATCAATATATCACCAATTTTCGTGAGACTATCACCATGGTACCGATATTACGAGATATGAGGCTAATTTCCCTATTCACGTGGGTTTGACATACACTCTCATTGGATTTGTGAGGGAATTTGAGCCTTCTTCATTGCATGAGGCTATTAAGAGAGTGCATGACCTAGAGCTATCCACTCCTAAGTTGATGTTTCCACCTCTAGTGCATCCTAAAGGTTTCCTTCGAGAACCGTATTTGTAACCAAAGGTACCTCCACCTAGGAAGGATACAATCTAGGGACCATTCGAGTTAGTCGGACAAGGAGAAATTGAGGTGAAAGAAACTATGTTTCAATTTCCGCAAACCTTGGGTCTCGGGCAAGATTGCAAGGGGCGAGAGGAGAGGGTCTGTCATCACCAATCCAGCACTATGATAATTCTTCACCGGGAACTCCTCGTGCTTATGATTATTTACTAATGCACAGCCTTTAGTTTGGTGGATGTAATCTGAAACAAAACAACAACATAACACAAGAATACCATCGACTATGATAAGACGGAATGATGAAAAATCTGAAATATCAAAGTAAATTATAATATTAACATGAAATTGTTACAATCTCACCCATGAGGTACTTCAAGTGTTATTGACTTCACTTTCCTTTCACCAAGACTATGGGAGAAACTTTACAATTACACCTCTTAATGGCTTCTTCAACACACCTTTAAACTGATGGCTTCCTTCGCACACTTCCTACAATATTTCTCACTACTTCCTTCTATGCTAAATGAGGGGGGTAGCCTCTCTATTTATAGAACTTCCAGGCTTATCCATCTTATCTCTAAGATAGGATAAGAAATCCACTCTGACAAATCATATTCCATACCTTAACTCTTATCTGTACATGTAAGCTTATCTTCTAAGATAAGATAAACCTTATCATTTTACATGGGTTCCACATTTTTAGACTTTTTACAAATAAAATACACAAAATATTTATGACCTCACTCCTTGTCCTTATTACCAATATAATATTTCTAATTCCTAATCACGTAGACCCTACTTCTCTAATTACCCAAACTTTGACATTTTAACATTACTGGACCACTTACGACAAATATTTACTTTTTACAACATTCCTATTGTACTTTGACTGTTACCGTACTCCACATTATTGGTGGCACCATACTGACGGTGCCGTTATCTTCTATCAGATGCTACTACTAATTATACTTAACAACATCCTATTCCTAATACATACATTAATGAAATAGAAATTACGGAGGAAAATTTTAGTGTCGACATCTTCCCCCTTCCTAGCTTCTACTCCATCCTCGGAGTAGACTATTCTGGTGCTTGGAAAATCTTCAACTTGTCATGGTTGATCCATTTCGTAATGGGAGTGCCATCCAATTCCTCTAGTCGGTACGTACCATTTTCATGCACAGCTGCTATTTTGTAGGGCCCCATCCATTTTGGAAGAAATTTTCTTTGTCTTCTTTTTTGTATCTGGAATCATATACTAGAACCAAGTCATTCACATGAAATGGAGACCACCGGATCTTTTGATCAAAGTATTCCTTTTGCTTCATTTTCTTCTTATGGCTTGTATCCTTTGCTATTTCTCTCATTTCCTCCAAAAATGAAGATGTACCAACCTTTCTTTTCTTGAATCACTTTCATCCATCCTTTCATTTTTCATAACTCTCACAAAGTGGGAATATCAAACTCAATAGGAAGAAGCTGGATCAATGCCATAGGCCAACTGAAATGGGAGTATCTTTTACTGACTTTGATGTTGCCCTATATGCCCACAATGCTTTGCATGAATCCTTTTATCCCATTTATGTACCTGCAAGGCTGCATCTTTTGCTAGAGTTTGACACAACACAAAATTTGTTCATTCCACTGTCCATTTGTGTTTGGATTGTATGTTGTTGCCTTCCCGTGCTTAATAGAAAACTTATTGACTAGGGCTTCTACCACCTCATTAATGAAGTGGCTTCCTTGATCTATTACAATTTCTAATGGGCAACCAAATCTGGTGATAATGCGTTCATACATGAACCTTGCCACTTCATCCATGGAAGTTGTTTTCAATGGACTAGCTTGACCCACTTGGTTAAATAATCATGTGCAACTACAATATACTTATTTTGGCGTGATGTAGTTGGAAGTGGACCTACAATGTCTATTCCCCACTTTTCAAAGGGACCAGGGAAGAATAGGACATAATGGAGCTGATGAAGTCTTATGGTTACTATGTGTTTGACAAATATCACATATCTTACAATAATTATAACAATCTTTAAAAAGAGTGGGCGGTGATAACTTTGAATCCAAGATCCTTCTTGCTATAAGTTGTCCAGAGAAGTGCCCTCCACATGTACCATTGTGGAATTCTTCTAGCAGTTCCTTCCCTTGATCACGTCCAACTACCCTCTTGTACTGTCCATCAGGTCCTATTCGAAATAATACTCCATGCAGAATAGAATATGGACGACTGGCTTGAGTAATCTTTCTCTTAGTCTTTGCATTGGCACCATCAGAAACTTGAATTCATTCAGATAATTCCAAATATCTATGTATTCACTAGGGATTGTGTCAAGGGATAACAATGATCTTTGCATCGGGAAATCATCATCATTACAAGATGATCATAAACCATCATAGGCTCGAGAGAGTGCATCTGCATTGACATGCTTCTTTCCTAGCCTATCTATAATATCAAATTCAAACTCTTGTAGCAAAATTATCCATCTTGCTATCCTCCCTGATGGGTTAGGCTTATTTACAATATATTTTAGATCCTGATGATCTGTTACAACTAGAAATTTTTGCCCTAGCAAGTAATTTCTAAACTTCTTTACAGCAAAAATGATAGCCAAAGCCTCTTTTTCAGTTACAGTATAATTTACCTTAGCACTGCTCATTTGTCTGCTCCCAAAGTAAATTGGATGTTCATTCCCATTTTCATCCTTTTGGCTCAAAGTACTTCCTAGTGCTATATCTGAGGCATCAATGTACACAATGAATGGCTTACTCCAATCTGGATTCTTCAAAACAGGTGAAGACACCAGGGCTTCCTTCAGTTGTCCAAAAGCTTCATGCGCCTTATTTCCTGGTTCATAAGTAACATCCTTCTTCAAGAACTGGGTTAGTGGCTATGCAATCTTTGAGAAATTCTTGATGAACCTTCTATAGTAACCCACATGGCCTAAAAATGATCTCAACTTACTTCTATTCATAGGAAATGGTAAATCTTTGATTTTGAAACTTTATCAGGATCAGTACCAATACCATCTCTGGATACAACATGCCCTAACAAAACACCTTTAGAACATCCAAAGACACACTTTGTAGGGTTTAGTGAGGCTTGTGCTTCATCTAACCTTTGAAATGTTGTCTCCATTTGGTGCAGGTGGTCCAACTTGCTCCCATAGATGCAAAAATCATCCAGAAATACTCTGATGAAGGTCCCAATGTAGGGTTCAAACACCCTATTCATCAAACGCTGGAATGTTTTTGGAGCATTACACAACCCAAAAGGCATAACTCTATAAGAAAACATTCCCCAAGGAGTGGTGAACGTGGTCTTTAATATTTCTCTCTACTATACGAACTTGGTTGTAGCCGCTATATCCATCAGCAAAACTATAGCACTCCTGGCCAGCTACTTCGTCCAAGATCTGATCTGAAAATGGAAGAGGGTAATGATCCTTCTTTGTTGCCTTATTGAGCTTCCTGTAATCAACACAAATGTGTAGCTTCCCATTATTTTTTATTGAGATCACAATGGGAGAAACCCATTCTAAATTCTCCACAACAAATATGAATCCTGCATCAAGCAACTTATCTATTTCTTCTTTTACAGTCTTGGAAAAATTAGGATTCATTCTATATGGCATTTGCTTTATGGGCTTAGCACCATCTACCAGCTCAATAGAATGTTCTACCCAACTTACTTGACGGAGTTCCTTGTAATCAAAAGTGAATAGGTGTATGTACCTTCAAAAGAGCTGGAGGTAGGATTCCTTCTCACTCTCCATCACAAAGATCACCAATCTTTATTTGTTGGAGACGATCATCAACTTCTTCTTGAGATAATTTTATAGGGTCATGAGTTGGTGTGGTGGAAGGATATCCATGACTGAAACATCCACCTCGCTTTCTTCATCTTCGGTGTCCACTTCACTTGGTACTAGAGTAATCGAGAGGATGTCCAATCATCGGTTTCATCACTTGAATCCACGAGTTATACTTTATGATGTGGAGGAATCATGTTTATCTTCACCCTCTCTCTACCACGTCCAAGTGTCATAAAACCTTCATTCCAGGTAGTTTCTTGCATGAACTCTCCTTAGCCATGGTCTTCCTAGCAGCATTGGGTACGCTTGAGCGATACCATTTTCATCACTGAAAGTCTACCACACATACAACACCCATAACAGATATTGCCACATTTGAAACTACACCTTCTAGTTTAGTTTTTCCTTTATTTAATGACCTTAACATAAGTGTTGAAGGGCGATCAATTTTTAAACCCAACATATTCATTACAGACTCGGTCATTACATTAACTGCAGCACCTCCATCAACTAAGACATCATGAATTGAAATACCATTACATAATACCTCAACTTGTGGAGCATAGGGATCCACCTCTGCCTCCAAAATAGGGACCTCAACCTCCTTCCTTCGTCGAGCATTGAGTCCACTTCGCAACTCCCGCCTCTTCTCAGAAGACATAGCCAAGAGTTGACCATATGTAATATTTGCAGGCCTTTTGGATAGATCTTCCAAGATGGAGTATGGTCCTTGCCCCTGTGAAATCAGAAAATCCTGCACACCCAACTTTCTTCTCCTATGTTTCTTACTAGTTTCTCCTTTCATCTTCTTAGGATCATTTCCATCTTGATTATCTTTTTCTTTCTTTCTTTTTGTTACAAACACATCTACTTCATTATTTCTGCTCTTATCTACTACATCAAAAGAATTCACAGGTGATTTTCCTTTATCATTATCTCCTTTACCAGATGTAGAAGCTCTATCACGGACAATTATACTTATAATGACCCTTTTATAACAACCATAAAAACAACTTCAAAATATTTCTTTTTGGACCTCTATCTCCTCCTCCTAAGAACTAAATTCCTTTCCTTGAAGAAGATTAATAGTTAAGCGACCCATCTTTTTGAGCGAGATCTTCATACTCGGTAGATGTACTAGGAGAAATATTTGTGCTCACCGGGAGTGGTTGTGGATTACGAACCAAAGGTGCTTTGGTGTAGGCTCTATTTTAGCAACAATTTCTTTGGGCTCCTCTTCCATGCTTTCTTCTTGCCTTCATGCAATCTCCTTTGCTTGTTGATGGTAGGCAGGCGGTCATACTTCACTCATTGTCTGATCTCTGGCTTCATCCCAAGAATGAAGTGCTTACAGAGGATATTATCCACGCCATTCATCAACCCATCCGCTAATCCTTCCTTCCGGATCTAGGCATCGAGCTTCCTCCTTAGCTCTAGAACACGAGCATGATAATCCCTTATCTTCTCCTTCTCTCCTTGGGATAGCTTTGTGATCTCGATCATGAGATCTGCATATTTCTGTTGTTCACCAAATTCTTCAAGAAAACTTTCGGTTAATAAATCCCATGAATTTTTCACATTATCACCTAGTGTTTCAAACCACCTAAGTGTTGAACCATCCAAAAAGGTAGGAAAAAATTCAGTCCATTGTTCCCTTCTTATAAGGCCATTACAAATACAAGATCGTTTAAACTCTTGAATGAAAGAAGAAGCATCTTCATTAGATTGAGCTGAAAAAAATAGGAATCTTTCCCATTTTCAAAAGTAACCACCGTGAAATACCAACCCACAAGTACAATTAACAAGACTTATGTGCACAAATAATTGGAATCACTATACTAGAAAGTGATTTTACACCTTTCTACAGTAAAATAGAAATGACCACGGTAAACTACGGTAAAACTTGACTTACTACGGTAAAAATTCGGCTTTACTTTGGTAAACACTATTCACGGTAAAAGTGAAGTTCTTTATGGTAAATACTATTCACGGTAAAAGTGACTTTCTTTGCGATAAATACTATTCCAGCAAAAATGACTTTACCATGGTAACTACTATTCATGGCAAAAATGACTTTACCATGGTAACTACTATGCAAAGTAAAAACAAGGTTACCCTCTAATTGATTTTTGACTAAGTGGGAATATCTTTCCGAAAAATCCACCAACGAGGAATGGTCCCTTAAGCGGAACCAAAATGTCATCACCAATCCGGCACTATGATAATTCTTCACGAGAACTCCTCGTCTTATGATTATTTACTAATGCACAGACCTTTAGTTTGGTGGATGTAATCTGGAAACAAAACAACAACGTAACACAAGAATACCATCGACTATGATAAGGCGGAATGATGACAAATCTGAAATATCGAAGTAAATTATAATATTAACATGAAATTATTCTGATCTCACCCATGAGGTACTTCAAGTGTTATTGACTTCACTTGCCTTTCACCAAGACTATGGGAGAAACTTTACAATTACACCTCTTAATGGCTTCTTGACACACCTTTAAGCGATGGCTTCCTTCTCACACTTCCTACAATATTTCTCACTACTTCCTTCTATGCTAAATGAGGGGGTAGCCTCTACTTCCTTCTATGCTAAATGAGGGGGGTAGCCTCTCTATTTATAGAACTTCCAGGCTTATCCATCTTATCTCTAAGATAGGATAAGAAATCCACTCTGACAAATCATATTCCATACCTTAACTCTTATCTGTACATGTAAGCTTATCTTCTAAGATAAGATAAACCTTATCATTTTACATGGGTTCCACATTTTTAGACTTTTTACAAATAAAATACACAAAATATTTATGACCTTACTCCTTTCCTTATTACCAATATAATATTTCTAATTCCTAATCACGTAGACCCTACTTCTCTAATTACCCAAACTTTTACATTTTAACATTACCGGACCACTTACGAAAAATATTTACTTTTACAACATTCCTATTGTACTTTGGTATTACCGTACTCCACATTATTGGCAGCACCTTCTTGATGGCGCCATTATTTTCTATCGACGCTACTACTAATTATACTTAACAACATCCTATTCCTAATACATACATTAATGAAATAGAAATTACGGAGGAAAATTTTAGTGTCAATAGGCCCAATACATAGAGGTCTTTGAGGAGAGTGATGGTGATGAATATTTGAACACATAGCCATTAGAGGATGATGATAATGATACATCAAATGGTGCGGGTGTGGAGCAAGATAGCAAAACTTTCCCCGGAGACTATCACCACATTGTCTAGCACCTCGAGGTATAAGGTATTTAGAGTTAGGGGAGTTTTATAGGGAGTGCGAGTGGTGGTACTCATTTATAGTAGGGAAACCCAAAAATTTATTTATGCCTTATTGGTTGAGAGGTGGGGGTTACGAGATAGAGTAATTTGAGGGCTTCAACCTGGTTATAGCCAATGGAGAGTCTATGAGATGCAAATGATGGGCTCCCAAATTGATTATCGCGATGGGTAACTATACTATTACCATGATTTCTATATTGTTGAAATTGGAGAGACCAAAATAGTGGTTGGGGTACAAAGTGGCTCCATTCCTTAGTGAATTTCAAACTAACTTCTAGATGATGGAGTTGAAGTTTAAGTTTGAAGGGAGGAATATGATCTTGAGTGGTTTATCCTTGGGGGCACCCCGAGTTGTTATGGCCAAGAGGATTGAGAGGATCTATAGGCACAACAAGGTGGATTGGGCAGTACACTGCTTGGTTTCAACCAAGAAATTAGAGGAGGGACAACAGTAGTACCATGTGGATATACAGGGCCTATTGGACAAACACAGTGTTGTGTTTGGTGACATACCTCTAGGCATACCTCCAGATAGGGGATTTGAGCATGTGATTGAGCTTGAGGATGTTAGACCAGTGGTCACTTCTCCTTACCGCCACCCCAAATGGTTTAAGGATGAGATCGAGAAGACTATACAGGAGCTCATGGATATGGGACATATTAGACTTACTTCCAACCCTTTTGCTTTCTTCAAGGTTTTGGTGAAGAAGAAGGATGTGACCTTGCAGATGTGTATGGACTACCGGGCCTTAAATAAGAAGACATTAAAGAACAAGTATCCTGTACCATGCATTGACGAGTTGCTGGATGAGCTACATGGTGTAATCTATTTTTAGAAAATAGATTTGCGCTCTGAATATCATCAAATCAAAGTCAGGGAGCAGGATTTGAATAAGACAACATTCAAATGCCATTACGGTCACTTTGAATTCTTGGTGATGCCTTTTGGATTGTCTAATGCTCCATACATTCCAGTCTTTCATGAATCATGTGTTCAACCACCACTTGCGGAAGTTCGTGTTGGTTTTCGTTGATGATATTTTAGTCTATAACAGGACTTGGGAGGACCATATCAAGCACCTGAGTGAGATATTAGGGATATTAGAAGCAAATTCATTATTTGCAAAAGCTTCTAAGTGTGATTTCGGCATGACCAAACTTATATACTTGGGATATGTAATTGGCGGGGGTATAGTGAAGGTGGACATAGAGAAGATACGGAAAATCCTAGATTGGCTCCCACCTAGAACATTGACAAAATTGAGAGGATTCATGGGGTTGTGCACATACTACCGGAGGTTCATAAATAATTTCTCTCGATTGACTACTCCATTGACCAATTTGACCAAGAAGGGGGATATTTCTTGGTCATACAATGCTCAATAGAATTTTGACCACCTAACGGAGGTAATGAGTTTGTGTCCCGTCCTCGCATTACCAGAATTCTCCCGCCCATTCATCCTAGAGTGTGATGCTTCAAGGGAGGGTGTTGAGGCTGTTCTCATGTAGGATCGACATCCCATCACCTATGAGATTCAAAAATGAAACCTTTGCAGAGAGGGTATTCAATCTATGACAAGGAGATGTTGGCCATTATGCATGCCTTGGCCAAATTCAGACAGTACCTTATGGGCAGCAAATTTGTGGTTCGTCGGATCACAACAGTTTGAGATTCTTCTTGGGATGAAAAGACCTCAATGATCATCAGCAGAGATGAGTGAACAAGGTGCAAACATATGAATTTGACATTAAGTACACTCGAGGTAAGAATAATATTGTTGCTAATGCTTTATCTAGGAGGCCTTACCTCATTGCTATGCTTATTTCTATGTCTGAGATTTTAGCGGATTGGAAGGCTCTTATACTTGTTGAGTATTCCAAAAATCAGTGTGCATGTGGGATCATGGATGGTATGATATAGGATGACCGATACAGAGTAGTGGATGATCTCATTTTCTACAAGGATAGGATCTTCCTTGTACCAAGATCCAAAATGAAGGGGAAGATCCTTCAAGTAGTACATGATACACCCCTAGCTGGACATCTTGGGTATTTCAAAACATACAGGTTCATCAGGGAGAGATTTGCATGGAAGGGGATGAAGGACGATGTCCAAAATCATGTCAGATAATGTATGGTTTACTAGCAAACTAAATCCAAGCGCTCTTTCTCAGTAGGATTAATTCAGCCTCTCCCCATTTTCAAATAGAAATGGGAAAGAATATCTATGGAATTTATCATAGGGATTTCCTTGGTGTTATGTTTGTGGAGCTTGTTTTCATGTTAGAGTTGTGTACACCTTCCATGTGTTACACTCGGATATTTTTATGACGGTCCCGCTCGCGGTGAGTGGGTCAAGGGGTCCGGGGTGAAGCCCCAAAGTAAATTTTCATGGGTGGTTTATTAACCCATGGGTAATGGGTAACCATTATGGGCTATTTTTGGGCCCATGGTTTTTTCGGTACCCATTATTTTGTAAAACCACCTCTTCGGCTACCTATTGATGTACTTATAAATAGATGGACATATAATAGGATTTATATGAGTGTTTTTGTGAAGGTGAATAGTGTGTGCAAATTCAAGTGTGAATTCGGGAGGGTTTGTTGAGCATAGCTCCAAACAAGATCTGGTTATTGTAATTGTGAAAACTCTTAGCTTGGAATAAAATCGAGCAAGTGTTCTTGGTGGATGTAGCCCACATTGGGTGAACCACGTTAAATATTTTCTTCATGTTTTGTATGTTTCATTTATGTAATTTCTATTCATAATTCTTATTATTGTGATTTTGAGGAATTATTCCGCATCAGATATTATTAATTCCTAACAATTGGTATCAGATCCTGGTTTGGTTTGTTGAAGCGTTGAATGACAGGGAAATTTTTAGCTTGAGTGGGAGCTATGGCTGATGATGGAAGATCTAGGGTTGATAAATTCAATGGGCAGAATTTCAGTCTTTGGAAGATGCAGATGGAAGATTACCTTTATCAGAAGGATCTTTATACTCCATTATCTGAGAAGGTGAACAAACCCTCAAGTAGGACAAATGTGGAATGGGATTTGTTGGATCGGAAGGCACTTAGAACGATCCATTTGTGTATTGCATCTTTAGTATTATTTAATGTTTCAAAGGAAAAGACTACAAAAGAACTAATGGATGCATTAGGGAAGTTGTATAAAAAACCATCTGCCTCTAATAAGATATTTTTAATGAAAAAGTTGTTTAATATGAAGATGTTTGAGAATAGTTCAAGAGTGAGATCATTTAAATGATTTTAATATTGTTGTAAATATGCTAGCTTCATTATAATATATTTTGATGAAGAAGTTAGGGCTTTATTAGTTACGTGCTCTTTACCTAGAGTTAGAATAGCTCAGTAATGGCGGTAAGCAACTTGGTTCCTACTAGATCAAAGTTAAAGTTTGAGGATTTTGTAGGGGTGATTATGAGTGAGGAAATGTGAAGAAAATCTCTTCTCGAATCTTCTACTTCAGGGAATGATTTGATAGTTGAAACTAGAGGGAGACAAAGAATAAAGGAAATCATGGAAAATCAAAGGATCGGCAAGATCAAAATCCAAAAGCAAGATAGTATGGCATTGTGGAAAGTCTAAGCATGTAAAGGAGGACTGTTGGGAGCTTCAGGACAAGAAGAAAAATAGGAAGAAAACAAGGAGGAAAATGTGGCATCGGGTAATGTATGCCAAGATGCTTTGATTCTTTCTTTTGCATAATATTGCTAAATCTTGGGTTTTAGATTCAGGGATTCTTTTCATGCTACTCCACATAGGCATTATTTTGTTCATTATGTTCAAGGGCATTTTGGGCATTTTTTCTTGGTGATGATGAGCCTTGCGGATAGTTGGAAAAGGTTTTGTTCAAGTTAAGATGAAAAATGGAAATACATGGCTATTAAAGGATGTCGGTCATTTCACTACATTAAGGAGAAATTTGATATCAATGGGGCAATTGGGAAGGGATGGTTCTATTGTGATATTTACAGCTGACTCTTGGAAGGTTACCAAGGGTGCTCTTGTGGTGGCAAGAGGTAAGAAGGTTGGAACCTTGTATTTAACCACTGATAGTACTAATGATTGTAATCTCATGGCTTCAGATGCAGATACAACATTATGGAAGTATAGGCTCGGTCATATGAGCTATAAGGGCATGGATATCATAAAGAAGAATTTTCTTAGATATACAGAAATAGGTTTGGTTTTATTTGAGAAGCTGCATATATGGGAAACAAAAGTGAGTAAGGTTTCTCAAAGTTAGACCTACAAAGAAAGAGAGTAAGTTAGAGCTGGTACATTCGATGTGTGGGTGCCGACTTAGGTATCATCTCTTGGGGGCTCAAGTTATTATGTTACTTTTATTGATGATGAAACAAGGAAAGTTTGGGTTTATTATATTAGAAGCAAATATGATGTATTTGATACTTTTGTTAAATGGAAAGCCTTAGTAGAGAATGAAACAGTATTAAGTTAAAATGTCTCGGTCGAGATAATGGAGGGAGTATTGCAATAATGAATTTGATGATTATTGTTCTAAGAATGGAATCCATGCAAGAAAAAGACAATTCCAGGAACCTTGTAGTAGAATGGGATGTCAGAAAGGATGAACAAAAAAATAATGGAATGTGCTAGGAGTATGAGGATACATGCAGGACTACCTCTTTATTTTTGGGCAGAAGCGGTGAGCACAGCTGTGTACTTGATAAATAGAGGATCCTCAAGTGCCTTGTATGGAGACATACCTAAGGAGGCTTGAGTACGGTAAGAAAGTTGATTAATCATTTTTTAGAGTCTTTGGATGTGAGGTGTTTGTTCATATTGAAAAGATGATAGGACCAAGCTAGAGGCTAAATCAGAAAAATGAACTTTTATTGGTTATGGTGGTGATGAATTTAGATTTAAATGTTGGAGTATTAAGGACAAGAAAATCATTTTGTCTAGAGATGTAGCCTTTAGTGAGAAATTCATGTATAAGAAACAATATTACGGGAAAATAGGGAAGAATCCAAGAAAGAATATGTAGTGGTAGAGGATCTTCCTGATGGGACAAAGGTGACCCATGAATCGGTTCGAACCTACTCAACAGAGAACCCCAAACTCCTATAGTGAGGAGGTCTTCTCGGGTAAGAAAAGAACCCGAAAATTTTTCTCCTTCTCTTTATTATTTATTACTCACCGATAGTGGAGAGATAGAGAGCTTTGATGAAGCAATGCGGTAGATGCTAGTAAGAAGTGGCGGTAAGCCATGGATGAGGAGCATAAGTCTCTCATGGAGAACTAGACTTGGGATTTGGTGAAGCTACCTAAGGCAAAAGAGCATTGCGAGAACAAGTGGGTGTATAGAGTTAACGATGAAGGAGGAAAGAAAATATATAAGGCCCATTGGTGGTCAAGGGGTTTACACGTAAAACAAGGTATAGATTTTGATGAGATTTTTCTCTTGTAGTAAAAATGACTTCTATTAGAATTGTTCTTGGAATAGTGGCGTAGAAGACTTGCACTTAGAATAATTAGATGTAAAGACCGCATTTCTCCATAGTGATTTGGAGGAGGAACTATATATGCAGAGCGAGAAGGATATGAAGTCAAAGGTAAAGAGGATATGGTGTGCAAAATGAAGAAGAGCTTATATGGCTCTGAACAAGTTCCACGTCAATGGTATAAGAATTTTGATAGCTTCATGATGGAGCAAGGTTATATTAGATGTCATTCTGACCATTGTGTGTATACAAATAAATTTGAGGATGGAATTTATATTATCCTGTGTTTGTATGTTGATGACATGTTGGTTGCAGGTAAAAACATGCAAGAAATAAAAGTACTCAAGAAACAACTAAGTGAATCCTTTGATATGAAGGATTTGGGGGTAGCCAGACAAATCCTTGGTATGAGGATAACTCAAGATAGGAAGGAACAAAAGATGAATTTATCTCAAGAAGAGTACATTAAGAAGGTATTGGATAGGTTTAACATGCAAGATGCTAAACTGGTTGGGACTCCTTTGGCAGGCCATTTTAAGTTATCAAAGGAGTAGTGTCCCAAGATAGAGCAGGAAAGAAACTAGATGTCCAAGGTACCTTACTCATAAGTGGTTGGCAGTTTGATGTATGTTATGGTGTGCACTAGGCCTGATATTCCCCTTGCAGTGGGAGCTGTGAGTAGATTTATGAGTGATCCGTAGGTAAGAGAATTTGTAAGTAGTAAAGTAGATCCTTTGGTATTTAAGAGGGACCATGGGGACCATTTTGTGGTACGGTGGATCAGACACCACTTTACGTGGTTATGTAGATTCAGACATGGTTGGAGATGTTGATAGCAGGAGGAGCACGATAGGTTATATTTACACTGTAGGTGGGACAACAGTGAGCTAGATTTCATGGCTACAGAAGCTGGTGGCTTTGTCAACCATGGAGGCTGAGTATGTTGCGCCACGCAGGCAAGCAAACATATGATTTGGCTATAACAATTGCTTGATGATTTGGGGCATAAGCAAGAGGAATGTAAACTACATAGTGATAGTCAAAGTGCTATACACCTAGCTAAGAACTCGCTTTCCACTCAAGGACAAAGCATATATAGTTGAGATATCAGTTCATCAAGAAAACTTTGGAGGAAGATAATTTCAAGTTGGAGAAGATTCATACCAGGTAGAATCCTATAGACATGATGACCAAGGTTGTCACAAGGATAAACTAAATCTATGTTCAGCTTTGGTTGGCCTTCATGGATGACAGTGAAGGGTTGAGAAGCTTGCTCAGTGGAAATCAATCTCAAAGTGGGAGATTCTTATGTTTGTGGAGCATGTTTTCATGTTAGAGTTTGGTACATCTTCCATTTGTTACACTCAGATATTTTTACAGTTGTCCTGCTCGCCGGTGAGTGGGTCGATGGGGTTCAGGGGTTAATCCCTCAAAGAAAATTTTCATTGGTGGTTTATTAACCCATGGGTAATGGGTAATCAAGCTATGGGCTGTTTTTTTGGCCCATGGTTTTTTCGGTACCCATTGTTTTGTAAAACCACCTCTTTGGCTACCCATTGATGTAATTATAAATAGATGGACATACAATAGGATTTACATAGTGTTTTTGTGAAGGTGAATAGTGTGTGTGAATTCAAGTGTGAATTCAGGGAGGGTTTGTTGAGCGCAGCTCCAAAAAGATCTATTTATTGTAATGGTGAAGACTCTCGGCTTCTAATAAAATATGAGCAAGTGTTCTTGGTGGATGTAGCCCACATTAGGTGAACCACATTAAATATTGTCTTCGTGTTTTACATATTTCATTTTTGTAATTTCTATTCATACTTCTTATTATTGCGATTCTCGAGGAATTATTCCGCATTAGATATTTTTAATTCCTAACAATCCTTGGTGCATGGGCATAGCTGTATTTATGTTGTAGTTGATCGCTTAACTAAGTATGCTAATTTCTTTTCCCTACCCAAAGGGAACGAGGCTATGGATGTGGACTGAATCTTCTATACTGGTATTTTTGGCTACAGGTTGCCAAAAAATATCATCGATGATGAGGACAAGATCTTCATGAGCACCTTTTGGCAGGAGATCTTTAGACTAGCAGTACGGAGTTAACTCTGGCACTAGCTACCACCACCCAAAGATAGATGGGTAGAACGAAGATAGTCAATAAGTGGATATAAGGCTACTTGTGGAGTTACGTGATAGGACACTAGTGGGCATGGATCAAATGGTTGCACATGGGTGAGTATTTCTACAATACCACCTACCAAATGAGCATAGGTATGACCCCTTTTCAAGCCTTGTATGGGTACGATGTAAGGACACTCATAGATTTTGTATTACCGATAGTGAGCTCCTAGATCTTGAGATTGGTTGCACGAGAACCAGGATATTCTGAAGGCTCTCAGAGAGAATCTTCAAAAGGCACAAACTTAGCGGAAGGTATACGTAGATCGACACAATATAGAGAGGTATTTTGAGGCTATGGATCTAGTGTTCCTATGTTTACAGCCATATAGGTAGTCCTCACTGAAGTAAAAGGGTGCAAAGAAATTGAAACCATGATTTTATGGTCTGTATCAAGTAGTTCATCGAGTAGGGGAAGTGGCATATGAGCTAGAGCTACCGGAGCACAGTAAGTTAAATAATTTCTTCCATGTTTCATGCCTTAAGAAGGTGATCAGACCACATGTTGCACCATCTACAGAGCTACCGCCACTATATGAGCAAGGGAAATTGGTGTTGGAACTAGAAGCCATTGTTGAAATGAGATGGAGGGGGCTTAGGATCAGAGAAATCACCACATATTTGGTGCAATGGAAGGGATTTCCACTTAAGGATGCTACTTGGGAGGGGGAGCATATTTTACAACATCCTAATTTGCATTTGCTTGAGGACAACCAAAATTTGTAAAGGGAGGGTTGTAATGTCCCCTTTACTAATGTCAAATGGCCCAAGGGTGAATTACGACCCAAAACGTGGTCGGACCCAAGGGGGCTATGGATGCTAGAAGCTTGTGGGAAGGGATTCTTTGGTTTAATGTCCTAGTTTGGCGTTTGGGGGTCACTTTTGGACACGATGACTCAAAATAGGAGAAATTAATTATATATACTTTTACGTTAGTGGGCCCTCCATGAATGAAATACGCTAGGGTTGTGGGGAATGTTTACAAAGGAAAGGTATATATGGAGACATGGAAGGAAGAAAAGGCACCACTTTTATCGCATACTCTTAGCCTCTTCTCGTGTAGCTACCGTTGTTTTGTTTCTACAGCTTGTGGAGTCAAATCCCACAGGGACCCTAGCTAGTAGGGAAATCTTTGGTAGTGAAAGATCTACCCTATTATGTCATCTTGGATTCATTATTGGGACCGTACTATAGAGATATTTCTTGAGGGTTAGAGGAAGGGTTTCGAGGATTTTGGGGGCTTTTGGGAAGACAATTAGAGGGGATCTAGATCCGACTCACAACACCATCTAGGCTAGGCGTGGCAACACGTAAAAGGTACCTCCCACGTTTCGTAACTCTATTCATTGCATGGCGAATTGTAGCCTCTATTTGGCGGTTTTCCAGTCATCTGGGTCAAATCTACATGTGGCAGTGTTATTCCCTACATCTGCCTTTTGTTCTCAAAGACCCTTATTTTTCTCTTGTATTTAAAGGGTCACAAACATCTGAAATTGATTAGCCACCTAGGGCTTTCTATACCTTTTCGAGCAACAAATATATTATCCCATAAAATGTCCTGGATAGTGTCTATTATTATTATTGTAAGCTTCCCTTATAATTTCATGCATTGTGGGAAAATATTTTTGTGATATCAATTCAATACCACTCGTTGTCCCAATCCGACATTTTCATTAAAAATCAATATTTTACTTTGCTGTAATTTTTTTATATTTTGTGCATTTTTATTAATGTCCTACAAGGATATTTCAACAATTCACCAATAACTTTACATAAAACCTTTGCAAAAAAATGAGCAACAATATCATATATTATTATGGAACTCAATGAGAATGGGCCTTGCTTATATAGGCAAGGAATAACAATCTAAAAACTAGTCAAGGTCGTAGATCAAGCCATAAATCATGGGAAGAAATCATTAAGTCCATATATTTATGAGAGAACTAGACATCAAGGATTTAGTCAATACCATAGATCAATGAAAGAACTAGTCAATACCATTGATCAAGGAAAGAACTATACCTAACAACTAGATAATATCCCCTTAATATCTAAATAAATAAAAGGAAATGTCCACATACATAACTGGGTGAGGATAAATACAATAAAGGTAAATAAAGTACCTAGGTGAACATGAGCTAAGGTAAATACCTACTCTAATAGGGTTTATTGAAAACACTAACTTATGGGTTTAAATTTTAAGGCCATAAATATTATACATGGTAGGATTTACTATCATTAGTCTTATGTATTTAAAACATATAACCTAAAATCTTATGTTCATAAAACTTATGACTATAAGTTTTGTGGTCGGCATGAACGACATTATCATGTCATTGATTATAGTCATAATAAATACAATTGAAAACTCTATAAATTATTTTTCATATGAATAATATCAATAATGCACACAACTTTATACACACACCATGATGTAGACACCTTATGTATTACGGATTTTTCTTGTTTATGTCTAATGTTGAGTATGTCATAATGATCAAGTTTTTTTTTTCATTTGTATATGGTATAGTGTTTCTTTTTTTCCTCTAATTGAATATTTGTGATGTACTATCATTTTATTATGTCATTTTTATTTTAGAAAAAGTGAACATGTCTACCTATTCTCAAAGGGTTGAAACTTTGTAGAGGGAAGTGTGTATCTAGTTAGGATAAAACTATATTGCAAAGGAGAGATATGTATAATTTTATTAGTTTCACCATAGTGTTGGATGAGAAAGTAAGATTTCCTTTTTGACCGATGACTTAGAAATTTTTTGAGATATTGGTAAGAAGGGATATTATATCCATTAAGAAGAAGAGAAATGTCTTTAAAGCACTCTACTTATTTTTTAGCACAAGTTAGTATTGATCATATAGATTGTTCATGAAACAAAGTGACTCAAGGATTAAATTTTTATGGAGGGAGGACTCAATAACAAAATTAGGAACATACATTGATCATATTAAATATATGCTTGAATTTAGTAAAAAATATGTGACTGTTTAAACACAAGTATTCAACGAGTGATGGAAGTATAAATAAATGATTTATATCTCATTCACTAAAAGGTCATGAGGATTTTGGAAAACAATTATGGGTTGTGTATTTTTGTTTTTATAGGAAATTGATGAGGTCAAAGGAAAACACCACAATGCAAGAATTGACACATTCTAAAAAAATCATGTTTCACTAAAATTAAAAAATATATATAATGCATTTGTGTGTGTAACAAACAAGGGTTTCACTAGAATAGAATTTCCTGAGAGACTACATCACCACCAACTTTGGAGATGACTCTAAATTCAAATTTATATTTCCACAAATACAAAAAGGTTACTTATATAATAAAATTTAGAGGTGAGTGAGATATTGATATTGATTGAGTAAATTGTGAGATAGGATCATTCCACAAGTTAAACCTCACTCTTATCACACTGTGGATAACTACCACTTGTGTATTTATCAATGTTAGAAACATAATAAATATCACCTTGTTAATAAAACTACCTTAGGCGGACTTCATAACATTTGTGAATATGAAACACACCAAAACCCAATGAATATCATCTTAGGTGATGTGGAAAAATTAGATAGATCAAAAATAAAAAAAAATGAAGTTAATGAAATAAATATATACTTAATATGATGGATTCTCTAAAGTACATCAAAAAGAACAATGAAGTTAACAAAATGAATATATATTTAATATGATGGATTCTTTAAAGCTACGAATCAAAATTCACTTCAAAGGATATGGTTGTGTGGATAAGAGTTTCTATAAATATATGTTCCATATATAAACGAGATGCATGGTGAAAATAAATAAGGTTGGCTCAAAAATACTCTAAATTTTGGAACCATTGAATAATGATCTGTTAACAACTATTCCATTTTTTTCAACACAAAAGGATTAGCTCTATTAACAAAATAATTCTCTTTATTGAAATAACAATTGTCTTATGCATTCTCAAGGAACAAACATAATGTACATAACATACTTCAAATACTAAGGAAGCATTGGCAATACACAACACCTACCCCACATAATGCAAATGAGGGAGTGAGGAAAATACAACTCAATAACTAAAAATAGTGTAAATGTTGTAGGTATGCATAGAATTAAAACAAAATACTTTAGTGAAAGAGCCCGAAATGCCACACAATAAACTCAGAAAATGAAATGTGAAAATTTCTTTAGTTAAAACAAACACACACATATATGAAGGTACACAAATATAGACACACCCTATTGCACTTTATAGATTATTTCAAGTATAAATACATCTAAAATACCACCAAATATGATTTATAGTAAATAAAGAAGGGCATTAAGTTGTTTTTTAAAAAAATTATGATTAAGAATAAGGATAATTAGATGTTAATACTACAATGAGCGTGAAGAAAAAAAAACATAATTCTACTAAAAGTAGAATACAAATTTGAGTTATTAGTCAACAACTATGACGTCATAAAGATAAAAATGCATAAATAGGACAAATAAATGTTAATTTGGGATATATGAGTTATAAAAATTTACACATTAACATCACTATTTTTTTAAAAATGAAAATTTTGTCGGGTGTAGAAAACGCATCTTCCAAGGGTTCTCGGATCGAAGTTATGAGCCACGTAAGAGATATACTGCAAGAAATGGATTAATGGTGAAAGGATTTCCCTTGGGGACTAAAACCGCCCAATGAGTAGTCATATAGTGAACTAGTGGATGATATCAAGTAACATGGGCTATATGATGGTCCTATGGGTAACCAAGAGTTGAATGTGCGTTCATAGTTCTTGCAGAATACGAAAATGATGCAAAACATCGAAATGCATATAATGGTGTTGAAACATAAAATGCATGACCCATGTTCCCCGGTGATCCAATTTTTAATAATAAACCATTTTTGAAAATATTTGGAAGAGAGGAATCTAAAAATATAGTTTTGGCCCATTCTTCTGTACAAGGATGTAAAAATTCAATATCTTCTCTTCTTCTCCTTGATTGCATCGTAGATCTTAACATTCTCAAAATCATAAAAAATCACGAAAAGCTTTAAAAATATAGCATTATTTTTTAAAATTATTATTTATGATCTAGATTATACTGATTTTTTTATTTTTCAAAAAAGGAAAAACCAAAAAAACTACACTGTAATAGCAATTTTGGCTCAAACAAAAAATAACGATCGGGTAATTTTGAAAAAGCTGCAACTGGATAAGATAATCAAACTACCTTGATAAGGACTTGATAAGACGTATGATAATTTTCAAATTAATTAAGGTGTACAAATACATATCTCAAAAATCCTCTAAAGAGAATTTGAGATCCACCAAAAGCACTAAAAATGGAAAACAGTAGAATATCTTCTAAAAAGATTGTTCCTTATGATACAAAACCAATAATGCAAATCACTATGAATAAAAATATAGATATGAGATACATATTGTAGAACTATCTTTGAGCATTTATGAATTGATGAGGGAATAGAAAAATGTTTCAATGCAAACATCCATATAACTTATACAATAGGAAAATATTCACCAATAGAAGAACACTATGGAGAACTCGACAGCCTCTCTTGCATTACCACTAAGCTAATAGAAAATGTCTCGACATACCACTTTGATAGTACAAGGAGTGTTCAACTTCTCCCATCTCCGCCAAATGATAGGCTAAATATGCTGATGGTAAGCTAACGAAAATGTAGATAGTACATGTGTGTGCAACCAATAGTGGATGCACTAGAATATAATCTCCTTGAAGAGAATACATATCCATAAAATTTTGAAATTACCTAAGTTCTAATCTTGCTTTTCATAAGCAAAAAATGATTCCTTATATAGGAAAAGTAAGGGGTGAATGAGGGATTGTTATTTTATTGAGTTAAAGGTGGGATATGAGTGTTCCAACCTGAAGTTACACCTAAACCTTATTGCACATGTGAGGAAACCTAAAACTTAAATGTGTATTTACCAATGTTGTGCTTATAATAAAACTTACCTTTCTAAAAACACTAGTACTTAAGGCAAATGGTAGACCTCAAATTATGTCTTAATATGACACAAACCAACAATTTGTTAGTGAAAATAACTATAAACATCTAAAATTAAATCTTTAATAATGTACAAAAAGACATCAAAATCACTAGGCCAATAAGAAATTTAATAAGGTTTTAATGAATTTATCAATTTCTAGGTTCTTTCTCACTATGAAGCAATTCATATAGTTTCAAGTTTATATGAGTTACAACAAATTTGATCATTTCTTCTCATGCGTGAGTAATTTTTTTATAGAAGGCACAATTAAAAACATTCTTTCATGTGAGACATGGTGCAATTTAAAGTATTAGATAAAATGAATTTGGGGTGTGTATGTGTGTGTGTGTTTTGTTTCCATCCAATCCTTTGAATTGCACCATGTCTTTTTGAAAGTATCCTTGTAATTGTGCCTTCTATAAATTTATATATATACACTAAAATTTTCCTTTATAAGAAGGATATCTCACATAATGACAAGATATCCAATTTGTCTACCTAATTGGTTCTTTATGAAAGTAATCATAAAAGAAATTTGAATAGAGGTGGCCGTAAATATGTGGAGAGAATTAGAAGATCTACCACCCCAATTAGTATTTCACATTTGTTTGATGCCTCCAATTTCATTAACTCTTAAAATGTGATGAAAATACCTCACAAGTATCCCAAATGTCAAATGTTGAATATAAGCCATCATATAAATTTTTCAAATGATAAGTATCTAACATAAAGAATAGGTAAACATCTAAGGAATATTAATCCTTTCCATAAAAAGGATGTATCGCTATATGTTCATTTTGTTCATGCAATTTTGAGTTCAAAACTACCATAAGCATGAATAAAAAAATCATTTAACATTTATTTCTTAATATATTCATGGAAAATACAACCAGTAATGATGTGAACCAATATTTGTGAAAACATATATATTAAAATTTTGAGGACTTGATATACATAGAATCACATTATGCAGAGCTTATAGGATCCTAAAGAGCATCGCCTAAAGTAGTATAAATTATCGATAAACATAAATTGTGAAAATTAGAAATAGAAATAATCTGTTAAGAAAACATCATAATTTTTAAAATTAAAGATGTCTCAACATTTGTCTCGTTTAGTAAGAAAATATGGAAGAAAAGAATCTAGATAATATATCTTATTTTATTTTATAGATACACATTAATCCTAAATAAATATATCAAGACCTTCATTATTGAACCTTACTCTAATGCCGACTCATACTTCGGATAAATATGAAGAAAATAATTTTGCACATATTTTAATTACAAAGAATAACATATTTCCCAAATTTAATGTGTGTACATGGATGAAGAACTAACTTGCAACTATTGAATTCCCAAAAACACAATGACTACCGTATCAATGTAAGAAATAAAAAAATCCATACATTAAATATTTTCATTAATTATACTATTCCCGCATAATGCAACTAAAGGAACATCCTAATGGATTACTCATCACTATTGATTTTTAATGGAAAAGATAAAATGATGTGGATCCAAATTCATTTGAAAAGACACCATAAGATTCAAAAGAAATTTCTTTTCATTGCAGAATCAACACTAATGTTTTACATCATTACAATATTCCTTTTATTTCACACTAGTTCTTAGAACCCCTAAAATGTCAAAACACCCTAAAATGCCAAAAAATACCTACTAGAAAAACACCTCGATGTGCCCCAAATTTTGCATGCCAAATATGCTTTCATAAATTAATCCCGACATAAAATTTCAGCTTATTCTATAAAGCGTGGAAAATTATATTAAAATTCTAATTCCTAGTTAAAAGCAAAAAAAACAAAATTGGACCTAATTTTAGACCACTAGATGAAGGAATCCATCCCTAAAAATGTGTTGAAATGGAAACAAGATTTCACGAAATATTGTCAACAACATAGTACTAATGAAGATCTACCACCGTGGAAAATTTAAAAATGATCCAACAGTTGGATGAAAAGTTATGGCCTTCACAAATTATGCTCCCGCATCATAAAAACTTATATAAAAAGGGTGGGAAGAAAAAAAAATCAATAATTAATTTAATGGACCTCCATATAGTATATTAAATTTTATGTTGATAAACAAAACTAAGAGTTGGGGTTTAAAAGAGTTTGGCTGAAACATTTAAAGCCACAACATTATATTTATGTCTCATTAATATTGAAGAAACCATGACTGATGATTGGTGAATTATTGTATTAGTTTTGAGTCCTTTACACACCCATTTCATGATGTACTATTACAAAACAATGTGTATGAAACATTGAAGGGTTATAAGCATGAAGTTATAAATTATCAAATAATTAATATTTCAAGTATAGATAATTCATGTATACAAGATATATTAGTCATCTAATTGCATTTATATAATGTTTAAAGTGAAAAAATAAAAAAACTAATTTACTTTATATCCTTGTTTATAGAAATTAAAGTTTCCAAAATTTTCTATATATGTTTCCTTATAGTGGGACACATTCATGAGAATAAAGTTGGGGCATTAAAGATTATCACTATTTTGTAATAATTAGAAACCGTATCTTTTCCACACATCCTAAATAAGAACAAAACTTGCCAAGATGGGTCAAATTTATTCACTCAATACCTTATTCTATAAGTGTATGAATTTTAGACTTTTTATCAACACTTGTTGGATGGAAACGAGAAATGGGCATTCTTAATTGAAAGATGTTTTAGTTGCATGTAGTTGAATCTTTTCCTACATGATGGAATATAAAGCAATAATCAAGGTTCATGTATGGTCTTTTCATATCCAAATATGGAAAAAAAAATGGTAAACCAAACATTAACTATATAGAAAGTGATCACTAAAAAACTTCAACCAATTCCAATTATTCTTAACTTCTCCACCGCACACGAATTCTCCATTGTGACTTTTCCCTAATCCTAATCTTCCCCAAAAACAAAACCATGGTGCTGGTGTTGGATTTGTTCTTAGAAAGGTCTTGGGCTTTGGTGGGGTGCTTCGGGTAGATGTTTCCCGGGACGCTCTATCACTCAAAATCTTGATGTTGGTGAGGGTGTGTTGGGTGGTGATGGGTGTGTCTCCAAAAAACCCAAAGGGTCTATGACTACTTCTATGGAGGATAACATTTCCAGCCCTTCCGGTGCTCGGAAATGGCCTCTCCTCATGTAGGTGTTAGTTTGTGGTTCCCCTATTTTGAGCAGCTCTACGAACACCGCACTAACCCTCCTTTCACCTCATACAAATATTATGTCGGACCTCCATCTCAATGTTGATAGATCTCTTTCTCCTCTGAATAAATTTGTGAATCCTAAAGCAACAATGGAAATAGCTCCATATCTGGTAATAGTGGGTCAGGGGATGAAAACTCCAACACTAACAGATCTAAGAAAGAGTGAAAACAAAGAACCATTCCTAATGTCGGTTCCGGTAAGAAACAAAATGGAACCATACCTAGAGAGGTATTATAAGGTGTTAATAGTCATAATCAAAGGAACATCAAATATTTTTCTATGGTGGTTGGGCAACAAGATGAAAGCCATATAGAGAAGATCTTAAAAAATACTGACAAACTCTTGCAACCTTCACAGGAGACCCCAATACTGAAAATTAAAGAGGATTTGCTTCAAAAGGTGCTCAAGGAGGAGGAAAATATTTCTCATCTGGGTCTCATATGTAGGTTTCACAAATTTTGGCCCAAACTTTCTCAGCTTCATGATTGGATTGTATAAAGATGGAGATAAAAGATACAAGGTAAGATTGAGCTTTATCCTTGTGCGAAAGCATATTTCATTGTTGTCTTTGAAACCCCTGAAGATAGGGATTTAATTTTTAACCAACACTAGGTTTGGGAGGAACATGGGATCATGTCCAAGCTTGGTATCCATATTTTGATTCCCTAAATGACTGTCTTGATACCTACCTAGTTTTGGTTCAATTACCTGGACTCTTAGTTCAGCTTTGGAACAATTCTTTTCTATTTTCTATAGGGGATACTCTAGGATCATGTGCGGCTATTGATGAGAAGACCTCCATCCAAACCCATACTACTTATGCACAAATCATTGTATATCTTGATACATCCCAATCCTTACTAGAAACAATTAATTTGTAAATTGGTGAAAGACTCTAGATGCAGAGGTTAGACTACGAAGGAATTGCTTTTAGATGTCGGTGTTTCTTCAAAACTGGGCATATCACATAAGATTGTGAGCATACCAAATGAAAGACCAAACCAGCATGGTGGAAATATTCTCTACCAGAGCATCTAACAATTGATCCCCATACAAAACCGATTGTGGAACCCCTAAAAATGACTTACCCGACATGGAAGAGATTTCACACATTACATAGAAGAAACATCAAGATTCTTCTCCTTAAGGTATTGATTCAACAATATATTTTGATTCAGCGCCCCTTGGTGAGGGTCACATCCCTATCAAGTCAATTAAATTTATTCTTCCAAACTCAATGGAAGAATAAAATAAGGAATGGAAGGTGGTGGATAGAAAAAATAAGTGATACACTAAATCTAAAGCTTCCATTGTCTCGAAAAAGGCATGAACCTTTTCTTGTTGTGTGCCTCGATTGCTGCATCTAGGATTTAGGCATGTTCTATTGCTGCTAAATAGTGATCTTGTTGTGACGTCATTTTTTCTAGTTATATGTCCGTAGTTTTTAGTGGTGATCTTGGTGGATTTTTTTTTGTTGTTGGGTTGATTAGATAAATCTAGATTGTCATCTTTTTATTCTTCTGAAATTTTTAATCTGGATTTTTACCCCTACTGTACAAGGGTATAGTCCCTTTCAAAAAACTATATAGAATATAGGTGATTTACGAGAGTAGAAAATGTTTCCCACCTACTCTGTAGAGTCAATCTATTGAGGAAGACTCCAATAAACAATTGATCCTTGTCCCTCGGTTCAATGATGATTTTAGAGACTCTCATCAAAAAGATCACGTGGATGAGGAAGGGAAAATAGATGACTACATAGAGGAGGTACCTATGGAGGAGGAAAGGATAAGTTGAGCGTTGTTGTTATAGATCATGTGGTTATTGGAGCTTGTCTAAAAGTGACTGGGAAGGAAAATGAATCAGTTCACATTGTTGAAGTTTATGAACTCGCAGGTGATGACCGGTGATGCTTGAAGATTGATCTTGCAAATGGCCGCGTAGGGGGAATCTAGGCAATAGCCGGTTGCTGATTTTTTGGATAGGTTGAAGGGACTGGAGGTGATTCATCAGTTTCAAAATTCAAAATCCAAATCCGACATTAATTCCACCATAAAGGAGTTGCAGGATTATCACCACATTGATGGATTTAGTAATGTTGGAAGATGCACCGCATCCAAATCCCATACTTGTCCCTTTCATCATGGATGAATTTTTGGATTCCATGGACTATGGTTCATCGATAGATAGAATGGAACTTTCTTTTATTAATGATAACATTGTGGTTTTCCATGGGGTGGATGCGGGAGGACCAATGCTAATATTTTGAATTCCTCATCCAATTAGGAGGATGATGTGGATGGATGGACTAAATTCCTTTCATAGAATTTTTTTAATGTAAGATCTGATCGTGCTTTACGAATCACTCTCGTAATGAATTTGAGCAAGCCTCTTAATGTATAAATATTTTTTTGGTGTCTTCGGCTCTTGGTAGAGGCATCCTCTTGTGTGCATCAACACTTTAACTTTTCTCCATTTCTTTTCGGTGTTTTTTCTCCCCTAACAACCAAATTATTTTTTACCTTATCTAAAAAAAATTATGTAGAAACTTCAACTTTGAACCATAACATAACTAACATAGACTATAAAGTGTAGAAAGGGAATAAAATCACACATCGTGGGCCTTGGAAAAAGAGCTCAAGAAACATAGGTGAAGATTTTATCTTCCAAAGATAATCTATAAAAAAAAATTATGTGTGTTATGAACAAACCCTTTGCAAAATATATTGGGAGGTCAAGATTATTTTTTCCTAAAAAAGATCCTAGAGTTTGAAATGTATGACCTTAAATATGACCCACACATTTTCTCATAAATGATTAATTCAATAAAAATATTCCTACAAATAATTATATTTATTTTGGGCCTATTTTTACAGACCTAAAGATGAATTTAATATAACGGTAAATGTGTATAACAAAGAAATGCTTCTAGTATGATCAAGTGATGAGCATATGATCATGTTATTGATGAGGAGGGTAAAATATACATTATAAAATAAGTTTTAAAAATGGCTCAAAAAGTGGCATCACATTAGTGGTCACCCAATCAAATAATAAATACGAAGTAAGAAAAATATCAAATAAATGGTGGAGAAAATCAAGAAGAGCATTAGAGATATATTTGGATAACATAGTTGAGATATGCACACCAAGAAAAGTATGGAAATAAGATATAATTAAAATATGAAATAACGGACATGAATCCTTTTATCCATACCTTACAAAACTTCAACAAGGTATACCAATGGATTCTAGTTTTTTTAAATCAAAGTATATTTTATATGACATTTGGTGCTTGAGTTCGTAAATATGATAACAATATATGTCAACATAAATTTTTTCCTCTAGAACAAGAATTATATTATTGATTATGAGTTTATTATTATAATATTTAATATATAACTTTGAGTTTAAGAATGTGTATATTAGTGTTTCGAGTATAAGGCATGTTGTTTCTTTTGTTTTTTATTGCGATAAGAAATTGGGTTGGCTTCGGGCATGATGTGTTGTTATATGTTTCTATTGGGAAGCCCGACTACATTTTTCTTGGGCCTTCGTTATTTATGCGGGTTTTTAGACCCATTTCATTATACACTCTTTTGTTTTATCTAGGTTTTAATCCTTTTGTTTTTCTCGCGATATGGTGTAGGCACCTAAAATTGGTATTTATGCCTTCATACACTCGTGTGCGCATATTTATTTAATCATACCCGCTTTCCTTTAATTAAATGTCTATCCCAATCCTCATTAATTAATTAAGAGACAATACTAAATTAATCATATTACATGCCCAATTATCCCATCCCCATTAATCTTTATGCAAATTAATTAATTAATTCAAATTAATTAATTAAGCTTCATTCATTTCCCTAATCAACCTTCTAATAAGGATGTTTTTGTCCTACATGTTGGTACCCAAATTTAATCTCCTTCAAAGGCCAAGTAGCATCACGGATTTGACAAGACACTCAGAGGAAGATAGATGATTATGTATGTCATTTTGTAGTCGGGGAGCAAAATCTATCTCGACTCTTGAGCACCGAGTATTTCAAAGGAGTGGGTAGCACCTTAAAAGGATTTGATCTTATCCTAACTATTTTAGGTTTTTCCTTTCAACCAAGGTAAGAGAACCTATTTTGTAACCTCTATTATTGAAGAATGTTGGTAAATCCTTCTTATGCACAAATTTTATAGAGAAGACCTTGGGAAAATATGATCAACAAACCAAATCTACCCTCACAAGTTGTCACTTCCAGATTATGGAGATATTTTCAAAACAAGGCAAAGGTTACTAAAGACATTGGGAATCCTGATTGTTTCTACATGTTTTGGTGGTAGAAATTATGCATTTGTACACACATAGGATAAATAGGGGTAGTACAGGTAGGATTGGTTGTTTTTAAATGAATTTTTTTGTGGGAGGTGAGGCAGAATGAACTTGATTTACCAGATCTTTGAGACTTTTTTTAAAATGGGGCACTTACACAACATAATGCTTCAAGATAGCTAAAATGTTCCTTTAACCAAAATGTGTGCTTCAATGGAAGCCCAAATCAACACTTTTTTACACAAACTATGAGATTCGAGCACAAAGGCTTGAGTTATAAGACTCAACAAAACATCAAAATCCAAGATCAATCATGCCTGAGGTACACCAGGGCTTACAAATAATCTCTATCAACAAATCAAAGAAAAGTGATTTTAAATCGTTTATTTCATTCCCAGATGAAAGATCTTCTAAAAATGAAATTACAGATGCCACTAAACTATCACAAGGATTGAGATCTATGTGATTGAGAGGGATTTTGATACAAGATTGCAACGGAACAAGAAAAACCATTTGCAGACATTCAGAAACAAAGCAGACATAATTTTTCCCAAATTCAACACGGAATAACTCAAATTTGATTAAACTTATTAGCAGGGGAAAGCTTCTAGAACAATCTCATAGCTTTTCAATGACTACACACTCGCAACCACCTTGACACGATCAAGTTTAACACAAAGAGATATATAGGTTTCTCAAACAATCCCTCAGGAGACGGGCTCTATCAAGATTTTCTCTTAGAAAATCAATTTTGACCCCTTACACTCCAACCATTTGCATGATAAATTCATGCAATGTATAACATTTTACAAATGAACCTTTTCCCCCACAACCAAAAACATTCAAAGAATCATTCCATGTCAGTTCCCGAATCACATTTGCAAAATCAATGTCTATTTTGCAGAGGGAAAATCTCTCCAAATATTTCCAGCATTCAATTCTTCACCTGGTAGAATGCTCTTCCCTCATTCGCTACCTACTTCTACCCCTAATATGTCAAATCTGGTTCTTTGTGTGCCTAGGAAGAGAGACTGGAAAATCATATCAAACCCAATAGCCACATTTTGTCTTAATGGTAAAAGACGTCTCCAGATCTTCTTCACCAAACTTAGATATCAAATTAACTCCCCTTCCATGTTTAACATGCAATAAATATTGAGAAATCATGAAAAATCGCATCTATAGGAGCTCTGGAGTAAAAATGGTAGAAAAATCAGATATAGATGCACAATTGCAGTTGATTTTTATTTTGAATTTGGACCATCCACGTGGAAATCCACTTTTAAAATGGGCTTGCCGATTCCTTTTTCCTTTTAAAACTTTTGGAAAAATGTAAAATTTTCACATTTTTCACTACACCTCCTTCTTTGAGAAATGAGCCTCACACGTGTCCTAAGGTGGGTTACAAACGAACCATGGCCAAATTCTTCTATTTCACCTCCTTTTTGAAAAGGGAAATTTCTCCAATTTTTCCCCATAGCTCCACCCTTCCACTTCTAGTTCTTGATGTGGGTCCTAGCGGAACCATGCTTCCTTTTTCACTTTTAAATTCCTTCTCCACAAAAGGAAAATTTTCCAAATTTCCCCCGAAAGTCCGCACCTCTCGCATTGGCTAAAACACAAATTTTCACTATCCTTTATCGGGCCTATGGGCCATTTTGATGTTTTAATCCTTTTGATGACAAGAGGAAAAAATCCAAGTTACCTCTAATGGTTTTCTTCCCCACCTCTTTGAATTTTCAAAGCCAACCTTGACCTCTCTCTTGTCGGGCTTACTGGCCATTTTGATATTTTAATCCTTTAAGAGGTAAAAATCATAGTTACCCCCGATGGTCCACTTCCCTGCATTTTGAATTTTCAAACACCATGCATCACAATGGCACATCTTGAGATGGTCCTAAAAATTTGAGACCTTGAATGAGCGCAGGATCACCACGTGTCCTGGCCCGAAAAATTTGTTTGAAGGCTTAAAGCTTAGCGAGAAGGTGCCATGTGTCAGGTCCGAGGAAATCTCCTTTGGCCATTGAAAATTCCAAGAAAAATGCAAAGTGAGCGGAGGCCTCTAAGTGTCATCCTGATGCTTCTTTAAAATAAAATCAAGGGCCAGTCCTCAAACATGTGTGGTCCCTCCACGTGTCCCAAGCCTCTCAAAACCTTTTGAAAAAGACTAAGTATGGGAAGACCCAACGGAATCCTCCACGTGTCTTCATGGCACAATTTCAAAATGGTGCCCAAGAGCAGAGAACCTGAATGAGCGTGGGCTCACCATGTGTCCCCATCCCACCAAATAGTACTAGTTGCATAAAAATTTTTCTAAGTCTGGGCAGAGCAGTAGAAACCTCCACGTGTCCTCCCGGTGCAACTCCAAGGCCAACCCAAAAAGAAAATCCTCAAATGAGCTTCATTCTACCACGTAGATAGGTTTTCTAAGTTGAGGTGATTCACGAAATTTTTGAAGTACCTTATCGAGCCGCGTCAACCAAAAGAGGCCACATTTCCTATTGATGCAAGGATGTAAATTTGACCGAGAGAAATTCCCATCAAACCGTAAAATGTAGAAAAACAACCATTTGAGCCCAGAGATGAAATTTTCTCCAGGACGAAGAATTTATAAATGTTACAAGGCTCAAATACTTTCCTCTTAGCTACATCCATTCATTTTTCTTCAAGTATTTAGGGAAAAATGAATAAGGACAACAAATCTTGACTATGGAAAATAGAAAGAATGGGACAGCCCAAGTTTTTACACCCAAATACAAACCTTTTCAGATGAACAAAGAAATGAGGAAACAATTTTGATCTATACATGATCCTTGGTCCAGAAAGGACTGATTATGAAAACAAAAGGAAGGTGGAGACTTTTCAGGCATAATACGGAAGATAAAATGTGACAGAGACCGTAAATTGATATATTTTTAATGGAAAAATGGGGTGAGACTATTTTGAGCACCAACATCGGCTTCGACTCGGGGATGGCACTCCCTACGAGTGACACAAGAACAAAAGGTAGACCAAGTGCCAAAAATATCCATTAGGCAAAGGAGTCAACTTGCAAATCATAAAACCAAAACCATCTCCCCAAAAACAAACAGAGAAACCAAAAAAACCATGCCACCAAGGACTAGAACAAATAGAAAACAAAAAAGATAGAAAAAAACCAACGAACTATACACTGTATAATGATGAGATCATCCTAATTCTGGGGAATCAATCCAAGAAATGCTTCATATGCCTACCATTAACAGAAGTTTGAGAAATTTCCCATCCAAATCCTTCAAGAAGAAGGTATGTTCACCAATCCTAATTTCAATGGAGTAAGGACCCATCCATAATGCGTCAAATTTTCCATGCTTTCCCTTATCTTCATGCTTGCTATCCCATAGTAGCACAAGATCTCCAACATTGAAATATTTGGGAGTGACCTTCTTGTCAAATAACTTCTTCATCTTTTCTCTAAAATTTACATGCCTCTGGTGAGATACCCTCCTTTCTTCATCAAGTTCAACAATATGGTTAATGCGGGCATCATATGGACTTACTTCTTGATCTTCTAGTTGTTAAATGAACTGATACAAGGATAATTGCATATGCAGGGGCAGCAGGGCCTGAGTTCCATACACCAACTCAAATGGACTCTTTCCAGTGGCTCTTTTAATAGTAATTCGGTCATCCTAGACAACAAACTTCAACTACTCACCCCATTTTCTCTTGTTCAGCTCCAAGGTTCTTCTGATAATCTTCAGCAAGTTTTTATTACTAGACTCAACTTGTCCATTTCCTTGGGGATTATAATTAGAGGCATATGTCAAATTGATCCCATATTCTTTGCACATTGCCACAAAGGGTTTAGCTCTAAGCTCATGGCATTTTCAGCAACAATTTTGACTGGAACCCAAACCTACAGATGATATGGTTCAACATGAAGTCCATGACAATTTGGTGTGTTTCTCTCTTGGTGGGGATTTCCTCCACCCACTTGGTGAAGTAATCAGTGGCTACAAGAATCCACTTATGGAAAACTTGAAGGGTCTGAAATCTCACCAATGAAATCCATTCCCCATTGCTTGAATGGAGCTTTAATTGATACATGTTGCAAAGGAAGGGAGCCTAAAGCTTTAAGTCTTCCATAGAAGTGCTGACAAATCTCACATCTTTTAACCAAAAGAGTTGCATCCTTGAAAATAGTTGGCCACCAATAGCCAGCCCTCAGGATCTTGTGTGCTATGACCATTTTCCAGCAAAATTCCCCCACAAACTCCTCCATGAAGATCAAAAATTATCTTGGGGGCTTCATCTTCAGTAATGCACCTTAAGAGGACTCCCTCAGGGTTCTTCCAAGCTAACCCATAATTAGTAATGACATATTTATGGGAAGCCAACTTAAGAGCTCTTTTTCTAGTTCTTACTCAAATACTTAGGGCAAGTATAGATGTTTGAGATAAAAAATTACATCTTTGTACCACTCAAAACTCATCAATTTTTCAAAAACATCTACCCTTCCTTCTTCTACCTCATTTACCTCAATAGTTTGCAAGTTTCTCTCAGCCATAAGCTTAGCCAAGCCCAAACCTCTCACCAACTTCGTGGTTTGGATATCCATGTCATATTCTTACAACTTGTTCACCCATCTACATCTTTTTCTTGAGACTTCCATCTCTAATAAGATGTCTTTCACCATAGTGTGGGGAACATAAGAAACAATTTTAGAGCTCAAAATGTAAGGCCTGAAAAACTTTGTTGCTTTTACTAAGGCAAATGCTTGTTTCTCCATAATAGTGTATTTCAGCTCATCCCCCTATAATTCCTTACTAAAAAGGAAATTGACCTCTCATCCTCTTCATCATCTTTCTGCAAAGAAGACATATGCAATAGTGTTCTCTGAAGCAAAAGAAAATAGTTGGAAAGGCTTCTTATAATCTGAGCTGCTAAAATAGGGGCATGCTTTAATGCCTCCTTGATCCCATTGAAAGCTTGAATGGCATCCTCCTCCCATTTGATGGTCTGGTCCTTCTTTAGCATGCTAAGTGATTGGAATGGTCAACTCAACAAAGTTTGATATGAATCTCTTGATAAAGTTTATCTACCCAAAGAAGGACTAAATCCCTTCTTGGTTCTTAGAATTGGGACCTTGCTGATGGCCTCTACCCTTTCTAGATCAATCATCACCCCTCTTGTGACACAATGTGACCAAGAAATTTTCCTTCTACACTCCAAAGTGGCACTTCTTTGGATTGAGTGAAATGCCATACTCTCTACATCTTATCAACATCTTTTCCAAGTGCAGCAAGTGATCACCTCACTTTCTAGGAGAACATAGTTACATCATCTTGGTAGACAGCAATAAAATCATTGATGTAACCAACAAAAGCAACATCCATTTCTCTTTGAAAGGTTTCTCCAGCATTCATCAGTCCAAAGGGCATCTTGACATATACATAAGTCCCCCAAGGAGTGGTAAAGGTCATTTTAATTCTTTCTGATTCCTTCACCATAACTTGGTTATAACAAGAGAAACCATCCAGGGTAGAAAGTAGCTCAAAACTAGTCACTAGTTGCAACATGTTTTCCATGTTTGGTAAAGAATAATTATCCTTCATTGATGCTCTATGTTCAAATTTTGAAATCCACACACAACTTGATGTCACCATTCTTCTTTCTAATTGGTACTAGGTTTGCAACCCAAGAAGAATACCTTGTAGGCTAAATAATCCCTCCATCCCTCGCCTTCTTTAGTTTCTCTTGCATTTTAAGAGATAAGAGTGGATTTATTGGCCTCTCGTTTTACTCCTAAATGGTTTTGCATTAGGTTTCAAGGGAATCTCATGTTGAAACAGATCCTCTCTGTATGCCTTTAATTTAGAATAAGTCCAAGCCATGCAATCTTGATATTTTGTCAATAATAGGACATAAGACTATTTTTCCTACTTGTTGAGATTGATTCCCAAACAAATCTTCCTTGGTTTCTCCTTTTTGTCAAGGTCATGCTCCTCAACATCCCTTGAGATTGTTATGCATCTCTTAATAATGTGATCAACAATATCAAAGTTGGATGTAAGAGAAACGAGCCCTCTAGAATGGTATTAGTCTTTAGTTGGATAATGCCTTTGCCAAACAAGGTTTCTTTACCCTCTGCCATGCACACCATTGGCTCCCAATTAATATTTTTATCAGAAAACTCCCCTTTATTCTACAAAATCTTCTAACTTGAGCATCATCATAAAAACTTTCCAATGCTTAATGTTTTCAGGGATAGATGGCCTTGTCAATACTTCAACATCATATTCACAATATGGGGACATTACACAATTATCAAACCGAGATCCCAATACAACAAGTTTTTCTGCCAAATCATTGAACTTCCTATCATGATGCACAATGTTGAATGAATCAAACATCTCAATGAAATCCCAAACTACATGCTTGTATTGTTTCATTCACTGATTTTTTGTGGCATATAGTTTTCTAACTTGCTTGATAATTAATTTTGAATCTCCTTTGATAATGATGTCCTTAACACCATATTTCCAAGAAATCCTTAGACCTAAAAAAGTGCCTCATACTCATTACAATGTTATTAATACACTCAAAGTTGAGTTTGAAGGAAAAGACAAACTTTTCATGGCCTGGAGAAATTTGAACAACACCAACGGCATTTCCAAACTTTGAGCAACCTCCATCAAACAATAAAGTCCAAGGGGAGCCTACTTGTTCAAGACACTTACATTCTACAATCTTGTGCTCTTTTCCATCAGAAAATCCTACAAATTTATCAACATCAACACTTGTGTACAATACTTCATAAGATGTATTGTTGGGATCTCTAATAAGTTGCAACATATTCTTTTCTCCATACAACCTAACAAGGCTGCCCTCAATTAGGATGGTAGCATAGGATATGTCCATTTGAACACTTCCACCAACACTTGCAGCCCATTTTATAGATAACAACATACCCCATGTGGTTGGGAAATCAACAATAACACCATCAAGTCATCGTTTTTTACCTGATGTCGGTAAGCTGTGGTAAGTTACACCACATCAGTTTTTTCACACACACCCACCCACCACTTGTACTTCTCTAAATTCCATAGTAGTACACTTCCCATATGCTGATGTTACTTTGATATCCAGCTCATTCATGACTTTTGTCCCGAGGCATAACATTATATGATGTCCCCGAGTCAAACATACAGTTGTGTAATAATTTGTCTTTCATGATAAATGTGGTGAAGAATGGATCCACATTTAACTGAGACTCCACCAAAGATGTCCCCAAATAAACCTCAGGTGGTTCACCTAGTTCCTCCAACACTGGTGGTGTCTCTAACTCTTCAATGACTGGTGGAGTCTCCATAATGTTTATATTTCTACCTAGGGTAGTATGTCTCCTCTTTCAGCCCCAAATACTCAAAATCCATTTTTTGTGCTCAGGAATCCTAAGCAACTCAACAATTTGAACTGAGATCTTAATCTGACTCAAGACTTGGGCAATATCATAAGGGACAGACTTAGGCATAGAAGCATTAGAAGGAAGGTTGACACACTCATTAGATGGCACAATGATTTTTTGCCTTTAAACAACTTTGGCATGAGGAGGGGTATGATTTTTGTTTGGGACAACAAGGCCCTTGGTAGATGCATCTTTCTTAGGATCTTCTTTAGGAATATTTGAAAGAAATGGAGTTTTTGGCTTGGCTTGAGGCCCTGTACCTTTAACAACCCTACTTCTTGTGTTATATTGATTTTCTTGAGCCACAACATCATTCATCAATAACTACCTATCCTCCTCATATGGGATTCCTCCATCATACTTCTTTATCATTAAAGATCTTAAATACTAAAATTCATTATTGGGAAATTCAAAAGCTTGTTCTCGACACCGGTGGTATCTCTAATTCTAAAGTATGAGAGGGATAAAGAAAATAGGTACCTTTTGTGTGCTTAGAATGAATGCAATCCCAAAAATAAATAGCTTAGCATTCTAAGCACTTATTACCTCAGATTTGGCATGAGGAGGGGTTTTTGAAGTTGCCCCTTGTTGTGAGCTCATGGAGCAACCCATCATGCAAACATCATCATCATTATCATCATAAGATTCTTCTCACATGGATCTTCCTCACATGGGCATGGGAGGGATGAAACATCTGTCACACCAATCAATGACTTTTGTCTCCTCCACAATAAAAACTCTAGCAAGCAAAAATCGATCAATTACCATTCTCGTTTTCCCTGGCTTGTGACTATTTATTTACAAATCCAACAGTCCCTTTCCTCTATCATCGGATATTTGATCATTTCTATGATGATTGGTAAACATGTCTTGGCCTTGTTGCTTATGCTCACCTTTTGAACTTTGCCCAATCCATTTTTCTGCTCGGGCTAGTTTTTATGATATTTCTTTGATAGCCCCTGCCAAAGTTTTCACAACTTCCTCCAAATCAACAACCTTACTTGTTTGAGGCTTTTCCAGGTTAATTAGTTTTACACCCTCCCTTTTGGGGTTTTCCAATTGCCTTGATGTTATTTTCAATTTTCAGAGCCATGGTGAAGGCCTACCTCAAATTAGTAGGGTTTTTCCCTCAAGTAGTAAGTAATTTTTTTATCAAATGCATCTAAATATTTGATCAAACATGATTCATCACATGGCCTTAAGCTAACAAGAAATATCCTCAAGGTCTTGTTAAACCTTGTGTTGAAATCATGTACTGACTCATTAGGATTCTTCTTGATGTTTTCAAATTCTGATAGAAGAAACCTAGGGTCAGTTCTATCACCATACTGCAATCTAAATGCATTGTTCATCTCTATCCAAGAATCAATGGAATTATCTAGCAAAGATTTATACCAGTCCCTTGCATCCTCTTCCAAAGTATGGATAAACAATTTGATATATACATCTTCATGTTCAATCTCAAAGTCTTCCATCATATTGATAAAAAGATTTAAATGTTGATCACCAGTTATAGTATTGTTTCCTTGGAACTTTGGTAATCTATTTCTTACATCCTGGGAACTACATTTGGATAACCAAGCCATCCCTATAAAATTTATAGGACCAAAGGTGTTTACAAAAAAAGGAGGTCTAGGTGGGGCTGTGCCATGTTGTTTTTGAGGAGGTGACCCTTGAGGGGAGACAAATTTATAAGGGGGAGAGGGTCTTTGAAACACAAGAGTACAACTATCAAAATGGATATCCCTAAAGGCCTTGTTTCTTGGAAAACCCTATCAAATTTTGAAAAGATAGGAGTAGAATGAGTAGAAAACCTTTCAAAATCAAATGAAGGCCCCTCTCCAGATGGAGAATTTAATTCCACAAAAATACTACCTGATTTAGAATCACTTGAATGGAAATCTTCAATGATAGGTCGATCAATTTCATCAATGGGGACTTGTTTTCTTGATTGCTGATCTCAACAACTCTCCATGATTTTCTTCCTTCTGACTTTATTTTTCCTAGCTCTCGAAATAATGTCCTAGCAAAATCTCTAGCAAGGAAATATCTTCTTTCTTCCCACTTTGCAAAGATTAGTAAAAAAACTCACTTGACAAGAGGTTAAGACACTGGTACTCATCAAGAATCAGATCAACAAGGAGTTGCCACCAAGGATTTCCACCTTAGGTGTGCACATGCACTAAAATATGATATATCAAATGTCTGTCAATACTAGAAAATTAGAAATGGAAAGACCTGACTCTTCTTTATCTAGATTTATCAATGAAACTTAGTGCAATAACTGTAGAAAATGGAAATATTACACCTAGCACTTGTAACTTTGAACACTTCTTACAGGTCTGAACACAAGATGATGCTTGAAATAATGATTAGCACTCAAAGCATATAATAAATGTTTACCAAGGTCTGAATATGAACTATAATCACTATGTCCCCGAAATGGAGCTAGAAGCGTGGTTGATGGTGTAAATTCTCAAATACCTCAAATATGTATACACATGGATCAAATTGAGCTAAGTCCCCGTAAATGATGCCAGAAGAATGTTTGTACCCAAAACTAATCCCCTTCAAAGGCCAAAAACATCATAGATTTGATAGGACACTCAGAGGCAGATAGATGATTATGTATGTCATTTTGTAACCGGAAGCAGTCTATCTGACTCTTTAGCACTCAGGATTTGGAAGGAGTGGGTAGCACCTTAAAAGGATGTGATCTTATCCTAACTATTTTAGGTTGAACCTTTCAACCAAGGTAAGAAAACCTATTTTTTAACCTCTATATTGAAGAATGCTGGTAAATCCTTCTTTTGCACAAATTTTATAGAGAAGACCTTGGGAAAATATGATCAACACACCAAATCTGACTCTCACGAGTTATCACTTCTAGATTATGGAGATATTTTCAAAACAAGGAAAAGGTTACTAAAGACATTGGGAATCCTGATTGTTTCTAGCATGTTTTGGTGGTAGAAATTATGCATTTGCACACACATAGACAAACAGGGGTAGTACAGGTAGGATTGGTTGTTTTTAAATGAATTTTTGGTGGGAGGTGAGGTAGAATGAACTTGATTTGCTAAATCTTTGAGAGTTTTTTTACAAAATGGGGAACTTACACAACAAAATGCTTCAAGATAGCTAAAATGTTCCTTTAACCAGAATGTGTGCTTCAATGGAGGCCCAAATCAACACTTTTTCACACAAACTATGAGATTCTAGCACAAAGGCTCGAGTTAGAAGACTCAATAAAACATCAAAATCCAAGATTAATCATGCTTGAGGTACACCATGGGAATATAAACAATCTCTATCAAAAAATCAAAGAAAAGTGATTTTAAATGGTTTATTTCATTCCTAGATGAAATATCTTCTAAAAATGAAATTGCAGATGCCACTAAACTATCACAAGGATTGAGATCTGTGTGATTGACATGGATTTTGATACAAGATTGCAATGGGAACAAGAACAAGAAAAACCATTTGCAGACATTCAAAACAAAGAAGACACATTTTTTTCTAAGAGTCAACATAGAATAACTCAAATTTGATTAAACTTATCAGCAGGGGAAAGTTTCTAGAACAATCTTAGAGCTTTCAATGATTATACACTTGCAACCACCTTGACATGATCAAGTTTAACACAAAAGAGATATACAAATTTCTCAAACAATCCCTTAGGAGATGGGCTCTATCAAGATTTTCTCTTAGAAAATCAATTCTGACCCCTTACACTCCAACCATTTGCACGATAAATTCATGTAATTTATAACATTTTACAATAGAGCCTTTTCCCCCACAACCATAAACATTCAAAGCACCATTGCGTGTTGTGACTCCTAGAATCATATTTGTAAAAAGTTGTCAGGTGTGCAGAGGGAAAATCTCTCCAAATATTTCTAGCATTCAATTCTTCACCTAGTAGAACACTCTTCCCTCATTTTCCACCTACTTCCGCCCCTAATCTATCAAATCTGGTTCTTTGCATGCCCAAGAAGAGAGACTAGAAAATCATATCAAACCCAATAGCCACATTTCATCTTAATGGTAAAAGACGTCTCTAGATCTTCCTCACCAAACTTAGATATAAAATTAACTCCCCTTCCCTATTTGGTGTGCAAGAAATATTGATAAATCATGAAAACTCACATCTCTAGGAGCTATGGAGTAAAAATGGTAGAAAAATCAGATATAGATGCACAACTACCGTTGATTTCTATTTTGAATTTGGACCATCCACGTGGGAGATCCACTTTTAAAATAGGCATGTAGATTCCTTTTTTCCTTTTACAACTTTTGGAAAAGTGTAAAATTTTCACATTTTTCTCTGCACCTCCACCTTTGAGAAATGATCCTGATATGTGTCCTAAGGTGGATCCCAAAGGAACCACGACAAAATTTTGCTATTTCACCTCCTTTTTGGAAAAGGAAATTTCTCCAAGTTTTCCCCGCAGCTCCGCCCTTCCGCTTCTAGTTTCTGATGTGGGTCCCAATCGAACCACGCTTCCTTTTCCACTTTTATCTCTCTTCTCCAAAAAGGAAAATTTTCCAAATTTTCCTTGAAATTTCACAACTCCGCTATTGACTAGAATTTTTTTTTTTACTATCCTTTGTTGTGCTGCATGGACCATTTTGATATTTTAATCCTTTTGATCCAAGTTTCCAAGTTTCCTTCGATGGTTTGCTTCCCCGCCCCTTTGAATTTTCAAAGCCATCCTTGACCTCTCTCTTGTCGGGCTTGTAGGCCATTTTGATATTTTAATCCTTTAAGAGGTAAAAATCCAAGTTTCCCCCATTGGTCCGCTTCCCCACCTTTTGACTTTTCAAACTACCACGCATCACAATGGCACATCTTGAGATGGTCCCCAAAAGTTGAGACCTTGAATGAGCATGGGCTCACCACGTGTCCTGTCCTAGAAAAAATTTGTTTTAAGGCTTAAAGATCAATGGAAGGCACCATGTGTCAGGGTCCGAGGATATCCCCTTAGGATGTTGAAAATTCCAAGCAAAATACAAAGTGAGCGAGGCCTCCAAGTGTCCTCCTGGCGCTTCTTTAAAATAAAATTCAAGGGCCGGTCCTCAAACATGCGTGGTCCCTCCACGTGTCCCAGGCCTCTCAAAACCTTTTGAAAAAAGACTAAGTATGGGAAGACCCAACGGAAGCCTCCACGTGTCTTCATGGCGTAATTTCAAAATGGTGCCCAAGAGTGGAGACCCTGAATGAGCGTGGGTTCACCACGTGTCTCCATCCCACCAAATAGTACTCACTTCATACAAATTTTTTCTAAGTCCAGGCAGAATAGTGGAAACCTCCATGTGTCTTCTCGGCACAACTCCAAGGCTAACCAAAAATCAAATCCTCAAATGAGTTTCGTTCTTCCACGTAGACAGGTTTTTTAAGTTGAGGTGATTCACAAAATTTTTGAAGTACCTTGCCGAGCTGCGTCCAACCAAAAGAGGCCACATTTCATGTTGATGCAAGGATGTAAATATGACCGGGAGAAATGCCCGTCAAATTGTAAAATATGTAAAAGTGACCATTTGAGCCTGGAGATGAAATTTTATCAAAGGAAGGAGAATTTAGAAATGTTACAAGGCTCAAATACTTTCCTTTGAGCTACATCCATTCCTTTTTCTTCAAGTATTTAGGGAAAAAATGACAAGGACAGCAAATCCCAATTGTGGCAAATGGAAAGAATGAGACAACCCAAATTTTTACACCCAAATACAGACCTTTTCAGATGAACAAGGAAACAAGGAAACAATTTTGGATCTATACATGATCCTTGGTCCAAGAAAGGACTAATTACAATAACAAATGGAAGGTGGATATTTTTCAGGCATAGTAAGGTAAGATAAAATGTGACAGAGACCATACATTGATAGATTTTTAATGGCAAAATTGGGCAAGACTATTTTGAGCACCAACACTACACACACATCACCTTGGATTTTTAGCTTCTTATCCTATCTATTTTTATACCCTAGCTAACTTAAATTCATCCCCAATCAACCTAATCTCACCTACATGCTTTAAAGCATTCTGCCAATCCTTAAAAAAAACATTTCGACAAAAGTAGAAAATCATGCTCATTGGGAAAAATTTCATCAGTAGTTAGTGATGACCTAACTGTTCATCACCGACCCTATAAAACTCGGCTTCTTCCTTTCTATTCATCCTCAGCAAATAGGAAAATCAGATTCTTCCAATCTTCAAGCTTTCTCCCATCCTAAGAATCCCTATGTTTGAGTAGTTCTGAGACATTGAAAAAATTCTTGGACATTCCTCTAGCTTGTTTGCATCGGTCACAATCATCCTTTGTGTGATCTTCTTATCGTTATCATACTCTTTTCCATATCCTTATCATATTATCTTATATGATTTGTTTCTAACATATTGCAAGTACATAGTAGTGTTAAAAACACTCAGTAGCCTTCTCCTATAGCTCCTTTTACTTATAGGTTGTCATTTTCATATTTTCATCCTTAAATTTTAACTTTCTGATATAGTCATCATCGATCCCCCTTGGTCACCATCGACTAGGGCCCTATCTATCTAATAACCTACCTAAATTATTCTTTTCCATCCTTTTTCCACTTTTCTACTTTTGGTATCCTTATGTAGATCACGTTGTAGTAGTTATAGGTCATTATCATCTTTAGATCACTCTCGCACCTTTTGGTCTGCATACTACATCCATAGGTCCACACTTATCCTCCTAGGTCATCGTCGGCCTACCTTTACATAGTCTAGGTCACCATCGACCCAAACTAGGTAACACTTATTTTATAGTCCTTTCAATTGAATCATCTTTAAATCCATCGTAATCGCCTTTCAAATTTAGTGTTTCTTATGTTTCTACATGTTATTTAATACAATTTTTTATTTCATCTTTTCTAAAAAAATAGGGGTTGAAATCTTCAAAGAAATTTAAAATCTTCTTGCAACCACTTTGTCAGGCAACCCCATATATTTATCTAAACAAAATATTTTTCAGTCCTATCTTATTTGTAGGTCTCGTAGTTGAAGATTTATCATTCAAAGGTTTGTATCAAGTATCAAGCATTTGAGGTAACATAAACCTCGATCATTTATGACTTGCTAATTTTTTATTAGCTAGTGGATTAAATTCATTACGAATGAGAAACTTGGTAAACATTCCTTCATGCATGGTGTGACTACTCTTTTGTTATCTCTTTCTTTTCTATATTTTTATAATTTTTTCTTCCATTAACACCGCAGCGGTGAGGCTTTTCCTTATTACTTTCTTGTGTTCGATTCATTTCTTGGATCACTCATCACTTAAGAGCTCAAACAATTAGGAAAAGCGTCATATAGGTATTCCTCTCTTTTTCCTATTTTCTCCTTTTCACCTCGTAATTTCCTACTCTTGTTTGTGTGTTCATCAAATATCACACTTCATGTTAGGTTTAAAAAGAACTTTTCTTTTCTACACCCTTCTTTCTCACATAGCTTAAATAGGGGTTTGAGCTTCTACATCTCACACTTTATCACACACTACCTAAAACTCACAAATCAATTAACATATCAAAACATCTCCTCACCTGGTAGGCTGGTTGGGATTTGATCACATAAAAAAATTCTCCCGATACTTCCTAGCAAAAACATACATGAAACCAAACATATATTTCCTTATCTTAGGTACCTCATTATCTGTTTCCCCTTTTCTTTTTCATACTTTATTAAACAAAAACATAAAAAGAACTATTTTCCTGACTTGCTTGATTTAAAATGGAACAAAACTTCACCCCAAATAGTTCTACACAAACATCTACCTCATCCGTGTTTCCTTTTAACCCCAACAAATCCATTTTTAACACCACACCAAATAAATATAACCCATTTTTCAAGTTGTCTTTATGGGCTTCCCCATAGCCCCATTTATGATTTTGTACTTCATTAAACTCCCTAAAATCTCTCAATCATATCAATCCAATCTATCGAGAAATTCTATTCTACCTAAATATTATTATGTTGAACGTTATCCCTACTTTTTAATCTTCTTAAATCCCTACTCAATCCTAATGCCAATTTAATCACCCAAGTCCATGTTATCCCTACTTCCACATTCACCCAAGTCCACCCACATTCCACTTCCCAAGTGTATCGACAATCAAAAACTTTAATCCAACCTCAAAGATCTTATCAAACATCTCTTCTAGGTTTAACACACCAAGCTTCCTTATATCTTTATCAATCCACTCCTTATGTTGTACAACCAAGACCATCCAACACTAATACTACATTCAAATCAACCATAACTACAGCCCCAATGCCTATCACATCAATTACCGCCATTACTCAAACATATAACATGATTGATATCTCTTGCTTGTGTCCTTCTAGCCCCATCTACAAATACTTTCACTATAACTCTGGTTCTCAATCATGTCAACCAGAGGGTCCTACTCCATCCCCATCACCTTATGTCAATGTCATCCCTGCTTCATCTACCACACTTTATGTACCTCAACAATCTCATCCATCCTACTATGTCCCTACTTCCCAATATTACACAATCCCCCAACCAATTCAATCTCCACTCTTGGATATCTTTAAACAAACCTTCCCAGATCCACCATCGATAGATCCATTACTACCTTTCATGCCACATGATTTAAATCCCTTTTCAAACAATATTATACATCAAACACCTCTTTCAAAATCCACACATACATCTGTGATTGATTCCACGTCTATACCTACCTCCTCTGCTCCATCATCCCCATCTATATTTTCCTTAACATTAATACCATCCATAGATCCAACCCTATTTCATTCACCTACCACATCAATCATTGATACCACATCAAAATTGTCCTCCTCCTACATCATTTTAAAAACCTTTTAAATCACTTCGACTTACGATAACTTCAAATGATCCTTATACCTCATCATCACAATCGAGTCAATATTAATTTCCATGGAGTCCATCAAAAAAATGTTGTTTCTTACGCCTATACCAACACCACCTCTAGATCCTCCAGTGGAAATTGTTGTTGTTCCTCCTAAGGACACAACCCCATAAATAAAATCTACAACCATCAATACATCACCTCAAAATTCCTTATACATTCCTATAAGGAAATTAATATTCCTTCCTCTAAAAAATCAACATCACAACCATTTCATTAACATTTCATTAACTACAACTTATATCATTCAACACTATGGCATTTACCACTATAAAAATTCAATTCAGGCCATCAAGACATCAAGATGCTCAATTTTTATCCTCAACATCCGGATTATCTCAAACATCCATTTCTTCTTCAAATACCAAGATATTATACAAATACAAAGCACCTCCTAACTCTTTGGTTGAATCATGTATGGTGGTCTTCCGACACTTGTTACAACTTTTTGCAATCATGCTTCCTCCTATGAGGTACTTTGACCCAAATAGCAAGAATCCATTGTGGTTTAACTCCAACCTTGTCTATGCATATCATCATACCTGTGGACATTATATTGAACATTGCATAGAACTTCAAACAATTGTTCATAACTTTATAAAGGAAGGATTTTCCTTCCCAAACCAAACCAATCTCTTTCTTAAACTTCAACTTCAAAACCTTTGAATTCATCTATCTAAATACAAAAGTCCCTTTTTTATTCATGAACTTTCATATCAAATTTTCCCTAAATGATGAATTTTCTAAAGACGATCCTTCATTGTCCATTAAATTTATTCCAGTAAGTGCAAGAGATGGGAATGAATTATTTGTTCATTTCGTAATTGATCATGAGATGTAGCAGACTGGAGAATTGGTAAATAAGAGGAGGAGAGTGTTATAAATGAACCTAGAAAAATGGAGAACTGTTGGAAGTGCCTAGAATGGGGTGCCAAGATTAGGTCAGGGGTACCTTGGTGGCTATAGAATACTTCTCGGTATCCATGAATTTGAAAATGGATAGAAAGTGATTTATTCTATGTTTCTTCTATGTCACTGGCCTTCACTCTTCATTTCTTATTTGTCGCACTATGCCCGTAAAAGTTTCCTGTAACCTGCAAAGAGAAAGAACACCTAAAAAGGTCCAAAACACATTAAATCCTAAAAATAAAAATATGCAAATCAGCAATCACACTGACCTTAGCGGTGGCAACCCGACCGAGTGAACTTTCAACTGGGTGTTGTACTACATTTCAAAATCCATTTAGTTCTACGTGTGTGTGTGAAGAATCATACCCTAGGTGGATCTTGTGAAATATGCACCGAATAGTGAGCAATAGCTAGAATGTAGCAATGTAAGTAGATATGTGGATGTCAAAATAATTTCCCCTCCTATAAAGGGTGTAAAAAAGAATGTAGTCCCTTTTCCCTTTAATGGTAGCTAGATGGATTCTTTGATGCTATTGAAATTCCTTTGGATGCAACCTTAGCTGATATTAATAGACGCTTACTGACTTGGATGTATATTTTGGTCACATATCTTTTTCTTCATATGATTCCCTTGTTTGAATTTCGTAATTAACCACTAAAATTTAGACTCTTAATAAATGAAGATTCCTAATGGCTAGAATAGGCCTTAAAGAGGTGAGCAAGATACAAAGAGCTCGGGGAACCTAGAGGGGACGAGAGCATCTCGATCTTTGGCATCCTAGTTGGGCGCCGGTGATTAGACTTAGAAAAGCTAAAGTATCAAAATTAAGAGTGGAAAATAGGGTGTGTAAGGGAAAGAAGGAAACTAGAAAGAAAATAAAGAGGCCAAAGACAATGGTCAATTAATACTTTTCTCAGTTAGGAATCATATGAATAGTGGTATGTGACTAGGACCTAGAGATTTACACAAAGTGCGTGATTTAGTTTCTATATATTCATAGATTTTGTTTGTAAATTTTCCTTCTAACCTCGACATGCATCATTAGCATAGTGTGACGGTTATGTGACACAATTTTACGCCGAAAACTTCATTGTGAACTACTAATTTATTTTTTTAATATAGCTACTATTTCATGAAAAGTATATTCTATAGTTTTAAACAACTCAAAAACTAATATGACATAAATTAGAAATATTACGATGATAAGATTTTTTCTTCTATAACCTTTTACATTTTCTAAATGTATAAAAACTTGGATACTCTAGAATAATTATCATACATATCCAATATCTTTTACTGAAAAATTGATGTTATTATGTTCTTCAAATTCCTATCTAAGATTCATACGCTTTTATTATATTCTTAAAAGGGAAACTCTTCTTATTTTATTAAGTTAGAAATATATGAAAATCGAAGGAAAAAAAATATTTTGGGACCTATGGTCTTCATAACTGTCATGCTCTTAGAGTATAAAAATATTAAAACTAAATATCTCAATGACTATAATAGCTCATACAATATGCAAACTAGTATTTTCATGTGCACGTTAATGATTGCTTATTTTTCTCTACGATGTTTGTGTTATCCAATTTTTCCCCTTAGGAAAAATTGGACAAACATGACCTTGCACATAGAGAAAATGGATGGATTGATTCAGTCATGATGGCTTGCATTTAAAGGTTAGCTAAATAGATTGAAGAAGACCAGGAAAGTTGTAGAGGAATTCGGGAAATTAAGAAACTCTGAAAGTCCAAAATTTCAAATTTTGGAGTTGGAGCCATTTAGAGGTAGGCTAGGGTCAAATTCTGGGGCTAGGTGGAATGAAGTGCATAAATTCCAAAAGACCGAAGTCCTAATTTTGGAATTTAGTATTTTTGAAGTTTGGAGGTTTCAGTGAGCACGAGAGGGTGAACAATGCAAAAATCCCCAAAATAATAAAGGTCTGAAACCCAAAGTCTAAATTTCAGACCTTGGGATTTTGGAGGTTCGGAGTTGGAAGAAGGGTCGAAGATCCACAAAATCCTGAAAATCCAAACCCCAAAGTACTTGAAAACCTTAACCTTGAAGTCCCTAAAACCCGAATCCCAAAATCTTGAAACCCTCAAAATCACAAAGGTCTTAAACATGAAGTCTAAATTTAAGAATTCGGGTTTCTAAATTTCAGAACTTTGAAGCCTTAGAGCACGAAAATGACAACTCAAAGTATAAATTTTGGTCTTCAGGGTTTCAGATTTTTGGAGGTTTCACTCGCCTAGAATGAACAATAACATCAACCTCCAAAGTAAAAATTCCCGAAAGTTTGAAATTTTGGAATTCAGAGGTTGTAAGGAAATTTTAGAGCTAGAAAAGAGAAGATCAACCACCCACATTTATTGTAGAATGGAATCCCTATCTTTAGATGGCCATAACTTTCAACAAGGAGCTCAGATTTGCACAAAAAGATTTCAAAATGGAGAAATGCAGTCCTCCATTTTAGAGGGTGTTTCAAAATTCCTCATCTACCCAAATGATGAGGTATGGGCTCCTTTCTTTCCCAAAAAGGCACAAAGACATGGAGGTATGGGTTTTGTAGTGTCACCCATCATTGTTACAGGTGAATTATATGTATTCTAGGGTGGTTAAAGTAATATTTTGAGTTTCTTCCCTCTCTCCCTTCTCTCATTCCTCCTATATAATGTAAAAAGGGGAATTTTTATAAAGTTGGATAATTTTGCTTTGCACCCTCCCTTCTTCTCTTGTTTGTAAGTGAATTTGTGGAGTTCAAACCTCCCATTCAATCTATAATGCAATTTTTTTCCTCTTGGCCATTATAATGCACTATATCAAATCTCCTGGAGCAATAATATAAACATGTGGATGGATTTAAACCCTCTCTTGCATTCATTGTTTTCTTCTGATCTCTCATTGTAACCTTGGTTATATATGCATGGTTGGTATTACATGTTTAATGGTTAGTGGATTCTCATAAGTGGATTAATCTACGGTGTATTTTCATGCTTCTTAATCTGATTATGGTTTCCCTCTCCATGCAAAGCAGTGTTTAACATTCCTTTTGCTACATCACCTCTGTTAATTTAGGTTTAATATCTTGGAATCTTCTTTACCATGTCCCCTAGACAAGTTAAAGTATATTTTAGAGAAGATCCTCTAAAATTTACATGTGTGCATCAAAATAGAGGAATAAGAAACAGAGACCTTCATCCGGAGGGTTATTCTAATTGTAAAGTCCCAAACTTAACAATAAATCCATGTTTGACAAATCACACTAACTACCTAAACAATTCACTTGTGAGCATTCAAGGGTGTTGTGATTTCACTATAATAGTTTTGGCACACCTGGTAGGAACAAGAAGTCATTCCATGAACTTTGAAGGTGTTTTCAAGAAATTCAGACTTAGAAAATTACAAACTTTTGATTTTGGACCTTTCACCTCTTAGGATAAACTCCAAATTCCATTTTCAATGGCTTAACATGCTCAAAACAAGTCCAAATTTCACTAGTTGATAGATTGGGGGCTAATCTTCAAAAGGGTATTTTTATTTCTTTGAAAATTTTATTTTTTAAATTTTAGAGTTTTAATAATTTTAGGTTTCGAATTTCAGGATTTCAGACATCTCAGGATTTCAAAATTTCAGGATTCGGTATTTTGGAGTTCTCCAAACTTTGGATTTTAGGGTTTTGGACATTCAAAGGTCTTACATTTTTGGGTTTTCGGGACTTTCATTTCAAAACAATTTTCAACCTCCCGAATATCAAATATATATGCCATTCAAAGTTTCATTCTAATGTTTGGTGTCTGACTTCGCAAAACCCTAACCTTTTGGGGATAATTTCATAAAACATATGGTGACTTAGAAGGGATAGAATTCAGCGGCATAACAACACAAGTTTCCCAAGTACATGAGAAGATGTTGAACTATGTCTAATACTAGAGAAGAGAGACTATTTTTCTACCTGCAATTATCACCGGAAGAAGAAGAAGATAAACAAGACCACAAATATAACCATCTCCACCTAACAGACTTTTCCTACACCTCCACTTGCTAGACCTTTTCTCCAATTAACCAGGATTATCAAGTAAATAATAATGTCACATCTACAACAACAACCACCACTTTGAATATCTTTGTTAATTTCATGAGTAGTAGTTAACTTTCCCTAAATGCTCAAAGTCCAATCTTGGTTGCAGCACTAAAGAACTTTCCCTATTTCACTAGATATAATCATATAATCCCTTTCGACCACATCCAAGACATCACCAATGTCTTTGTAATTCATGAAATAAATAAAATGGATGTGGCGGTAAAATTGTTGGCTTCATCTTTCAAGGGTAAGCCCTTATACGGTGGTTTTACTGACCTAATAATAAGGTCTATGAAGAATTGGAATCAATTATCTTCATCTTTTTGTAACTGATTCATAGAGAGGGCAAATAATTTGTCCTTATTAGAATAATTGAGAAAAATCAAAAGGGCTCCTTACGAGTAAATGGAAGATTTTAATTTCCATTTCCAATGGACATGGGATAGGATTTCGATATTTTTAGGCCAATTTCCTAAGGAGAATTCCTCTACTTCTAGAAGGCTATACACTAATACATAGCCATGATGATCCTATCAATGGGAGGAACAACGCTGTGAGGGGCCTATGATATAGCTTTCGGGGTGGAAAATTACTTTATCCATGCCGGTAATCTTTCACCAATGCCACTAATGCCTCTCTATCTAGACATGGGATCTCCTATAACTAATCAAACACTTGAGTTCTATCCCATTTCGTCCCCAAGAAATCAAAGCAATAGTGAATCTTATACTTCTTCAAGTACTTTCAAGGAACTATAGGAGGTTATGAAACAAATACAAAATCTAAGAAATGAGCTAGTTACTATCAAGAGATAGCAAGCTCCAAGTTCTAGACAATATCAAACTCCAACTCGGTATGAAGCTAGACCCCCATATCAGTAAAATATACCATGAACTCATATTGTGAATTAAAATAACAACCAAGGACAACCTCAAGCTGATAGTCCATTACGACCATATGATCCAAATGTAGTTTCAACATCAAGATCCTTGGTCCTAACTCAAAACAACTTGGCACAAGAGTATGAATGGTGTTACCCTTGAAATCTTCCTCAAAATCAATCAACATCTTTCAATGGTCCATTGAATCAGGATCTAATGGTGTAAACCGTTGGTGTGTCCCAATAACCAAGTCAAGAGGAAACCAACAGTAAGAAACCCATCAAGAGACATCTCCAATAGAAACTACACTGGTCAATTGGAAAATAGAATACTTCTACAGAGTTAATCAACCTCTTTTCCAAGGTGTGGATGCTAACACATGGTCAAAGAAGAGTAACATATAGGAAGGACAATCATATAATTAAGTTGTTCCTAATCCCACTCCTATATAACAAGGGGTTGGTAGACAAAATGAAGATCTAAATATATGAAATCAACCTAAGGCACCTATTGCAGCAACACATGTGCCTGTTCAGGCTCTAGAAAAGGTTGTACCAAGTAAGGGGCTACAAAAATATAATCCATCCCCTTTCAACATCATCGATCAAATGAAGAAAACACATTTGAACATTTCTATGTCAGAGTCACTAGCAATCCTAGGATGACAAGATTTGTTGTAAGCTGCAATGGCCAATTGTCACCTCGAATGGTTCAAACCAAAGGAAGGAGAAGGTTCTTACTAATGAAGTGCAACAAGATGGGGGTAAAGGAAGCAAAAATTTGAAGCCTCCATCATTGTATGGGTCATTGATTATTAGAAACCACTTAGTACACAATTGCATGATTGATTTTGTGGCAAGACACTTAGTGATGCCGAAGCAAATAGCATATCAATTGGATCTAAAGTATGAGATGGTGCTAAGAGGGGTTGTTAAAATAAATGGGACAATAGTTGGAACAATTGGGGTAATCAACGGGTTAAGCATAACACCGCATATATGTCTCAATGTCACCGTATCACAAGATGTTTCCGTAATTGAATCATAACCACTCTTTTTTTTTGTCTTTCAAGAGATTTCACTATTAAAATTAGAAGGTACCTATTAGTGGATTGGTCAAACATGCTATTCTAGAAAAGGTATGGAGTTAAGGCAACAATTAGGTCGGAGCCTATTGCCAATTTCCACATTGAGCCTCATGTGCCAAGCCAAATAAACGCAAATTTTTCATCCTTTGATCAAGAATAGTGCTCAAATGATCTAGAAAATGGTACTAAGGTTGAGGGTATTCTAGATCTAACTCTAGATGAATGGGAAAAAAGGCATGTGCTTGATCCTTACAAAGAAGTGGAAGAATCAGAATTGGGTGTATATTGTGTGAATGAAGAAAATTCATCGGTCCCCAGCTTTACCAAGCCAACAAATAAGGATGAAAAGGAAGTTTGGAAACTATTTTTTGATGGTTTGAGAAGCAAATAAGGTGTTGGAGGGGGTAAAATATTCGTTTCACCACATAATATCAAGTATTATTCAGCTTTTGTTTTCATTTTTCCTAGTCAAACAACACAACCGAATCGGGCATTGATTCTTGGAATTTATTAGACTAGGAAAAGAGGCATAAATAACTTGTAGGTGTTTGTGGATAGTGAGCTAATCATCAATCAAGTAAGGGGACAACATGCTACAAAAATAGGGTATGAGACCTAATCGAAGACTTTGAAGCATTCAACATTTAGTCCATACTTAGGAAGAAGAATGAAGACACGAGATAGACTTGCATCCATTAGAAAAACATTTGATGTGGTGGATAGTATCAAAAATTCAGACACAACCTCATATCCATGTGATTATAAGGCCAAAATTTCCAGATAACAACACAAGCTGACATGTGTTTGAGAACAATCAACATATCATTAATTTCTTGCAAGAAGAGGCTAGATACTCACCTAGAAATCAAGGTAACTTATAGTAGAAATACGGGGATAAAGTAGTTCAACCGTGAATGAAAAATCTTCCAAAATGCTTGGTTACATCGGAGTCTATCTTCAACCTAAATGATCAATTTTGTAAAGAGAAATACAACATATAGGTGAAGGGAGAAGATTCAGAGCCAATTTTTGTTGTTGTAGACAAAACATTCAAAATTGTCAAAATAGACACTGAGTAGGAAAAATATGAGTTCATACGAATTTGATAAGAATTTATGGATGTTATCACATGGAACTATAAAGACTTGAAAGGGTTCAATCTAAAGTTAGCACAACATACTATAGAACTAGATCCGGATGGCAAACCTATAAGGAAAAATAAAGACCACTCAACCCTAACATTGAGCCTCTAATGAAGAAAGAGTTGAACAAGTGATAGATGCAAGTGCTATATTTCCAATCAAACACTCAAGATGGGTTACAAACTTGGTGCCAATAAGAAAGAATAACGAAGAAATCAGGTTATTTGTTGACTTCCGAGACCGAAATACAGAATCTCCCAAAAACATTACCCACTTGATTCAATGGGGCATATCTTACAAGTGGTATCTGTCTCGTAGAAAGGTTTTCCCTCTTGGATGGATACTCGAGGTATAATCAGATAATGGTGAAGGAAGATGATCAATTTAAAATGGCTTTTACCACCAAGTTGGGCACCTATGCCTACAAGAAGATGCCATTTGTATTGTCAAATGCTTTGGGCAACTTTCCAAATAGCAATGGATATAGCATTCAAGGGATTGATCAACAAAATAGAGTTATTGTATCTTGATGATATCATTCTGTTCTCTAAAAACATAGTACATCACCTATTTCATCTAAGAGATGTCTTTCATAGGTGTAGGAGGTTTTAGGTATCATTAAATCCCAAAAAAAGTGTATACGGCTCACGAAGGCAAGCTCCTAGGCCATATTGTGTTAAAGGAAGGATTGACAATTGACTTAGAAATATTTGAAGCAATTCAAACATTTCCCTTACTAAGTCATAAGAAGGTTCTTCAAATCTTATTAGGAAGGATAAATTTTGTCCAAAGGTTTGTACCAAACCTTTCCGCTCTTGTGAAGCCAATAACGCTAATGTTGAAGAAGAGTATAGCATTTAAGTGGACAATCGAGGGTAAAGTGAGTTTCGAAGCTATCAAAGAGGCTATATCAAATCTAGGGAACAATAATATAAGCATGTGGATGAATTTCAACCCTCTCTTGTGTTCATTGTTTTCTTTTGATCTCTCATTACAATCTTGGTTATCTATGCATGGTTATTATATTACATATTTAATGGTTAGTGGATTATCATCAGTAGATTGATATGTGGTGTATTTTCATCCTTATTAATCTAATTATGGTTTTCATCTCCATGAAAAATAGGTGTTCAACATTCCTTTTGGTGCATCACCTCTATTAATTTAGGTTTAATTTATTGTAATCTTCTTAACCATGTCTCCTTTGCAACTTAGAGTAGATCCTCTAAAATTTGGATGTCTACATCATAATAGAGGAATAGGAATTGACCTTCATCTAGAGGGTTATCCCAATTACAATGTCCCACACTTTGGGATAACTCCATGTTTGATGAATCACACTGAATGCCTCAACAATTCACATGTGAGCATTCAGGGGTGCTATGCTTTTTCCATAATAGTTTGTACTCCTTAATAAATTCATTTCAAAACTAAGATTAAATCACTAGATTTTGTTTGTAAGTAAATGACATTGCTTATGCATTTTTAGGAAATGGAATAAAATTAAGATATTTAATGGAAATACAACAAAAAAAATAACAAAATGTTTAAAAATATAGAATAAAAACTCATTACACCATGACCAAAATTGCTCATTAAAATTATAAATAAATGCAACAACATTTGATATCTATAAGAGTGTTGGGAAACTCTATAAGGTATTTATAAAGACTCTTGAAATAATAGAATGAAGGAAACAATGGGAGCTAAAAGTAAGAGAACATGGGGATGAATAATATAACTTCTTGTAATTCAACATTTGGATTTTTATTCTATTGGATTTCTCATTTTATTTTCAACAATTGCTGTTACCAACCATGATGCATTTACACACATGGATTTGTATACAATGAAAAAAATCCTAATTCAAATATATAACACATTCTTATAGTTCAAAAACATCATTTCCTTTTTCTATTAAAATACATGGCTCGAATGTACTAGAATACTCATAACTCTCTTCTATTTATTGAATACACTAGACACTAGCTGATCATTAGCATTTTATAAAAAACAAGAAAATACTTTTATTAGGGTTTTATTGGTATAGGATATTATTTATTCCATTTTTTAATGTGTGTGTATTATTCTTACACTTGTATTATTCATACATTTTAGGACTTAGCTTTCTTAAATTTACTTCATCATACAAATTACACTCGAAGTTAATCACAAGAGTTACACTTGGTCATTATTTTTAGTTACGTGGGGATTACTCCTTGTTTAACTATGTCAAGTGTGGGAGTTACATTTATCTTTTGGGATATTTTTCCACTAATGATTGAGAAGCTATACATCCACTACCCTATATGTATATCTTCATTTATGATCTATTAAAAATTGTATTGGATAAATATTGACTTTTATGTATATTGATATTTTTATAACATTTACATGCTTTTTAGTTAAAAATTTTATGTAACTACACGTGCACTTGTTTTCCATACGTAATCCTTATGGATACATTGATCAAGGAAAAAGAAATCTGAAAACATAATAGAGAACATCCCCATAATGGGGATTAATCCCTATGAAGACTATGTGGCTACCTAGGGTGTCGGTTGTTAGGGGGTGCCTAAATCTAGAGATTTTTGTTATTGTGGGATTTTATTAAAACTTAACATTATTTTTTTAGCTGAAGTCAATTTTTTATTATTATTGGAAAATAGTTTTTAAAAGGACTATACCCTTGTACAACAGGCTCAAAAGCCATATTTTACCATATCAACATTACTGTAAAACCGATAAGAATAAAGATAAAACCAATATCCCAAAAAAAACATATAATTTGCTAAGAACAAAACACGTAATAGCAATTTAATATCTCTGGAAAAAATAATAAACAAAAACAACACAACTTCCTCATAGCAACATAACAGTCAATAACCCAAATGTAGAAATGAAAGCAAACAAAAGGAAAAAATCATGTTGTGTCCAACACGGTGGGGATGTAGATTTGGCGTATCCTTTCTTTTTCCTATCCACCACTGTCCATTCCTCTTTTCCTTCTTCCACTGAAATTAGAAGAACAACCTCACGTGTCTTGATAAGGATGTGACCAACAAGAAGGGGGCTCAAGCATCCCTTATCATTGATTCAACACCTGGAGAGAAGAATCGGAGGTAAACTCTCTGTATTGTTTAATGAATATTCCACGATGGATGATTCAACTTTCGTGGATGTGTTGGATTCCACAACTAGATTTGAATGGGGGTTTATTGTTATATGTTTAGGTAGATAATCCTTCCACCATGTAGGTTTTTCTTGCGTTTAGAATGTTCGGTGTTCGTAATATGAACAATTTGGAAGAAACACATACATCCGAAAGCAAGTCCCTCATAGTCTAAAATTTGCACCCAAATTCTTTCACCGATCTAAAGATTTTGTTTATGCTAGTAAGATTTGGGAGGTATCAATATCTACAAGGATTCAAGCATAAGTAGTATGGGTTTGAACGAAGGTGTTATCATCAACTATCGCACATTAGCCTAGAGTATCCCCTATAACAATCAAACAAGATCGATTTCAAAGCATCCGAATTCAATATTAATACACCCTTTTTATTGATATTAATATAAAGTAACATAAATTTTACCCATAGAAATAAGAAAGGTACCATAATATTTATTCACAAAAATATGGATATTTTAATCTCATATGATATTGTTGAATTTTTCATCAAGATTTCTTCGATGATTCTTAGCAAATTCTTTTTGTGGACTCTGCTTGCCCATTACCATGTGGGTAATAGTTCAAGAGAGGTTCTCAAGTAGGTCCCATTCTCATACAACCCTTTCTATGGTATTGGAACCTCAAAATGCCAATGAATTGTCTAATATGATAGTGGCTGGTACTCTAAACCTAGTCACTATTCCCTCATAGAATTCTAGTATACTAGACTCGTTTACTTCTTTGAGTGCTACCACCTCAGTCCACTTGGTGAAATAGTGCATTCTTTGTGAGAATACACTTTTGACCTTGGCTTGAGTTTGGATTGATGAACCCAATGAATTCTAATCCCCATTGCATAAATGGTTGGTTAACTGAAATTGGGTGCAATGGAAGCACTACTAACATTTCTTTACCTGTGAAGAGCACACATTTTTACACCTTTTTATCCATGTATAGTAGTCATTAAACATTGTGGGCTAATAATAACCCGCCTTCATTATCTTGAGGGATTTTATGCGTGGGGAAAAATGCCCTCTACCCTCCCCATCATGGAATTCTGTAACACCTTTTCAATCTGATCTGTTTCAATGCATTTCAAGTAAACACCATTGATGTCCCTTTTAGCGAAACACCATCAACAAGCATATATGGAATGGCTTGTAATATGAAGTATCTCCTCTTTACTTTTCTCATTTATGGAGGGCATAGGCCTGTTTGTAGGAAGTGTATCATATTTTGAGTCCAACAAGGGATAGGCACATTATCATTCACTTTCCCTTGACCATCCTGCAATACCAAGACAACTTCATTTCCATTGCTTGCATCAACTTGTTGACTCGAGGCTAGTTATTCACATAGTCCCTTTCCATATACCAACTTAGTGACCTTAATTTCAATTTCATATTCCATGACATGAGTGATCCATCCTACACATTTCTCATTCACATCCTTGTTCAAAAGGAAGTCCCTGACTCCCGCATGAGAAACTAACAGTTGGATCTTGTTGTTTGAGACTAGGTGTTTTAATTTCTTTAAGCTCCTAATTACTGCAAGGACATGCTTCTTGATGAAGGAGTAGATCACTTGATAGTATTCCAATCCTTGATGAAGAATTCAACTGGTTGTTTGGATCCCTATTTGTTTTGTTACTCTAGGATTGTAGAAATTGTGTCCCCACCACTAAAGTTATAGAGCATGAAGTCCTTGGAGAAGTATGGATTAACAAGAGTTGGACCTTGGGATATGGATTCTTTGATGGATTCAAAAATTTATTTCCCCTCCGCTGTCCACTTAAATTACATGCTCTTCTTCAACATTAGTGTTATTAGCTTCACAAGAGCAGCAAAGTTTGGTTCAAATATGTGGAGAAATTAGTCTTTCCTAGAAAGCTTTGAAGAGCCTTGTTATGACTTGGGTGGTAATGCTCGGATTGCTTCAAATTTCTCTAGGTAAATATTCAATCCCTCCTTTGAAACAATATGGCATAGTATTTTGATGTCGTGAGCTAGGAATATGCTTTTTTTGGGATTTAATGATACCCCAAATATTCTACATCTTTGAAATACTTGTCTCAGATGAAAAAGGTGATCCACTACATTTTTGGAGAACATAGTGATATCATCAAGATATATTAGTACTATTTTGTTGATCAACCCCTTGAATTCCATGTCCATCACTCTTTGGAAAGTGGCTTTGGCATTAGACAATCCAAATGGCATCTTCCTATAGGCATAGGTGCCCCACTTAGTGGTGAAATCCATTTTGAAGTGATCATCTTCTTTCATCATTATATGATTATACCCCGAGTATCCATCTAGGAGGGAAAATATTTCTGAGCCGGATACTACTTGCAAGATTTGTTCCATTGAAGGGAGTGGATAGTGGTCTTTGAGAGATGCCTGTTCAGGTCTTGAAGTCCACGCATAACCTTATTTCCCCATTCTTCTTCTAGCCGGTACCAAGTTTGTAACCTAGCTTGAATGCTTGATTGGAAATATAATGTTGGCCTCTATTAGCTTGTTTAGCTCTTTCTTCATTAGAGGCTCAATGTGAGGGTTGACTGGTCTTTGCTTCTACCTAATGGGCTTAACATCTGGATCCAGTTCTACGATATTTTGTGCCACTTCGAATTAAACCCTCATAAGTCCTCATAACTCCAATCGAAGATGTCTGAAACTCTTAAGAAAGTCATATGAACTCACATCTCTCTTGCTCAGTGGCCACTATACCAATTTGAAGTGTTTTTCCTTAACTGAATAGGTTCTGAATCCTCTCCCTTGACCTTAATGTTTTCTTTCTCTTTATGAAACTGGTCATTAGGATTGAATATTGACTCCAATGTCACTAAACCTTTGGGAATCTTGTTTGTCCATGGTTACACCACTTGGTCCCCATACTTATGCTCTAATCCATCTTAGTTCCTAGCTAAGAATTCAACCTCTTCTTACAAGAAATTGATGATCTGCATTGATCATTCTCAAACATTTGTCCATTTGTGTTATTGTCTAGAATCGCCGGTCTTACAATCAAATGGATATGGGGTTTTATTTTTATCTCTTTTGATACTATCAACCAAATCAAATGTTGCTCCAACTTCTGCAAGCCTATCTCGTAGCTTATTTCATCTTCCTAGGTATGGACATAATGTTAAAAGCTTAAAATTCTTTAATTAGGTCCCATACCTTGTTTCGTAGCTCTTGAGTAGGTCATTTTTGTAGCATGTTGCCTTATGACTTGATTGACAATTATCTTGCTATCACCAAATACTCGCAAGTTTTTAATATTCTTCTTCCTTGCCCAATGCAAGCTGTGAATTAAGGCTTCATACTCAGTTGTGTTGTTTGAGCAAGAAAACTGGAAACAGAAAGTTGAGTAGTATTTCATACCTTGAGGTGAAATAAGCATAGCTCCTCCTCCGACACCTTGTCTACTTCTTGAGCCATCAAAGAATAACTGCCATACCTCATTATTATCCTTGTGGTATGGCTTGGTTATGCTAGGGAGAGGATGGTTCTCTTCATGCAAACAATAAACTCCTAGCTCAGATTCTTCCATTTTTTTGTAGGGATCAAAAGCATGCCTTTTGTTTTCCCATTCATCTAGAGTCAAATCTGGAATACCCTCAACCTTACTATCAGGGTTCTAGATCATTTGAGCATTCCTCTTGGTCAAAGGATGATTAATTCTCATTCATAGGACTTAGTATATGAGGCTCAATGTGTAAGTTTGCAATTGGTTCGAATCGATGGTTGGCTTGGCTCCATACCTTATTCGAATAGCATATGTGACCAATCTGTGATAGATATCCACCAATTTTGGCAGTGAAGTCTCTTGACAAGCATAATGCAAAGAGTGGTGGTAAGTCTATGATGTTACATCTTACAAGAAGGTCACATTGGGACATGCATGCAACGTGAAGATCAAATATTTGATTACTAAAACCGTTGTTAACGTTGTCCCATTCAATTACACCACACCTTTGGAGATGACTTCATATTAAAGACCCAACTGATCAGCTATTTGTTTTGGCATGACTGAGCTACTTGCTCCCAAATAAATCATACATTTATGCACTAACTTATCTCCAATGATCAATGAGATATAGAATAGAGGGGGCTTAAAATTTTTACCTTGGTGGCTTCCTTGATTTTATCCTTTATAAGTTGCATTGGTAAGCACCTTTTCTTGTTTATTGGGTGGCTGGTTTGAGGTGACTAATTTCCATAACACCTTGCAATAGGTCTCTTTGACCTCGGATAGCCAATAAATCACACATGGTGATCCGAAGGTCCAAAAGGAGGAAAAATGTTCCCTAAATCTCCCAAGATCAATACAGTGAAGAATATGACTCGAGATCTTTCTCGTGACTATTTAAATGTTGAAAACAAAGTCCATATGCACATTTGGTGACCGGTCAAAGTTGCAGTCAACCCTAGGCAAGATCGGGTCAACTGGTGAGTCACAAAGAAGTGGCAAGTATGATCGTGTGAAGGTGATGTTTTCAATCTTTTACCTCTAGTCTTCGTCATTCAACGTCGTTTTCATCTTCTTGCATGATCAACACAAATATTTTCCACGTGGTGAGTCCTTAGGCCACCATGTGGCCTACCACCATTTAGCCTAACAACTCAAGTGAGTTATATTAGCCCTGAGCTATATGCATTAACAAGGGATGATTTTTGTTATTTCATTACATGGGCTAGTCCAAATTGGTGGGGCGAGTTGGTTATTGAGAGCTCGATGAGATAAGGGACAAGCATTGGTCGAAAAATTTGGGGATATGGCCAAAATACAGCCTTCCTTTATCCTCTCCCCTGCACAAACTTCCGAGTAATCCGGAAGGCCAAACGACTCAGCCAAAACCATAGCAGGATAGGTGAGGTCATGGAGAATTTGGTGATCAACACATGGATTGAGGGTGAAGTTTCACAATGGTAGCAAATGTGGATGGGTCATGTGGAGTTAGCAAAATAGACATCACCGAAGTTGGGTCAAGTATCGTCCGTGACCTCCCTTTGGAAGTGGAGTAGCCGACCATTGTTCCACCTATCTCGGATGAGATATGGATAGGATGATAAGTCCTATATACAATATTGTGGGTCACATTTAGCTATAAAAACCACTCTCTCCGCTCCATTACAAGCTCATTGGTGGAGCTTAATCTTTTCCAAGCTAAGCCCGTGGAGGCTAAGGGAGGATATTAGGAATATAGTGGGTCACTTTTATTAATGCCATTATTTGGAGAAATATATAAGTCCTATATTATTTATTATAGGCATTATTATGTTATGAAAGACCTATATTATATGTAGGCATTATTATTATTTTGAAATACCTATATTTTAATATATGCATATGTTTCGAGCTAGGGCCTATTATTATAGGCATGTAATATATAAGTCCTATAATATATATAGGCATTATTATTATCATTTTTAAGCCCTATTATTTTAATAGGTGAAATAATATTTTGAAGCTCTAAATTCTCTCTGGAAGCAATGTTCCATGCCCAAGCCAAGAAGGACAATATGTAGTTCGAAGGCGATCATGGAGGTGATATGTAGATCAAGACCTATTTTAAAATAGGTATCATGGAGAGATAAGACCTATATCGTATAGGCATCATCTTCACTAAGGAATGATATTATTTTTTATCGGAAAGATGAAGATAAATCCTGTTATTTTTAATAGGAAAAATGTAGCTGGGAGTTATTGAAAAAACTACCCAATAGGCCTTTTGAGCCGCACTGCATATTGTAGATCCTGTACTTTAGTGCCATAGGATATTCTACAAAGAAAAGATTTGGTCTACTACATAAGATGAGGATTATCACTTGTTGGTCGTGGAGAAGTCCGTTGTTCTCCGAGATTATTAAACCATAACTTTAGAGTATATCATGTCTCTGAAGACCAACCAAGGAGTCATATGGCATTACATTAGCATCTAAAAGACGATTGGGGAGTTGTAAAGAATTATACCTAAAGGATAATACTTAGCACCATGACAGAGTCATAGAGGTAATCATGGATAGAATACATGATCGAATCTACCAAGGTAGCTTCTTGGTATAAATATTCTTGTTTTTATGTATTCAATATTTTCATGCATAGATTGTATTATTTATTACAGTCATTTGAAGTTGATAATATATCAATTCTAATGATGAACCCAGAGACATACGAATTATGTCGAACACATTTATCAACCTATTTTGTAGTGTGATTTAATTATTTCATAGATTTAAGTTGATTTTAAGGGGAGATTTCGGAAAATAATTTAATTCCTATAGGTGTTGGAAGATCGTTAAAAAGATTCGATCTATTTTCGGATCACGTGACGATAACATGCATTTCGAAGGTGATCGTGGAGGTGATATGGAGATTGAAGACCTATTTTAAAATAGGTATTATGGAGAGATAAGACCTATATCATATAGGCATCATCTTCATTAAGGACCGATATTATTTTTATCGGAAAGATGAAGATAAGACCTATTATTTTTAATAGGAAAAATTGTAATTAGGAGTTATTGCAAAAACTACCCAATAGGCCCTTTGATCCACACTTTGCATATTACGATCTTATACTTTAGTGCAAAGAAAATATCGTGTCTACTGCATAAGCCGAGGATTATCACTTGGTGGTCGTGGAGGAGGTTCTTGTTCTTCAAGATTATTAAGCCATAACTTCGTGTACTTCATGTCGGAAGACCGATCGAGGACCCACATGGCATTGTATTAGCGTATGGAAGACATATCGGGAGTCGTAAAGAATTGTACACGAAGGAGAATACTTAACACCATGATGGAGGCATAGAGGTATTCATGGATATAATACATGATCGAATCTACAAGGGTAGCTTCTTGGTATAAAGATTCTTGTTCCTTTGTATTCAATATTATCATGCATAGATTGTATTATTTATTACATTCATTTGAAGTTGATAATATATTGGTTCTATTGATGAACCCAGAGATGTAAGTATTATGTCAAGCTGCATTATCAACCTATTTTGTAGTGTGATTTAATTCTTGCATAGATTTAAGTTGATTTTAACAGGGTGATTTCTAAAAATAATTTAATGCCTATAGGGGTCCAAAGATCATTAAAAAAAATTGATCTATTTTTGGATCAATTTGGTATCAGAGTAGGTCATTGCACTTGAATACTCTCTATTCTCCAAGTAGATTAATCACTGCGAGGCCAAGTGGATAGTGATGGTTTCAACTTGTAATTGTGGAGTCCGTTGGTGGGATAGGTTTGAGGGACAGGTTTACAATCCTTAGTAATTTTCTCATATTTATATTTGGATTATTCCACCATAACTAATGTGCGAGATGATAGATCATTCAATGATCAACAATGACACATTAGTAAAACACCCAATTCTTGGGAAATGTTTGTACTCTGCTATACTTTTATTATTAAGACCCCTGAGAGGTAATTATTTTTGTGATTTTTCTAACACCATAAAATGCAATATATTTTCCTTGTTGAGTTATTGATCTAAGCAGGGAAGAGACAAATGAGGTCAATCCATGATTGTGATGCGATGGAAGACCAAGTACAAAGGCCATTTAGTAGGAGAAATTTTCATGATAGGTTATCATGTGAAAATTATTTTTCTATAAATTGGTAACTAAGATTATTGTACCAAGACTCTAAAAAGGAGCATTTTATACAACTAATTTGCGTGATGAGGATATAATTTCCAAAACTTGTATTTGAAATTTGTAAAAATACCCTTTTAGGGGCACCTATCTTCTAATCAATATGTGAGTACCTATTATAGCTTCGATACAAGATTTGACTCATATAAAGCTTGGAGATTGATCTTCCATTTATGCGATAATAGAGTTTGCAGGAGTTAACTTGTAAATTCATTTTGTGTATTGGCATTGTGATCATGCGCAGTAGAATGGTAGTTGAATCACCGCTGACATGGACATCAAGTCGGAACTTCATATTGTGAAGAGTCCATCATGTGCATCTTGAAAAATTATACATGATATTGCTTGTCAATAAAAGGATCTCTCAAAATATTAGCTTGTAACATCATTTGAAATCAAAGCATTGTGAACAAACATTTGAATGGTAGCTAATCATTAGACTTGGCATTGTGTAGCGAGAGGCATTGAGGTCTACAAGAGACTTAACACTTTGCACAAAGAAAGGCGATGAGGTCTACAAGAGACTTAGCATTGCAGAATGGAGGCATTAAGGTCTATAAGAGACTTAGCCTTTGCACAACGTGAAGGTGTTGAGGTCTACAAGATAATTAGCACTTTGCATAGTTGAGGTGTATAGGTTTGAAAAGGGACAAATCATTGTCCATCAACAACATCGAGATCAATCATAGCCCTAATTAACATGGAGTCAAGCTTCAAACTAGTTTAGATTCGTGGAATCAACTCGAGAGCCAAAAGTTGTCTTATACGGTAAAAGAAGATCCTTGTTGTCGAGATATCTATAAGCTTAGCACTACATAGTAGGAGCGTGAGGTCGATAAGATACTTAGCACTATGCAACGGAGGCATGGAGGTCTTCTTAAGATATCGAGACTTGTTTAGCGGAGCATCATGGGCCCATAACCCACAGGCCGAGGATCGGAGAAAAGTTGTTGAGCGAGAAGGTTGCAAGAGAATAGACACAAGGGTCTACTCCAACAAAACTTCCGAGGTGGCAGCAGAGTTTCCAGTTTAGGACGGGATGGAAAAATGTTTCAATACAAGATTTTTGGACAAAAATCCAAATCCCATTGGGGAGGGATGATCCGGAGGTCAAAAAGGGGGACAGATGTTCCCTAAATCTCCAAAGATATGCAGAATATGGAAATTGAATCTTAGATATTTCCATAGACAATTTGAACATCAAATATGGAGTCCGTCTGCACATTTGGTGACCGGTCAAAGTTGCGGTAAACCCTAGGCAAGACCGGTCAACTAGTGAGTGACGAAGCGATGGTAAGTATGATCATGCAAAGGTGATGTTTTCGAGTTTATAACTCGGTATTCATCATTAAACGTCATCTTCGTCTTCTTACATGATCAACAAAAATATTTTCCACGTGGTGGGTCCTTAGGACAGCACGTGGCCTACCACCATTTAGCCTAAAAAATTTGGCAAGTTATATTAGCCATGTGAGCTATATTCATTAACAAGGGACAAGTTTTGTTATTTCATTACACGGACGAGTCCACATTGGTGGGGCGAGTTGATTATTTATCTCGATGAGATAAGGAACAAGCATTGGTCGGAAAAAAATTGGGGATATGGCCAAAATACCAAGTTTTCTAAAGGCTAAATAAAGTCTTCCTTTATCCTCTCCCCGCACAAACTTACGAGTAATCCACAAGGCCAAATGACTTGGCCAAAACCATAGTGGATAGATGTGGTCAAGGAGAATGTGGCGATTGACATGTGGACTCGAGGTGAGTCACAGTGGTAGCGAATGTGAATGGGTCGTGTGGAGTTAGCAAAATAGACCCCTTCGAAATTGAAAGCACCAAGTCTTTAACCCGCAACCTCCCTTTCGAAGTGAAGGGCCGGTCTATTATGCCCTATATACAAGATTGCAGGTTGCATTTGGCTATAAAAGCCACTCTCTCCCACTCCATTACAAGCTCATTTGTGGAGCTTAGTCTCTCCCAAGCTAAGCCCGTGGAGGCTAAGGGAGAATATTATGAATGTAATGGGTCATTTTTATTAATGCCATTATTTTGAGAAATATATAAGTCCTATATATTTATTATAGGCATTATTATGTTATGTAAGACTATATTATATAAAGGTATTAATATTATTTTGAAATACCTATATTTTAATATAGGTATATGTTTTAGAGCTAAGTCCTATAATATATATAGGCATTATTATTACTATTTTTAAGCCCTATTATTTTAGTACGTGAAATAATATTTTGAAGCTCAATTCTCTCTCGAAGCAATGTTCCATCCCCGAGCCGAGAAGGACAACATGCAGTTCGAAGGAAGTCATGGAGGAGATATGGAGACTGAAGACCTATTTTAAAATAAGTATTATGGAGAGATAAGACCTATATCGTATAGGTATATCTTCATTAAGGACCGATATTTTTTTATTGGCAAGAAAAAGATAAGACCTATTATTTTTAACATGCAAAATTGTAATTGGGAGTTATTGAAAAAACTACCCAATAGGCCCTTTGAGTCATACTACATAATGCAGATCCTATGATTTAGTACCATAGGATATTCTCAGAAGAAATGACCGGGTCAACTTCATAAGCCGAGGATTATCACTTGCTTGTCGTGGAGGAGGTCCTTGTTCTTCAGGCTTATTAAGCCACAACTTTAGAGTATGTCATGTCTGGAAGACCGACCGGGAGCCATAGGGTGTTGTATTAGCATCTGGAAGACTGATCGGGAGCCATAAAGCATTGTACCTAAAGGAGAATACTTAGCACCGTGACGGAGGCGTAGAGGTATTCATGGATAGAATACATGATCAAATCTACCAGGGTAGCTTCTTGGTATAAAGATTCTTGTTCTTATGTATTCAATATTATCATGCATAGATTGTATTATTTATTACAGTCATTTGAAGTTGATAATATATCGGTTCTATTGATAAACCTAGAGATGTAAGCATTCTGCCAAACTCCAATGTCAACCTGTTTTGCAGTGTGATTTAATTCTTGCATAGATTTAAGTCTATTTTAACAAGGTGATTTCGAAAAGAATTTAATGCGTATAGGGGTTCAAGATCATTAAAAAAATTCGATCTATTTTTGGATCACATGAAAATGTTTACATGTGTTTTCTTGATCGATCAATAATGTTGAAGGGGGATGAACTATCATTCTATTGCCCCTTAATCTGGACATTCTTCTTTGCACATGGGCTGTTATAACTGGCACTTAAGTTGGTTTACAAAGTGGCTTGGGCTTACCTTACACATCGAGAGCTATACTTTTATTGTTAACACCTTGTGGAGTAATAGGAGGTTACACAATTTCAATTGGATGAATTTCCTTCTCCAATATTTCTTTTCTTTAACTATGTATTAGTTGCTACACTTCTAGAAGGGGCCTGATTTATACCACTAAAATCTTCAACCTCGCCAATTGGCAAGTGTGGTCTCATTTGGAGGTTCCTCTTGTTGATTTAATTCCTCCTACCGATTTCCTTCTTGGCATGTCTCTCGCTCCAATATACCAGCTTATTGTCATCGTAAGATCTTGATTCAAAGCACCTTTTAAACACATTGACTGGTTATGGGGTTGATTACATGGGTAACACCAGTCATATTCTTGAGCTATGTTATTTTTCACTAGTACCAAGCCTCTATATGTTGATGGAACATTAGGATTGTAAGGATGGAATGATCTATTAACATGAGACCTTACTTGGTTATGATTTGTAGCTTGAATGGGTGGCCTATTAGGCTGATATGGAGGCCTATTTGGTTGAGTTTGAGGCTGATATGATCTGTAATTTTGAGCTTTCTACCTCTTAAGTTTCACCAACTCATTACCCAAGTTTTGTAGTTGCTTCATGACTTCTTGGATCTCATTTGAGGTGCTTTAGGAGATGAAGTAAAGCTTCATCAAATTTTGATTTTTCGGAGTAGGAATAGGAGCTAATGTGGGTGTTTGACTAGTGCTTGGAGCTCCTAGTTATGGATATAGAAGCGTATGTGGCCTTGGTGTAAGTTTACCTTCTCCGAATGAGACAATTCTCAGCTCTAATAGTAATGTTATAGGATGCGGGTAAAGTTATACCTCTCATGGATTGAATCATCATGGAAATATCAGAATTTAAAGCTTTAAGGAAGTATAGAAAGCACCTTAAGTTGTTTGTCTCATGGCCAACTGAGTCCTATTCCACATTCACTAGAATCAAGTTGAATTCGATCAACTACTCATTAGAAGTTGTCTTGATTGTTGTCAACCTCGCTTCAAAAAAGATAGATTATCCCCTTTTCTCCAAACCGATTGTGGAGATTTTTGTATAAATGGTCCCAAATCTAGATTGATCCCATGGTTAAACTTCTGAACCACTACAAAGCTTTACCCTTAAAGGAGGATGCCAACAACTTGACAACAATGTCCATTTCAGCAATCTCATGAATTGTACAAACATTTGCAATGTCCTAGATATGATCAATTGGAGTTGTCTGGTTCTCTCCAGTAAAATTTGTAATGTTCTTTAGCCATTGTAACTAGAACTGGGTTTTGTGCATTGAGAGCAGGCCGTCTGCTTCGGTGAAGTTGACGTAGGGGTTGGGTTGTGCCATCCTGATTGGTCGAAGAACTATAGTCGATCGAATGAAAGACCTACCAGCTGGAGGTGTTAACAAGGTTCTGGTTGGTGGAGATGGAGACCTTTGAGGTCTTCTTCCTCTCCTTGCTCCTTCTGGGGATAAATGCGAGATAGAAAAACAATTCTTCTTCTCTTGTTCTTTACCTTGTCTCAATTATTCTCATGAAAATGCCAAGCTTGGAGTGCTGAAACCGGCGATTCTACCCCTTATGGAGTCATTGGATGTACAATTTTAAAGCTTCTTATAAGTTGGGAGCTTACAATAAGTGTACATCAATCTTACCGCGGTAAAAATGAAGACTTTTTGTCCCACCGGCATGCCAAAATCATTAGTGTAGAATCACAAAGCACTTCGAATGTATGCAAATCAATGGGTTGAGATGCTCAATGTGATTAGATAACATGGAGATTCCCCCAAAGTGTGGGAATTTGTGAATCATGAGATCTCTCCAGATGAGGGATGGTTCCTATTCCTTTGTTTAGGTTCACACATTCATATTGCAGAGGATCTACTCTAAACCTACTCTAACTTGCGAAGGAGACAGGGTTAAGGAGATGCAATAAATGAAACCTAAACTAACAAGGAGATGCACCAAAGGAATGTTGAACACCTTCTCTGCAATTAAACACAAACGATCAAAAATGTAATACAACCATCATGCACAAATAACCAAGATTACAATGAGAGATCAAGAAGATACAATGAACATAAGAGAGGGTTGAAATCATCCACAAACTTATATTATCGCTCCAAATATTTGATACAATCAATTACAATGGCCAAGAGGTAAGATTGAATTTATAGTTTAAATGGAAGGTTCGAGCTTCAAAATCCAATTTCGAAAAGAGAAGAAGGAGGTGCAAATAAAAAATTCCTAACCCCTAGAAAAATGCCCCTCCTTACAATATATAGGAAGAATTAGAGAAGGAGATAGAAGAAATAAAAATTCTTGTTCAACCATCCCAAAAGAGCAATGAAATCGCTAGCAAAAATGATGGGTTTTACCAAAACCAATGCCTCTGTTAATGTTCCTTGCTGGGAAAGAAAGGAAGACCAAACCTCATTATGGTGGTAGGTGAGAAGCCTGACAACCTCAAAAATGGCAGACTGGATTTATCATTTTTCATTAATGGTGGTAGGTGAGTAGTAGACATTGAGAGATTTCCAAAACATCCTTTCTTGCTCAAATTTGAGCTCCCAGTTGAAAAGTTACGATCATCTGAAGGTGTTTTGGGTTTGGAGTCTATCCGTGTAAGATCCATGTGGAAGCTCCATGCGTTCTTAATATTTTTCTACGTCCTTTCACTCTTGAAGTTGTGACGGTTGGACACTTGGCATCGTTCACAAGCCTACTACTTCATTCCCTTATGTTTTGGCTTAGTTCCTTTTGTTTAACGAAGCACTATGTCTTACCCTGGACATGTGGAGGGCCAGTGCACTTTTGGGACTTGCATTTTCGGCCTCACCTTTGAAGTTGCAATAAAGTGACACGTGGCACCTTCCGCTAGCTTCGTTGCTTTCCTTCAACTTTTCAATGGCCGATGCACCTTTCTTCACCTTATACATGTGGAGAGCCCGCACTTGTTTCGGGACTACCTTTGGATTCTAACCCTAAAGTTGTGCCAAACCGACACGTAGCACCTTCTCGTTGACCTTATACTTTTCAACGACTCGACTCTACCTTTTTCGGACTCGATCACGTGGAGGGCTTATGCTTATTTGGGGACTTGCCTTTGGAGCATCATACCAAAAGTGTGTGATGAGACACGTCGAGACCTCCGCCGCCCTTTCCATGGTTTAGAATTTTCAATGATCGGCTCTCGCCTTTTAGACTCTAACCATGTGGAGGGCTGCGCTCGTTTGGGGACCCCACTTTTTGTCATACTTTTGAAGTTATGCCGAGATGATAGGTGGAGACTTTCGTTGACTCTTTTGTACTTAGCCAATTTAGTCTTCGAGTGAACACTTTGCTGCTTTTTTTTCCTTTGGGTGAGTAAAGGGCCCCACTATATATAATGCCAAAACCCTTTTTGCGTGGGACCTTTGTAGTTAGCTCCTGAAGGTACGAATGTGGGACGCTTGGTATTTTCTATGAGCTTGCTATGTGCTGAGATCCAAATGGGGGTCAAGCGCATCCCCGCGGTCTCTGTTTTGTTTCACCTTTTGAAAGTGCACCGAAGCCGACACGTGGATCCTTCCGCGGATCTATTTATTTACTTCACGTCGACTTGATCTCGGGCTCGATTTTCTTCAACATTTTCATGGCCATTCATCTTCCGACCTTGCTTCTCCATTTTCGAGCCCGTCTGCCACTTGATTTTTTGCGATTGAATGTGAGCTCGTATGACTGAACCAGCCTTTCCATTTCTCTAGTGCAAGGTTTTGTTTGATCAATTTTTCTCGATGGGAAAAATTGGATAACAAGCCCCATTATATTCCAAATGTCTTCAAGGAAAGACTCATCCCAAAGTTGCATGATGATGCTTGAGATTCTAACCCGGATATGGGCGTTATGTCAAATGAGTCTTTCAAAGGATCAAATAAGGTATACCATATCTTAGTCATGAGACCATATTGATCCCCCAATCCCAATATCAAGTGTGTATCATTTAACGTTCCTCATTAGATTCAATCACAACAATGAAATGTGTTTTAGAGTAGGGGTAGAGTTTAATCTTACCCTTAATTATGGGGAGTCATTGTTCAGGATCCATTCATGTAACTAGGATAGTTTGAGCCAAAAAATTTATAAACCGCAGATGAGACCCTACTTGTTATATGCCTCTTCTAAATCATGTACTTTATGTAACACATCATCTTCCATATTTAATATACTAGTTTCTTTTACAGAAATAAGGGTTGTTTTTCTGGCACCTTATGCACTGCCGTAACAAAAAAAAATTAACCGCCTCTGCCGACTACCACCACAAACAACCTGTACATTTTCCCCTCTTGTAAAGGCTTCATAGTTGCAGATGAGTCTAAAACATTAGTAGATTCATTAGTTACATTTATCTCTCGATCCAACCACTATCTTGTTTGAATATGTGTCATCGTTACTGATCTAACCCCTGTCTTGTTTGATTATGTGTCACCATTACTGTATCCATATTTCCATTCCAGACTACATATTTTGTGCCCTAAAACATGACACGAGCATGGGGTATTTATTCTCTTTCCCCTTTCCACCTTCATCCATGGTACGTAGATCCCCTGTCATCTCCAAGAGATTTTTGTGTATCATTTAATATAAGGTGTAGTATATGATTCTATAAAATAAAAACAACACTTAACTAAATAATTAATCGGTGACCTGACCCTTTTTCAACACAACAAAATAATTCTAATTTTACAATTTCAACAACATTCTTATATAATTGCATGAAGCAATGGATGACCCTCTATGTGTATTTATCCATTTGTACACTTAAATGCAAAGTAAACCAACAAAGAAAAACATTTCCCAAAACATGGTTAGCGACAAAAAGGGACCAAATTAAGAACAATGATGTCATTTTCAAATGAAAGTGGCCATTTTTTTTAGACAAATATAATCAATGTCACACGATTGTAATCAAAGGTCTTGAAAATTCCAAAGATAGAGTAGACTGATAATTAGGTGAAAGGAAAATCCAAATTATGAGATTGATGACAAAGCACGGATAAATGAAAAATGGAGTCAACAAAGGGTTAATAACATATAAAAGAGAAGTCAATGAAGAATGACATGAGGGAATACACTTTAATATGAGCCTTAGTTAGACCAATAACCAATAAGAATATAAATGCACTAGTATTATATCCATAAACTATTCTCCTATTAATATTAGGTATGTGCAATTCGAAAAATTGAGGGGCTCTTAAAAATATTTTGCTTCAAATCAAATAACTTGTGATCTCGTGTAAACCCATAATGTATAATGTAGAAGTTGGAAATTCAAGTATTTTTACTCTTCTTATTAATTTATTTTTGTTAAAGAGGACTACCACCTATTACTCAATTTTTACGCCCCATACACAACTAAGACGAATATCGCTTTATTTCTTACGATTTTCAAAAAACATTCAACAATTTTCTTAACTTTCATACATGGGTATGGCTTGGCATCTAAATAGTTGTAAGGAGGTTGGTCTTTAACAAGGAAAACTTGTCCTTGCACATATCATTCAGATCGGATTAACAAAATGTCCAAATGTTTTTTATTATTTGTTGAAAACAATCATTAACGATACCTTGTCTTGTTACAATAAAACAACGTATTTTATATTAAGTAGCTGGTCTGAAAACGTGATTTCCATGTTTACTAAAATAAAATAAAATACGTCTTTCCTTTGGCACTCACGAAGTGTGTTGACGTCCCACCTGTAGCTTCTTAAGAGGACGGATTCTATTTAAACTTTACTCTCTTCCCTACATTTCCATTGGATCATCTAGTCGATTTCAATATCCATACGTCACAGCCATACGTCACTCTGTGAGAGGTACGCCGAATCAGGAAGAAGAAACTCGGAACATGAAAACCTAATAAAAAAACATTGTTAAGAAAAGCAAATGAACAATAATTCTACGCCTGATCCGAGGGTCCCTTCGAATCGCGAGAAACATTGGAGCATTGAACTAATCATTGCTTCCAAATTTCGCTCCGTGTCTCCACATTATGGAATGATTTATAAACTGCCCATTCATGAGGGATCTTCCTGGTAGGAGTAGTGTTCAATGCATTAGGGAGCACTTAGCGAGGCATCTATTTTGTCAGTGCGTTAATGTTTTTTTATACACTTCTGCGTGCATTCGTGTCTTAAAAAGAGAGGACTGTCAACCCCTACACACAGGCAACTTATGCTCAGTGGTGAAGGGATAGAAATTTTTAGTGTGGAAAACTTAGCACGTTTCCAATGGCAGACTCTTGGAGCATAATCAGATTGTTTGCAGGTTATCATGGTGTCTCTGTCCAAAATTTTCTGTTCAAGTTGGTGCCTCTGCTAGATTCCATACACAATGCAATATGTTGGCTTCTTTCATGGCAGAGGCTGGTACCCTGGCGAGAATTATTTCACATTTCTTGGGGTCTGCGGACGCGGCCATCACAGAGAGCTTGCCCCTGCTTTTATTTCGTGATATTGCAGAAAGGTTTGATGAGATTGAGGAGGAGATTATGTGCGCAGTTTGTTTGTGCTCGTTTGAGGTAGAGTATAAAATTCGACAGCTGCGCAATTGCTGTCATATATTTCACAGAGAGTGTTTGGACAAATGGATCGATCATAATCAGCATACATGCCCTCTTTGCAGATGTCTTCTTCTTCCCCAAATGAAAACTGTTGAAGAAGAAAAAGCCAATGACTATAGGTGGATGGTCGACCGTATCTGCTTTCTCTTCGGGGAAGATGTAATGGTTTCCTCATAGAGTAGAAGAGGATCGCAATGGACGATTTCTCATTGTTAATGAGGAATAGTATTTCACGTATCCAGCGCAACAAGGGATATAGTTAGCACTAATTTTTCCGCTTTGAAATTTGAAGGCGTACTTAGCTTGATGGCCGACTATAAAAAAACCGTGTCTCGCAAGCATTTCTCTATACGTATGAAAAACAGTCCATTCACATTTATATTCATTGATAAAAACATTTAATGTATTGTGACTGTAGATATGGGAATTGGTCTTACACTTTGAATGCAATTGAAATTTAAATTTGAAAGTTTTTCAGTAAATCAGACCCGATTGCGTTAATTAAAATGCACGTAGAATCTTCTTGAAGTATACGAAAATCAGAACAATAATAATGCTATGGAGAAATAGCGATTTAATAGTGTGATACAGATTTTGTCTCAATTGACAAGAATCTCGTCACAGATGGTATCCCTCTTAGAGCGGCAAGATTATAAATTATGCATTTATGGTTTTAAAAATTGTCAGCTACTATGAAACTAATTTGATGACTTCGTCCATTCACTCAAATGTTCTGCAAACTTTGGACTCTTATCTAAACTTTGTTGTGACTCGTTAAAAAGTTGTCCTCCTTCCATGAAACCCAAAAATGCTGGTAAGACCTTGCGAAAGAGATGGAGATAGAGGGAGTTAATGGGGATCTTCATTACTATCATGACTATAGGATTTTGAACAATTTTGTAAACAACACATTAAATATAACCTCCTATAGTTCAGTGTAATGAATTGTCACAACCATTATCACTTTCAATGAATCTAATAAGTAATATTTTTTCTTGTCTATTTCTTTGTGAAATACTTGAAATAAATTGATGAGGCCGAACAAACAACCAAATTATAATAGGAAAAGAAAATTTCTCAAATAAAACTCCAATAATTCTCCTTATTCTCTTCTATTTAAATTACATTAGATGCCCTCTTATTCGAATTCTAAAAGACTCCTAATTAAACTTAACTTCTAATCTAAAATTAAATAGACTTTCCATTTAGAAATAACTATTTTTAGTAACTTTTAAATTAAGCTTTCTAGATCCTACGAACTTGCACACATTAATAATGTGCCTAAAATTATTTATTTCGTGAGTTGCAACTCAAGTTGGATAATAGTTACAAGGATACAATACATTGAAATTAAAAGAAAAAATGAAAGAACTTCAAACCCAAATTTTAAGCCCCAAATGGATAATTTTGGCCTTCATAAATTGTCAAAACGAGCCGTAAGTGGTTTGTGCTAATTAACAAGGCAAAGAAATTTTTGAGATCGTTCCGTTAAAATTACAAAGTTGTTTCAAATCCCATATTCAAATTTATGGCCTTCGTAAGTCATGCAACCAAATCTGCATCACTCCTTTTGGTTAAAAAGAACTCATCTCTTATGAGTTCCTTTGATCGAATTAGTTTATCATGTGTATATCAAGTTTATCGAGCTCATATTTTTTTAACTATTTGTTTTTCTACTACATCGTAAACCTTCTCTTGTACCAAAAACTTGTTGAAACTTCCTTGGCTTGTGTTGATTTTTTATTTGTCAAGAACCTATGCCACCTTCTCTCTCTTTTCATTGGAACTTGTTCCTCCAAATCCACTCATTTTTTCTTCCTATATATAATCCTCCCTGTAAAATTCTTATAGATATGAAACATTAAATAACAGAGAGATATAAAAGCGTGTGGTAGATTTACCTCATATGCATTGTCATTCATCTTCTTCACAATCTTACAAGGGCCAATGTTATTATATTCTAGCTTATTGTATGTTCCTTTGGGAAATTTATTCTTCGTCAAATAAACCACCACCATCTCTACTCGAAATATTTTTTTCTTATATTGACATCTACTACTGTCTTATATTTTCCATTACTATCATATATCTTTTGTGTTATCATTTCATGCAAGTGTTGAATGTGATCTACATAAGATTCTACATCATCACTCACCATTTATAAAATTGGTAGTTGCACTGAGATCTAAAACACCATATATCTTCCATAAATTATTTGAAATGGTGACTTATAAATTGATCTATTTAATGAACTATTGTAGCTAAATTGTAATTTTGGTAAATCCAAGTCTTATCTTGTTTGCATTTACGAAAAATAATACACCTCACTAAATTTCCTAAGCTCTTGTTCGCAAATTCTATTTTCTCATCAGTTTGAATATGATATGTGTGTATATGAATTAGTTAACAATGCAAAGGAAATCAAAGCTAACACCTAATAGCTTCAATACAATGCCAACTAGATCAATATACCATCATGCTTAGAGCTTAAGAAAAGATAATCTATTAACATATTTGCATTAGAACATGAAATGAAGATTCAAAATAACATGCTAAACAAATGAACATCTATCTCTAATTGAATGCTAATGAAATGAACCTATTTAGATCCTTAGCAATCAAAGGGTTTGATTGTATGCTTGAATCCCAAGGTTTCAAGAATGGAGTCTTGTCAATCCATGGCTACAAGACCATTTTACATATCTCCATATGACTTAAAAAATTTGATGGATGAATTCAAGAAATGAATATAGCTATCTCCTCTAATGAAGAATTCCTAGGATGATGAAATGACTATAATATAGGCTCTATACTCATTTAGATGTAAGTAGAAAGGTTACAGGAGGGTTCCTTTTATAACCTAATGGTTTGATGAAGCTTTGAATCCTATCAGTATGTGCGATAATAGCAAAGTTAGCTTAGTTATGGATAAACATGTTGCAGAAGTGGTTGAGTTTACTTTTAGGAGAGTTTAATTTTTCCTCTAGTGACTCATGGGGAGTGAAGGGGTTTATTACCTAACCAAAGTGATTAATTAATAGGCGTGCAAGCTTATAGAAGCTTTTTAGTAGAATAGTTAGTATGATTTACTTTATGAGAGGATTTAAATCAAATAAATGAAAATTTATTGATGAAATAGAAGAGAGAATTAATTAATTAATAATAATTAATTAATCTAGATAAAAAAGAGGTATTAATTAATTAGAAATAATTAATTAATATAGATAGAAAGGGGAGCTTAATTAATTAAAAATAATTAATAAATCTAGATAGAAAGGGGATCTTAGTTAATTATAAATAAGTAATTAATCTAGATAGAAAGTGGAACCGATTAATGAAAGGTTGTTAATCGGAGTCGTTTTTGGATAGAAGAGTTAATTAACTAACGTAATGTAATTAATTAATGACGATAGAAAAGAAAATATACGATATTTACGATATGTTGTCAATTTGTGGGAAATGTAATAATTAGCACAATTTAAGTCTTTAAATTGATCTAGCTAAATTATAGGTGTTCCGCATTCTTCCCTCTTTGGGGTGGCAAATGATGCCACTTCAAAGATAGTAGATCGATAAAATTTTTAAGGGGTAGAAATTTTTTTATTAGAAGTGAGAAATTCCCCTTGAGTGTTGATGGGGTGATGAAAGATGGCGATCGATGATCGAAAAGGTGAGAGAAATTGATAGAAGAATGGGTAGGGGTAGGATTCCCCACGTGAATCACAAGAATAGTGTTGATAGGAGAATGATGTTGAAGAGGAATGAAGACATAAAGAAAAGAGCAAGCTTTCATCTAGTATATTGAAATAAATTTAGTGTCATCATATCCCAAAGATATATGTCATCAATCCTTATTAACAATATAAACATACGAAAAAGTAGAATGACATGAAAATCCGTATTATGAGCAATTTTCCATTGTTCAAAACACAAATTAAATGCAACATACAAGAATAAATGAAATATGACAAGTAAACACGTACAAACACACATACTCAAACCAACAATGGTCAAGAAGGTTGTACAAATGTTTTGTTATTAGGCTAAAGATGCCCAAATGTTTGTGATTGATGACAAGGGTGAAAAATGACGCCCCTTGCAAGGATACATAAAAGGGAAAATGATGAAGGATGTCAGGTCCAATGATAAAGTGTTGTGTGTAATGAAATAGTATCGATGACTATTATCCAATTTTGGCCACTCGGGAAAAATAAGACAAACAAGACTCCACAGAGAGAAAATGAGGGATGGGATTCAAAAATGGGAGCTCAAATTTTGGGATTGGACGAATAGGTTAAAGATGACTGAGTACATTGCAGAGGAGTTCAGGAAATGAAGAAACTCTGAAATCTAAATTTTAGACTTCGGAGGTGAGGGGTGTTTGGAGTTCGACCAAGCGAAATCTAGGGACTCAATGGAAAGAAGCACAAAAAGGAGCGAAAAGTCTAAAGTATGAAGTCTTAAATTTAGAATTTGGGTTTTTTGGATTTTGGAGATTTTACATGCCAAGCAGATAATCCGATCCCAAAACCCCGAGTCATAACATCCCAAAAATAAAGCCAACCACTTGCATTTATTACATTATGGCACCCTAATATTTAGATGGCCATAACTTTTGAATGGAAGCTTGGATTTGCACAAAATTGTACTTTTTGGAAATCCCTCAGTGTCCTCTCCACAACTACGATTTGGAGTTTGTAATTTTAAAATTTAACTATTCTAAAATGTTGAAGTACAATCTGCCATTTTAGAGGAGTGGTTTCAAATTTCTCACCTACCAGAATGATGACGTATCAGCTCCTTTTCTTCCCAACAAGATAGGTACAATGGAGTATGAGATTTGAAGACTTTCCTATCACTCCCACAAGGGAAATGATGGATTTTAAGGATATTGGAGTACATTTTCAAATTTATTTCCTCTCTCTGCTCATTTTCTTTCTCTATAAATCATAAGGGGTTTGCCTGTGTAGAAGTTGTTGATCATTTTTCTCTACCATCCATCCCATTGTTATTGGGGCTTCAAGCATTCCTTAAACACTTGTAATGGCTTCATTCATCTTCCTACTATAACAATATACTGTGTAAATTTTATGGGGTAATGAAAGTTGTGTTTATGATTCCAATGTCAATCCTTGCATTATTTTCATTACTTTTCCTTGCCTTTTAATGTGCTTGCAGGATTTGTGTGTACTATCTTGGCTATTGCAGGTTTGGTGGTTGTTTTTACTATGAAATGGTGAATGTTTGCATTTTAGGTTTTTTTTGCACCTATCCAACCTCCCCAGAATTCATCCTTTCTCCGTCTGTAGGGTTCGGAAGATTGATTAGTACTCCTTTCTTGGTGTATCACCGGTCTTAGTGTAGGTTTCTTTCATGCGAGACTTCTTCCCATATCTCCTTGGAAACATTAGATTAGGAAAATTTAGTGGTTTGTCTACATTAGGAGTAGTTAGTGCCAGGTAGGTAAGAAGTAGGAACCAACCTTCTCTAGAGAGCTATCCCATTTCGCAATGTCCCTCACTCCGTATAGCTCCATGTTATGCAATCATGCCCAATTCCCGAGTACATAAACTATCTCATTTAGTGGGTGTTGTGATTCTGCCATAATAACAACAAGATGTGCTCCAAAGTACTAATGAAGTAAGAAGGCTAGCTTTGTAAATGGTTGTAAATCTAATGATCCGCAAGTCATTTTATTTTTGAACATGTGAAAATTATAGTAAGATATGGAATTAATACCATGAGAAAGACACAAGTTTTAGCTAGCTATGGGTTGTTTACCTATTTTTGGAAATTTTACAATTTTTAGGATTTTTGAGAAATTTTGAAATTTTATCGTGTTTGTGTTTTTCTATATTTTTTGAAAAAAATTTGCATTTTACAATGTTTAGGGATTTTTGATTTTTAGAATAAATGAGAAAATTGGATATTTCTGAAAGCAAGAAAATTTCCCAGGAGAAGAAACAGGGGCCGGGTAGCAAAGAAATACCTAGACGTAGCGAAAAGGAGTTAAAAATATATATTTAATAAAAACAATCATTACATGGATAAAATAAGTGTTAGAGTGATCACAGAGGTCAAAACATGCCCTTAGGGAATCACGGTGTGTTAAAAATAGCCAAATATACCCCTCCCGAGCGGGTAAATAATCTTGATCAGTACATTTTCTACCAAACCCTGCAAAATTTTTACCGTGAGTTACCGCGAATGACAAACCGATGGCTAGGGTGAAGAATCACTATAGAGGAACTGATACCATTCCATAGTACATACGGGCGACGATGATGGACCATTCGTGCGTACTCCCAACCCTTCGTGGTATTTTGTATGCATTTAATTTTGTATTTACTAGCATTAATTAGAATTTAGACATTCCTCATATTTATATGATTCATGATGATTACTATGGCTATGGATAAGAATTTGATCACGATGTTGTCTTATTTTATTTCTTATGTATGTACCATGATGGATATTGATTACATGTCACATGTGTATGATTTTTATGATAGATCCATATATGATATCAATTATATTTTATATGTGAGGTTTTAGATTAGTAGACGGGATGATATGATGATATTGGTGTGGGGGATAGATTTTGATATTTGTGATCCCTCTTGCCCCGATTTGATGAAACAATATATGATGATTAGCTTAGCATACATGTATGATGTACACGTAGAATTTTATTTGTATATGATGTATAGATGATGTGAGATGTAATGATATAAAAGGTGATATGATGATGCAATAACAAAACTATGTACATGTGACAAGGAAACACAAGAAAATGTTTACAAACCTATCAAATATACATTGCTAGACAACATGAATTAACATAAATATGTAAAATTATTTACAAGCATGCAAAAACACACTTCATATGTATTAGAAGGAATGAATCTAATATAAGAAAGAAAATATGAATCTAACAAAGTAATTTTAAGTGATAAACTATACAAATGTACAATCAAGAAGAAACTATACAACCAATCAATGTACACAAACTAACGAACAAAGAAAGAAACAATATAAATCAAGTAAACTAAAGCTATGTTTTTGTAAGATTGTTTTTAGTGTGTTTTGAGTTTTTGGGAATTTTGCGGAAAAAATTTCTATTGTTTTTGTCTTTTGTGTTTGTCTATTATTTGTGTGTTTTTTTTTGTTTTAATATTGTCTATGGTTTTTGAAGTCTTTTAAGACTTTTTTATTTTATTTTTGAACATATTTGAATGTTTTTTTATTTTCTAAGATTTTCCAAAGCTATTTATAGAAACTGAGAAATGAGGATGCCTAGCATTATATGTGAATGTACAAGGGCAGGTGCCACATGTTATATATAGGAAGCTAAAACTATGAAGGTGCTCCCAACATTTAGAGGGGTAAAATAAAAAGGCAATCCCTTCACCGATTTACAAGACGAGAAACAGTCGGATCAAGGTTTGAGAAGACAGGATCACAAGGAATCTTGGACATAGGTGTGGAAATATCCCTAGAGCTAAGTAAAATTACCCCTAGATGAAAGATGCCCGTGAACAACAAATACTCCCAAGGCATCGAAGCCGATTGTCACTAAGGGATCCATCCAAAGTGCCATAATTGTGTGGTTATCACACATGTCCGATTCTTTTCTCTTTTTTTCTCTCTTTTTATACTTTTTTTTGTCTTTTTATACTTTTTGTTTGTTTTTTTAAATTTTCCACCATGTTTAAGCATAAAACCACTTAAGGTGCATGAAATTCATAGGCTCACAGATTTTTCTCTATTGGGACAAGAATGTTTTTATGTCCCTTTTCCATATTTGGCCATAATGGCATAAGGTCCTAACCATTGTGGTTCGAACTTGCCTTTTTATCTCTTTATGCCCTTATGTTGACCTGATTATCTTTCATGAAAAAATCTTTGACATCAAATTGACAAGGTATGATCCTTTTGTTATAGTTTTAGGAGAATTTGTTTTTATATACCTTGAGAGTGTAGATGAACTTTTGATCTAGGAGTTCTAATTCTACCAACATGGCCACTATGCAATCATCATCTTTGTCTAGGTAATCCCTAAGATATATCCTTAGGGAAGGAAGCTCTATTTCCAATGGGATGATAGATTCTCTTCCAAGTACTAGGGGTAGGGTGTGACACTTGTAGGAGTGTGAATGGAGGTCCTATTATCCTAGAGGAATGGGTGAATTTTTAAATTTCATTTACGACTGTCTTACTCTCCATATTTTATATGATCTTAACCAATGTTTCATTAATGGCTTCGGATTTGCCATTACCTTCATGGTAATATGATGTAGACCACTTTAATATTATTTGAAATCGATGACAAAGAGATTTCACCTTGTTCTTGAGTGATTTATCGTTATCAGTAAAAATGGTAGTAAGGATGGCATATTGACAAATGAGGTGATTCATGATAAACTTTGATATCTGAGCACATGTAACATAGGTTAATGGAATATCTACCACCCAGTTAGTGAAATATTTTGTGGATGTGATTATGTGGGTATGACCATCATATGAGGTACAGGTGAGCTTCCCTATTAAATCTAGTCCCCATTTGGAAAATGTCCATGGTGTTGTAATTGGGTGCAGAGGTTGTGATGACGCATGGATAAAATTTCCATACTTCTGACATAGATTAGATTTTCTTACATGGCTGCAAAAATATGTCTCCATAGTAGGTTAGTAGTAGCCCAACCATAACAACTTCTTTGTTAGGACCAATCCATTCATATGGGTGTCAAACACCCCTTCATGTAATTCCTTGATCACTTGGACCTCAATCTGCTACATCTAGACATTGCAATGCATTCTCATCATAGCCACGACGATAGAGCATACCTTCTAGAAGGGTGTAATGGGCTATTTGGTTGATAAGGATCTGTTTGTGGATCGAGAAATTTTAGTAGGGAAGGTACCACTTTTAAGGAATTTATAGATAAGTGTATTCCAAGGGCAAAAGGGACCAACAACGTCACATGCTAGACATGATTCTCATATATCGTACGTAGGTTGACATATATTTTCCACAAAAAATGGCATATCATTGTTTTCTGGCAGAATCTGCAACATAGAACCCACTATTGCCATTGCATCTTCAGATTGGTTTTGTGCCCTTGGAATTTGTTCAAAGGTAATATGCAAAAATTATTCTTTCAGAGTTTCCACCAATGTCTTGTATAATTAAGCTTAGAATCCTTGACCTTGTACTCACCATTGACTAGTTTGATAATCAATTGTGAGTCACCAATGACCTTGAAATGGTGGATATTCCACTTGATCACCAACTTCAACCCAGCGATGAGTGCCTCATATTCTGCAATGTTATTTGTGCAAGGAAAACCAAGACAGAAAGCTCTCAGTATGTGCTCTCCTAAAGGAGTGATTAATACTACTCCTACCCTTGAGACATGGAAAGTAAATGATCCATCAAAGTGGATCTGCCACATGAAAAATTCTTCAATATACATTAGTGATGAATCTTACACTCCATACTTATAGGCTCTATTCCCTGGTATAGGTGCTTCTTCTAATTGGTCAAGAAGACTTGTCCTTTAAGTTATTTCTCGTGTATATATTTAATGTTAAATCCATTGAGAAGAATTATCCAGTTAACCATTGTACATGTAAGGGTGGTTTTGATAATAGGTATTACAATGGGTCAACTTTAGATATAAGTTTGGTTTTTTTTTTCAATAGGTAATGGTGGATTTTTGACGATAAAAAAAATTTCGACAAGCTTTTTAATTTGGGGATAGTTGAACTCACAAGAATTAGGGTACTTGTAAGGTTGTACACAAATTTTTATTTTTGGGTTAGGTCATATTATGCAAGAAAAGCACCACTAGAAAATTATGTAGTAGATATGTATAGCAAAAGTGGCTCGGTTGGGGTTGGAGGCATGAGGACGGAGGATTGGCCGGGTATTGTTTAAGAAAGGAAAAGGCCTAAATTTTCTCTGGTCCCTAAACAAAATCAACATATTTTTAAGTAGATGAGTAAAGGAAAAGAAATTATCAACAAGCTACGAAAGGAAGCGGCAAATTGCTTTTATTTTTCCTTATAGGCTATGTTATCCAAAATTCACCCCTCGAGGTAATTTTGGATAACCTGCACCATTTCTTCTGGCTTGAGCAAGTGGAATTAGTCTAAATATAAAATCAGGTTTTAGGTGTCCTTTGGCATCTCTCTAACTTTCCCATCCAAGGTAAAAAACCAAGAATTTGAAAAAAGCTGCAAAAAATCCAAAAATTCAGCCCATACTTTGAAGAAATGCGGAAAAATCGTGTTTTTGTGGCCCAGGCTGCATAGGTTTAGTTGGGACAGCCGGAACCCAAAAACTTGATTTTCCCAAAATGGCCAAAAATAGTTCAAATCAGAAATATTGGTAAATTTGTCCCTTGCGGTCCACGGGACGTCGGGAAATCCAAGACTCGCATCACCAAAATTGCCACGCCCAGAGTGTATTGCGGCGAAGTCGTGTTTTTACCCAAGCCGTACAAGTATGCGAGGATGTCTCGGAACCCGTATAGCTGAGAAATACATATTAAAGGAGATTAGAAATATCAGACATTTTTTTCCTTACGATCCATGGGACATTGGGACATAAGTTCGCCACAGGGCCGAAAATTGCCACACCAAGAGTAAATCGGAAAAGTCGGGTCGAAGTATCCCGGACGCCTTTTCAGGATAGGTGGGATGTTGGGATGTGCGGGATCTAAAATGATGACTTTTTTATTTACAAAGTGAGTTGAGAGACATGCAAAGGAAGCGGAGGTTAACGGCCCTCACAGCCGATCAATGTTGGGACATCCAAGACACCAGGACCGAAATAGCAGAAACACCCACATGCATATGAAAATAGTGCAAATCAGACCCCGAACTTCAAATGGCCATATATAAAATAAAAGAAACATATTCAGCTCCAGTAAAGTAAATGCTCAGTCTCGTTAAATGACATAAATGCAGCAGATGACCCAAAATAGCTGCCTGCACTTAGAATTCCATATCTTTTGCATTTCACAATGAAAATGCACAAAATTGGTGCCATTGGAATCATGGTTATGAGGTTGACACACAAAAATTGAGAAATCTAGAATTTGATGAAGAATTGATGGTGAGTTTGTAGAAAACATACCCAAAGTTCAAAATAATGTTTTATTTGGTGTTGTGATGTATTCAATGGAGCATGGGTTGACATTCCTCACTTCAACAAGTTAGGGGACATTATAGGAGCCTTTTGCATGCAAAAAAACATCATGTCACTCCATTTATTACCCTTTACAAGTGGTTTAAGGATAGATTTTAGGATCTTAATTTTCTCTCTCTCTCTCTCTCTTAAGATTTCTATAAATTGGAGTGTTGGGCTCACTTGTAAAGAGATAGTTTGGAGTAGAAAAATATGTAAAAATATTTTGTGAAGCCATGCAAAGTGCTACAGGACCTTATAGTGGACTCCTTACATGGTGATCCAATCCCTTATCTTGTAATAGATTGAACTAGTCATACTTATGAAGCAATAGATGCAAGTTTTTCGATGTATCTTCCCCTGTTGTGTTTGTTTTCATTCCTCTTGTCCCTTCAATTTCATTGCATATATATTTTTTTCTATCTTATGATCTTGCAGGATTCATTATTATTGTGTGTGTATGACAAGTTATTGTGACGGAATTTGCTTTGGATTGTGGAGAATTGTTATCACCCCTTTAAGTATGCAACACTTCTACTTTCACACATTGGAAGACTATTTTCATTCCCTCCATTTCTTGTGTATCACCGCTTTAGTGTAGGCTTTTCTTTTATTCACCCTCTCTCCCTAGTCCCTTGTAAAGTTAGATTAGGAAAGATAGTTTTTCCAGCATTAGAGTAGATTATGGCAGGTAGTTTAGGAGTAAGAACCAACTTTCTCTGGAGGTCTATCTCAAGTAGCAAGTATGACAACTTGGAGATAGTACCCATGTTATCTAATCACATTGTGAGCTTAAGCACACACACTTGTGTGAACCATAGGGTGTTGTGATTCGGTGATAACATGATACACAACTATTTGATATTCTTGGGAGGAGGAATTTCAATAATGGTGGTGACTTTGGTTGGGCCTACGTCAATCCATCTCCTTGATATAATGAAACCTAGAAAATTCCCTGATAATAATCCAAACACACATTTCTTTGGATTCAACCTAACTTTATATTCTAGTAGACGTTCAAAGATACGTCAATAAGCTCTAGGTGGTCTTCTTTTGTCTTGGAATATCTCGAGGATATCATCTACATAGTCCTCCATGATTTCATGTAACATATCATAAAATATTACTCTCATGGCATGTTGATAGGTCGCACTTTGGCATTTTTGAGGCCGAAGGGCATTCCCGATAATAGAATGTTCCCTAATGGGTTGTAAATGCTATGTTATACTGATATTATTCTACTATCTTGATTTTTTTTGTATCTTGAAAAGCCATCAATAAGAGATATCATTTCATATCCTGTAGTTGAATCAACAATCATGTCGATATTAGGAAAAGGAAAATCATCTTTCAAACAAGCCTTGTTGATGTCCAAAAAGTCTATGTAAATTATGATGTAAATAAGTTTATTTTATACTAAAACTACGTTTGATATCCACTCGGAGTAGTCAATGGGTTTGATGAACCCTATTGCTAACAATATCTCTAACTCCTCTTTAACCAAAAGTGCCACTCGTGGATGCATTTTCCTTAACTTCTATTTAATAGGCTTTGCGTCTGGATGCACTACTAAGTTTTAGACCACCAAAGTTGGATCTAAGCCTGACATATATTTATAAGACCATGCGAATAAGTCCAAAACTTCTTTGAGAAGTAAGGTGAATGTCTTCTATCCTTTTTCTAAAAATGAAGCTCCTGACTTGACTATATTTGGGTCTTCTTTTGTTCCAATATTTATGTCAAAGGTTTCTTCTACCAACATTTTTGACATATCCTCCATACACGTAGGATCGGGACGAAGGTTGAGATCTTCTTCCAAGGGAATCTCTATGAGATTTTCACCCTTAGCCTAGTCACTTCTTTTGTCCATTAATTTTTTACTTATCGTGAACCATCGCCTAAAAGTGATTTTGAATGTGTGACTTGGAATTTTGTTTTTGCAGGCTTTTCGTTGGAACTTTTTCCCTCGTTTTTCTTAATTTTTGATGACCACAAATCTCATCTTACTCTCTGAAATAGGTGCATGTATCTAAGTCAATGTAGAAACTTTTCTTATGGTCCCCATTGGAATTTTGTCTCGTATGCCCATAAACTCTGTAATGGCATCACCATCCTCAAAAAGGTCTAATGACACAAGACGTTGTCGGTCCCAATCGACTAGGGAAGGCTAGAAAAGGTCAATTTTATACTTAGTGGGGGTTAAGGTAAGGAAAACAATATCAATTAAAAGGTTTTTGAGGAAAGATCCTCATATTGGTTACAGTGGGAATATGAGTTGTTGAAATAATTAGAGTTATCCTCATGCTCAGAATATGTAGCATCTTGTTCATTGAGGTAAGATCTATAGGGTTGAATTACAATACCATATATTTCTATTTTGAAATGTGGAAGTTGAACTGGTTCTCTTGGTCCTTTCTCATTCTTTCCACATCATAGGCCCTTGTATCCCATAGAATGCACCATTTGGCTATACTTTTCATACTCGGGATTTCGTAGTAGGTTGGCTAAGTTTCCTCATGGATCCTTGTTGTAGGTGGGTCCAACAATTTATCTTTAGAAAGTAATCCCCTAGGTAAGAATCTCCTAATAGTTCGTTCATCTGTATGCCATTTGAAATGATAGTTGGGTTGGCCTCTTATTTTAGGTGACAAAGATAGGTTTGAAACTAGGAGAGCTTGTTGCACATTTTATTCTCCACAATGATACTCCAGAACTTTCATCTCCTATGAATCAAAAGGAGAAGTAGATGTAGAATATTCTCGAGTGCAAGTGGTGCGGGATATTAAATCAAATCATGATCCCATAACTTTTGATTGAATGGGAACAACTATATCAGTAGAAGGACATGCATATATACCCTTGTAAGAAAATTTATTGAGAGATGTGCACCGAGAAAAAGGTTCTGGATCTCCTTGTATTGTAATAAAGTGTGTCCCTCATGTTTTAACTTGATGCACTGAAGGAATGTTGATGGTATTTCCTACAAGGAATGAATCTATGGGTGGCTAAGAAGCATAATATATGGAAGTTCCAAGTCTAAGATGTGAAACTTTGTATTGTGACACATGTTGGTACTACCTTCATCATCGTCATGTTGTTGTAAGTGGTTATGGAAATAATGTTGGACTCTAGATATTTGATTGTTTGTCCCATATTTAATTAGTTTCAATGTGCATATATTTAATCCCAACCCGATGTCCACAAACACCCATTTGATCTTCTAGCGGGTAAAAATACCTCTATATATAGGGGAATATTATTTGTGTGATCTTCATTTGGGATTTCCTTTTGGTTAAAGGAGATATGTTCGACTCAATGCAATATTTTCCACTATCTCGCAGCTTGTAAATGTGAAGGGTCTACTTCCATTGGCACTCCCGAACCCTCAAGTGTTTTGTATAATATTTCTTTATGTACATTTGGTATCTTAAGAAGATCTAGCGAGAGAGGACGTTGTACTCAACATCTTGAAGGGTTGTGAGATAGGGTTTCGGGATCATGAGACAATTGCACCTTGTTATCACAACACAATCCTTTCCCTCGATCCTAATGGTACTCACATGTTCATTAGAAGAGTGGACACATCTAATGACTGATTCATAATGATTATTCTCATTTTTGGTGTATGGATAGTTTGCGAATTTGTAGCTTTGGAGAGACTCTCCTTGATCCGACCTTTTCTCATCTAATTTTCCATGTTTAGGGAATGGTTCTTTGAATATACCAATATTTTCTTTTGGTGTTTGATTTATCTCTCGGGTGTCAACTTCTATTCCTTCATTGTCAATTAGATCTTGGATGTAGTGGTGAAGTCTTACAAAATTTTCTATTTTTTTTCCTTTTACATGATGAAAATCAAAATATTCATGCTCTTTATACTATGATGGTTTAGGAGCATTTTCATCAAAAGGTTGTGTTGTAGGATAATTCACCATGTGGACTGTATCTAATTGATTCAATATTGCATACAAATACTCATTAAGATGAGTGAACATCCTATGCTTAGGTAGTGATTGAAAAGTCCTTTGGTAAGTTTAAAAGGTTGACCAAATTGAACTATTTGCACTCATTTAGAATCTTTGATTCCATCTCCCACCACGTTCTTGTTTTTGTTATAGATATTTGGCTTTTATGTTGGTTTGGCATTTTGATTATCATTAGAAGGTGATTTGATTGTTCCTTTTTAATGAGGGTTTTTATATTTTCATGCCCTTTTTAATGATCTCTTTAAAGGTACAAACATAATGCATTTGTAAATGAAAATTGATGTCCGAGTTTAGATTCGACAAGAATATTCTCACAAGCTATTTTTTGACAAATGTGTAAGGGAAGCGGCTAGCTATCCCTCACCATATTTGTAAGAAGTTTACAAATTCATTAGGGAGTTATTTAGTAGTACACAAGTATTCATAATTATGTCACTTTCTATATTTTATGAGAAATGTCAAATAAATATTTCGCTAGTTAGGGCTATGTGAAGATAGACCCACGAAGTAAGCCATTGAACCATTCCAACACTTGTCCCCCTAGACTCTCTGGAAAGAGTCGTATGAGGTAATTTTCACCGTATGCCACTTCTTGGCATGCCATCTAAAATTATTTCAGATGATCTTGTGTGTCTCCTTTCCCTCTGTATTTTTCAAATATTGGCATGTGAAACTTCTTAGGAAAAAGTTGAAGTATCATAGCTTTATCAAATGGATGGGGGCATAAATCTTCGTATTGGTAATTTTTGCTATACCCAACATTAATTTCTTGAAGTCTTGTAAGAATTTCATTCATGAATTTCATTTCTTGTTTATGTAATTTCTCTTTATTAGGAGAAGCAAGAATATATAAGTGATTGTATTCCATATTTTCTCCTTCTTGGTTTCTCATGTGAAGTTCACTAGTTTTGATCTTAGGCTTCGCCTTATAAACATTTTTGTTTTTTCCTTTTGTACATGATATGTTAGTAAAGATAATTTTTGACTAAGGTTTTGGATTTTTTTTTAATAGTTAATTCTTCCTCAAGAGGTTCTTATTCTTCTTTGTTGCGTGGAGGTTGTGTTGGTATCAAAATTTGTTCTCCTTTTTAGTCCTGAGCAGCACCATAGATATGTCATGGAGCATAAAGACATATTAGAACATGTTGTATGTCGTTGGTAGCCAAGGATATGGTTTAGCTGACACTCGGGTTTGTGGAGAAATAGATAGCAATCTAATAGGACTTGATCTTGTCGTAGTTGTTTTAGGTTGTGCCTTGTAACCAAGGTAAGAGGACCTATTTTGTAACCTTGTAATGGTGGAGGAGATGAAGATGTCCTTCTCTTTGCTTGAAATTATATGATTGAGACCTTGAATAAAACATGATCAACACCCCAGATCTAAACTCTCGAAGTTGTCACTTCTCAAAACACGGGTATGTTCTCAAAACAAGGAAAAGGTTACTAGAGACATTGGAAATCATGATCTATTATGCATACTTTTGCAAATGGATTTTTATCTTTTGTGGGTATACAAATGCAAATTAGGGATAGTACATGATAGTATCTTTGTTATTTAGATGATTTTTGGAGGGGGATTGACAAGACAAACTGGGATAGATCAGATCTTTGACAATCTCTTCAATACTTGAACAACTATCAAATGAAATGCCTCAAATAACTAGGATGTCCTTTCAACTAAAAGAGGAACAAATGGAAGCCTCGGTTTCACTCTTTACACAATCTTTGAGAACTTACCAAAAAATCTTGAAGTAAACAACTCAATTAAAGACAAAAATCCATGATCAAACCATGCCTAAGGTACCACCAAAGGCTTATAAGAAATCTCTGTAATCAAGGAAGGTAAAGTGATTTTAAATTTGTTTATCTCCTTATAAGATGAAGGTTCTTCTGAATATGAGATTGCAAATGCCTCTAAACTATCAAACAAAAATTCAGATCCTGTGTGATTTCTAAAGACTTTCAAGTACAAGATTGCAACAAGAACAATAAAAACTATTTACAGGCATTTAAATTTGATAACATACATCATATTGCCCAAAGAAAACACATATTTAACTCAAAACTTGTCAGATTCAATAGCAGGGGAGAGTTACATGAACAATCTCAAAGCTTTGTGATGGCAATAGACTTGTAACAAACTCACATACATGAATTTCCAACACATGAGACATTAACATAGTTCTTTGGTGGATTTCTCAGGAAAAATGAGCTTTCTCTCAAAATTTACTCATGATTTTCAACTCCCAACCCCTTACAAATTGTCCAAATTGCATTATACCTCTTACCATATTTGATCCTTCTTTCCCAAGCAAATAATATGCCATGGGATCAAGTTTGTTACAACAATTCCTCATGATTCAATGAAAATGACATCAAACAGAAAAACACTCGCAGGTTGCCAGGTGTTCCCAAAAGATTAAATTATTACAAATATCTGGATCATTATCCATCCTGGAGGCATGTTTTTCATCATTGAGGCATGCAAACACCTTTTACTCATCATTTTCACCTTTTTACCTTTTCAAATTACCTCTACAACTTTTGATTTTGACATTCCACATGTTTGCTCGGGCTAGGGCAAAAAATTACTTCAAAAACATCTCAAATAAAAGAATTAAGCCATGAAAGTGATGCCAATGATATTGGAGGGCCAAGACAACACAAAATCACTACAAATTTGATGAATTTTGATGCAAAAATCATGATTTCAAGCTTCCTGGAGCTCCCATGGTGATCAAAACAAATGGATGCACAACAACGATCAATCTTATCCATCTTTTAATCTTGACCCTCCACATGAAAGATCTGGACTTAGAAATAAGCTTGAGTTACCTTTTTAAATTTTTTGGATAAGGTCGGACACGTGGAAAAAATGATTGGAAATCAATTCGGGTTTACCATTTGTCTTTTTGACATTTTTGAAAAAATGGAAAAATTTGACTTTTTCTCCGCCCCTCCACCTTTTAATTTTAGAGTTGACATGTGGCACATGGTGGGTCACATTGAAATCACGGTTCAATTTTGTGCATTTTGACCTTTTTTGGAAATTGGGAAATTTTTCACCTTTTGCCCCATGGGCCCGCACCTCTGATTTCTCCCTTTCCATGTGTCTCCTTGTGATTTGCTGGCGGGCCTGCACTTAAAATTTTGATTTTGAGCCTTTTTGGCAAAAGGGAAAAATTTCCTTCCTACCTCTGCGACCCACCTTGTCCTCTGCCACGTGTTGCTCGATGATTCTCTTGTGGGCCCACGGCTTAAATTTTGATTTTAAGCCTTTTTTCCAAAAAGGGGAAAAAATCCCCATTTCCCTCCGCGGACCTGCCAACCCGCCTCTTGCAAATTGTGGACACGTGTCCTCTTGTTATTGGCCATGGGATTTCGGGCCAAAAATTTACTTTAACTTTATTGTGAAAAAGGAAAAAATCCCCTTTCCCTCGGCGACCTCGCTGACTCACTCTGTACCACCATGATGCCACATGTCCTCCTCTGATTGGAGTGGGGAAAAACTAGTTTTGAAACTTTATATAATTAGAGCCAAAAACTCTAAGTCCCCCATCGGCCCACTCCTCTGCCCTTGGTCTTTTATGGACACGTGTCCACTCCCGATTAGCTTATGGGGTTTCGGCCAAGTTTTGAATTTTATAAAATTTGCAAAGTAAGGTCTAAAAATATAAAGGGAATCTAACCACCTGCCATCCTACTCCTAATAAGAACATGCCAAGTAGGCAATTTTGGAAAATAAAGGTCCACAGGCCCGAAAATGCCCCATTTTCTTGAAAAGGTGAAAAATGAAAAATTAGAGTGCCTCCCCACCTTTCCTTAGCCAATTAGAAGCCACCACATACCCTATGATATCTCGTAGACATAATTTGACGGCTAAAATATGCCCGTCATTTGTAAAAATATAAAAAAATTCCAGGATACACTAGAATTCAATTTTTTCACAAAGGATGGCAGATTTTTCGATTTTAAATCAACTGAACCATGTTTTTTACAATATTCCAGATCTAGGATTTGTATTTTCAAATAAAAACAAGTATTATTTGATCAATTTCAATTTCCCCATGATCTCGCAAGGGAAAAACAACATAGCCCGCAAAATTGGGAAAACTAGGGCATAGAAAAGGAAAACTTGGATTATTATTTCAAATTAGGGCAAAACAAGAAGTTTGTGAGAATTTTTAAAGCATTCAACTGGAGGGGAAGAGTTTCAAACCATCAATTAAAAGGGTAAAACATTTTTGAGTAGATATAAATTTGAAAATTTAGGGCAACATGATGCAAGCTCAAAAATGGCATGAACATGTTGTTCTAGATTTTCATGTTCAAATCTTACTCTACTTGATGTCTTGATGAAGGGCATTTTTCAACCCATAATATTATAATTTTCTATGTTAGATGTGGAAGTGTGCCCATGTGTCGGGATATCTTCCATGTTAATGAGAGGTTGTTCCTCTTCATTAGCCTCATTCATGGGTGGGATTGTTTCATGTTCTGGAGGCATTTTAGCTCATAATTCCACCTCTCTTTCTAGAACTTGATCTTTGTTTCTAAAAAGAAATTCATCTAATAAGGTGGGGTAAAAATAAAATTCCACACATGGTGACCCTAAATCATCACCACTATGATCTACCATCTCCCCCACTTCTTTCTCTGCAGAAAGTAAAGACCCGAGATCATGGCCAATAAAGTGATTTGACTCTTGTTTGTTTGATGTTTCCCAAGTTTATTCTTTTTCATTTGAAATGCCTAATTTTCGACTCCCAATCTTGTTTTAGGGGCCATGATGTATGCGATTTTCATTAAGGTGTTTTGAATTTATTCAAAAGGTATTGATTAATCCTAAGTGAAACGTAAAAATAATGTCAATAGTTTAAGAGTCATGATGAATGTCAAAGGATAAATGTCCCCAACTGATTATTCTAAATGAGTAAGTCAAAAGGTGAGAAATAAGACAATGACATGATGCTTAGTTCCAAAACCAATCAGCCAAATTATATACTTCCTAAGTTTGTTTCTAAAATGGTAGTTGGTGTTTTGATATGATTAACAAAATGTCACTACTTATCTCGAGTTAAAAGAAATCAACAAGGCGTACGTAATAACAAGGAGTTAACATGATCCCAAAACAAAGTATACTAAAAGCAAGCCTAAATCCAATCAAGACCTATATTCAAAAAAGTGGCGATTCACGATTGTGAGTGACACAACAGTTCCATGAAGATATGTTAACCAAAATTTACGAGAAAGTTAAGTATTAATATCAAGGTGATATTGATATAACATGCACAAGTGGTAACACTCAAATTCTTTCAAAATTGAGGTAGTAATTGAAATAAAACTAAAGCTAGAGTAGACCTTGGAATTTTTAAAGTTTATATAGTGTAACATCATAGTATAGATATTTAGTTCAAGTTTACAATAAATAAGACATAAATACAAAAATTGAGGCAACACGATATAAACAACATAATAGTTCAAAGGAGAGTCAAGGTGATGAATCCAACTAACTACGATGAAGATATTGAATTGGGTATCAATATCAAAAGGATACTATGATATGAAATTGTCTCCACACACTTTAGACATTTACCAACTCATATGATAACATGGATGAGTGTAGATGAATAGAAAAGTGGTGAATATAATCAATTAACAACAAAAGGGTAGTGATTGTTCTTCTAATCAACAAAGTGTCAAAACAAAGTTAAGGAAGTAGATCAATTGGGGTGAAAAATGTTGGAATTACTTTGGAAAAGTTTCTCCTTGCCTTAGGGTGAGTGAAAAAATAAGAAAAAGTATCGCTTCACATATTTCATGATGAATAATGGTACATCAACTCATTGGTTTTGAAATGGTCAAAGGTAGATCTTGGTCAAAGATAAATTCCTAGGCGATTCACTCAACTAGGTGCCAAAATTTATCTAGGAGCGAGCTAATTTTTCCAAGGTTTCCCAAGGATTATCTCAAATTTACTTTACCCCTTCAAGTACAAAGTGGTAAGTAAATGCATCCATCGTGTACTCTCATTAGGGTCGCGATAAGGATAAATTTGACGATAACTCTCTTATGTATACTAGTCAAGTAGTTGTTCGGAGAACTTACAGTTTCATCCACAAGCTTCCTCTTGCGTGAACTACTTTGGGGTTCCTAGGACCCCCATTGTTGTAGCTTAAGGATTATGCAAAATGGGTTATGTCCTAGTTTTAAGCGGACGGGTGTACCCTTATCTAAACCTCCAAATCAATTGTTTTTAATGTGGTTTTTTAATTTATTTTAGACTTAATGTGGTTTATTCGTTCTCCATGTGGAAACCTATAACACACATGTAGTTAGATTTTTTTAAACTCCTTTCTTTGACAAGTGTTTTTAGGTCTTACACTCAAGAATTAATAGTTCTCCAAGAAAATCACATTATTTAAAAGAGGATTATGAGCTGATTTTGATTCTCAAAATCATCTAAGGATGCAAGAGACTATCATACACAAAAATAACCCAACTAAAAAATAAAGGAAAGCTTTGCAATTAATGAACCATACAAAATTTTGGATAAATTTTCATTCCCTTAAACTAAAAATGAAAGATGAAGTTTCTAATTAACCAAATGTTAGAAAATCAAGACTAATGTTTCTTTTGATTCTCAACATCACCCTAAGGTGCAAGAGAAGAGTATACAAAAATTTAGCCCAACTAGATAGAAATGGAAAACTTCAAATCAAAGGACCATAAAAAATGCTTTATAAAAGGTTCATTCCTTAATCAAAATGAATAATCAAATTTACAAATTGATCCATATGTTAAAAAGATAGAGATCAAATTTAGTTTTTATTTTCAAGATCACCAAAAGTGCAACTTAAGAGCATACACAAGCTTTGGTCTAAATCAAGTAAAGCATGGAAATACAACATTCACAAAAGCATTAGACATGTTAGAAAATGACAAGTTTTACAATAAATGGAAATCCTAAAATTTCTGTAAGTATAAATCCTAAATTTATGTTTTCATTACATATTTTACTTCAATACCTTTCTAAATCAAAAAAATGGATTCATTTAAACTTTGGGAGAAAACTTAATGGCTTTCGAGAAGATGGGTTACACATATGCTCTTATGCTCATGAGTATGCACTTAACATGTACTCAAAAAAGGTAAAAACAATTGTCTCTAAATATACAAAAAGGTCAAATTTTTCCAACCAAGATTAAATTTTGACAACAAAATATCACATTAGTATATGAGTAGAAGACTTAACACTATCAAACATTCACATTAATGATAAAAAACTCAACATTTTCAAGAAATTGACAAAACTAGCATGTAGAATGATGAAAAAGTAAGCTTTGAAAATGAAAACATGGAGAAATCTTGATTTTTACCAAAATTAAACAAGAAATAAATAGTCTCAATCCCGGAAGAATAGATTGGTTCCTTATCCTTTGATGCGCCAAGGTTTATCTTGTGGAGGAGGCCGGTGTCATCGAGTGGTGTGATAGGTGTTTCTTACCACACTCCCTATGTGATGTAGATCGGGAGGTTGAGCAAGTAGATGATGATGAGATGTATGATGATGTGTGCATGATGTAGTACCTTGTAAGCTCACAATAGGGGGAACCTTAATCGAATTGATAAGTTCCGTAAGCTGCTGAAGATTTTTGGGATTGTGTCCACTAGGTATTGCCTCTTCCTTCCATTAATACTTTGAAATTTATATGGTAAAATTATTTGATCTACCCAATCATGACTTTGAATACTTAAGGGCTCTAATTATTAAAAATTATGATGGAGGGATCCCTTTCGAAGAGAACATACAAGCTGTTGATAAATACAAAAATTGCTCGGGAGTAAGAATATAACACCAAAAGTAAGGTTGTCAAAGGGGTAGGGCCATAAGCCAAGCCAAATATTCCAATCCTTACCAGTATCCCTAAGGAAACCCCTAAGAAAGATACATCTAGCAAAGGCCTAACTACCCCAAATAAAACATATGCTCCTATCCATGCCTAGATTCTGAAAACTCCTATACTATCAGATGAAACTTTGAATCTTCCTCCTAATACTACCCTACCCAAATATGTTCTTTGTGACATAGCACAAATATTGAGTCAGATCAAGGTCACCGTTCCCATTGTTTAATTACTAAAGATCCTTGAGCATATGAAAAGGGTATTTGAATATTTGGGATTAAAGAAAGAAAAAAATACTCAAGGAAAAAGTGTTAATAATATAGAGGTTCCTCCTATTATTACAGAATCAGAAATACCACAAGCATTGGAGGAACTAGGTGAATCATATGAGGTATATTTGGGAACTTATATGGTTGAATCTTAGCTTAATGTGGATCCATTTTTACCACTTTGATTATTAAAGATAGGCTGGTACATAATTGCATGTTTGATTCAGGAGCCTCATGTAATGTAATGCCTCTTGAGGTAATGAATGAGTTAAATATCAAGGTAACAACAGATTTTGGGAAATGTATTGCTATGGATTCAAGAGAAGTGCCGTAGTTAAGCATGTTAAGGGATTAGTAGTGCAGTTGGTAGATTTTCCTGGAAAATGCTTAACCATGAATGTGGATATTATGGACTGTCCTGCTAAATTGGGGATGTTATTACCAAGAACATGGGCAGCTAGTGTGGGTGGAAGCATACAAATGGACATGTCATATGAAACCATACCAATTGAGGGGAACCTTGTGAATTTGTATGGTGAGAAGAAAATATTATATCTCATTGAGGACCCTAACAATGCTTCTTATGAAGTATTGTATGCAGACATCGATGTTGACAACTTTTTTGGTTATGCTGATTTTAAGGAGTATTAAATCGGTTAATGCAAGTATTAAGTATATTGTTTCTCCTAGATTTTGATGTTTGATGGGGTTTGTTCTAGATCTAGTAAAGGCACTTTGTTGGTATCCAAATTGATTCTCCCTTGGGAGCCGAGCGACATCACACATTTAACAATATACTCAAATACAAACAAATCATAAGTCATTTTATAGCCTGGGGAAGGGATTCAGCTAGCTCTTTATCACTCGGGTGTTGGAGTAATAGATATGACCATATAAAAGGATTTGATCTATCCTCACTACTTTAGGTTGTGCCTTTTAACCAGGGTGAGAGGACTCATTTTGTAACCTCTGTTGGTGAAGGACATCAAGATATCCTCATTTGCATAATTTTTAAAGAAAACCTTGAGAAAATATGATCAATACACCACAATTTAACTCTCATGAGTTGTCACTTCTAAAGAATGGAGCTATTTTCTAAACAAGGTTCAAGTTAGTAAAGACACTTAAAACCCACTTTCTTCTATATACTTTGGTAGTAGAATTTTTCATTTATGGATACATAGCACAAATAGGGTACTTCAAGTAGGATTCATGGTTATTTGAAACTTATTTGTGGGGAATTTAGTAAGATTAAGTTGATTTCACTAGATCTTTGTGAACCTTTACAAAAATTGGACAACTAACATAAATAATGCTTTAGAATAACAAAAATATTCCTTTAACCGAGAAGATGTGCATCGAGGAGGCCCAGGATATGCATAATTTCACACAATCTTTAAGAATTCAACACAAAGGCTTGAGCTAAAGACTCAATTAAAAATTAACAACCCTTGGTTCATCACGCCTAAGATACACTCATAGGATTACAAACAATATTCATCAACATAGTGGATATAAAATGATTTTAAAATTTTTATTACATTACCATATGAAAGCTCTTCTCATAATGAAATTGTAAATGCCAAAATACTAACACATGGAAGAGATATTGTGTGATTTAGAGATATTTTAATATAAGATTGGAACAGGAACAAGAAAAACTATTTGAAAGACATTCTGAAATAAAAGTAGACACAATTTTCCCAAGATCAACATAGAATAATTTTAGATTTATCATATTCATCAGCAGTGGAAAGTTTCTTGAATAATCTCGGAGCTTGTCAATGGCTTTACACTTACTGCAACCATCTTGACGTGATCAAATCTTAAAAACAAGAGATTAACATGTTTCTCAGATGGTCTCTCAGGAAGATGGACTTTCTCAAATTTTCTCATAAAAATTAACACCCAACCTTTTGCAATAGTATTCTCATTACATTTATACATTTTACTTGCTTACTCATCCCAAATTTCCCCCAAAAGAAGAATATTCAAGGAATCCTTTGTTTGCTACAAGTTTGTTCCAGAAAGTGATGTTTAACAAATTTACACCCAAAGCTGCTAGGTGGATAAATCATGAACTGATCACATTTCTTAGACCCTCAACTATGACTGGGATGCCATATCATAATTTTTGACAGTATTCTTAATCATTCTTTTATTTTGTTGTGCAAGAAATCCCCTTTTGATCATTTTCAAGTTCCTCCATATTGTTGGATATAAAAAGAAATCCTTTTCATCCTCGAGAATACACCTTGAGAAATGAGTTCCCTTGCATGGATGCCTAAATTCATTCCTCTCATAAATGAGTGTCTACGCATGGATTATCCCACATACCTACACTACAAGTCCGAGTCGGCTAGGTACAAAGAGGAGCTAGCGAAAGCCTCCACATGTTTCTTTGGTAGAAATATAAAGGTGAAGTCTAGCGGTAGGTTCCCAAATGAGCACGGGCCCTCCATGTTATTCAGAACCCAACAAATTTGCACCTATTGTTGTAAATTTATAGTATGGGAAGGTGCAGTAGAATATTTAACGTGTCTTTTTTGTGTAACTTCAAAGGTGAAGTCTAGAGATGAGAGCTCAAATGAGTGCAGGCTCTCCATGTGCCTTAGGCCCCAAGAAAGTTGCCTTGGCCTTTGAAAATGTCCCAATATAAAAGGATCTGGTGAAAGCATGCACGTATTTCATTGGCACGCTTTTGGTATGGTGCCAAAAGTGGATACCCCAAATAAGCGCGGGCTCACCACATGTCTTAGTCCAAGAAAGTTGTTTGAGAGAGTTTCGGACTAGTGGAAGGTGCCATGTGCCTAGGGTCTGAGAAATTTTCCTCAGACATTGAAAATTATAAGTATAAAGAGGAGCTAGTGGAAGCCTCCACATGTCCACTTGGCAAAAATTCAAAGATGGATTCCAAAGGTGGATCCTCAAATGAGCATGGGCACTCCACGTGGACAAGACTTGAGTTGAAGTGGGTCGGAGAGTCTCAAAATTCCCGCAACCCACTTCTCTACTTTTAAATCTTGATGTGGGCCCTGGTGGCGTTGTGGATCATTTCATAACTTGTCTCCTTCATACCAAAAGGAAAAAAACTCTAAAATTCTCCAACGACCCACCTCCCCACTTGTAACTTGAAAAATTTCCATGTGTCCTTCTTCAGGGTAAAAGTAAGACTTTTCCCCAGCCACTTCATATTTTTGAGTAGCAAATTGGAAACTATCGAGATCGGGGGATGAATTTGGCATTTTTACAAATGTGAAAAAAGTGAAAAGTTTAACAAAAAGACCCATTAGGCTAGATCCAATCGAGAAAGGACCACATTTCCATGGATGTTGGGACAAAATTTGACAAGGAAAACATGACTATGGAAAAATAGTAGGAACGGGAAACTCCAAATTCATGCCCAAATTAAAAATTATTTCTCATAGATAGAGAAATGGTAAGCAAAACTTAGACTCAAAGTGATGCATGACCCAGGAGAGAGGCTGACAAAGGAAACCAAATTAAGAAGAAAGCTTTCAAGAATCCTTATAGGGAGATAGAAAATACTTTCAAACCATGTGGATCGAGAAATTTTTGAACAAATAGGGCAAGATTAGATTGAGCACCAACATTGGCTCCTACTTGAGGATGGGAACCCCTAGTGAGTGCCACAAGAACAAAAGACCATGTGCCAAAAATCTATTGGGAAACGGAGTCAAGAACAGGCTTGCCAAGCAAAAAATCAATAACCAATCCCCAAGAAACCAACAAAAACTTGTCACTAGGGACGAGGACAAACCAAAATAGAAAAACACAAAAGCAAAATGAAACCAAAATACTATGCACTATATAATGATGTGCACCCTGATTCAGAGAAAATAATCAAGGAAATTTTCCAAGTGCCTTTGATTATGGATATGACAATGCTAAGCAATTTTGATACATCTTTAACAATTGTTCATATGATTGTTTCTTTTTTCCATCCAAGTTTCTATCTCGAACTCATTTTTCTAGGATTGTCCTTTGTGCCTAGATCAAGTGTTTCAACATCTCTCAAGGTTACATCAAACGTCAAAGTCCCGGGAGAATTAACCTACTCGGGATATCTGCATTGATCAATTTCATACTCCTTGAAAACAACATAGCTCACGAGTTATCAACCTCAACGTCTATGTGTAATACTTCATAAGAAGCATTGTTAGGGTCCTCAATGAGATATACCATTTTATTTTCACCATATAACTTCACAAGGCTTCCCTATATTGGTATGGTTGCATAAGACATGTCCTTTTGCACACTTCCACCCACATTAGATACCCACTTTCTAGATAATAGCATTCCCCATTTAGTAGGACAATCCAAAATGACCACATTCAAGGTTAAGTACTTACCTAGATACACCGCCAATTGCACTACTAAACCCTTGACACAACCAACTACTGGCACCTCTTTTGAATCCATTGTAGTACATTTCCCATAAGCTATTGTTATTTTGATGTTTAATGCATTCACTACCTCAAGAGGCATTACATTACATGAGGCTCCTGAATCAAACATGCAGTTATGTAACAACCTATCCTTAATTATCAAAGTAGTAAAAAATGGATCCACATTCAGCTTAGAATCAACTAGAGAAGTTCCCAAATAAACCTCGGTGGTTCACCCAATTCCTCAATACTTGTGGTTTTTCTAATTTTGCAATGGTAGGAGGAACCTCTATATTGTTTACATTTTTACCCCGGGTGACCTTTTCTTCCTTAAGCCCTAAATACTCAAACACCCTCTTCTTATACTCAGGGATTCTAAGTAATTCAAGAATAGGTACAATAATCTTGATCGAACTCAAGATTTTGGCTATGTCACAAGGAACATTTTTGGGTAAGGCAATATTAGGAGGAAGGTTTACAAATTCATCGATGGCATGTGATTTTTCATAGTCGAGCATGGGGACGAACACAAGTTTTATTTGAGGTGACAAAGCCTTTCCTAGATGAATGTTTTTAAGGGGTTTCCTTAGGGATACTTGTAAGAACTGGAATTTTTTGCTTGGCCTATGGCCCTACCCCTTTAGAAACCTTACTCCTGGTATTATATTATTTATCTTGGGAAACTACGCATTCATTAACAATTGCTTGTCCTATTCTCAAGGAATTCCTCCATCATACTTTTTAATCATCAATGCCGCAAGTATTCAAAATCATTATTGGGAAAATAAAAACCTTGGACCATGTCAATTTCAAAAGTACTAGTCGGAGGAAAAGGTAATACACTGGTGGATGTAATCCCATAATCTTTCAACAGATTCTAGCACTTATCGGCGTAGTTTAGGTCACTCCCTACTGTGAACTTGTAGAGCAATCCAACATGTATGCATCATCATCTATCTCATCATCAAGCTTCTTCCTCAACTCCCTTTTCAATTTCACATGGAGAATGTTGCGAAAAACACCTATCACACCACTCAATTTCACGATCTTCTTTAACAACAACAACTCTAACAGTTAAAGGATCGGGAACCATTCTATTTTCCGGGGTTGGGGTTATCTATTTCTTGATCCCATGGATCCATTTCCTCTGTCATTTGATCTATGACCACCTCTGGGATGATTTACAAATCTCTCTTGACCTTGTGGCTTGTGCTAACCTTGGGAATTTTGTCCTGTCCCTTTTTTTTTCTCCTGGCTAGTTTATAAGATATTTCTTTAACAACTCCGACCAATGTTTTTACAAGCTCTTCCAAATCAACAACCTTGTTTGATTGATGCCTTTTATTGTTGATCAACTTAACACCTTCCCTCTTAAAAGGCTTGCAAACTGATTTGATGTTATTTTCTATTTGAAAGGCCATAGTGAAAGCCTACCTCAATGTTCATGGGTTCTTATCTCTCAAGTAATTAGCAACTTTTTTATCAAAAGCATCAAAATATTTTATTAGACAAGAAACATCACTTGTCGTTACGATTACAGAGTAGCGTATTCATGGTCTTATTGAACAAAGTATTGAATTCATGGGCCAGATTCATTAGGATTCATCTTAATATTTTCAAATTCAGGCAAAAGAAACTGGATTGTGTCTTATCCTCATATTGCAATCTAAAATCAGTTTTCATTTCTATCGATGAATCTATTGAGTTATCTAGAAAATACTTATACCAGATCACGTGCATCCTCCTCAAGAGTATGAATAAACAATTTTATATACACATCCTTAAATTTAGTCTCAAACTCTTCCATCATATTGACAAAAAGTTTTAAATGCTGATCAATAGTGATAGCAACATTCCCTTGAAATTTAGGCAATCTATTTCTAACATCTTGTGGCACTATATTTGGATATCTAGTCATACCTCTAAAATTTATAGGACCAAAAGTATTTACAAGAAAAGGAGGTCTGGGTGGGGGCTAGGCCATATTGTTTTGAGGAGGTGATTTCACGAGGAGATAATAATGATGTGGGACAAGGGGTCTTTGGAACACAAGAGTGTAATTTTAAAAATGAATGTCTTCTAAAGACTCTGTTTCATGGAAAACCCTATCAACTTTTGAAATTACAGGGATAGATTGAGAAGCACACTTATCGGACATAAATGAAGACCCCTTTCCAGTTGGAGAATTTAAAAATATATGAATATTACCCGATTGAGAATCACTTGAAGAAGAATGTTAATCCTAAACCATAGGTTGATCGCTTTTCAAAACTGATATCTCTTTTCTTGATTCCCGATCTCCAACAAATTTCAAGAAAATTTTTCCTTCGAGTTTGTCTTTACTAGTTAGGAAACAACTTTCTGGTAGGTTCTTTAGTGAAGAAATATCTTCTTCCTTCCATCTTTGCAAATATTAGTGATAGATTTCAGTTAATACAGGTTAAGACACTAGTATTTATAAAAATTTAAATCAACACGGAGTTGCCACTAAGGATTTTCACCAAAGATGTTCAAATGCACTAGAAATGACTTGTCAAATATCTATCAACACCTAATTCCTACAAAGCTCGGTAGATATGACCTTCCTTTACCATTATTTATCACCGATGATATAAATTTAGTATAATAACTAATAGAAACAAGAAATATTACACATAAAACTTGTAACTTCACACAATTCTTACAAATCTCAACACATGATAACATTTAAACAATGTATTAAATATAATAATTCCTTTGAAGGTCCACTGAAAATGACACCGTAATGGTGTTTTTTCCACACAAATAGGTCCTAGTGTTCAAATAATCCCGGCAACGGTGCCGAATCGGTGTTGGTATCCAAATTATTTCTCCCTTTCGAGCCAAGAAGCATCACACATTTAATAAGATACTTAGAGAAAGACAAATTATACGTTTTTCTGTAGCCGGGAAGGGATTCAATTGGCTCTTTTTCACTCGGGTGTTGGAGAAATGGATAACACCATATACAAGGATTTGATCTATCCTCACTACTTTAGGTTGTGACTTTCGGGCACATTGAGAGGACCTGTTTTGTAACCTCTGTTGGTGAATGACATCAAGAGAACCTTCTTTGCATAATTTCTAAAGAAAACCTTGAAAAATATGATCAATATACCACAATTTAACTCTCATGAGTTGTCACTTCTAAAGAATGGAGATATTTTATGAACTAGGTTCAGGTTACTAAAGACACTTAAAACCCACTCGCTTTTGTATATTTTGGCAAGTAAAATTTCTTCATTTGTGGATACACAACAAAAACAAGTTTACTTCGGTAGGATTCATGGTTATTTGAATTTTTCGAGTGGAGTTAAGCAAGATGAAGTTGATTTCACCAAATCTTTGAGAACCTTTACAACAATTAGATAACTAATGAGACATAATGCTTTAAAATAGCCAAAATATTCTTTCAACCAGAAGGTGTGCATAAAAGGATGCCTTGATCTACACATTTTCACACAATCTATAAGAATTCAACACAAAGGCTCAAGCTAAAGACTCAATTAAACATTAATAACTCCCGGTTCATCACGCCTAAGATACACTCATAAGTTTACAAATAATCTTTATCAACATATTGGAAGTAAAATGATTTTAAATTGTTTATTTCATAACCAGATGAAATATCTTCTCATAATGAAATTACAAATGCCAAAATACTAAAACATGGACAAGATCTTGTATGATTCGAGAGAGATTTGAATTTAAGATTGCAACAGAACAAGCAAAAATTATTTGAAAGACATTCTGAAATAAATACAAACATAATTTTTCCCAAGATCAACAAAGATTAATTCGAGATTTATTAGATTCAAAAGCATGGGAAATTTATCTTGAACAATCTTAGAGCTTTTCAATGGTTGTACACTTGCAACCATCTTGATGTGATGAAATCTAAAACACAAGAGATTAACATGTTTCTCAGATGGGCTCTCAAGAAGACAAGCTTTCTCAAATTTTCTCATAAAAATTAACACCCGACCTTTTGCAAGAGTATTCTCATTGTATTTTTACATTTCACTTGCTCAATCATCCCAAATCCCCCCAAAAAGAAGAATATTCAAGGAATCATTTTTTGCTAAAATTTTGTTCGAGAAAGTGGTGTTTAACAAATTTACACCCAAAGTTGTCGGTGGATAAATTATTATTGATCATGTTTCTCACACCCTCAATAATGACTAGGATGTCATATCATAATTTTTGACAGATTCTCAATCAATATTTTATTCTTTTGTAGAAGAAATCCCCTTTCGATCATTTTGAAGAGGCTCCATATGGCCGAATCGACAAGCAATCCTTTTCACCCTCAAGAAAACACCTTGAGAAATAAGTATGAAAAAAATAATATGGCTCAGGAATATGATTGGTGTTTTCCATGTAATCAACCTCATAACCAGTCAATGTGTTTCAATGGTGCTTTGAATCAAGCCCTTATGGTGACAACAATGGGTGTAGAAAAAGAGACAAGCCAAGAAGGAAATTAGCAGCAGGAAACAACTTAGCAAGGAATATCTCCAAATGAGACCACACTTATCAATTGGTAGGCTGAATATTTCTACGGTATGAATCAAGCACCTTCTTAAAGTGTAGTAGCCAATACATGGTCCAAGAAAAGGAATATTAGAGAAGGACAATCATCAAATTCAAATGATCCACAACCCTCTATCACTCAATAGGGTGTTAGCAATCAAAGTGCAGCTCTTAATGTGCAAGGACAACCCAAACCACCTTCCAGACCAGCCCAAGTGCCCGTTGCAATAGCCCATGTACAAGAGAAGAATGTGCAAGGCAAGGGGCGAAGAGAGATAGTTCATCTCCATTCAACATCATTGAACATATGAAGAAAACAAATGTAAACATATCGATGTGGGAGTCATTGGCTATCCCAGGATAGAGATACCTATTGCAAGTTACTATGGAAAAGTGGTCAACGTTAAACCGACACCCAATCAACAAGAAAAGGTTCTTACCAATGCAGCTCGGAAAGGAGAAAATCAAGGAAATGACCAAGGTAAAATTCTGAAGCCCCCCCATTCTATGTCTCATTAATCATTGGAGACAAGTTAGTGCATAATTGCATGATTGATTCAGGAGCAAGTAGCTCATTCATACCAAAACAAATAGCTGATCATCTAGGTCTTCAATATGAAGTCATCTCTAAAGGCATAGTGCAATTGGATGGGACAACAGTAACAATGGTTGGAGTAATCAAATATTTGAGCCTCACATTGCATGCATGTCCTAATGTGACCATCTTGCAAGATGTATCAGTCATAGACTTGCCACCTCTCTTTGCATTGTGCTTGTCAAGAGACTTCACCACTAAAATTGAAGGTTATTTGTCATTGATTGGTCACATATGTGATTTAGAACAAGGTATGGAGCTAAGGCTACAATCAGATATTAGCCTATTGAAAAATTTCACATAGAGCCTCATACACCAATCCCAATCAATTCAAACTATTCAACATTTGATAAGAAAGATAATCCAAGTGCTCATGAAGCAGATACCAAATTCGGATACATTCTAGACTTGACTCTTGATGAGTGGGAAAACAAGAGACATGAATTTGAACCTTACAAATAAATGGAAGAATATGAATTAGGAGTCCATTTTTTGCATGAAGAGAATCATCCTCTCCCTAGGATCACCAAGCAAGACCACAAAGATGATAATGAGGTATGGCATTTATTCTTTGATGGTTCAAGAAGTAGACAAGGAGTGAGAGGAGGATCCATGATCATTTCACCTCAGGGTCCAAAATATTACTCAGCTTTCCATTTCTAGTTGTCTTACTCAAACAACATAGCTAAGAATGAAGCCTTAATTCATGGATTGCATTGGGTAAGAAAGAGAGGCATTAAAAACTTACAAGTGTTATGCGATAGTGAGCTAGTAGCGAATCAAGTTAGAGGAAAAAATGTTGCTAAGAACAATCTGTTAAAAAATTAAAAGAATTGGGTATGGGATCTCATTGAAGATTTTGAATCTTTTAGCATCAATTTCATCCCAAGAAAGAAGAATGAAGCAATAGACAGATTGGCAGCAATCAAGGAAGCATTTGATGTTGTAGAAAGTATCAAGAGTGAGAAATCTTAGCCCTATATTAAATTGGTTGTAAGACCAGCTGTTCCAGAAAATAACACAAGTTGGAAAGTCTTCGAGAATGATCAACAAATTATCAATTTTCTACAAGAAGAAGTTGAGTTCTCTTCCAGAAACCAAGACAAGTTGGAAACAAAGTGGTATGGTGACCAAGTGGTACAATTGAGAACTAACAAATTACCAAAAGGTCTTGTAACTTTGGAATCAATCTTCAACCTAAATGATCAATTCTAGAAGGAGAAGGAAAACACTTTGGTAAGGGTGAAGATTCAGATCCTATTTTAATAGATGAAGGAAAGACATTGTGAATTGGAAAGGTAAGCACCTAATAAGAAAAATCTGAATTCGTTCAACTTTTTCAAGAATTCCCAAATTACTTTGCATGGACTTATAAATATTTAACTGGGTTCAACCCAAAGTTGGCACAACACACTATTGAGCTTGATTTAGGATTTAAACCTATCAAACATAAGCAAATAGTGGTAAATACTCACATTTAACCTCTCACGAGGAAAGAGTTGAACAAGTTGATTAAAGCTAGCATCATCTTCCCTATCAAACATTCGAGTTAGGTTACAAACTTGGTTCTAGTGAGGAAAAGAAATGGAGAAATCTGATTGTGTGTAGACTTCCATGATCAGAACAGATCATCACTCAAGGATCATTATCCACTTCCATCAATGGAATAAATCTTGTATGTTATAGCTGGCTCTAAAATGTTTTCATTGTGAGAAGGATACTCAGGCTATAATCGGATAATGGTGAAATAAGAAGATCAATTCAAGATAGCCTTCACCATGAAATGGGCACATACACTCACAAGAAGATGCCATTTGGATTGTCAAATGTCGAGAAACATTTGAGAAAGCTATGGATATGGCATTCAAAGGCTTAATCAACAAGATGGTGCTGGTATATTTAGATGTTAGCACTGTCTTCTTAAATAATGCAATAGACCACCTCTTTTACCTCAGGCAAGTATTTCAAAGGTGTAGAATGTTTTGAGTGTCATTGAATCCAAAGAAATTTGTATTTTTGGCACACAAGGGCAAGTTGTTGGGCCACATTGTCTCAAGAGAGGGGTTAAAAATTAACACCGAAAGATTTGAAAGATTTGAAGCCATTAGAACACTTCCACTACCACATCACAAGAAATATCTCCAAAGCTTCTTGGGAAGAATAAGCTTTGTCCACAGATTTGTGCCTGATTTTGCCACTCTTGTGAAGCCTTTAACGATGATTCTGAAGAAGATTCTTGCATTGAAATGGAAAACAAAAGGAAAAGATATTTTTGAGGCTATCAAGCATGCAATATCAAGCCCTAACTCTTATTAATCCATACTTTTCAAAGGATTTCATGGTGTATGCCTTTGGAGGGTCAAGCACAACTTCAGCTATCTTGGTATAGCTGAATAGAGAAGGTTGGCAAGAAAGAGAGGCATTAAAAACTTACAAGTGTTCGGTAATAGTGAGCTAGTTGCGAATCAAGTTGGAGGAAAAAAAGCTACCAAGAGTGATCTGTTAAAAAATTACAAGAATCGGCTATGGGATCTCATTGAATATTTTGAAGCTTTTAGCATCAATTTTATCCCAAGAAAGAAGAATGAAGCAACATACAGATTGGCAGAAATCGGGGCAGCATTTGATGTTGTAGAAAGTATCAAGAGTGAGAAATATCAACCCTATATTAAAGTGGTTGTAATACCAATTGTTCCAGACAATAACACAATTTTGTAAGTCTTCGAGAAAGATCAAAAAATTCTCAATTTTCTACAAGAAGAAGCAGAGTTCTCTACCAGAAACCAATACAAGTTGAAACATCAGTATGGTGATCAAGTGATGCAGCTGAAAACTTAAAAATTACCAAAAGGTCTTGTATCATTGGAATCAATATTCAACCTAAATGATCAATTCAGGAAGGAGAAGGAGAAAAATCAGGTAAAGGGTGAAGATTCGAGTATTTCAATAGATGAAGGCAAGACATTGCAAATTGGCAAGGTAAGCCTCCGACAAGAAAAATGTGAATTTGTTTAACTTTGTAAAGAATTCCCGATGTCTTTACATGGATTTATAAATATTTAAGAGGTTTCAACCTAAAGTTTGCAAAACACGCTATTGAGTTGGATCCATGATTTAAACCTATTAGACAAAAGAAAAAGGTGGTAAATCCTCACATTGAACCTCTCATGAGGAAAGAGTTGAACAAGCTGATTAAAGCTAGCATCATCTTCCCTATCAAACATTCAAGTTGGGTTGCAAACTTGGTGCGAGTAAGGAAAATAAATGGAGAAATAATATTGTGTGTGGACATTCGTGATAAAAAAGAGCACCACTCAAGGATCATTACCCACTTCCATCAATGGAATAAATCTTGAAGGTTGTAGATGGCTCTGAAAGGTTTTCATTACTAGATGGATACTCAGGCTATAATCGATAATGGTGAAATAATAAGATCAATTCAAGACAACCTTCACCACAAAATGGGGCACATACACTTATAAGAAGATGCCATTTAGATTGTAAAATGCTTGAGCAATGTTTTAGCGAGCTATGGCTATGGCATTGAAAGACTTATTTAACAAGATGGTGCTGGTATATCTAGAGGATATAACTATCTTCTCAAAGAATGCAGAGACCACCTCTTTCACCTCGGAAAATATTTCAAAGGTCTAGAAGGTTCGAATATCATTAAATCCAAAGAAATGTGTATTTTTGGAACACGAGGGCAAAGTTGTCAAGACACATTGTCTCAAGAGAGGATAAAAAGTGACCCTGAAAGATTTGAAGCCACTAGAACACTTCCACTACCACATCACAAGAAATCTCCCCAAAGTTTCTTGGGAAGAATATAATTTGTCCACATATTTGTGCTGATTTTTCCACTCTTGTGAAGACTTTAATGATGATGCTAAAGAATATTCTTGCATTTAAATGGATATCATAAGGAAAATATATTTTTGAGGCTATCAAGCATGAAATATCACAAGCCCCAACTCTTATTAACCCATTATTTTCAAAGGATTTCATGTTGTATGCCTTTGGAGGGTAAGACATAATCTCAGCTATCTTAAGTACAGATTGAATAGAGAAGGTTCGAACAATCCATAGTGTTCTTCACCAAAGCCATGAATATTATGAAGTAAGGTATTATTTTATTAAAAATCATGTCCTTGTTGTCATTAGGAGTTTGAAGAAGTTCGAAACTTGGTCTCAAATAATAAGATTCAATTACTAGTGTCGATGTTGGTGTTAAGAATTTTCTCCTAAATAAGGATCTGAATGAGAAGAGAGTAGGTTTGATCACTCGGGTAATGGAATACAATATTGAAATCAAAGTGACCAAGATAGTTTGTGGCAAATGTCTATGTGAGAAGCTTGCTTCCAAACAATGAGCCAAGTCAATGAGATGAGGAAGAGGTTGTCCTACTATTATAAAATGATCAAGAACAACCAGCTAATGATGCTCCCATTCCATGTTGGACTTGATACTTTGTGAATTATCTTCAAATAGGTTCTGCCCTCTAGAAATGAGTAGAGAAAAAGAAGGTACTTTAGATTACAAGCCATCCCGTATGTTCTTGTTAACAATGTTTTTTTTTTTCGGGAGGGACATCAATGGTGTCCTATTAATGTGCATTGTGATAGTCAAAGTTAAGAAGATATTACATGAGTTCCATGATGGAGAAGAAACATGCCACTTTACTCCATGATTAATAGCTCTCAGGATTATGAAGGCCAACTATTATTGGCCTATGGTGTTCAGTGATTGCTACTCATGGATCAAGAAGTGTGCATTCTTCACAGGGAAGGAAAGGTTAGAAGCCCTGCCTATTTGTCCAATTTTAGTAAATCAACCATTCATGCAATGGGGATTGGACTTCATTGGAGTGATCAACCCAAATTCAAGTCAAGGCCACAAGTGGATACTCACAACAACTAACTATTTCACCAAGTGGACTAAAGTAGTGGCACTTAAGGAGGAAAATGAATCTAGCATCTTGGATTTCTATGAAGGAATAGTCACAAGGTTTGGTGACCTATTACTATCATATCGAGACAATGCATTGACATTCCTTGTACAAATATCACTTGAATGACCTCGTCAAGAATGGTGTATACCTCAGCACCTCTTCAAACTATTATCCTCAAGGTAATGGCCAAGTAGAGTCCACAAACAAGAACTTACTGAGAATCATCGAGGGAATCTTGAGGAGAATCGAGAGACTTGCACACAAAACTCAAATCATCTCTTTGGGTGAATAAGATTACACCCAAGAGGTCTACGAGGAAGCTCTCCATTCAAGCTTTTATATGTGAAGGAATCATTTCTACATATATCACTTGAGTTACCAACATTAGAACTCATGAAACAACTGGAACTAGTTGAATTTGAGCCTATGAAGATCAAGTTATCTGAGAGATGATGGAGTTAGAAGAAGAAAGAGAACATGAAGAAGGATCAAGTCATAAAAGCTTCGACAAGAAAACTATAGCCTGTTGGATATAATCCACACTATTCTAACCATTGGGGTTGGGATACAATCCCAAAATCCATATCAACATGAAATGGAGATGTTACAATTTTAGATTAGGAAGAATTAGAAGGGAAAATATTATAGATGAAACAAAGTGGGAAGGGAATGAGAGGAACGTATTTTCTTTCAAGAAAACACAGATCAAGAAATACTTATACGAGTTTTAGATAATGAGTGTAATATTCTGAAATGATTAAAATGATCAAGAACACTAAACAAAGAATAGCTCAAGATTTTGGACATAAGAACAATCTCTCAAGATAGATGAATCCCACAACACAAAGTTTGTAAAATAACACCTGTTTCTATTCTTCAATGATTAAAAAGAAAATACAAAGTTTTTCTTCTTCTTCACAATAGCTCTTAATATTCAAAAAGTCTCCTCTTGGAATGCACAAGCATCCATTATTTATAATAAAAAGGGTAGAGAGAAAATAGGATAAAATCCTAGAAAATAGCCATTTAATAAGAGTCCTATTTTGCTTGACTCTCACGTAGGAGAAAAAGTCAAAATTTTCTTCCTATGTGACAAAATGGAAATGAAAAAGACATGTCAATTTCTGGAAGGAAATGACATGTAACATCATTGCTTATTCCATTTCCTCATCCTTGTCTTCTTCCAGTGATGCCTACTTGTCTCAAAACTCTTGAAACTTTTAGATTATGCCTTGCATTTCAGCTTCATCTAGCACACTAGAATAATCACTTAGAACCTCACAAGTTTCCTGTGTGTCACTTGCATTGCCAAGAAGTTTCTTCAATCTCTTATTAAGTTTTCTCAGATTCCAAAACATTCTCGATCTTTATAAATTTATCAATGATGCTTAGATCAAAGATGGAAGTTGGTTCTTGCTCGATCGATTCCTAAATTTGTTTATAGAAACCATCAGTAGGTAGAATGGTTGAGCCTTCATCCAATACTTTGGGAAAGATCTTGAACAACTCTTCTTCGATATCACTGGTGGCATCAATCAACTGATCTCTAGATTCTCTCAACTTGCTGCAAGCTTCACTAAGAATCTTTATCTTGAACCTAATAGCCTTGGTTAGCTGGAAGTGTTTATCCCCATGTGGAATGACTCCTTCTTCCACTAAGACCCGAGATGGAATTTTCTTCAGTGCATTGAGGGCCTCCAAAGTTAGTTCGAGGTTTCCAGCCTCCTGTGAAAATTCATCATTCATCTTGTCACCATCCTTTTTCATTTCCTCCAAGGATTTATATACCTCTACTATATCATCAATGACTTTCCTTCCTTGAAGGAGTAACCTCTGAATCCATTCATCCACCATTCTCCCCTTCTCATTGATCTTCTCAATAATAGGCACTGATGAGAAGTCAAACCTGATAGGAGTGGGAGTAGAAGATGATGGGGTTGACTGAGAGGGCTTTGAGAGCTTAAGCAATACTTCTATCAACTGTTCCACTTTCTCTTTTAGCTCATCCCTACTCACCTTTGTTTCCTTCAGCTTTTGGCATAGCACATTCATGGCATCTTGTGCATCTTGTTGTGCCCCTTCTTTTGTTACCTTCCCGAGATCCACCCTTGTAATCTAATAATCAGAAGCTGCTATGTTCTCCTTGGTTTTGTCAGCCATAGGAGTGGCAATCTCTGTAAACTTATGCCCTGAGGCATCTACTAAACCCTTGAAACTGTTTTAGGTTTCTTGGCAGATTTGGCAGGAGAGGCCTTGAGTGAACTGAAGTCGAAGGCTGGTAGGGGAACTACCACCTTCCTCTTCTCGAGTCTAGTCAACCAACCATTGAGGTACAATGGAAGAAGTTTCTCCTATTGAGGTGTCATGGTTGTATCTATGGGTGGAGGAAGATTTTCTTGTGGAGTCATGATGACTGCAAGTGTAGTGTAGTGACTATGGGAATAGACTGAGGGAATGAAGGTGTGGAAGGAGGAGGCATTTCTATAGCCAACGTAGGTCCAAGTAGAGAGAGGTGAAAGACCGAGAGAAAATGTTGGCCATGGCTGATGAGAGTGGCATTGAAATATGTGGTGAGGAAGATTGGGGGAGAGGGGGTAAAGACTCTAAAGCTAAAGCTTGAGAAGCAAGAGAAAGGCTTACCTCCGATGAGCAATCAAAAAAAGGAGAAATAAGAGGTTGACTAACCTCGATTTCTGAAATAATTTCTTCTTGTTCTGGCGGAGGAGGAGGAGAATCCAATACCTCAACTGTTTGTGTGGGAGTAGATGATTCAACCCCCTACTTTTCTCCTCTTCTGACAAACTTAAACTTTATTTTCCTTTTGGTAGGGATTTTATCCTTTTCCTTTTCTCCCTTGGAGGGTCCCGCTTCTAGAGTAGCTATCTTTGAAAAGATCTTTTCTTTATAACTCATTCCCCAAGAAATGAGCCATGCCTTAGTGTGGACAAGGGTTTGAGAAGCTCTCTCTGGTGATAGAAGCCTTTTCAGCAATGGACCAATCAATGGCCGGGAATCCAAGTTGATCTCCATCTGACTATTCATACCTAGGTTCCAAGACACTTTCATTATCTATGGTGCCTTCAGGGATATCAGCTAGATCTAACATCTAAACTTCTTCAAGAGTCAGTCTATTATTGTCTTTTCTTTGGATGGAAACCTCATCCCAAAGATCAACCCAGATGTCCTCTACATGGGGCACATGCAGATATAAGGTTCCATAGACTTAAGGACTCCTCGAATATCAAATCCCTCTCTAAACTTCATATGCTTTTTTAGTTTGTCCTGAAGTTCATGCACCACATTCTTGGCCTTCACCACTATAGAACATGTGTACCTTCCAATGGAAATTGGGAAGGAGACAACGGCCTTGTGTCTGCTTTGTTGGAACTTGTGGAAATCCAACAGTTGTCTGACTAACTCCATAAGGATGAGTTTGTCACCTAGAAACCTGGGCAAAATGGAAAGGGTTACCCTGGAATTTTACCACCCAAGATAGGTGAACTTCTTGAATTGTAAAAATATGCAACCCCACTTTGACACTTCCACCCATGCCTCATCAGAAACTCTTCTCTTTCTCATCTCAGGGTCCAACCTACAAATGTTTTCATAAAAGAAGGCATCATTCACTCTTCTAATTGATCTTCGATCCTTTTATTGTCAGCTGAGGGAAGTACCGATATATGTGCTCAGTTGTTTTCGGTTCCCTTTTGCATCCAACCCCGGTAGTTTCTCATACCTCTACTGCATAGGTGACGTATGACATCATGTAGAACTTTCCAGTAGACAAGACCATTTTCATTTGAGAGTCTATCTCATCACTTATTAAGGTGCCCCAATCAATCCCTTGGTCATTCTTCTTTATGATGACCATGAACTGATACATCCACCCTTGGAATTCTTTTGACTCTGGGAGCCCAAATAACTAGCCTAAGAGGGTGATGATATCACTAACCTTCAAGTATAAAATCACTTCTAGGGACCACTTAGGAAACCTAGAAACAACTGGCTTAGCCTTGATCAAGAATTTCTTGTTCACGTGCTTGATGCAGTCTTCTTGATCTTTGTCCCAGATTTCTATGTTGACTTAAGATTTAAATCAACATATTCCATAAAGTTGGGAAACTTTAGGAGTTGATCGAAGTAATCTCCATCTAATTTTACTATAGACTCTCCTGCTTGATTTCTCACTGAGCGGGAGGTGAGTCATAGTGAGAAGCACATGCCAAAATGAATTCAGGGCATTGGGATAATACTGAAACCCTACTATGAGTGGGAGACCACTTCCGCTATTGACTTCATCCATGAATTCTGAGAAGAATCCTCGATCCTTTTCCAGAAGTCTTCCATGTCTATATTGCCGAGCTCTGTGTCCCGGATGTCATAATTACAACTTATATAAGAAGAAGAATCTATCTTCTGATATTTTTACTTCATCTTTTAGACTTAGAAGGGCTAGGGTCCGACATGAGGAGTCTTGAAAATGACTGAAGAGCAATCGGGTCTGGATGTTTGTTGAACAAGTGAACAGACCCGCCCTACTATTCGGGTGTTGAAACTTGCAAAGCAGCCTCGAAACCCGACAGACTAGATTGTGTGTGTCAGGAAACAGACCATGTCAAACACCTTGAAAACTAAAGGACTGGTGGAATTTGGATGATGTCGAGCAGGTGATAATCTCCGACACACTGTGGAACTGGAAGAGTGTCTAACACAAGATGTCAAGACCAAAACCCAAAAAATGTAGAGGATTCAAGAACACTGAATGTCGAACACAACTTTGAAGGATGTCAGAACTGAAAAAATACAAAGGTGGAACTTGGGGATGTCAAGCACTGATAATCCCAAAAAAAAGGAAAAAACTTGAATGATGTCGACACCCTGTAAAACCCAAAACAAATGCAATCAGATTTCTACGATGTCAGGACATGAAAAATCCCATCATGTTGCTAGTTAGGAATTTTTTAACCCTTTTGAAAACTATAGGGTACCATCTATGGGAAAATAAAAAAATACCCTAAGGGTGAATTCCAAACAAGAGGTTCAATGGGAATGTAATAAAAACAAAGAATAAGCAACCCAAAACCCTAAACCAAGAAGGAAGAGAAAAGAAATGCAAACTCCATCATGAACACCTCAAAAATAACCCCAAAAAGCATAAAAGTAAAAGAGGAGAGAAATACCTTCAATAAATTTGAAAAATAATCAAAGACGGATCACGAAATCGATCAAGAAGCTCAATCGGGTTTGGAGGAGGAAGAAGCATGCACAAAAATCCAACGCATCAAAATCATACAAGGTAAAAATGACATGTAAAAAATTGAACTATTTATAAAACCCTAAAATTTATTACACATAGCTCGACACGTGTGCCAACTACCAGACAACTAGACATTAATGACATGTCATCATGCTTGGGGCTTCCGAAAACCCGACACAAAGGATTTGGTTCATTTTGGGTTTCGGTTTCGGAAACATGAGGCATGAAGCATGAGATGTTGAGATGCTTCTGAGTTCTAAAACCCGACACACTAGCTTTGTTTTGGGTTGTGGGTTTTGGGGAACATGGAACATGAAACATGCGATAGGAAAAGCATGTTCTGATGCTTTGAACCTCCGAAAACCCGACACAAAGGTGATGATCGGGTTTCGGTTTGTTTTGGGAAACACATGACATGAAGCATGCATTGTATAACACATGTTCCGATGCTCAGGGGGTTCTGGAAAACATACGACAAAGACATCATTTTTTGGTTTCGGGAACATGGGACATGTAACAAGCAAGAAACATGCTTTCATGCACTAAAACCTCAAACCCCGAAAATCTCCTCCAAAGGGGAAATTTAAGAGATTTTTCCAAAATTTTCCTATGGTTATCTCAATTTTAGCTAAAATCACTAAAATGAGATAATAACTGGCTCTAGTTGGGGACTTTCTTTGAGACATCAAAGGAAGAGAACTCAGAATCAAGAAGTTTTATCCATTGGGCTACGGAGTCGGAAGAAGAGAAAAACAACAAAAAAAGAAAGAAAGAAAGAAAACAAACACACAACAAAAAATAAATTATAATATAGTGCAAGAGAGCATCTTGCATTAATGATGGAACAACTTCAAATGTTGGCCACTGAAAGGTAGAGGGAGAAACTCTCCATCAAGGTATGATAGACAAGCTATTTTCACCATTCAACTGATGGATTTTGAAAGGACCTTTCCATAAAGAATCAAACTTGCCATGCATCCCTTTCTGTTCCCTTCTCTTATCCCAGAGAAGTACTAGATCTCCAATCTGAAATCATGTTGCTTTGATTTCTTGTCAAATATCCTTTTGAATTTTCTCTGATGATCTACAATGTGATCTACCACCTTGCTTCGTTCTTCTTCTAGCCTAGCTAGGTACATTATCCTTTTCTCAATAGAACTTTGAAAAGTTTCATCCTCAATTGCTTTAGCCAACCGTAAGGCTAGAAATTCTACAGAGATAGGAATCTCAACATCAATTCCATACAACACCTGGAATGGGGACATTCCAATAGCTCACTTAGGAGTAATCTGATCTTCCCATAATGCATCATACAATGCTTTGTGCCATGTCCTCTGATTCTCATCAACCATCTTTCTGATTATGGTCACCAGGTTCTTATTGCTGATTCAGCCTGACCATTACCTTGGGGGTAATAGTCGGATGAGTGAGCCAATGTAATCCCAAATCCATAACAAAATTCAATCAACTCATGTGATGAGAAATTGGAAGCATTTTCAGCAATAATCTTGTGAGGAATGCCGAATCTAACAATTATATTTTCTTTGAGAAAATTGCAAACAACTTCGGAGGTAGCTTGTTTGATTGGAGCAGCTTCCACCCACTTGGTGAAATAGTCAGTGGTGGTGAGCACATAATTATGACCAGCGCTAGAGGTAGGGTTTAGTACTCCAATGAAATCAATTCCCCATTGGTGAAAAGGTTCTTCAATTACCACAGGCTTCAAGGGGAGCAGCCAGCTTAGGATGGCCAACAAAATGTTGACAAGCTTCACACTTAGCCACCCATTCTCACTAATCTCAAAGAGAGTAGGCCAATAGTACCTAGCCCATAAGATCTTGTAAGCTATCATGAGGAAGAGAAATGTCCTCCACATGCTAGATTGTGAAAGGATTCTAGCAACCTTATCTGCTGAGACTTATCAACACAACACAAGAATACACCATCAATACCCTTCTTGTATATACCATTATCCCAAAGAATGTATCTCATGGACCTGAGTTTAACTATCCTCTTTTCTTTTTGGCTTAAATGTGGGGGAATTTTCCATAAGTTAAAAATAAAGTGATATCTACATACCATTCATCGGTTGTGCTTACAAAAAGCACCATGGGCAATTCTAAAGAAATATCTTTAGTTTCTTCACATTTTGTCTCAGACTTATTTTCTACAATCAATTGGCACAGGCCTCTTCCTCATACCAACTTGGTAGGTCTGATGTCCAAGTCATATTCCTAGACTTTGGCTATCTAGTTACCCCATTGACTACCCAACTCTTGTTGAGTCAAAATAGACTTAACTAAAGTATCAGGAACAAGAACGAGAGTGTGGGAACTCAACACATAATACCTGAAATGTTTCACTACTCTCACCACTACATAAGCATGCTTTTCAATTTGTGACATCTTCAATTCATGTTCCTTTAGGGGGAAGCTCATGAAGGTGATGGGAGCTTCGATTCCTTCTTCATTCTCCTACATTAGGATGGCCGATACTATATGTGCGGAAGCATAGTTGTACATGATGAAATCCTTCTTGAAGTCTGGGCATACTAGAATAGGAGCATGAGCAATCACTCTTTTGACTTCTTCAAAAGTAAAGCTTCCCTTCAGTGCTCCATCGAAATGGAGTTTTACCTTTCATCATCCCAAGGATATCCTTGGTTTTATCGGTGAAGTCAGTACAAATCTTCTTAGGAAATTGACCTTCCCAAAAAGGAGTGCACCCTAGTTTTGCTTGTGGGTAGGGTAAGGCTTTGGATGGCCTTCACCCTCTCTGGGTCGATCTTGGTTCCTTCTTTAGTCATGATATGACCCAAAAACTTTCCTTCTATTACTCTGAACATGGAATTTTTAGGATTTAATGAAATCCCATGACGCCTACACCTTAAGAGTACCTACTCCAGATGATCATAATGATCACTTCACTTTTTAGAGAAGACCGTCAAGTCATCCAAATATACAACTATGACCTTGCCCATCAAATCTCTAAAAGCTAAGTCCATAGCTCTTTGAAACATGGCTCGCGTTAATCAAACCAAAAGGCATCCTCCTGTAAGAAAAGGTTCCCCATGGGGTGGTGAATGTTGTTTTATGTTGATCTTCAATAGCTACCTCAACCTGATTATACCCCAAAAATCCATCAAGCATGGATAACATTTCTGATCCAGTGACAATCTGTAATACTTGGTCCATGATGGGCAATGGATAATTTTCTTTCAATGAAGACTGATTGAGGTTCCGAAGTCAACACAAATCCGAATTTCACCATTCTTCTTTCTGACAGGGACAATGTTAGCAACCCAGGTGGAATGATGGATTGGAAAAATAATCCTCACATCTAACATCTTTTGAATTTCTATGAGGATAGTCCCTGAGATCTTTGGGTTGTAATGCCTTTGCTTCTTCCTGTAGGGTTTAACCTCAGGCTTCAATGGGATGCTATGTTGCACATCCTTGGGCTTGAAAGACTTCAGATCTGCATATGACCATGCTAGGACATCCATATATCTCTTCAGGAGTGAAGTGAATCTTTCTTTCTCCTCCGGAGAACAACATTTCCTGATGTTTACCATCCATGGTTGGTCAAGAGAGCCTAGATTAACTTGATCTACCTCTGACAAGGAAGCACCTTCAGCTTGCCTTTTATCCTGAATGAAATGGTCATGCTTGTCAAACAGACCTTCCAGAGAAACTAATCCCTTCAGAATCTTATTGCCTTTGAGCTGATGAATTCACCATCAATCTCTTGATATGAATTTGAAATGGACTCATGGAAAGCTGATTCTGATCCTTCAAAATAAAGCTCACTAAAATTATCATCTTTCTCAAGAAAAGACAATACCTGTTGATCATCATTAAACACTTGCCAATGTGTTGAGTTATCTGAACACTTGATGATACACAATCTCAATGGTATACGTGTCCTATTTGAACTTTGGGTGAGGAAGGAGAAGAGATGTAGATACGGCTAAAGAATCAGCTTTATCATTGTAATCTCTTAAGACTACCTTAATGGAAAAAGCATCAAAGCATTCTATGTTGTCCCAAACCTTGTTCCTGTAATGTCTTAGGTGATCATTTTTTACTTGATAGGTCCCCCTTACTTGATTCACAATCAACTCAACATCTCCCACACTTTGAGATTTTAGATTCCTTTTTGTCTTGCCATTTCTAATCCTAATAACAAAGCTTCATATTCAGCTGTGTTATTAGTATTATCAAACTACAACTTGAAAGCAAAGGGAAAAATCTCAAATCTGGAGATATAAGAACCACACCAACGACCTGAACCCAATAGTTGAATAGCTCCCATCAAACTCAAGGGTCCAAACAACATTAGGATATTCTTCTTTGACTTCTACAGAGGGCACCTCAGATGTCATGAAATAATTACCCAAGCCTGCATCTTCAAAGAGAATTTGAGCCTTGGGATCATCTGACTTAGTGACAAGGTACTTTTCCTGTGTTTTAGGGTGAAGGACATGAGGAACTCCATTTACTGGAATTTTAGCTTTGGTCCAATCCATGTTGATTTCTCCTCCAACATCTTTGCAAAAACCTCTTCCTAAGAGAATACCATAAGCAATGGGATATCAAAACCTGATAGTCATTTTCACTCTCTTTTCAGGGAAGGCAACAAATGCAAATTGTGCATCCTTGATTTGGCCAATCAAGGGGACTTGTTTGGTTTCCATGGAATAACACCACCCATAAGATTTAGTCAAGGTGAGTCCAAGGGCATGAGCTACTTTTGTGGGCATTACGTTATCAGAGGCTCCTGAAGTCAATTATGCAATTGCTGAGTTTAAAACCATTTATAAGTAAGGACAAATAAAATGGTTCAATATTTCCTAAGAAGAAGTAGAGGTCATATTACTCTGAGGTAAAGGCTGAGTGGGGCTAGGAAAATGCCTTTTGAAGATGAAGGAATAACAACCTTGCTTCTAATGAATTTGGAAAGTTTCTCAAATTGCTCAGGGTTGGACTACAAGGTACTCAACTTCCGACATTTGGATTTTGGTTTTCTTTGCATGATCAATGATGTCAAAAGTAGTATATGAGGGAATGATGGAGGGCTCAGTTCTGGTTACACTGGTCTGAGCCGAGGTACTGGCCTTGAGGGAAGGAGAAAAAGAGTTAGAAGATGAAGTTACCTTTTTAGTTGTCTCCTTTTCAGTTTGCACTGAGATGGGAGAGCCTCTTTTAGCCATAACCACGGGAGCTTCTTTAATTTTCTCCTTAGAGCCTTCAACTAGATTTCTGGGGTTCTAGATTGAGATCGAGTGAAGACTACAAATGATTGACCATCATGCTCACCTTCATCTTCCTCGTACTCCAAGTACCCAATGCTTGGAGTCACCAACTGAATCATCAAAAGACTCATCAACATATCCTGAAGCTTCAAAAGCTTCATGAGAATCTTGATTTTCTAGTTCTTCATCTTCCTCAACTATTTCAACTATTGCATTGATAGGAGGAGCTTCAATGGCCAGCCTGGTGGGAGCAACGATCAACCGATTCCTATCTCTTGCGGGAGTGCCATTGGCATTGTTGAAATTCCATCTAGGAATATCCCGATAAGGAATGTTGGTTGCTTGTTGAGACATTTTCTTCTTTAAAGTGATCAAGTCATTGGCCATCTTCTGAATCATAGGATCAATAGTACTCTGAGAAGAACTCTATTTTTAGGCTTAGATGATTCTCTTCTGATCTTTCCGGCCAGAATAAGATCATCTTCTATTTCAGTGGTTATAGCTTGAGCAGTGGCCAAATCGGGGATAACAAATCTTCTCAACAAGAAGCTCACATCAAGGGGCTGAGCATTGATGAAGAAACACTTTTGATTTTCAAGAGTGGGAATGGCTAGCTCTGAATCTTATGAATCAGCTTGTTGAATTTGGCTATGAAATCCCATGGGTTCATAAGACTCCTTCTTCATGTGTGTAAGTTGTGCTAACAAGGCATGAGAGTCTTCAGCTAGTTTGAACCTTGCTTTGAATACAGACCACATGGTAGTCCAGTTGGTAATGCATGCATTCGAAAGATGGTAGAACCATTCTGCTACTACACCATGCAATGTCTCAATGAAGAGTCAAATAGAGACGTCTTCATGAGAAACTCCAAGAATGCCACATGCGACAAAAGAATGAAGTGATGTGTTCATCAGGTGTTTTCCCATCACCGTTGAACTTAGGAATATTCTTACGTGACCCATGTGGTAGATCATGCAATGGTGGAGTTAGGGAAAGAGGACCAATAGCCACACCCCAAGGCACAGGTTGTGCTACCATTCTTCTAAATGAAGTGCATACAGAATCTGAAGTATCAGATAAGAATAATGCATGACAAGTTGTAGAAACTTCTTGTTCTTAAAGAACCCGAGTTCTTCGATAGGTGAAGAACTTCTCACTTGGCTAGATGCAACATTGTTGGGTGAAAGTCTGAAATTATGTTGCTAAAGCAAATCAAAGAATGGATCAGTTTCACCCCTCAGCATCTTGACCGAGTGAAGATATTTTTGGCCAGCTTGAACTAGAAAATAGATCTTTTTGAAAATAAGGCAAATACGGAGTCGCCAGACACCAATAGGATAAGCTTAGTCTTATCAATCCGTATTCCCAAAGGAGTCACCAAAAATATTGGTTGGATATTTTTTCAAACCAAAATATGAGGTTCAACCACAAGTACATGGGATTAAATCCCTCCTCAAAGATAGGTGAGGCTTTCTGTTTATTACTAATCTAAAACACAAAAAAAATAATATATACAATATCCACACTATTCTAACCATTGGGGTTGGGATACAATCCCAAAATCCATATCAACACGAAATGGAGATGTTACAATCTTTAGATTAGGAAGAATTAGAAGGGAAAATATTATAGATGAAAACAAAGTGGAAAGGGAATGAGAGGAACATATTTTCTTTCAAGCAAACACAGATCAAGAAATACTTATACGAGTTTTAGATAATGAGTGTAATATTTTGAAACGATTAAAATGATCAAGAACACTAAACAAAGAATAGCTCAAGATTTTGACATAAGAACAATCTCTCAAGATAGATGAATCCCACAACACAAAGTTTTGTAAAATAACACCTGTTTCTATTCTTCAATGATTAAAAAGAAAATACAAAGTTTTTCTTCTTCTTCACAATAGCTCTTAATATTCAAAAAAGTCTCCTTAGGAATGCACAAGCATCCATTATTTATAATAAAAAGAGCAAAGAGAAAATAGGATAAAATCCTAGAAAATAGCCATTTAATAAGAGTCCTATTTTTCTTGACTCTCACACAGGAGAACAAGTCAAAATTTGCTTCCTATGTGACAAAATGGAAATGAAAAAGACATGTCAATTTCTGGAAGGAAATGACATGTAACATCATTGCTTATTCCATTTCCTCATCCTTGTCTTCTTCCAGCGACGCCTACTTGTCTCAAAACTCTTGAAACTTCCAGATTATGCTTGCATTTCAGCTTCATCTAGCACACTAGAATAATCACTTAGAACCTCACAAGTTTCCTGTGTGTCACTTGCATTGCCAGGAAGTTTCTTCAATCTCTTATTAAGTTTTCTCATAGAGATTCCAAAACATTCTCGATCTTTATAAATTTATCAATGACGCTCAGATCAAAGATGGAAGCTGGTTCTTGCTCGATTGATTCCTGAATTTGTTTATAGAAACCATCAGTAGGTAGAATGGTTGATCCTTCATCCAATACTTTGGGAAATATCTTGAACAACTCTTCTTCGATATCACTGGTGGTGTCAATCAACTGATCTCTGGATTCTCTCAACTTGCTACAAGCTTCACTGAGAATCTTTATCTTGAACCTAATAGCCTTGGTTAGCTGGAAGTGTTTATCCCCATGTGGAATGACTCCTTCTTCCACTAAGACCTGAGATGGAATTTTCTTCAGTGCATTGAGGGCCTCCAAAGTTAGTTTCGAGGTTTCCAGCCTCCTGTGAAAATTCATCATTCATCTTGTCACCATCCTTTTTCATTTCCTCCAAGGATTTGTATACCTCTATTGTATCATCAATGACTTTCCTTCCTTGAAGGAGTAACCTCTAAATCCATTCATCCACCGTTCTCCCCTTCTCATTGATCTTCTCAATAATAGGCACTTGATGAGAAGTTAACCCAGATAGGAGTGGGAGTAGAAGATGATGGGGTTGATTGAGAGGGCTTTGAGAGCTTAAGCAATACTTCATCAACTGTTCCACTTTCTCTTTTAGCTCATCCCTACTCACCTTTGTTTCCTTCAGCTTTTGGCATAGCACATTCATGGCATCTTGTGCATCTTGTTGTGCCCCTTCTATTGTTACCTTTCCCAGATCCACCCTTGTAATCTGATAATCGGAAGTTGTTATGTTCTCCTTGGTTTTTCAGCCACAGGAGTGGCAATCTCTACAAACTTATGCCCTGAGGCATCTACTAAACCCTTGAAACTGTTTTAGGTTTCTTGGAAGATTTGGCAGAGAGGCCTTGAGTGAACTGAAGTCGAAGGCTGGTAGGGGAACTACCACCTTCCTCTTTCTCAGAGTCTAGTCACCAACCATTGAGGTACAATGAAAAGAAGTTGCTCCTATTGGAGGTGTCATGGTTGTATCTATGGGTGGAGGAAGATTTTCTTGTGGAGTCATGATGACTGCAAGTGTAGTGACTATGGGAATAGACTAAGGGAATGAAGGTGTAGAAGGAGGAGGCATTTCTATAGCCAACGTAGGTCCAACAGAGAGAGGTGAAAGACCAGAGAAAATGCTGGCCATGGCTGATGAGAGTGGCATTGAAATATGTGGTGAGGAAGATTGGGGAGAGAGGGGTAAAGACTCTAAAGCTAAAGCTTGAGAAGCAAGAGCAAGGCTTACCTCTGATGAGCAATCAACAAAAGGAGAAATAAGAGGTTGACTAACCTTGATTTCTGAAATAATTTCTTCTTGTTCCGTGGAGGAGGAGAATCCAATACCTCAACTATTTGTGTGGGAGTAGATGATTCAGCCCCCTACTTTTCTCCTCTTCTGACAAACTTAAACTTTATTTTCCTTTTGGTAGGGATTTTATCCTTTTCCTTTTCTCCTTGGGAGGGTCCCGCTTCTTGAGTAGCTATCTTTGAAAATCTTTTCTTTATAACTCATTCCCCAAGAAATGAGCCATGCCTTAGTGTGGAAAAGGGTTTGAGAAGCTCTCTCAGAATAGAAGCCTTTTCAGCAATGGACCAATCAATGGCCGGGAATCCAAGTTGATCTCCATCTGACTATTCATACCTAGGTTCCAAGACACTTTCATTGTCTATGGTGCCTTCAGGGATATCAGCCAGATCTAACATCTAAACTTCTTCAAGAGTCAGTCTACTATTGTCTTTTCTTCGAATGGAAACCTCATCCCGAAGATCAACCTAGATGTCCTCTACATGGGGCACATGCAGATACAAGGTTCCATAGGACTTAAGGACTCCTCGAATATCGAATCCCTCTCTGAACTTCATATGCTTTTTTAGTTTTTCCTAAGTTCATGCACCACATTCTTGGCCTTCACCACTATAGAACATGTGTACCTTCCAATGGAAATTGGGAAGGAGACAATGGCCTTGTGTCTACTTTGTTGGAACTTGTGGAAATCCAACAGTTGTCTGACCAACTCCATAAGGATGAGTTTGTCACCTAGAAACCTAGGAAAATGGAAAGGGTTACCTGAATTTTACCACCCAAAGATAGGTGAACTTCTTGAATTGCAAAAATATGCAACCCCACTTTGACACCTCCACCCATGCCTCATCAAAAACTCTTCTCTTTCTCAGCTCAGGGTCCAGCCTACAAATGTTTTCATAAAAGAAGGCATCATTCACTCTTCTAAATTGATCTTCAGATCCTTTTATTATCAGCTGAGGGAAGTACCGATATATGTGCTTAGTTGTTTGGTTCCCTTTTGCATCCAACCCCGGTAGTTTCTCATTCCCACTGCTACATAGGTGATGTACGACATCATGTAGAACTTGCCAGTAGACAAGACCATTTTCATTTGAGAGTCTATCTCATCACTTATTAAGGTGCCCCAATCAATCCCTTGGTCATTCTTCTTTATGATGACCATGAACTGATACATCCACCCTTGGAATTCCTTTGACTCTGGGAGCCCAAATAACTAGCTCAGTAGGGTGATGATATCACTGACCTCAAGTATAAAATCACTTCTAGGGACCGACTTAGGAAACCTAGAAACAATTGGCTTAGCCTTGATCAAGAATTTCTTGTTCACGTGCTTGATGCAGTCTTCTTGATCTTTGTCCCAGATTTCTGTGTTGACTTAAGATTTAAATCAACATATTCCATAAAGTTGGGAAACTTTAGGAGTTGATCAAAGTAATCTCCATCTAATTTTACTATAGACTCTCCTACTTGATTTCTCACTGAGCGGGAGGCTGAGTCATAGTGAGAAGCACATGCCAAAATGAATTCAAGGCATTGGGCTGATACTGAAACCCTACTGTGAGTGGGAGACCACTTCACGGCTATTGACTTCATCCATGAATTCTGAGAAGAATCCTCGATCCTTTTCCAGAAGTCTTCCATGTCTATATTTCCAAGCTCTGTGTCCCAGATGTCATAATTGCAACTTATATAAGAAGAAGAATCTGTCTTCTATATTTTTACTTCATCTTTCATCTTTCCGACTTATCCTAGAAGGGCTAGGGTCTGACATGAGGAGTCTTGAAAATGACTGGAAGAGCAATCGGGTCTGGATGTTTGTTGAACAAGTGAACAGACCCACCCTACTATTCGGGTTTTGAAACTTGCAAAGAAGCCTTGAAACCCACATAGATGGATTGTGTGTGTCGGGAAATAGAACCATGTCGAACACCTTGAAAAACTTGAAGGGCTAGGAATTCGGATGATGTCGAGCAGGTGATAATCTCTGACACACTGTGGAACTGGAAGAGTGTCTAACACCGGTCAAGACCCGAAACACTGGAGAAATTTTCGGAGGACTCTCAAAACCGCAAACACTCAAATGTATGTCGAGGTTAGGGTATGTCAAAAACCAAGAAAGATCTAATACAAGAGTTTGGAGGATGTCACACTGCAAAACCTGATACAAATTCAGAACTTGAGGGATGTCAAGCAAAATCCCAAAACAAAGAGAACTTGGAATTTGAATGATGTCGACACCTCAAAACCCAAACACTTGCAATCAGATTTCTACGATGTCAGACATGAAAAATCCCTGCCATGTTGCTAGTTAGGAATTTTTAACCCTTTTGAAAACTATAGGGTACCATCTATGGGAAAATAAAAAAATACCCTAAGGGTGAATTCCAAACAAGAGGTTCAATGGGAATGTAATAAAAACAAAGAATAAGCAACCCAAAACCCTAAACCAAGAAGGAAGAGAAAAGAAATGCAAAATCCATCATGAACACCTCAAAAATAACCCCAAAAAAATAAAAGTAGAAAGAGGAGAGAAATACCTTCAATAAACTTGAAAAATAATCAAAGACGGATCACGAAATCGATCAAGAAGCTCAATCGGGTTTGGAGGAGGAAGAAGCATGCACATAAATCCAATGCATCAAAATCATACAAGGTAAAAATGACGTGTAAAAATGACTATTTATAAAACCCTAGCATTAATTACACCTCACCTGACATGTGTGCCAACTACTAGACAACTAGACATTAATGACATGTCATCATGCTTGGGGCTTCAAAACCTAACACAAAGGATTTAGTTCTTTTGGGTTTTGGGTTTCGGAAACATGAGGCATGAAGCATGAGATGTTGAGATGCTTCCGAGTTCGAAAACCTAACACACTGGCTTCGTTTCAGGTTGTGGGTTTTGGGAACATGGAACATGAAACATGCGATAGGAAAAGCATGTTCCAATGCTTTGAACCTCAAAACCCGACACAAAGGTGACGATCGGTTTCGGGTTTTGGGAAACACATGACATGAAGCATGCATTAGATAACACATGTTCCAATGCTCAGGGTTCCAAAACCCGACATACTGACAAGACCATCGGGTTTCAGGTTTTGGGAACATGGGACATGTAACAAGCAAGAAACATGCTTTCATGCACTAAAACCCTGAAACCCCAAAAATCTCCTCCAAAGGGGAAATTTAAGATATTTTTCCAAAATTTTCCTATGGTTATCTCAATTTTAGTTAAAATCACTAAAATGAGATATTAAACCCCTAGGTCAAGACAATTTTCTACTCTCAAAAATCTCATCTTCAAGATTTTCTTATGAAAATTGAGATTGTAGACAGCGTGGAAGGCTCAGGGTCACCAAGTGCAAGCATCAAATTCATGTTTCAAGCATAGGATCAGTATCAAGATACAATCCATGAATCCATGCCTAATGGATATAACAAGGTAGTTGATTTGTTCACCTAGCAGGTAGGTGATATCTTTACGAGTCGCCAATTATCCCAATTTTACCCCCGGAAAAATTGGTCAAATGTGACAAAACACAAAGGAAACAAAGAAGGATTGCGGATAATGCCACGTGCCTCATCGGTGTAATTTCAAGTGAAGCTTCCAGATCGGGGTCCCCAAACGAGCACCAACCCGCCATATAGCTAGAGCCCGAGAAAATGTTACATCGGCTATTGAAAAGTATTAAAAAGGACAGAACTAGAAGAAGCCTCCATGCATCCCAACGACGCACCTATGAAGGTCTAGTCTAAATAGGGTCCCTGGATGAGTATGGATGATGTGACGTGGTCAAATTAAAATAGGGGATGAGCCGGTCGTTGAGAAGGCCAAGGTTGGTGAAAGGAGCCATGCGTCAACTTGGTGTAAATTCAAAGGTAAGACCCAAACAAGTGTGAGCCCTCCACCTGTCTAGGGTTAGATATATTTCTCCACCAAACAGAAAGGACTAAGCCAAACATGAGGAAATAAAGGGGAGGCCAAGATATGATGCCAATTGTCCCACCATAAAAATTTTGGGAGCTAACTTCAAGAGTCCCACCCGTAAAAGGTTTTTGGCATTATATATGGTGGGCCCCTTACTCACCAAAGGGACGAGGAAGACAAAGTTCACTCGAGGTCCGAATTGGATAAGTATGAGACAAAGGCAGTGCAATGGGAATCCCCATGTGTATCTTCGGTGTTCCTTTAAGGGTTGAACCTGAAAGGCAGGCCCCAAATGAGCACCAACCCGTAATGTAGTCGGGGTAAGAGGAATGTATCACTAGCTGTTGAAAATTTGAAGCTTCGAGACAGGGGCCAACGGAAGCCTCCACATGTCATCTTGCCACATCTTTAGGGGCAGATTCTAACCAGGGTCTTCAAATGAGTGCCAGCCCTCCATGTGTTTTGGGTCATGCATAATGTCTTTGCCAAAAGAAGGGGTTAAAGAAGAACACAAAGGAAATAGATATGGCCTTTAGACGACCCCATGTATCGATTCGAGTGTAACATCGGGAGCCAACGGGAGGGGGTGGAATATTGAGTCACGTGAGGCTACCACGTGGACCTTGCGTGAATAGGCTCTAAGCCTAAACCACCTTCGAGGAGGCCATATCTTTCGAATGGAAGCTGAGAATCGAGCGTGAAAGGAAGTTTTAGAAATCTCTTAGCACCTACTACTCACACCCGCCATTAATGATTCGATCCACCATTTTCAAGGTTGTAAAGTCTCCCACCTACCATCATAATGAGGAATTGGCTTACTTTCTTGCCCAAGAGGATAGTGATCGGTATTGCAGTGAGACCCATCATTGTTGCATGGGAATTCATTTCCCCTTTTGGGGTGGTTGAACAAGAGTCTGGATTTCTCCTACCTCCTTCTCTAATTATTCCTATATATTGTACAGGAGGGGCAAATTCTATGGTTGGACACTCTTGCTTTGTGCCCTCCCTTCTTCTCTTCCATGTAGGTGAATTCATGCAGTTTCCAAGCCTCCCATTCAAATTGCAATGCAATCTTGCCTCTTGGCCATTGTAATGGACTGTATCAAATCTTTGGAATAATAGTATAAGTCTATGGATGATTTCAACCCTCTCTTATGTTAATTGTATCTTCCTGATCTCTCATTACAGTCTTGGTTATCTGTGCATGGTAGTTGTTTTGTGTTTTTATGGTTTTTGTTTATTGCAAAGAAGATGTTCATCATTCCTTTGGTGCATCACCTCTATTAGATTAGGTTTAATTTCTTGTATCTCCTTACCCCTGTCCCCTTGGTAGATTAGAGTAGGATTTAGAATAGACCCTCTGTAATACGAACGTGTGCATCTGAATAGAGGAATAGGAGCCATACTTCATCCAGAGAGTTTCCCAATTCACAAAGTCCCACACTTTGGGAGAAGCTCCATGTTATGCAATCACACTAAGAGTCTCAACTCATCGAGTTACAAACTTCATTAGTGTTGTGATTTTGCACTAATCTTTCTACGAGTAGAGCGAAGGAGGAAACCGTAGAGGAGGAGACACTTGTCTCGAGGGCCTAATTCTTCATAATGGAGAGGGTGATGACAATTCCATGGTGGGAAAACTTCTTCCCTCTAGTTTTAGGGAGCCTTAAAGCCATTAGTTAAAACAACATCATGCACTGATCTTACATAGATTCCTGGAGATCCAAGTATGTTGATCCTCTTTTCTTGACATTGTTAATTAAAAATCTTAGTTGCTATTTTTTTATTTTTGTTATTGTAACTTTCTAACTCACCGTTTCTTATTTGTTTTTTTACTTGTAATGACTACGCAAGATTGGAAAGAGCTTATTTAATGGGTGTGCATGGACACCCTATCGATCCCTTTGAAGAAGACCTATGCTAAGATGAATGAGGATTTAGGACATCCAATTTCATTTGTTACACACACCGATGTGTTTGTGCACATCCTGGAGGGCATCATAGGTCATGAATTCTCTTCATAATCACATGATCGTATATGAGACATCTAGGCATTTTATGAGGAAAGTTCACTCTCGTAGTGAGACAATAACCAATGGCCACCACAACAAGAACTCGAACCATTCAACATTCTCATCATTGCAGCCACAATAGGAGTCCTGGACCGAGCAATGTACCATTTAAGGGATCCAATAGGGATTGATAGGTTGTCGACCTTTTATTTCATGGTTATGATTTTTTTGTATATTTTGGGCTCATTGCAAGCGTTTTGACCACACCTAACACGTGATGACATTGTATACAAACTTGATTTATTATAATATATATATATAGACTCTTTTTTTTTTGTTCGGTAATTCATTATATCTAAGTTGAATTCCTCTTGGCTCACTTCACATGTGTACTCTAGATGTTTAGAACTTCCATTTTTATATGCTTTTCAGAATGTATGTAGTGGATATGAATGCTAATAGAATGATATCTTGTTTTGGTTTTGTAATGCTAATATATGATAATGCAATCACATTGTAATGTTGAACTTTAGTTTCTCTAAGCAACTTTTGGTATTTATTATTGTTTTGGTAAAGCATGGCAAATGAGTGATATGATAAGTGAATGAACTTGCCCCACTCCTAACTCCATACAACTAGTAAGATGCAAGGGCTCAACACCAAGAGCCAGAAAGGGCACAAGTTATAGAAATTTTTTGAATTGTAATGATGAGAGAAAGACAAGGATTTAGTGAAATCAAATTGAGACACTAAAACCTCATTATATTCAAGTTTTGTTCATAGTTTAAAATTTGGATTGATTTCCATTTTATCTAGATTTAGATCTATAGATTGCCACTTGGTTGATAAAATCTAGTTTTGAGGTTGGAAACTCTTTTGGAATTTTGGACACGTATAACTCACTTTGTTTTGATTTATGATTGTTGAGTTGTGGAGCTCAAATACTTTGGATTAGCATGCAATATGAAACTTTCTAGAAAACACAGAATCGACATTGGTTATGGAGTGACCAAAGCATCGGTCAAGAAAGGAGGAACCAACATCGGTTAGGGCTAACCGACATTGGTTAGGGCTAACCAACATCGGTTACCTATGTATGAGTGTTTTAATTAACTCTCGGGAATTAGATCTATTTTTAGTATTAAATCATATCTATTGATTGTAATTGCATGGCTAAGCACCATATGTTTGTATATGCCTATATATGCATGAAAGCTAGGTTGTATATGTAAGAATTAAAAATAACTTGTAAAATTTGATGATTATTGTGAGAATAATTGTGTGAGAGAGAGAATTCTTAGATAAGAAGAAAAATATTGAGAGAAAGAAAGTCTTGTACATCCGAGAGGTGTTGAAGATTATAAATATTCATTGTATCTCTTGTCAAAGCTTCAAATAATAGATTGGCTTGTTTCTTAGTGGATATAGCCCACGTTGGGTGAAAAAAGTTAAATCTAGTGTTGATTTATATCTCTTGATTTCTATATTTCTTACGGTAGAATATTCACTTTTATTTAGATGTATACTTAGATATGATATATTATCTATACAATCAAAGTGCTAACCCAAATAAATGGTATTAGAGCTTTATTTGAGGGTTTTTGTGTTGACAAATTTAATCACAAAGGTTTTTCTAATTGAGTATGAGCTACAATAATGGTAGAAGAAAACAAATATAAAATAGAGAAATTTGAGGGCGAAATTATCAATTGTGGAAGATGCAGATTGAGGATTATTTGTATCAAAGATATTTTATTTACCATTGGATGAGAATTCTAGACCTATGAAGATGACTAATAAATAATATAATATTCTTTGATGAAATGCTTTGAGATCTATAATATTGAGCTTGACAACATCTGTGGCTTCTAATATTACAAAAGTGACTTCTACATAGGTTTAATTAAATTTCTTGCTAATTTATATGAAAAACCTAGTGCTTTAAATAAATTTTATTTGATGAGGAAACTATTTAGTTCAAACATGCATGAAGGTGGATTTGCATCTAGTCATTTCAATGATTTTAGATTTATTGTAAATCAGTTAAAATCGGTTGACATACCATTTGATTATGAAGTGAAAGTACATTTATTCTTATGTTCTTTTCCTGATAGTTGGGATAACTTGGTAATGGTTGTTAGTAATACAACATCTCATAATAATATTTTGAAGTTGTATGATGTGGTTAGTATAATCTTGAATGAAGAAATTCATAGGAAGAGTATAGAGGAATCATCATCTGGGAATGCTTTGAATGTAGAAACTAGGGGCGGTATAAGGAGAGATCCAAGAGTAAGAGTAATGGGAAATGAAAATTAAGGGATAACAGATCCCAATCAAGAGGTAAGGGAATTACTTGTTTTGAAATGTGGAAAGAAAAGACATGCAAATAAATATTTTTGGTCAAAGGATAAAGAGAACCAATAACTGTAAAAAATGTAAAGAAGCTAATCTTACTACAATAGAGGTAATGCAAGATGATCTTATTCTTTCTTTAGATAATAGAATTGAATCATGGGTTTTAGATTCAGAAGCTTCTTTCCATGCAACCCCTAATAAGGGTTATTTTAGAAATTATGTCCAGGGAAATATTGGGCATGTTTATTTGCGTGATGATGAACCTTGCAAAGACACGGTAAAGGGTAAGTTCATCTAAAATTGTAGAATGTAAATACATGGGTATTGAAAGATGTGAGGCATGTGCCAAGCCTCAAGAGGAATATTATTTTTGCAAGGCAACTAGGTGAAGTTGGTTACATGGTTAAATTTAATAGAGACTATTGGAAAGTCACCAAGGGTTCTTTTGTTGTGGAAATAGGGAAGAAGGTAGTAACGTTATATTTATCTACCTGTGTTACTGATTTATTTTCTACATTATCTACTTCAAATTCAAATGCATTCATGTGGAATAATCGGTTGGGCCATATGAGTCAAAAAGGAATGCAAATCTTAAAGGCTAAGGGTAAGTTATCATATTTGAAAGATTTAGATCTTGATTTCTGTGAGCATTGTGTCTTTGGAAAGAAAAGAGAGTGATATTTCTCAAATTTGGGGAAATTAAGGAGTGGAAATTAGATTTTGTACACTAAAATGTGTGGGGAACAACTCAGGTAGCTTCTCATGGAGGATCCTAGTATTATGTTACTTTCATTGATGATGCTACAAGAAAGGTATGGGTTTATTGTATTAAACATAAATATGATGTTTTTGAAACTTTTAAAATATGGAAATCCCTTATTGAGAATGAATCAAATTTAAAGTTAAAGTGCCTTAGATCTGAAAATGGTGGTGAATATTGTAGCAAGGCTTTCAATTATTATTGTTTAGTGAATGGGATATGTAGATAAATAATGGTTCTAAGAACAACACAGAGAATGGTGTTGTAGAAAGAATGAACATAACAATCATGGAACGTGCTAGAAGTATGAGGATACATGTTGGATTGCCCTTGCAGTTTTGGGTAGAAGCAGTTGATACAATGGTTTATTTGATTAATTATGGGCCTTCAAGTTCACTAGATGGAGGAATACCAGAGGAAGCTTGGACCGGAAAAGAGGTAGATATTTATTTTCTTAAAGTTTTTGGTTCAAAAGCTTTTGTGCATATATATAAGGAAAATAGAAAAAGTTGGATGCAAAATCCAAGAGATGCACTTTCATTGGTTATGGATCTAGTTATTTTAGATTCATTTTTATGGATTTAGAGAATTCTAAAATTATTAGGAGTTGTGATAATGAATGAAATGAAAAGAGAATTTACAGGATCAAATTTTTGTACCCAAGGATGAACCATTTAAGAATTTTTTGAATGAAAATGAACTCTCGATTTAAAAGCAATACTGATAGGGTTACACAATAACCAATGTTAGTTAACCCCTAATCGATGTCGGCTAGCAAAACCAGTATTGGTAACAGAAGATCCAAACCAACATTTTTTAGTAAAACTGGCATTATTTATAGGTGACTAGCATTGGTCACTAACAAATTTTGATAAAAATGTCTAGGAGGTCTAGAATGAGCCTCCAATACCCCAAAATCTTATGAGAAGGTCACAAATGGTAAGTAAACCTCCTAAAAGATTTACACCTTCTCTATTTTATTTATAATTGACTTATAATGGTGAACCAAAGAGTTTTTAAGAAGAAATGTAGGATGAGACCCACGTCAATGGGAGCGTGGCATGAATAAGGAGATGTAATCCATGGAACAGAACTAGACATGGGATCTAGTTAAGTTGCTAGTATGTAATAGGACATTGTAGAACAAGTGGGTTTAAAGGATCAATGAAGAAGAGGGTAGACAAAAAAGGTATAAGGAAATTCTTGTAGCAAAGGGATTTACACATAAAGTAGGTATTGAATTTGGAGAAATATTTTTTCCCATTGTTAATTTGACTTCTATTTGTACTATATTGATTTTAGTTGCAGTAGAGGATTTACATTTATAGAAACTAGATGTGAAGACATATTTGCTTCATGGTGATTTAGATGAAGATATTTATATGCGAAGCCACTTGGTATTAAGTAAAGGGTAAGGAGAAATTAGTATGCGGTTGAAAAAGTCTATATGGATGCAAGAAAGCTCCAAGGAAATGGTACATGAGGTTTGATAGTTTTATGCATGAGCATGGTTACTTGAGATGTGAATTTGACCATTGTGTTTATTTCAAGAAGATTGAAAATGGGAGCTACATTATTTTGTTATTGTATGTGGATGATATACTTATTACGGTGGTCTAGTATGCAAGACATTGGTGAGATTAAGGGAAAGCTAGCTCAAACATTTTATATGAAGGATTTAGGAGTTGTAAAATAAATATTTGGCATGCAAATACACGAGAGATAGGAAGACCAAGAAATGATATTTATCTCGGGAGGATTATATATACGGGGTGTTAGAAAGGTTCAAGATGTAGAATGCAAAACTTGTTAGTATACCTATGGCTAGATACTTCAAATCGAGAAAATATCAGTGTCCTTCATCACATGAGGAGGTCAAATACATGACATAAGTGCCATATGCTTTAGTAGTTAGGATTCTCATATATGCTATGGTTTGTACTGCACAGGACATTGCACGCGAGGTAGTGAGAGTTGTGAGTAGATATATGGTCAATCCAAGTAAAGATAATTGAAAGCATAAAATGGATACTCGTGGTATTTGAAAGGGACATCAAGCATATAGTTATGCTATGGAGGTTTGGATATTTATTTATGTGACTATGTTGATTTGGATATGGATGAAGATATGGACGGTAGGAGGAGCACTACTTGGATATATTTTCATAGTAGGTAGGATGGCGCTTAGCTAAATTTCAACATTAGATAAGGTTGTGGCTTTTTCTACTACAAAGGGAGAGTATGTTTCAGCTACAGAGGCTAGCAATGAGATGATATGGATGAGTAGGTTCATGAAAGAGTTGGGAAAGGAGCAAGATGATTGTAAGTAAATTGTTCGGTGACATGTCAGTGTAATTTGTTTAGAAAATATCTCAACCTTTCATTCAAGAATGAAACATATTCAGTTGAGGTATCACTTCATATGGTAGGTATTAGAGGATGGGCAATTGAATCTGGAAAATATTCATACGAGTGAGAACCTGCGGATATGCTAACGAAGCCATTAAGCAAAGGATATGTTGGAGCTACACTCCACTTATGTTGGTCTTCTAATTTCAAACTTGAAGAGGAAGAAAAAAAGCTAAGGAAGGATCCAAGAATGATGTTGTACAGGTATAGTGTAGTAATTAATCTCCAAGTGGGAGATTTTTGAGTTGTGGAGCTCAATTACTTCGGATTAACATGCAATATGAAACTTTCTAGAAAACATAGTAATCAACATCGGTTATGGAGGGACCAAAGTTGATCGGAAAGGAGGAACCGACATTGGTTAGTGCTAACCAGCGTCAATTACCTTACCTTTGTATGAGTGTTTTAATTAACTCTATAGAATTAGATCAAATTTTAGTATTAAAGCGAGATCTATTGATTGTAATTGCATGGTAAGTACCCTTAGTTTGTATATGCCTATATAAGCAAGAAATCTAGGATTTATATGTAAGAATTAAGAAGAAATTGCAAAAGTTGATGATTATTGTTAGAATAATTATGAGAGAGATAATTCTTGGAGAAAAAGGAAAATCTTAAGATAAAGAAAGTATCTTGTACATCGAGAGGTGTTGAAGATTGTAAATCTTCATTGTATATCTTGTCAAATATTTGGATAATAGATTGGCTTGTTTCTTGGTGGATGTAGCTCACACTGGGTGAACCATGTTAAATAGTGTGTTGATTTATATATATATTTTGTATAGTTATTCTGGTATAATATCCTATTTTATTTTCATATATGCTTAGATCTGATATACAATCGGTGTGCTAACCCCAACAATGATTTCACAACATTTGAATGAACTATTTCTAACTTTAATTTTTTTCAAAGAGACCCCTACATCTTGTCCCATGCTACCAATAAGAAGTATGGTATCATCACCATGGACAACAAATAGGTGAGTAAGGTGACTTCTCTCCTTTCCCAATCCTACATCACTAGTAAGAGAAGAATGATCAACACCGAAGTTTGGTAGGGAAAAGAAAAGTGTAAAATAATTTTTTTGTGGATTTTCATATGACTTATTTATGTAGGCAAAATGTCTAGAATGTTCTTATTTCAAAAGATATGTATATGGGATAGATTCAAAACTGTGAAGCTTGTAGAACATAGGATAGACAAAGACACCTAATCTAGAAGAGAATATAAGTAAAATCAACTATGCAGCCTTGGTATGGTTACCGTCAAATCTTTTTCTTATCTTTCATGGATTGATGAAATGATTTAGAAACAATTGATGATGCCATGAAAATTTGAAGAGACATGATTTGAATGTTTTTCCAATGTTTTTAGAAGTTTTAGGAATTTCTATAAGAATAAGTCCCTTAATCAAAATTTTAACAAAAATGAACTCAGCGGATGAAAATGCAATCAAGATGTGGTAATATACATTTGGAAATGTTAATAGATCATGTGTAGTACCTCTTTAGGTGAAGAGAGTTTACAGATTTTCTAAAATCCTCACCCTCTAGTGTACATAGTAAAAATACCCCATTTTTATAGTATTCAATTAATCAATATAAACCCAACCACCTAGGTCTGAATTTCCTTCCTTTACCGGTATTTTTGCCTATTTAGTCATGTCAAGTCTTCAAACCAAATCTCCCTCATATATTTCATGCTCGTAGACTTTCTTATTATATTGTCGATACATTTGGTCAGCGTAAACGCTATGCCATTATTCATCATTGAGTATAGTATTATCAAGGCTTTCAAATCAAGAGAGTCACACCTCTCGATAGCTTAGTTCTCCCGAGCAATTCCTTGCAGGGAGATACAGATACTAGTTATTTTGACCTCAAGTGGTAACACTACTTCTACACAAAATACCAAAGAAATGGGGGTTTCCCCTTTCAGCATTCTTACCGATGTCTGATAGGCCCATAAGGCTGGAAAGATATTTAAATGCTAATCTCATTTATTCTCCTTAACAGTCTTAAGGAGAATGTATTTTAACATGTTATTTATAGCCTTAGCTCGTATATTGGCCTCGAGGGTAATAGAGAGGCCGTATGGTGAATTATTTTGAATTTTTCACACAATTCATGTACTTCCTCATTTTTAATAGATGTTCTATTATCCACGATAATGACATGTGGGTCCCCGTACCTACAAATAATTTTGTTCAGAATGAACTTGGTGATTACACATCCAGGCATGGTGGTAAGAGGCATGGCTTCTACCCACTTAGTAAGGTATTTTGTGTCCATGATTATGAAGTTATGACCATTTGTTGATGAGGGAGAGAAATTCCCTATCAAATAAAGGCCCCACATGAAAAAGGGCCATGGTCTTGTAATTGGTTGCAGATCCTATGCCGATATGTGGATCTCATGGGAGAACTCTTGACATTTATGGTGTTTGCACATAAAATCTACCGCATCATGTTTTAGGGTGGGCCATAAGTATCCTACCTAGTGTATCTTCCAAGTAGTGGCATGTCTATAGAAGTGACCTCCACATACTCCACTATGTTATTCATAAAGAATATTCTTGGATTCTTCTTCGTTAACACATCTTAACAATATTCCATCAAAGGCTCTATGATAGAGTGCCTATTCTAAGATAACATACTTAGTGGTTATAACACATAACCATCTTCTTTGTTATGATGTCACCCCTTCTAGATATGCATGGTCCACTATGAAATTAATGATGTCAATGTACCATGGGAACACATAAATGGGAGGATTGGTTTCAACAAAATAAACACATTCGTTTGGGAAGTCCATATTAATAGATCACCTCCATCTAATGGGTTATTAGCCAACCAGTCCACATTGATTTTTCCTTTAAAAAAATTTTGATTAATAAATGTTAACTTGAACTCACCCATCAAAGCTATGAAGTTTCTATCTTTCTTAGATAAGGATCATTGTGTAAGAAATGTCCACACATGATCTCATTTAACAATAACTCTTTTTCTTGATTTATCATGTAATTTCTTAATAATTTTTTGTGAAGGCTATGGAAAGGCATTCATTTTCTACCTATGTTTAATGTATCTCATAGTCAAGTAATGTTTGAATAGAAAAGTAGATTGCATGTTATTTTTTATCCTCATCTTCTTGATCTAACATGTAGGTTAATGAGACATTTGTAGCTTATGAATACAAGATCAAGGGGCGATCTAACTTAGGAAACATGAGTGTGGGAAGAGAAAACAAAACCATTTAATTGAATCAAATTCCTCATTTCACTCTTCCATCCAATCAATGCAACAATCCATTTTTAATAAATTGTTGATTAGGTGAATAACAAAGGTTAGATCAGGGATAAACCTTCAAATTTCACCTAATTTTCCAAGAAAATATTTGATGTCAGAATCATCTAAAGGTGGAGTCATTTCAAGTACGACTCATATTTTTGATGGGTCTACATCAATCCCTCATGAAGATATGATGTATCCTAACAAATTACTTCCCATTACACCGAATACATATTTTTCTGGATTTAACGTGATGTCGTATTTGATTAAGCGAGAAAGGATGATACGAAGCACCTCAAGGTGATCACGGTGTTACCTAGCCTTGGCCGAAGATCATCGGTATAGGATTCCAAAAAATTATGGATAATATCATGGAATATATATTTCCTCACTCATTGGTCTATCGCACGAGTGTTGTTAAGTCTAAACGACATGACAACATAACAGTATATTTCCCAAGGAGTGATGAATGTAGTTTTGGTCTGATCCTCCTCAAGAGATTCTTATTTGGTTATATCTATAAAATCCATCCATGAGAGACAACAACTCATAACTAGTTTTTGTGTCAATAATAACATCAATGGATGGTAACGGGAAATCATCTTTGGGACAAGCTTTGTTGGCATTGCGAAATTCTATACAAATGTGGATTTTTCCATTCTTCTTAAGAATGAGGACAATATTAGACACCCAATGTGAATATTCGATTTGGTTGATGAACCGCACCTATAGGAGTTTCATTACTTCTTCTTTCACCATGAGGGCCACCTTTGGCTTCATGGGTCTAGACTTCTTTTTCATTGGCTTAGTATCTGGCTTAATGATGAGGTTGTGAACTACAATTTGTGGCACGATTCCCATCATTTCCTTGTAATTAAATGCAAAATATTTTTCATGCTCCTCGAGGAATCGAGTATGTATTTCTATCTCCTCTAGAGTTAGAGAGGATCCCAACTTCAAGATTTTTGGTTCCTCCTTCATCCCAGTTGTAGAGGAAGGATCTATTGTGGAATCTCCAAAGTAAGAGGAAGAGTGTGGGATGAGAGAAAAGCCAATCTTATGATGAGCGGGATGCAAGTCTGTATAGGAATTCGAAAACCCTAGGATTTCTTCATCATTTTTAGCATAATCTAAAGTGATAAACTCATTCTCAGCTTCTACATAAGCCAGAATCGGGATTATTTGTATCTTGTGAACCAAAGGTTCAAGAAAAAAACTAAAACCGTAAAGCTAGTGTATTCTAACTTGGAGCTTGGGGTAAAACGAGAAGTAGAAGTTTCAACAACAAAGAGGTTTTTCTCTCAAGGTATAGCCTCAATTGAAATGAAATAAAAACCTTTACTTAACTCAAGGACAACAGTCTTATAGAGCTGTAGATACTCAGTCCTAGTCTCATATAGTTTAGATACTTGATTTGCAACTAGTTGTGAATCATCCAGTACCCTAATATTAAGAGCACCCAACCTTTTGGATACAATGAGACCAAAAGTAGAACCTCATATTCTAATCCAGTTTTTGTGTATTCAAAATTCAATTTAATAGTGAAGGCCATGACCCTTCGCCAAGGGCTTGTAAGTGTCACACCTGCCCTTACACCAAAGCAACACTTTTCTCTATCATAATTAAAGGTACAAAAGTCATTTGGGAAGATTTAAGTTGTATTATTTATTTTATTATGTTCCCTTGCTTCTAAGACCTCTACCATGCATACATCATCCTAGAGGAGAGATTCAAGTCCCAAGGCATGTCCTATACCCATGGAATCAAATGGAAGAAGAATTGGTAGGTCATTGTCCAAGAACTTAACTATCTTTGATGTCGTTCCTATTGACATTGTCTCAATAACTACAGTTTCATCTTTTACAACAGGAACTCCTTGAATCAAACCCTTAGTTTCTAGTTCATTTGTGAGAACCATATTTTCTTCTAGCATTGATTTTGTCAGTTTGTTTAATTTGTTTTTGGGAAGCTGAAATTGAGAATGAACCCCTGGCCTCTTCTTTAGATTAGCTATATGTATATAGAATGGTTTTGGGTCACCTTGCACCACGAATAACTTCCCTAAATGTAGGAATCTCGTTCCTGAAAGAAAAGTGGAGGGAATCACCTTCATGAGATGAATCCAAGCACGGTCAAGGATCATATTGGAGTTGGTTTCTGATCTATAATATAAAACTCAATTATAACCATCTTAGTTCCAAGGGTGACTAGAAACACTATAGTTTAAATTGATGTCACTTTGAGGATTTCATTGCCTCTCAGTGTGATTCATGTTGAGGATCAATTGGTCTCTCTGTAACCTAACTTTTGAAGAAAAGAGAAGGGGACTATATTGACCATTTCCCCATCATCAATCATCACATGTTTTACATAGTTTTTGTAAATCCAAACTTGTAAAAACAAGGGGGTATCACCTCCACGAGATATTTGACCATCTGTGGGCATCTTGCTGATGTCAAATATGAATCCAACATATATTTTAGGCTTCCCTTGAGGATAAACATCAAATTATATATGGTTTATATACTTTTCTTGAGGAGGGGTGACATTAATCAAATGCCCAAGACCTAGTTATTCTATTAAAGAGGATCTGTGAGTAGGGGAATTCTTTAATAGATCTAATAGGGAAATGTGAGAGAAGGTTTTAGTCAGGTGATTGATTAATTCATAGGCTCTACTTTGGAGTTCCTTGTGTGCCATGAATGTCATTTGATATAGTCAAGTAGATTGGGATAGGATATGAAGAATAATATTTGGTTCTAATGGTAGTGTTAATCTAAGGTTTGGTGTCCAACTCTACGAATCCCACCATTTTTTTGTTGGCGACCATCCAAAGGAGGTGCCACCTATGAATTTGACGCATTGATGCTTCATCATCTTTGGTTCCTATTGCAATTCCTTTATTTTAATCAATGGGATATATTCTACCATGTTTTGGGTCCGTGGGGAGAAGGTCGATAAAGATCCTAAGTGGTGCATTATTTGGGAATATCAGGTCCCATGTAAGTGTTACAAGTTGGAACTATTGGGTTTGCGAAAACATGTCAACAAATAGTTGTCTTGGATCCTCCGGGAAACATTGTAGATTTTTTTGTAATCATGACATGTTCTTGTGTCATGCCCGTAAACCCTATGGAAACCACAATACAAATTGGGATCATAATCTTGAGGCCTTTGGTTTGTACTTTTTCATGGTTTGAAAATACAAATTTTTTCAATTGATGATTGTTATAGATAAAATTTGTAAACCCCTACCCTTGGTTTTGGATTTGGTTCGGATACTCACTTGGGTAATAATTAGGGCCTTGGGTTTGCGCTTGTCTTTGTTGTTGTTGTTGTTTTTGTTGTTGAGGATGATTAAAATCCACAACATTGATTGAGGGTGAGAAGTTATTATTTCTCTGATTATTGCCATTATTTTTCTTGTTGTTGTTGGTAGTATTTATATTAGGAGAACTAACAACATTGGGTTTCTTGGGCTGATCAAGGTACCATCATCATTTGTAACCCCCAATTTCTTATTAAGGACATTTGGTCCCTGATCATTGTTTGTGTTGTTAGAGTAACCAGGGTTATTTTTCTTAGGAGTGACTAACCTCCCATTTGTTCCATAACTCTTATGACCACTCTCAATGGTTGCTTGATAAATTTGGAGAACACCCTCTAAGACGTCTTTGTAGCTCCTTAGTGAGAACTTTTGGACTTATTACTTTGTCTCTCTATTAAGGGATTAGAGGATAAAATTAGAAATCTTCATTTGATCCATGTTTGGAGTGCTTGCAGAGGAAGAGAGAACCTGTTGCCACCTTAGAATGATGTGGTAGCGGACTCATTGTGCTCTTGTTTGATATGAAGGAATTATTTGATTCATGTCCTTAAAATTTTGTTCATATAAAAATCCTTAATAAACTATGACATAAGTTTCTTGAAGGAGTGTATTGAAGCCTATAGTATCCTATAGTACTAATCAAGAGTGATACCTTCTAGCGTCTTAGGGAAAATATTTTCAACAACTGCATCCCACGAGAGAAGCTCTCAAATGGTTATTGCATAAGCTTTAATGTGAGCATTAGGATCCCCTCCCCTTTGAACTTTGGAAGATTAAGAAAGGGTCTTGGGAGCATGAAATTCTAGATGGATAAGTCTAGAGGCTCCTTAAGATATTCAAAATAGGTCCCTATTGCGTATGTTTCAACAATTGAAGATCCTTGTTGGGGAGGTGGAGGTTAAATCGGTTGTTGAAATGGTACAACGTAACTTTTTTTTTGGGGCATATGGAATACTATGTGGCTTACCATATGGACCTGGGTAAGTGTACATATACCCATGTGGTGATCTAGAGTACATGTGTATGTAAGGGGGTTGATTGTTTTGATACGCATTGAAGGAATAAAGGTAGGGAACATTGTATTTCAGTGGTATGGCATTTGAGAATGCACTTCCGACTGGTGCCTATTATAGATATCCATATGTGGCATGGGGGAATACCAAATGTTCTTGTCCCACTTAGAAAATATCAAGGGATTGGAGTGCCCATATAAACTAGAGGAGTATACGCAGTAGGTACTTGTCCATAATTTTGCGGATAGCTAGAAACTCTTACTTGCCCTACGTATGAACTTTGTGTGTTTTGGGAAAACTCTAACTCTTTGAATTTTTCTACAAATGTTGAGATGATGTCATCCATTGATGGGGTGGAATTTTGTTTTGGTGCTTGTTGTTGAATTTTTGAGGTTTTTAAGGAGTGTGGTTTCTTCTAGGAATTTTTGTTTATCTGCCACTCCTAGTTTACAATATTTTCTATTGATGGAGGAGTAGTGTTATTGTTTTGGAGTAAGACATCAACATGTCCTTACAACCTATCAAAATCCCGGTTTAGATTCTAGAAGTGTTGTTCACTTTTGGCATATCATGCTACGTAATCCTTATCTAGAGGCGGGAGTTGGTTTGATTGCATGCTAATGGGTTGTCAAAACAAAACCCGAGGAGAAGAACTTTCCTCCCCAGTGAAATTCATGTTTTTAGAACTTGACTACTCAAGAGGATGTGTCTATGTGATTTTGTCAAGCTCCTCGATACATATGAAGGAACCAACATTGGTTCCTTGAAGAAGATTATTTTGAACCTAAGAAATTGAATGGTTATCTCCCCATGTAAAGAGTGAAGGTGATTATTGTTGCCTACCTTTTTGATAATTGTAAACATTGAAACCCCAGAGTGGTCGACCATATTCATTATATCTCAACATATTCATGGGGTATAATAATACTCACAAAATAAAGGGAGAGAGGAATATGGATGAAGAAAATGGAAATGTTTAGAGACTAGCTTTTCACATCGATTTCACTAATTTATACAAAAGAAAATCAACACCTAGACTTCTTCACACCAAAATTCTTGAGGTTGTTCCAAGATAGACAATGTATAATATAAATGGATGTGAGTGTGGTAATTATGAACAAGCTAACGAGGAAAACTTATATCTTAAACACGCAATAGCGGGATCTACGAGTCTAAGGAAAAGAAAATTGTCCTAAGCTAAAGTTGTGTGATTGATCGATTGGATATAATATCTACTCAAAGGCTCCCTTCAATATCAAGCTCTACCAAAATGATATCTACTAGTTGTGGAACACATAGAAAGTGACTTACAGTGCCTTATATAGATTTACAAAAAGGTCGTGGAAGTGAGAACGGAGGCATAATGAAACCACATGGACTATGGGAGGTTTTCAGTGTCCGATCCGTAAATCCTAGCATGATTGTGCATTATGTTCAATACTAAAAGTTTTACAATGATATTAGGTGTAAGTTGTGGTGATTTAAATATTGATTCATGCAAACAAGGTTCGATGTTTAATTTTTGGTAGGCTCGTTGGGTCACAGGACACAGGGATCAAAACCATGAACTTGTGGAGGTTGTGGTACGCGTATGGTCATGTGTATAATTAAACCCTCTTGTTAGGAGTAGCGCATGATAACCATAGACTTGATTATCTGTAATGTTTAACGTGTTTAATTGTTCTATCTTCTTAGAATACCTAGTAGGTGTGCATAAAAATAACAATCGTAAACCGAAGTATTAATGTCGGTTAACAACTCTAGCCCGTTGGGTTGTGGGACCAATGGATCACAACCGAATGTTTTCTCTTGTTGTGGACCTTTGATGATCATGCGGAATTAATTGAATTGATTTTGATAAAGAAAACTAAATATCAAAGGAAATTTAATCTATGTTTTTGTTATTTTCACAACATATCTCAAGAAAACAATGGAAGAAAAATAATCTAATTATAAAAATAAAATAATCTTTTCCGGTTTTTAAACAATGCTTCTAATATAATAAACAAAATTAAATACACGTAATCATCCAAATAGTAGTTAATTACTTGTGCAAGTATGTGAATCTAGATCTAAAACAACTAAACTAATTTAATCAAAACCCTTCAAACCCTACCTTAGAGGTAGATAACAAATCATAACCCTAGAAGAGCTATTTTTCCCCACTACTTCCTCGGTAATGTCAAAGAGCAAGCTTTCTAATGATTTGCTATATTTGTAATTGCTTAATCAACTGAATTGATTAATTTTGCTGCTCTATTTGATATTTATTTGAAATGAATAACTCGGAATTAAGAATTTGACAAATGAAGAAAAGAAATAAATAATTCCAACCTAGATAAACAAGAGCTTTGGAAAATCCGGTTGTATACAGATATCTGTCCCCTCTTGTCCCTTTCTTTCTTTGTGTGTCCATATGAGTCCATCTAATTGGGAATGAAAAGGAAACAATAGGAGAAGGATCTTGAGAAATGACATCTTGAAGGCGCTTTGGTTACAATGCAAATGGAAGAGAGATAGCACAAGTGAAAATATCTTGGCTATGCAATTTCTAGTAGGATTGTGGGAGCAATATTATGCAAGCTACACAAAATTCTCAAGGTTTTTCTTGAATACAAGCATGGAATATATAGGAATCGGTTGGGATATTCCTTCATGTACAAGACAACCTTGGAGTACCAAATAATTTGGTGAAGAGGCGATTCAAACTAATTCAATATATTTAAAAATAGAAAAGGTAATGAATACCATACAACAAGGTAGTTGGGATTTGGAATCATCTAAGAGGGAAAGAAAAATGTTTTATAACATAATTTAAGTGAAGTGTCACATGTGAATTTGACGCATGAAAGGTTCTCGTAAAAATCCCACAGACCACCACCCTTCCCGGGCAAATGATTTCAAAACTACCGCCCAGTGCGGGGCAGCGATCTTAGCACTAAAGGCCAAAACATATACATAATGAAGCGGGAAGCTAGAAGTAAATTTGGAAAATCTAAGGATGTCTAGGATAAAAATATACACTATGAATGGGTTCATGAACTTGAACATGTTCTCAAAGGACATGAATCATCATTGGGGATTTTTACAACCATTTTCTCGACAATGTAACACATGTAATTTTTGGTGCGTATAAAATTGTCTACAAAACCCTAGTAACACGGGTAAAGATCCCATTTCGAGCCAAAATTGGTGATATGGCATGATGCCACAGGGATATACGTAGTGCTCGAGAACCACCAAGCGAGCACCAGGGCACAGATTTGAGACTTTAGATAGCATTGGTGGTATTCCTACCCCTATCTTGTTTAACTCAAGATCTTATGATTCTATTTTTTCTTCATCCTTAGCAGAGTGATGTAGGTTGGTGGTAGTTAGGCAGGGTCATAGTTGGGACATTGAGATGGCTTTTGGATCCAAGCTCTTAGTGGAATCCTTAGTCAAGGAGTGTGTAGTTGACCTAGGACCCTTCACCATGACCTTGGATCTTCACATCCTTCCTTTGGGTTCTTATGGAGTTATTTTGGGTATGGACTAGCTTTCTGCACATAGAGCTAGAGTGGATTGTTATAATAAAGGTGATATCTTGTGTAGATGATTTGGGAGTTGAGTCGGTGATATTTTGGGTTAGGAGGCCTATTTCTATTCACACAGTATCCACTATGTAGTTTAAGCGGTGTACGTGTCAGGGATTTTAGATGTATGCTATTACAGTCAGTGACAGATGAAAGGATGAAACTAGTGGGCCTTCACTCAATGATCATCACATTTTGAGAGAGTTTTCTGATGTCTTTCCCGGTAAGTTACCCGACCTACCTCCCCCATGTGAGATATATTTTCATATAGATTTGGTTCCTCGAACCGAGCCTATCTCACACATGCCGTATAGATGACTACCCTTGAGCTTTGTGAGCTGAAGATTTAGCTGGAGGGCCTTCTTGAGAAGGTCCTAATCCATCCTAGTGTATCCCCTTGGGGTACACTGTGATTTTTATGAAGAATAAGGATGGATCCCTATGATTGTGTATTGATTATGGGAAACCGAACAAATTAATGATCAATAATTGTTAGCCCCTTCCACAAATAAATGATTTGTTTGATCGGATGAAGTGAACTACTATGTTTTCCAAGATTGATCTCAAGTCATAGTATCATCAGCTAAGGATTTTTGAATAAGATATTCATAGGACAATATTTTTCGTGAGATATGGCCACTACAAGTTCACAGTTGTTCCTTTCAGTCTAATGAATTCCCCGTAGTATTCATGAGTTTGATGAACGAGGTGTTTAGGAAATTTTTAAACCATTTCATTCTCATATTCATGGATGACATTTTGGTTTTCTCACGCACACATGAGGAGCATGACGAGCACCTTCGTCAAAGCTATATAGTGTCTTTGAGAGAAGTAGCTCTATGGGAACTTAGAGAAGTGTGCATTATTTTAGTCGAGGTTTAGTATTTGGGATTTCGGGAAGGCATCACGGTCTCTCTACAACATCCCCAATCAAGTTCCAATTTCAGTAGAGAATAGGTGGCAGGGTAAAATTCTCTTCATAGACCGTATGGTGTTACGAGCTATCTTCAAACTTTAGGCAGGGAAATCAGCAGATATAGAGAACTTGAGAGCTGAATTTCTTCACCACAGTCCAAAACTCTTAGCAATGCACATTGCTGATCTCTTTAATCTAGTGGCTTCTTATGGATTCCCACCAACATGGACATCTCACATCATCTGCCCCATATTTAAATCAGGGAATCAACAAGAGCCAAATAATTATAGAACCATCATGATTGGGCATACTTTGAGCAAGTTATTTTCTACAGTGCTAGATGATTTGATTTCCAAATTTTCTAAATCCAAGAAACTTCATGTGAAATGACAAACAGGGTTCAAATGGGATCACCAAACAATAGACCATGTCTTAACTCTTAGAGCCATAATTGAAGAAGAAAGGGCCAACAAGCGTAAGGTTTATTATTGTTTTGTTGAATTTCAAAAGGCATTTGATATAGTACTTAGACACCTTCTAATCTAATGACTTCGTGACCTCAAAATTCCAGAGCATTTGGTTCTTCTTGTGATGACACTCTATGAAAAGGTGGTTGGCAAAGTCTGAACTCCTACTGTTTATACAGGTGATATCAATAGTATCATTGGTGTTAAACAAGTCTTCCCACTTTCTCCTACTCTATTTGGTCTCTACATTGACAAACTAGAGCATTTCATTGTAAATTCCGGTCTTAGAGACGATGGTAGTTCTCTATATGTTATCATCATTTCTATTTTATTATTTGCGGATGATATCATTCTCATGTCGCATACTATTTCAGGCCTTCAATGACACCTTGACATCTTAAATTCTTTTTGTGATACTCATGGCTTATAAGTGAACTTAAAGAAAACTAAGGTCATGGTATTTAATACAACCAAGAGGATTGCCCATGCAACTAACATCATGTACAAAGGAAACATGGTGGAAATAGTCTCCTGTTACACCTATCTTGGAGCAAATTTCACAAGCCCTCCTTTGAACATGTTTCATGCATCAAAAGAGAGAGATTATATAAAGCTTATGTAGCCCTCAATACAATTGAGAGACAATGTTTCCAGCTTTAATTTCAAGATGCCAACACAAAATTGCATATTTTCCAAACTCTAGTGACACCAACAGTGTTGTATGGTTGTGAGATTTGGGGCCCTGATCTTCGGCATAGTAGTTGGGCTTGTGTTGATAGAGTACTCTTCTCCATGCTATCTAGGACCCTTCAGGCAAAATGCTCAGTTCCACATGCAATCATCTTGGCTGAGTTTGGCACGCACCCTCTCCGAATCTCAACTATATTTCATCTTGTGATGCTACTCCATAGACTAAGATGTATGGTAGATACACCAATTGGACAGAATAGATACCCCTTCAAGGCTCTCCAATCATCCATGAGGCTATGTGAATTAGGGATCCAAACCACTTGGTATGCACATTGTACAACCTTCCTCCAAAGAATTGGATTGGATATTAATTTCCTTCCTCCTCTCACATTATATATTAATTCTCCCACATGCCTAAGGGAAATTCATAGAGGAATTAGAGAGGAGATCTACAAAGCTTACATTAGATCAATGTGGATTGAACCATTAGAACCATTGCCAACAAAAATGCACCACTATTTGGAGCATTATCTCCAAATTGAAGATGGACGTGTCATTCCCCCCAAATACATCAAGTTCCCACTTGGTTTGAGATTCCCCTTGGGTCAACTACGAGTTTTCTCTCATCAGCTTCACATGGAGACAGAGCACTACATTCCTAGGGACCAACGCACTTGCACACTTTGCAACAATGAACCTGAATCAGAGGAGCACTTTATATTTCGTTGTCCTGTGTACTATGAGATCCATGGTAGGTACTATTGTCTCTTTCAAGAAACTCAAGGCTCATTACATGCCCTTATTCATTATGAAGACCAAAGGTGTGTAGCTTTATTTATCAGGGAGATGACCCAACATAGATATGGCCTCCTCAAACATCATCATGGCATCCTTGGGTTCCGGAATATTGGTGCATTCCTTCATCCTTCTAAACAACACTAGAGGCATAAAAAAGCACATGAATTCACACAACAATCATGATCTTCCAGGTGTAGAACCTCCTAAGCTTGGCACATAGACCTATTGCTTCCCGTGTCTTTCCTACTTTGCTTCTCATATTTTGTTTTTTATTTGGCTTTTCCTTCATGCATTATCTTGTTCTCTTTGCTCCTCTTGTAGTCCCTTTAACCTTTTTGGTTACTTCTGGAAATTAATTTTTAAATTAAATTAAATTAAATAATATTAAAGCTATCATTGATTACAGGGTTCATTTTAAGACACCTCTATAAAATTGGAGGTGGAAAATACCTGGCAAATATCCCTAGAACCGGTTTCAGTGAAAGGAAATTTGACAGTTTTCCAGAACCGAATTTTTGCCATTTTTTTGAGCCAGAGAGACTATAGATTTTCAGACATTGAAACCTCATTGACGTGCATCATCAAGAGCTCGTTGATGGCATATTGATGCACATTAACAAGGGCCATTGATGTGCATTAACAAGGGCTATTGACATGCGTCAAAAAACCTTGTTGATGCATGTCAATGGTCCTTGTGGACATGTGTCGACGACTCCTCTTGATGTGCGTCAACAAGAGCCATTGATGCACATCAACAAGGGTCATTAACGTGCGTCAATAGCCCTTGTTTGTGTGCATCAAGAGGATTCATTGACGCATGTCAAGAAGGGCCATTGACATGCATCAACAAGGGTTGTTTATGCATGTCAATAGCCCTTATTGATGCATGTCAATTGTTCTTGTTGATGAGTGTCAGGAAACCTTGTTGATGTGCATCGATAAATGTCATTGACCATGTATTTTCCTAAAAATACCCTCCCATCGGTCATTTTCTCGTTTACACTTTTCGGCTCTCAATTTTTTTTGTATACAAGAATCCATCATTCTCAAAGACTCAAGCACAACTACAATGGTGAATACAAGTGCATCCCAACTACAAGCTCAAGACAAAAATCAAGAGGAAAATCCAGTCCTATCCACAAGCAAGATCATCTACAGGAATCCTTTGTGCCCCCACATCCAGACTGTTTTACAGATGACTTTTGAATACAACGATTTAATCGATGTATGTGAGTTTAGTGGGCTCGTTAAGATGCCCCACTTTGAAACATACCAATATATTTTGAACTACCTTCTCTCATCTTACAATATAGAGGACGACACTTGTTTTATGTTACTATGAATGATAGCCGATTGTTTCAATTCGGTATCGATCCAAATTACATTCATCGGTTTACATGCCTTCCATTCAGAAATTTACCCTTTATTACAACGAAGGCAACATTTGTCGAAGATGATAATAAATATCTCAAATTGACATTCGGTTTCCATGTTGATTGTAAGTATAATTCTTTTCATTCGTCATTTTTATTTAGTTTTTTATTGTGATACAATTTAATGTTATATTAATTCCCACTATTTTTGGCATTTGCATCTCATGTCAATAAATCCAGGCATGGTGTGGATATGCAGCAATTACACACCACTTTCTTCTACAATGATTTACTTTTTTCAATCCATAAATAGTTTTGCAGGGTCGGCGCGATATATACCAATTTGGGCCATTGCATACATTGTTGCAACTATCGCAAAACAAAAATTTAATTGGTGCACCTTTTTATCAAAAAAAAAGAACTTACATAACAAATGAAAAGCTTTAAGAAAAACCTGTCATTTACTCTTTAAACTATCTCCTTGGCCTTTATTACTAGGCTCTTTTAAATTTAAAAGACAAAACAATTCCCACTTACAATTTGATGAGGCATTGATGAAGTTCTCAATTCCATTTGAAGAACAACAGGTATAAACTATTAAGTTTGTATTTCAATATTACACTATGCAAAAGTATTAACAATTTCCTGTTTACAGAGAAGATTTATGGAAGCCCTTCCCCGAAAAAAGGTGTTATCAAGAGGAAGAGGCCAATAACACGCTGAGGCTTCAAGAGATTCTCAATCTGAAATGGAATCTCTCTCCTCTCCGAACCCCCAACAGTTTGAATTTGTTAAATGCCAGAGAAGTAATATCTTTTCATGTATTATTTACAAATTCCAAATTTGTATTTTAATTTTCTAGTTTAAATTTTACCCAATTGAATTGACATACAATTCAATGTTGATGACATTGTAGGGACTTTGGACCATACGCATGTTTCAGAAACTCAACCATCTTCCCCAACTCACTCAAGTACAGGTTGCATGCATTTGTATCTTCTCAACAACCACCCTTACCACCGCGATAAGCTACCCCTCAACAACAAGGTACAAGTTTTGAATACTACTTCATTTAATTTCATAGTTTTTGCATTGTTTTCTAGTTTTTCATATGTTTTTTCTCAAAATTTTCAGCACATTACAGTTCTCCTTTTGTTCAAACAACGGCACCGCCCCCTCAACCAATAATATTTAAAATTCCAACCAGAGAGGATCAAGAAAAAGAACATTGGTAAATGCATGGTAATTGCTCCACCCTAGTGGGACACTAAACATTACCTCCTCCTTTCGAATTCCAACCCTCTCACTTGGTGGCTTTCCCAACTGATAATGGGCATATCGGTTTTGAATAATATAAATTTAGATGAAGATTACTTGGGCATTGATAGCAATGACCCAACTAGATTTTTCAATACCCATGAGATGATTCAAGGCTAGTAGGTATACTTCAATTTCAACATACTTTACCATATTGAATTACATTTCGCTTTAGATTTATTTGTTTGAATCTTGATTAATTTTATCACAAATAGGATCAGGCCACCCAAAGGCAGAAACAAGTAGCAGTTGATCAACCCGAAATCCCCCATACCTCTCCAGTGAGATCATCTTCATTAGATATAGATGGTGAACAGTTTCTACCTTTTCCTTTGGAGAACTTAATTGGTTATGATTGTCAATCCCATGTCAGTGAGTTTATTCTACCTCATATTAGTTAGCTCATAGAATGGGAGAGAAGGGCTAAAGTACTTATCAATGAGATTATTAGTCATTATGAAAATTATTGGCAATGGATAATTTATACGTTGTAGTCTAGAATCAACTGCGAAGATGGATTCCTTACTTACCCAAATAAGAAGTGGGGCTATCACATATAACAACAACTATAAAGATGAAATTTTGGATAAGACATTAAACAAATTGGAAAATATTAGTGCTGAGGCCCAAGCATATTTTAACAAATGGTCTAAAAACAAGGATCAGTAGCGATTTACAAATGCCAAGAGAGATAGAGTGGTCGTAAGTATTATAACTTTCAAATAATAATTTTTGTTAATTTAAATTTTCTTATTTTATTAATATGTTGAATTGACATTACTTTTTTTGTGCAGTTGAAATATGAAAATTTGAAGATTCAAGAAAAGGTTTTCCAAGTTCACTTGGAAACAACGAAGAACAGTTTATCTGCAAAGTGAATAATTTGAAGGAAAATATTGTTTTGGTTAACAAACAAAACAATACACTAAAGTGGATAATTAAAGAGCATGACTTCGACCCTGAAATATTATTCAAAGCTAAGACAATAGTTGATCCAAATTTGCTATCCCATGGAGATGCGATAAAGCAAGAAGAAAGAATTTTAAAAAATTTGGACAGTGTGGAAGATCTCATAAGTTCTTGGCTTATTTTACGCTTCGTTGGGGAAAGGGGAACAACCATAGTTGAAGAAACCATTGGGGAAAGGAGTATAGGATTTGAAATGGATACAAAAAAGGGTTGAAATTTTTTTATTGAGTGTGGAAACTTGAAATATTGAATTTGATTATCTGGATTTGATAGCCTTTGAAAATTTTAAATACTATATAATCTTTAATTTTATAACTTCCTATATATTATGTATAGAATTTCTAGATTGTATATGGAGTTTATGTTTTTTGATTTACTTGTAATGATGATTACATTAGATAGGGATGATGACGTATGTTTCTTGTTTACTTGGATTATCATGAATTGTATGTGGATGTAGATTTAGCTTCAATCACGATAATTCTTCTTCTCTAGACATTTAAACTTGTTTTAAGAAAATTATTCTTCTCTATACTTGTAATGATATGATCATAATGACATAAGAATGGATATAGATGATGATGAATGATGATAATGAATAATTGTTTTTAAAAAATGGAATGTGTTAGGACAAAGACATTTCTTTAAATTTAAAATAGATAAATAATTGTTTTAATAATAATTGTAGTGTCGGTTATGATAATGATAATGATATGATGATGATGATGATATATGGATGATGTTTAATTTTATGTGGACATAGATTTAGCTTCTAGCATGATCGTGGATGAAGAATTGTATAATGGATCGTGGATTATGAATTGTATAATATGGAAAAATCTTCCTTTGTAAATTTGATTGTGTCATTTTATCCCACAAAGTTTAAAAAATATATCAAATCATTTTGCAAATATAAAAAATAAATTAAACATAATTGTAAGAAATCAAGAAAGATGATATGATAGGGTTTAACTACCTCTAGTGTTTTAGATGGTTATGAAATCATCACTTGGTAATGTGCTATATCTTTATTTTAAGAAAACTCAACACGAGAAATGGATTAGTAGATAGATGGGTGAGTTGCCTAACATTGTCAGTCCCAAGAAGTACCATCTTCCTCGGATGGATGTCAACCCATGGTTTCAAAAAAAAAAATTGTATATAAATAAATGTAAATATATATACCTATAACATCTTTAATGATAACAAGAGCTGAAAAAAATTTAAAGTGACAAACAATAAGACTAAGGTGAAGAAGATACCTATTTAAAGTTGAAACAATCCATTATCAATAGCTTCTTCAAACTTGATGTTATCTTCTGTAGAGTGTGACGATGCGCCAATTCCACTCTCAATGTTGGGAAAAAGTTGTACTTGTAGCTATATTATTCACACCTCTTCTTTTGCAAAGGGAATTCCAATGTTCAATTTCTCTATCGAAAGGAAATGTTTCCATGGAGTATCGAGATACATAACACCTCATGCAAATTTCTAGATTTTTATCCAACTTGTTTCTTAGTTTTGATTTTATAAATGATAATGCACTGAAAACCCTTTCATCCTCCATAGACCCCAAAATCATTGTTTGGCATAACTCATATAATCTGAAATATTCACTGATATCTTCTTGTAAGATAGAACTTTGATAGATTCCTCGCCACAACCTTGTAATAGCACCACTTTCAGAAGGTTCGTCTAAATTTTTATATTGGTTCCTCATTGTTGTTGCAAAATTTTTGATTGAAATTTTAATAAATCAGCATTCAGTATACCTTTGATTTCCATACCCTTGAACTCTGAAGTCTTTGTGAAATGTTCCATTATTGTACCCATGGATTTATGGAAATGCTTTCTTACAAAGTCAACACAACCACCTTCAGTATTCCAAAAATTAGGATTCATCACACCCATGGCTTCAAGAATTTTATCTTTGGAGAAATGTTCTCTAATTTTTGATGATAAGGATTCTGAATTTTTTAAGCTTTATTCTTATTTCAACTATAATAGACTCAAAGAGATTACGTGTCATGGGAACATCTTCTCGTTCCGATCCTATAATATCTTGATGTTTTTACAAAATGTGCAATGGTATGTCCCTCCCATTAATAGTGATGTAGAGGTGATCGTGGATATTAAATATCAAATAGTTACTGGGATTTTTAAGATCTAATAAAGCTTTCCAATTCTAAAAATAGGTGTATCAAAACTATCTTGGGAACAATACAAGATATCAAGACTTTGACATACCATTTTTCTCATCCGTATAAAATCTACAATATAGATTAATCTCCCCTATGCATGCTTCATCAGTGTATTGATCTCCTGTGACATTGAAAGAATACCAATCAATGTAAGCAATGTCTCTAAATCGGTTAAACGGAACAAGAAGTCCCTCACCCAATAAAATTCATGACGATATTTGTGGATGAAACCAACAAACGAAGGATACTCCTCACGAACTCTACATGCAAGTTCATACAAAGAGATCCATCTAGTCTCAACATCTTTCAGAAGTTTTTTTCCATCTGTAATTCCAATTGCAAATTTCTGGAACTCAAGAAATCACTTTGGGGTACTTTCCATATAGGCATGAAGTTCTCTTATAAGGTCTTCTAATTTAACAACATTTTCATGGTTTCTTACCATTTTATATGCTAAATTAAATTTGTGAGCCATACAATGAATTGGTAGCATATATGGGGCAAATATTGTTTGTAATCTAACACATAGCCCTATTCGGTGACCCTACATGATAGATGCACCATCTTCCCGATGCATACCAACTTCGTAGCAATTTCATAATCAGTCATTCCAAAGCAATATATTTCAAATGAAAAACAACTATTTTATGTAGGTTTTCAGCATTACGTTTTCAACCATTTTCATAACACCCAACAGATGAGGTGTCCTTATATGATTTTCTAAAGTATAGATGTGGATACATACCCATGCAGTGTTTTTGACTGTTGTCACTTCATCAATTGAAAGAGAGATAAACTTTGATTTTTTTACATTCTCTTTCAAATCTTCCTTCTCTATCATCGAAAGGCATTTTTCCATTTCCCATCCACTACTTTCAGACCAATGAGACTAAGGTATGTTCAAAATTCCATTATATTGATACAAAAATTTGAAATCAAGGAAATCTGAAATCAATCTTCCTTTCTTTAGTATGTGAAATAAAGTAGAGAATTGTATGAGTTTTGCATGTAGATTTGTTTGATTCATCTTACCAATTTGTGATGTGATCATTCCTCCCTTTTCCATGAGATGTCTGCATTTTTCTGCTCTGCCTCATAATCCGCTACGTATCTAACATGCATGCATTATTTTTCAGTTTTCCACCTATGTGTTTTGATTTTCTGGCCATCTACCCCCATTACAGTCAAATATTATTTTCCACAATGTTTTTCTATAGTGTCTAGCTTCATTTGCATTTTTTTTGCTTTCCCAATTTCCACGTACATATTGTACATATACATTTAGATGGGATGTATTCAGAATTAGATGATTGTACAAATTTGATAAACGGAAATTTAGCTACCCAATCAAACTTGTATGACCTACCAATGGTCCACATATTCTTGTTCGTTTTCAATGTTTTACTTTTTTAGTAGAATTTTGAGCAATATCACAATCACCTGGTTTCCTCTTTAATGAACCGAAATTTGAATTTGATTTTTGTGTTCCATTTTGCTGAGTATTTGTATGTGTGATATCTTGATGCACTTCTAGTTGCACTCCAACAAGAATAATATCTTCAAAATATGGCATATTATCGTAGGTGTCATTTGTTTGATCTTTGTATGTAGAATGCATGTCCACCTCAATAATACCTTCCACATAGTCAATATTCTGATTCTTTCTGGTGGTAGCTATATGGTTGTTGGTAGTTTCAATATCTCAGTATCGAAAAGTTTCCAAAATACTTGAGAAACTACTTCGAGATTTCATAGTTACTTTTAGGGTGTTCGCATTCTTTGGGACTAGCACCTTCCATTATTCGCGAATAGAGTCTTGCATCGTAAAAAGAACCAAGTAGCGACTTAGCGAGCGAGTCGAGTCAAAAATTTTGTCACATTTCAACCATGCTAATCCTGTCGTACGTCAACAAGGAGTAAAATGTCAACTCTATCCATCACATGCATGTGCATCAACTACTTACGCCTTTCACGTGCAACTCTCTCTCTGTCACACGTCGAAGGTGTCATTACCTCTTTCGCGCGTCGAAATATATTCCTCTCTCACATCAACCGCTTACCCCCTTATCGCGTGTCTCATGTATATCTCATTATCACGTGTCTGCAATACCTCTTTGTCATGCATCAACTATATCCCTATCACGTGTCAACAACTAGCCCTAACAAGATAACAACAATCTCTGGTGCTTAATTGTATGTGATTTCAAACTTCACAATATTGGTAATTTGGTAAGCTACTTTGGTAGTACTGTAGTAGTATAAGTACCTAGTGAATCACCTAGGTTTTTATAGTAGACGTTTTCAAATGAAGGTGAAGCCGACCCCAAAAAAAAATTACTCTAAATTTTAGGCAAACAGGACACCAACCCGCTCCGAAAAAATCTCCTTTTCAAATTTTTCTAAAATGAAAATTTCACCATATTACAAATATTCGGCACTAAAATTATCCCTAATTGATTGGACGGTGCCGACCAATGTCACCGAGATATGCAACTTCATGAGATTAGTAGGTTATTACATGAGGTTTGTCCAGATTTCTCACATATTTCTCATCCCATCACTTTCTTGCAGTAGAAAGGGAAGAAGTTTTTTTGGTCACACAATTGTGAGCAGCCTCCGAACTCAAGGAATGTCTTATTAAAATGCATATCCTAAAGAATACTAGATCCACGTAGATGAACTTCTTTATATGTACAGATGCATCATTGGTAGGGATAAGAGGAGTATTGATGAAGAATGACCAAGTTGTTTCTTTTGAGTCTCACAAACTCAACGATTATGAACTCAATTACCCAACTCATGACCTTGAGCTTGTAACAATGGTTCATTCTTATGTTCGGTGGCAACATTTTCTACTCTTGGGTAGGAGGTTCACACAAATGATAGACCATTTGAGTCTATGAAACCTATTCACATAGCCAAATTTCAACACATATCAATGGCGTTAGATGGAGCTCTTATGCGAGTATGATATGGAGATTCATCATGTGAAGGGGAAGAATATTGTGGTTGTAGATGTATTGAGTTGGCGAAGGCACCTCGTCATGGCTACAACAATGGGTACAAATTTGAGGGCCATGATCTTGTAGTAGATTTCTTAGTACATGTTCTACCTTTTAGCTAGAGTAGAGATTGATTTTCATAGACCCCTTTTAGTGGATTTTGACGGCTATCTTTGGATTAAGATGGGCTTCTTCGACACAGTGGGTCGATTTATGTACCTGACACGAAGATGTGCCTCGGGATATCTTAGTATAGGCTCATTGTGCACCTTATTTAGCCCTTCTAGGGGTGAATAAGATGCACGCTTCATTGAGGAAGTTATTCTATTAGATTGGTCTTCGGAGTTATATAGTTCGGTTTATTTCTCATTTGGAGTGTCGGAGGGCGAAGGTTGAGCATCAAAATGTATTTTCTCCTCTTTATCCTCATGTTACACCATAGTTGAAATCGAGACACCATTTCCATGGATTTCATAGTAAGGGTATCTACATTGAGATATCACCACAACATGATCATGGTCACGGTCGATAGATTGAAGAATTTGGATCTTTTTCTCTTATTAAGACCACTTATACAACGAGTGTAATAGCTCAAATTTATTTGGATGAGATAGTCAAACTTCATGGGAATTTGAGGAAGATTGTTTGTGACCACAACCCTTTGTACAAATCACATTTTTGGACAACGATGTCATTTTTTCTAGGGATGAGGATGAATTTCAGTGATGCTTATCACCCAGAGACATATGGTCATCCAAATGGATGAACCATATACTTGAGGATATGCTTCACATGTATGCGTTACGGATCAGTAGTTGCGTTGGGAGGAGTATCTTTATCCGGTAGATTTTTCTTATGATAACAGCTTTCTAAGTTCCATCTGCATGACACCATTTCAAGAAATATACATCATAAAGTGTAGGACTCCATTGCGTTGGGATAGGATAGAGGACGTGGTATCTCTTGGGCCATCCATGTTACGGGATATGGAGTAGAAGGATGCCTTGATTAGATAGAGATTGCAAGAGGCACATGATAGGTAAAAGAATTATACAAACTTGAGAAGAGTTGGCTGGAGTTATGAGGTGGGCTTGAAGGTGTTCCGAGATTCGAGAACTCATAAGAGCCCCATACTTTATGGAAACATCTCTAAGATAGCTTCGATATTTGTGGGTCCATTTGAGATCTTGGAGTGGATTGGTCTTGGTGCCTATTGCTTAGCCTTTCCATCCAGCTTGTCTCACATACATGATGTTTTACATGTTTATGTTCTTCATAGATATATTCCAGATGATTCTCATGTCTTGGATGGGAATTCCTTACAGGTGAAAGAGAAGGGAAATATAACTATGGATCTGATGCACATCATAGAGCGCAGGAGCACGAGCCTTCAAGGCCGTGAGATTGATCAGGTGTGTATTCGTGTGGGATCGATATGATGAAAAGTTAGCTATTTAGATGGACACCATTTTTCCATGAGCCTAGTTTCCACACTTGTTCTGGTGACTTCCAGGAGGAATCCGAGTCTAAGGGGAGGGGGATGTAGTTCCCACTCCTCTCTCGACACTTATTTCTTTTATGATCTTACTTGCTAGCTACTTAGAGACATGGATATTGATATAGTATTCTAGATAGCATGTGTTTAGATTATATATACATTTGATTATTATTGTAGTTTGACTCTAATCATGGATTATATGGATCCCTAGATGATTTTGGTGGATAATATAGCACATGTGATTTAGCATTAAACTTTACTTATATACTGACATCTTGGATTCGTAGAAAATGTGACTATGTTTCATGCATCATCTAACCATGTGTACAAAGTGATATTACGTTTTATTAATCATGTGGTAATATTATGTGATCGTATGTGAATTGCACGATTGTCACAAAATGTGAATTGTGATTTTGGATAATTGTAAATGTTTTATTTAGAATTGAATTATGTACCATGATGTATGATGACAATTATATGATGGATGATTTATATGTGTTTTGATTTCTTTGACATATTGATGTTGCCTTGAGGCTAAAGGTGGTATTATTTTGTGGTTGTAGAAAAAGAAATCACACAAAACAAGGAGGGAATAGGAAGGCCAACCATGAAGTAACGTCACGTGTTCAAAACATGGTTACCTTGGCATCCCTCATGTTTTTGTTCGTGTCTTCTTCTTGGTTTTCATCTTTTGGAGTTATCCATTGGGGAGCACCTTACATCTGACCATGGGTAGGTATGGATTTGTATTTCTATTATATTTTTCTTGTGCTTATGTTATTTATTTAATTGTGGATGTTGTGATCATATTAAATTTCTTATGTACTTGTTGTACCCCTTATTTACCATGTAATTTGTTGGTATGAGCTAATGTTCCCTCTTGTGTTTCTTATGTTTGTTATCCGAGTGGGCTTAATTATGTTAATTGGATGGGTTATTGTTAAGGTGATGATGTGGCTTTTGGGAGGGAATGGATTCCTTAGAATATACCTTATTCATTTCACCTATTTTATTTAAATTTTAATGTTGGCATTGGTTTGTGTTCCATTCCTAAACCCAATCTCGGAATTGGGCTTTGAGCCCAATTTTGAAGGCTTATGGGAGAATGTTTTTGGTCCCACACTCTATAATATCTTCCCCCAACCTTACATATGAATTGGGGGTATTATTTGGCTTATAATGATGAAATTTTTTTAGAAAAGAGGCAAGGATTTCCCTCATGTTCTAATCCTCTAAATTCAACTTTCAAGGAGTTTGAGTGCAATTTTGTTATGGCATATCCTCACCTACCTCTTTATGATGCCTTGGTTTTTGTGGGGAATCGGTGATGTGGAATTGAGGGAGATGAAGTGGCATCCTACATGGAACCACATCACCTCTCCCTCCATCTAGTCTATTTATGTGCATCCCTTTGATGATTTTGGGGTTACTTACTTTGTTACTTGCTTTATTATTTTGCTTTACTATTTGGCTTGAGTTTTGGGGGAGAAGAAATTTCTCTTTGATTTTGGCTTTGGATTGAGAAGAAATTGCCTTGATTGCTTGCTTGTGGAGAGGAGTTGGAGTGGATTTTCTTGAAAGAAGGATCTACCATCAATGGCAAGGTAGGAGCTTAACTTATGTTACTTCTTTGTTCTTGTTATGTATGTTTTTGTAGTTGGAATGTATGCTTTTGTATTGTTTTTTTGGGTTTAGGTAGTTTGGCTTTAATAAACGGATGGGGAGAAGGGAATATAGATCTATTGGGAAGATAGAATAGAGTTTGTGAGGTTATTTTGAGGAGGGAGTGTGGGTAAGGTGCTCCACCTATGGGAGATAAAATTTTAAATCTTGTTGCATTGTGTGTATTTGAGTTACGAAGTGATAAGAGATATTTGAGTGTGTTTGTGTGGTGCACCTTGAGATTCTTTGGTTGACCCTTAATCCACTTAGGAGGTATCATAACATGGTCACCATTATTCCTTCTCCTTTGGCTCTAGATTGAGCCTTTGTGAGGAATTAAAATTGCAAGTTTTTATTTGTTGTTCATGTGTTGAAATAATTATCTTTTGTGTGTATGTTGTGAATGTGGAATCCCTTATTTTAGCTATCATAGTTGTGAATGTGTTGCCCTTTCTCATGGTTGGAGATCGGGGACCAATAAACGAGTTTGATTCACCCCTTCATTGGATTCATGGCTTGGAAGAGAGTGTTTCCTAGCTCCCTCCCTTGTTTGTTTGATGAAGGTGATGCTAGATGAAAAAAGTAGTTGCAGGTTTTAATGTCATTGTTGGAATTAAGTGTGAATTTGGGCAGGTTGTCTACATCCCTTTTGGGTGGAGGGCTGTCATACTTGCACTTTATATTATGAATTCGAATTGTAATATACTTTAAATAGCATATGTTATAATTGGGACTTTGAATGTTAGAAGAAATTTTGAAGGTTGTATTTTATGCCATTGTAAAGGCATATTTCTATGTGAACCTATATCTCTTTAAAGTTGTAAAATTTTTGTAATTTTTCTCATGTTTTACACCTATAACTTGATTGAGAAAACTACACTTTATTCTTTTGGTAATGTATGTAATATGTTGTAAATTGGTAACATATGACCGTTTGCAAGTAAAATGAAACTCGAGTTGAATTTGAACCTATATATGTTAAGTTTTCCTTTTTCCTTATTGGTTAAGATTTATAAATTTTGGTTGATGGAACTATTATAGAATTTATATTATTGTGAATTTAGAGTTAATGTTGTTATCATTAAGAATAAGGAAATATATGGTGTTTTTTTTTTTACTATTGCATATATTTCTTTGTGAGGAACTATTAATCTTTCAATTCAATAAATATATTTTCCTTCTTCCCGTATCTGTTTCTAGAATTAATCCAGGTTCTAGGAATTTACAAAATTAGGCTATAAACTAGTTTATACATGCAATCCATTGCAAAATAGTTTAAACCAATCATTTATATCTCAGTAAATATATTGTTCTTGAAAACCCTTGTGAAAAGTTAAACTAGAAAATGTATATTTTCCCTTCATATCAAAGCATGGGTCTCTCTATAGGATTTATATTGGAAAACAAACTTGTATATATATTCCCACATGCTGAAATGATCCTCATTTTAAACAAAATAAAAGTATTACTAAAAATAATGAACATGTACATGTGTGTGTGTGTGTGTGTGTGTGTGTGTGTGTGTGTGTGTGTGTGTGTGTGTGTGTGTACTATACATACATACATACATACATAAATACATATATATATATATATATATATATATATATATATATATATATATATATATATATATATATATATATATATATATATAGGATGGTTCGTTGTTTTGTTTGAATTGAAGTATTTATAAAAAATCTATATAGTGGGGAGGGGGCTGGAGCTCCTCCCCCATTCCTCATTGTTTTTGCAAAGAGAGGTGAGTGGCATGGCTGACCCACCAAAATTTTTAAACAAAAATAAACTAAGGGGGCCCGCCCAAGCTGAGCCCACCCTTCCTTCAATATAATTTAAACACCACCAAGCCATTTATGATTAGTGTGCAACCTTCTTCAAGGCTCCCGATGCCATTTGTATATGTAGAATACAAAAACATATATATGTAAGAATGCATGCTTACTGTATTACAACATTTTAAACCTTGAAAAGGATGGATAAACCATCCGGATCTACAACCTTAACAAAAAAATATAATAACCTGAGAAGAAGATATTACAAAATTTATTCAAACCCTAGGATTCAAAAGAAACTTGATTAATGAAGAGGAATGAGGGAGAAAATACACCCATTACACTCCCAATATTCCATTGCTAATATGGTGCATTTACATGCCCTCTTGCCTCCATTATTTCCTTCCTCAGTAGCTTCACCTATGCAAATGGAGGCATCGTATGGTTAAAAAGTAAGTTATAGGACTCATAAGGATGTTACGACACAAAAGGAGAGCCTTAAGATCAAGGGAGATGATTAAATAAATCCTACTAATGTGATTTAATCCTCATTGCTTAAGTGATGAGTGAGGGAACTTTAGTATAGTTTGGGTAGATAATCAAATTAAATTAATATAAAAACTCTAAGGAAGCTATTAACGGGTATGGAGAATTAGGTTATGCTAGGATTGAATTTATGTAATTAAAATAAATGTTGTGCTTGGGGATATGATTTTAGGGAAAGTAAAATATTAAAGGGATTAAGGGGTATGTGAATATTAAAGGGACGGTGTAGGAATTATTTATTTGTTAGGGATTAAATTAAAAGTGCTTAGGGGATTTTTATAATTAATATGAACTAAACATTAGAAAGCTAGTAGTTATTTGTAATTAAATTGATTAAAATATTATAATCATTATTGAGCTAGGAATTATTTTAATTAAATGGATTAAATTATTTTGATCTTACGGGAAGGAAATAAACGAATTTAATTGAGGATGATTAATTACTTAAATTCAATTATCAAACCAAAACACGCCTTGACAATAAAGTAATAATAATCGATAAATGGGCATAATAAAAAAGTAGTCAATTGTTCTAAAAATCATGATGTGCTTAATGTATCGATGCAATTAATTAACGTTATAAACAAGTGAACCGTATTGCTTGGATTAATGTAATTAAGTTGTTAACGCAATTGTTTTAAATAAAACAAAATAAAATCATAATTTTTTTGTCCAGGATATAGTGTTATGGTATTGTGTAGATTTGACGTGGCCATTTTCGGGCATCACAAAGGAATCGTGGTTCAAGTTAGAGCATCCTCGCACCATATAATCTAGCTAGCATGCATAGGTGGATGAAAATCCTGAAGATGACTTGGTCAACAGGACATGTCCGAAAACATGCCTGATATGATTGAAAGTGGGCCCATGTTCCATTAAGGTGATATTGAGAAAAAATTGGCCTTTATAAAAAAGGGGCATCGATCTTGCCAAGTAATATGGAATCCTATAGAGAGTGGTCCAAAAGGACAACATCAGGCATGACCTCCATGGGTAAGGAATAAATGTTGTCAAACTCAAAAAAATATTGAGTTGACAAAGATAACTCGTTAAGCCATTTGAGGACCCTATCCATTCTAGTTCATAGATTGGACCAAGTGAACCACATTGTGGATGTGGGAGAACAAGAAGAATTAGGGTCATAAAACCCAAATTTAATATGCATGAAAACCACGCTTCCCTCTCGCTAGTTGTCTAATGAGTCAAGAGGATCCTGTGCTTATCAGATGATAGCTCGACCATGTTGAATTCTCCACTTATGACCCAATAAGCATAAGGAATTAAGCAAGCTATCCATCTATATAGATCAGGCCATTCGGTCGCATCATTTGAGGCATAAATGTTAATGAGGCCAAAATGGTGGCCATCAATATTAAATAAGACCCATATGGCACGTTTCTAGGGTCGATGTCATGATCCGCTAAAAGGGGCCTCTATTTAGAGGAAAAAAAATAAATTGATCCCCCATGCACTCTATCATGATTACTGTAGAAAGCCAAACTGTCAAACCGATGGATTTACAAACCATTTGTACTGAAAACTTGTAATTTTCACTTCCTACAAAAACAAAGCATCTATGTTGGCAAATTTAGGTTGAACATCATGAACAATATACTTATAATTGGAGTCAGTGAGATCCCTCAGATTTAAGGAGATGTAATTCATGGGAAACGGTGGTCAAGGGTCATATCCTCTATATCCAGGCCTTCAAAGGTGCCAAACTAGTTTAGTAGGAATTGAACATTGTTCTACTACAAAAATTCCTACAACTAAATATTTTGGGTTTGATCTACTCAATGTTGTACTCCTCCTCGGTGGAGTCTACACTACATGGTGGGCTATGATCTTGGGGATGGAAGAAGCAATCCGGCCCTTTTGGGATGGCCCCGTGAACCGCCGGGGTCGAAAACAAGCAGGCTACGGAGAAATGGAAGCATTTCTCACGGAGATAGAATGGTTCATAAGAACAGAGGCCACCTTAGGAGTGTTGGAGAATTTTGGAAACTAGATAGACGGGTCAATAACAAAAGTTGGTTCTTTGGCCCGTGGGTTATGGGGTTGTTTCTTAATAGGTGGGTCATGAGCGCCACTAGAACTAGGGGCAAAGGCTATCACTTGTTTATTATTGTTTTTTGTCCTCCAACAATTTTCCACCCCTCTTCTTATTGGGTTTTTTCTAAAATGGGGCCACCTTGGCTACAGGAATATTCCGAGGCACATAAAGAGGATGGTCCTCAATCTTGTGATGAGATGCCCGACAATGGAAGCAAGTGTTAGGTAGATTAATACAAGGAACATGCTAGGAGTAACGTTTATCACCCATTTTAATCCCCGGGAACTCTTTCAGTTATTAGGAGAGGTCCACTTCAATACATACATGTTTTTGTGGATGAGCATTAAAGAAACACTCTAGTTCGTGAGTGGCCACCCTTTCAATGGAGGAAGAAATTTGATGTAGGAAGTGAATGCATGACAAGGGAAGGCTAGGGAATTCGTGCCAAATTGGCACTTTGAAGGCGACACAGTCAGAAACCACAAAGTCCTTATGCCATGGCGATAGAATGAGTAAGGAATTACCCACATACCAATTGGCCGAATGGGTCAGAATGGTGGAGGCATTAGTCAAAGTTAGAGAACCGGAAAAGGAAAAATACTTTGCTAATGTTATGGAAAAATTTGAGTCGGATGCCATCGAGGCTTAGGCCAAATGAACCCAAGATTTAAGCATGCTTTCATAGAGGATATGGCCCACAAAATTATGAATAAGACATAATTGCTCTAACCATTGACATGCAACATTAAATTTGGGAATTAGTAAAACAACATTAGGAGGATTCATAACCTCGTGAAAACCTTTAGGAGGAACTTCCATGGACATTTTGGTGGCGGTACCATTGTTAAAAGCTCCACTAACTTCAGCTATAATTTCAACAACCAGGAATGAAGAGGAGAACTCATTATATAGGGGTGCTAAGAGGATGAGAAACCCTAAAAAATCAATGAAGTAAATATCCCGCAGAGCCCGAAGCGGGTGTAGAATAACAAACATGCAAGAAACCCTAGCAGAGATTTTTTCTATCCTCTAATATACAAAAGTTTTTTATAGAAAATCGTTTGGATATATTATAAATATAAAAAAACTAATCAAAAAATATATAAAAAATTGGTGGGTTGGGCAGCGTGTCCGACCCAACCCCCTATCCTCTTAGGACTTGTCAATGGGTTTGGCCCTTCACAGGGGTGATACCTGCTTCCTTAATAGACCGTGTCATGGTTGTAACTACCACGACCCTTGTGTTGTCCTCCTCTCTCCCATGTTGCCTTAATGCAGCTTGTAAATTCCCTTCATGCCGTGCCTATTGTGAGTTAAAGAGAAATCAAAAGCATTGCATCGTTTCTATATTTTTTGATAGCCTAAATATTGTAAATGATTTGTTGGGTAAATAATAAAATGTACAACAGATCGAATAGTTACAAAAATTTCCAATTTTTTAAATCTCCATTAACCATATAGGTTGTAGAAAAATGAATATTAAAAGAGATTTAATTCACCATTTGGAGAAGACAACCAATTACCCGCTTCCCTCCCCGAAACCCCGGAGAAAAATACCATTAAAAAGGGGAAAAAGGAAAGAGACAAAAAGAGAAATGAGGGGCAAACGTAGAAGAGAAAATACATGATGAAAAAGATTAAAAAATAGAGCATCAATAAATCACTTAATGTAATGGATTGGAATCTTTTAATCATAGTGTCATAAAATAATTTAGGTTTTGCACATGCCTTTCTCAAAATTGACTCTCCTTTTAAATTAAATTTACAAATGGAATACTTATTCCTTTTCCTCCACGTTCCTTAGGGAATGTTATTAATTAACATTTATTTCTTTTTAACTTTATTAATTGGATGTGGGGAATTACCGTAGTGGTCAATTAGAGTGGAATATCACCTTGCTAAATTGTTAATAGAGGCACGAATTCGTTAACCCTTTTATTTAAAATTAAAAATTAAAATTTCATGTTATGCTCACTAAACTTATAGGGGAACCTAATATATTCCTTTTTTATTTAGACAACCACTCGATAGTGATTATTGATTTATTCTTCAGGGATTTCTTTTATTTACGTATTATTTTACGAAAAGGATGGTGTGTCTTATGGGCATTGGAAAATGATGGATATTTGAATAGATACCTCAAGTTGCATCATTCAATCATTGCAATCTTGTTGCACCGCTGATTAGAATTTTGCTTCTTGAACAATGATAAATTATACCCTCACCTTGATTGGATAGCCTTCACATGAAAGACGAGTGTAAAATTTAAGTGCCCATCCTTGCAAAATGAATGCTTTGACTACCCCCTTTTTAGTTCGTCATGATACATGGTTGGAAGTTTGACAAGAAGTTAATCTTGGGAACCTTTGATGATTTAGGAATAAGTTTACACTTCTAGCATTCCAAGATTCTAGGCCTTTAGTACATGGTTAATAAATAATTTGCATCCTTGATTTACTCAAGCAAAGAATTGGTTCGTCCATGGTCAACCTTGATTGAGTATCAAGTTAACATAATAATGGTTTGAATAATTTCTTAACTTAAAAATAAAAGTTCCAATATTTATCGGATAATTGATTGTGTTTTGGGTCGCAAAATCGGGGCATTAAATCCTAAAAAAATGTAAAGAGGTTTTTTTGTCAATTTCGAGTCTACGAGAATAAAATATTATCCGAGACTCATCTTTGGGATTATACAATTTTATCAATCGGGTCTTTCTTTTGGGCAAGTGTCAATGCCCCATCATCCAGTAGTGACAAGACGAGTGGTTTCTTAGTAAATTGCATGTTCTATACATTGATGAGAGGAGAGGAGCCATGAGAAATATATGAATTCCACCAAGGTCATGTTTATAATGGCCGAGATGAAGTTAATGATACTATCCCCAAGAAAATCCTCAAAAGGTAGGCCTAATGGCCAATTTCCATGGTGTTCGCAAGTTTTGGTTTCTTTGGCATGCCCACCCACTTCTCAAATAAAATATCAAAAGATAACAAAAATAAATTAAATTTGGAGAAATCAATGGTGTGGCATCATTGAGCCATAAAGGATAATGGTCATTATTCATACTGATGCAAACATATCTCTGGCTAGGTGGTGGTCGGGCTAGAGTAGGTCATGAAGGAAGATAGAGTTATTTAACTTCAAAAGATATTTTTCCATTGATCTTGTCACCACTTGTCATGAATTTTTTCATATCACTAAGCAGATCAAGATATCGAAGATCTCGTAACCTATTTCAATCCCTCTTGCACAACACTTTGATTCCTATCTAAAACCTTCATCTCTTAACTAGCCTTCTCCTCTTCCAAGGAAATCTAGAAAGATATATGTGAACATCACCATGTGATCTTTTCCAAATGGACCTCCTTTTAAAAGGATAACTTTGGTTTCTTATGATGTGATAATATTTATATTTAAATTAGTTATTATGTTTTCTTGCTTAGCCTATCTCGCTCCTCTTATGTGGTTCCTTAATATAGTTATGTGTGGCACAATGTGAGCACAACAGATTGGATGAAAACATAAAAAGAAATAAAAAATAATTACATTGGAGCAATCGGTGATGTGACATCATGACAACGTTAAAACGTGATGATCACTATTCATGTTGATGCAATTGTATACACTTGTACTTAAATTAAAATTCATTTATAACTACAATATCACAAACTAAGATATCAATACAAAATATTATCCTATTTTAATATAACATTTGTTTAGTAGTAAATCTATCTTAACTATTAGTAACCTATAAATCTTACATTTTTAATGGATTTGTAACTTGTTGGGATTAGTGGAATTATATTATTATGTGTTTTAATAGCATAATTTTTGAGCCAATATATCATAAAGTACTTGAAAACACGAGGACACACTATATTAAGACTATATTTCAGCACAAATTCAATAACTCTACTTATTACTAAAAATAAAGGTCACATACGTCAAAACAATGCAAAATTAATTCGATAATACCTCTCGATACTTATCCCTCGACTTTTAAAAAGAAATTTCTAGGATGTAGATAATAATTAATTTTATAATAAATTTAAACTCTATAAAAATAAACATGATTTTTTTCTTAAAAACGTAGATGATAACAACACTATAATTTATAAAGATAAAGGGATTCAATTTTTTATAAAGATATATATATATATATATATATATATATATATATATATGTATATATATATATATATATATATATATATATATATATATATATATATATATATATATGTATATATATATATATATATATATATACGTATATATATATATATATAATATATATATACATATATATATATATATACATATATATATATATATATATATATATATATATATATATATAAACAAGAGATATACAACAATTATCATACAAAAGGCAGGTGAAAAAGTGATGTTACAAAATGTCAATCACATTGAGCCAACAAGGTGCTGAGAAGGAGGCCAATTACATCAAAATCAAAATAAAAGTGCGAGCATCAATAAAAAGAGAGAACAACACAAGAGCCAAAAAACTAGGCCACAACAACAAACATGGAGGATAGAGGAGGAGGTAGAGGGTTGTCAGGTTTGTCACCCTAGCCAGAACCACGATGAACCAAGTTCGGTATGGGTTCCCAACCATTTTCGCTTGATGTTGTTGTTGTTGTTGTTGCTTGCTACCGCTCTCATGATTATCAAAAGACAAATCATGAGAGAGAAACGACAAGGGCCAACCGTGGGAATTTGAATTGTTGAGGGACATTCCAACCAGCGCCACTAAAATCACCAAGCTGACCTAAAACCCCACCATGAATAGGGGAACAGGGGCCAAGAGTAAGGGGTCCACTGGCGAGGAGACAGACTCTTCCTAGTCCGACCACTCTTTGAGCGCCATTTGTGAAATCCCAAGCCCCGGGGTCAAGGAGGGGAGCGGTGTGGCTGAGACGGTGAGTGGCAACAAGAAGGAGTATGTGGAGGCACCCGATAGATCGCATAAGGGAAATGACCTAATGGTTGAGCAAGCGCTAGAGGCACACAACCTCTATCTGAACTTACATGGCCTAGTTATGGATCGAGAGCATCATAGTGGAGAGAACAACCACTTTATTAGTAACAGAGAAAATTCTACACATAGGAACATTATTGAAATGGCATTATTTATGTGTTTCAAAAGATGAAATAGAATATCGGTTATGAAGATGTGCCAAAATTTGTTGTAAATTGTAGGTAACAAGGTTGAGTCCCTCAAAAGAACCATTTTCCAGGTAAAGAACTTCAGAGAAAAGGGTTTAAAAAGGGAAATAAGTCATTTCTAGGCCAATTGAGTACGATGGCATAACCAAAAATGTGTTTGATTGATTCTAGTTGATGGAAGACCATGCAAGTGCGGTTAAGACACATGCTTGAGTCGATCCCACCGGGAGCTTGTTGTATAAAATACACCACAAAAATTGATTTTTTTGGGCTCGATAAGAACATTCCAAACTCTCTAGAACTGATGTTTCCAAAGTAAATCATGGGAGGCAACATTATAAAGCAACAATTAAGGGTGTTAGTGGGCACCGACTAATGGGTGAGTAGAGATTATTCCAAGTGGGATTTGTAATGGCGGAGAGGTGTAGCAGTTGGACAATTCCGGTCATGCCTCCACGGAACACTAGAAGTGGAGCCAATTTTGAGCACATATTCATTAGGTATGCAAACAATGATTTTTTTACTTGTTAAGCATCTTCATAATATTGAAAGTTCAATTTAACAACAAGGGCACCTGCGAAAGCCAAGATCTAAAGTGTTTGTAAAATAAATCACCCACCGCTTCGATTCTTTTTTGAAAAGTCGATGGCTTTAGCCCACCGAGCCAAAGCAAGAGGGGTAAGTGAGAAAAAGGACTACCATAGAGAATTAGAGTTAATCGCAGATCTGAAGCCACCTCCCTTCCAAATTTAGTGTGATTCAAGCATCTAGCAAGATTTCTAAATACTTTGGGTAATGACGGTGCCCCCAAATTTAACAAAAACAAGAAAAAGTTAGAAGAGATTGGAAGTTTTTACCTTTCCAAACTTATTTACCCAAAATGAAATCCTTGATAAATACAATACCGGAGCAAAATCTTCGAGGCCTCATTACGGGATTCTATTTTTTAATTTGAAATTCATGAAAGATATATTGAAATTGTATAATATTAGAAAGATATATACTTAGTTCCGTTGATTTTATTTTCTTAAAAGTAGGGACCGTTTTTGGCCAAAATGAGAAAGCCACGGGAATTTGCATTAAGAAACACCTGGAAGGCGACAAGAAACTTCGGGAAGGCCACGTCAATAGTGCGCTGGCCATTAGAGGTGATGACGTGTGACACCGTTAGAGGTGACGCATGTTTATCAGCGATCACCTTTCCAAGTTCCAACCACCTTCCCTCCCACTTTTTTAGAAAAAGAAAAAATTCTTAACGACTACCTAAACTTGTTAGGTGCTTCCGAAAACGATATTCTTCCCACATATGTTTGAATGGTCGTTAGACGCCTTCAAATATGTTCCCTTCCCTGTTTTTCTGTGTGTAAGCGATAGATTCGATTTCTCTATCTGCAAAATTATATTTCCTAATTTGTTAAGGATGGTGTTGGAAAAGCGTCTACAGATCTGAAGATTTTCCGTACTATCAAACAGGAGTAACATTTTTGTAAAGCGCTTGCGCCGAGAGATATTAATTTGATAATTTTTGTCTGTTGACAGTTCAAGTGGCCAATCTTCTGACAAGTTTTTTTGTGCTATGGGATTTCCTGCGGGCTATCCTATTTTACGCACTCCAACATGTCTAATCAAATTGGCATTTGCCTTAGTTTATATAAAGAATTGAATTCACTGCCTTGTTTGTTTGCTTGGTCTGGCCAAGTGGCTAGAGCGGGACGATTCTTCTTGGCAAGAATTATCTGAAATCTCGACTGTGATTTCGTTGCCAGTATTGAGATTCGGAAAGCTTGGAGAGATTGAAGACGATATCATATGCGCTGTTTGCCTGTGTTCTTTTAATCAGGATGACCGAATCCGGAAGCTCTGTAACTGCTGTCATATATTTCACAGAGAGTGTTTGGACAAATGGATCCATCATAATCAGGATACGTGCCCGATGTGCAGATGTACTCTTCTTCCACGAAGGGATAGGCGTGATACAGAAGAAGAAAGAAGAAAGCGGTGACCAGGGATGTATGGTCGACTGGATCTCCTATTTCGTTGGAGAAGATTTAATGGTTTCCTCCTAGAATATTTAATATTCAAATGCAATCAGTAATTACAGTGGGTGATGTTTGAGGAATTCAATAAAATGTACTTAAGCATGACGCAGTATAAGTATTCAATTAAATAAAAAAGGTCTATGGATTATAATTGATCTATCTCAAAATGCTCATCTTTTTCAAATAAAAATAAAAATAAAATAAAATTCTTATGTAGCTAGAACACATTGACTACTTATACGTCTCGTGGAAAACTGGATTTTAAGTGAAAGGTTTGAAAAGAAATTGAAAAGAATTGTTTATTTTGTTGTATTTTGTGGTTTCAGTTCAGTTATTTATTTGAAAAAACAGGAATGCAGTATTTTTGTGTATGGCATTGTTGATTTCAATCACTCGGCCTTTAATAAATTTACGATTTTTTAACAATGTTTTTATAGATTCAGATTCAAATGTGGAAGGAGGTGTTGAAGGTAGTCCATTTTGAGAGCCTTTTAGATCATTGGGCCAATACTTTCTATATTGTGGCTTGAATTTTGCGACCTTCCATCTCTCGAGATCCGTCTTCATTAATCATGTGGTTGATGTAGATGATATCACCACTACTCTCTCAATTATTCTGGGTGGGACTATTTGTTTCATTGTCACTCTCCCCCATTTTCATAGAATAGGTGGTAGTGTTTTCAACCACTATTGTGTTTCCGCAATTGGGCTCCTCTACCTTTTAGACAGGTTTCCTTAGAGGGATTTAACAATTTTTTCATTGCATGACCAAATCCATTACAATGATGAGACTACTGAGAATGCATTGAGTGGACAGGCCGAACCCATTTCAATTGAAACAAACTTTCCAAATTATGGTACATTGGTAAAACTTACGAATGGAATCCTCCTCTAGACGGCCTATTTAGTGTTGATGCTACATAAAAATAGTTTGTAATTGTTGGTTTGGTAAAACTTTATTTGTAGCCCACATCACTAGCATAATGTGATGATTTTGTAACATATTTCCATACTACAAATATTTTTGTGAAAATTTGTACTATTTTGTTCTTACTAATATAACTATTATTTTATGAGAAAAAAATCTATAATTAAAATACACACTCAAAATTCACATGGCTCAACATAGAAATAGTACCACAATCAAAATATTTTCCTCATAAGCATTTGTATTCCCTCAACATATGAAAGGCTTGGATGCTCTACAAATTAATAGACTTGTGCAATGTTTTTTTTGTCGACAACATTAACCCAATTACGATCTTCAAAAGCGTATCTTAGATTATTATGCTTTCATTATAATTCCCTTAAAAAGTAAATTCTTCTTTCTATAATTATGTCTAGCACTATTTAAAAATTTAAGGAAAAAGAATATTTTTTTTTTTGGACCCATGGTCTTCATAATTTTTACTCTTAAACAATAAAAATTTAAAATAAAACACCTCAACGACAGTGGGTAGAAAAATAATGTTCGTATATATATCTCAATGGTTTCATTTTTTTCTAAGTAATATTGACATTGCTAAATAATTTTTTTAATACTACAGTGTTAATGACCCAAGAACCTAGCACACTTCGTAGCGTGCTAATGTAGGGTGAGTCCTCCCAACCAACAAGTGTAAATGCAAGGGTAACCAGGTCCTCGGGACTTGGGGAATTAGGACATGGGTAGGTAGTTGGTGAGCACTTAGGCCCAACCTTCAAGCCACACCTTGCACCCAAAGCTTTTGATGGTAAACGCTTTTATTATAGTACATCTATGAACTAGAGTGGTGGAGGAGAAATTTCTCTAACCGGGACATGAAGTTGGGCTTGTGTCCTTAATATCCGCCGAGAGATCCACATTCGGAGTGCCCCGATATGTTCCGGTTGGTCCATATGGAGAAGTTCAACCCCTACCTCAAGGTGTCCCCATGATCACTTATTGAAAGAATCTATTGAACTCAATGTGAATGGAACTTGGGTTGATAATGCAAACTACTTATAAATCACCAATAGCCCAAGACCTTGAGTCAAAACTTTGGGTGGTAAACACTTTTATTGTACCAGAGCTATGAAATGGAGTGGTGGAGGAGCACTTTCTTTAAGTGGGACATGGTGGTGGGCTTGGGTCCTTAATGTCTGTCGAGCGATCCACATTTAGAGCACCCCGCTATGTTCCACTTGGTCCATATGAAGAAGTTTGACCCCTACCTAAAGTTGTTCTCATGACCACTTATTGAAAGCATCTAATGAACTCAATGAGATTGAAAATTGGGTTGATGATTAAAAACTACTTGTAGACTCACCAAAGAACTCAAGACTTTGAGTTCAAAATTTAGGATGGTAAACAGTTTATTATACCGTAGATATGAACTCGAAGTGGTGGAAGAACATTTCTGTAAGTATTACATGGGGATGGGCTTGGGTCCTTAATTTCTGCCAAGCAATCCACATTCAGAGTGCCCCGTTATGTTTCACTTGGTCCATATGGAGAAGTTTGACCCCTACCTAAAGGTGTCCCCATGGTCACTTATTGAAAGCATCCAATGAACTAAATGACAATGGAACTTGAGTTGATGATTACAAACTACTTGTAGCTCACAAAAAGCCCAAGACCTTGAGTTAAAAAAATTTGGACAGTAAACACTTTTATTATACCACCTATGAACCGGAGTGGTGGAGGAGAACTTTCTCTAAGTGGGACATGGGGGTGGGCTTGGTCCTTAATGTCCTCCAAGAAATCCACATTCGGAGTTCCCCACTATGTTCTTCTCGCTCCATATGGAGAAGTTTGACCCCTACCTCAAGGAATCCCCATGGTCACTTATTGAAAGCATGCAATGAACTCAATGGGAATGGAACTTGGGTTGATGATTACATTGCAAAACAAATTCATCTCATTAATAACATAAAACTATTAAATTATTATTTGATAAATAGACTACATTGTTTGTGTATTTGTAGAGAAATGATTTTCAATTTCTATTTTTATTTGGAATATAATCGATAAAAATATCTTATTTTATTTTAAAATATGGAATTAAAAACTGGTTCACCCTCACTAAAAAGGCTCATTAAAAACATAAAGAGAATCCATACACACTTGATATCCCCCATTGTGTTGTGAAACTCTATGAAATAATTATAAAAACACTTGAAATAAGAGATCGAAGAAAAAAAGGAAGATAGAAGAATATGAGGAGATGCGAGAAGACTCATTAACCTTTCACTAATTCTAAATTTGAACCCCAATAATTTATAATATTTTTGAAATTATTCTCTAGAATAACTATTAACAACCATAATATGTTCAATCATACATATGTACATAAAATCAACACAAAAAGACCTCTTTTTGTTAGAACATGTTGCATAAATTTGAGAGAAAACTAATTAGATTTTTTTACTTAACAAATAATTCAAACTCTAGTTTTCTAGGCTTTTATAAAAAAAAAAAAATATTATTATTAGGAATTGAAGATTTAGTAGTATGTAGAAAAGGTTTGTTTTAATTTATTACTACTAGAAGTTAATAAAGTCAATAACATGATTGATACTCTTAAATGTATAAAAATACTAAATATCATCTCGTAAATTATAGTACAATCAAATATTAGAAGCGTATCTTAATCACACACATTTAGTATATGGTTAATTAAATACAATAACATCCGCTATTATGTATATGATAATGGAGGAAAGGGACAAAGATTTGTATAAATTTCCTCATTTAATGTGACCTTCCTTCATGCCTTATTTTTTTGAAGATCAAAAAAATATAACTAAAAAAATGGGTTGTTTAATCTATTTATAACATGATAATCCATTAAAAAATGAGATCAAAAGTATTGTCTTATATTAGTTTTCAAATATAGTGCATATAAATTTAATTTTATGTTCATTAATTCTCCTCTAGGTTTTAAGAGATGTGGATTGCACTATGATTGTTGTGCAAAATTATTGTAGGTTGTGTGTTTAGAAATTTAAAATTAAAAAAAAATGCAATTAGCCAATACTAAAACATGTATGGTAGAATAAAAGCAACCAAAATCAAATTCTTCTATTGAAAAGTAATGGTAGTTGACTTAAACAAAATAAAGCCACAAGACACCCTCCATGATGGAAGGTGTTTTTGTAGTCTACTTCCAACCATTTGGATATCCTTCCAATTCATTGCTAGTGTAACATTCAACTATTATTTCCTAAATTATAAGGATAACTATTTTGTTAATACTTTCCATCTTAAGTGAAACGATTATTTGAGGCTTTTCCTTCTAATTTGTACTCGATCTTATAATTAGTTATACTACGAACATACTTTAGAATTCATTTAGTAACCTTACAATGGATTTCGAGGGGTGTTAATTATAGAGTCATATAAGATTCATTGCAAAATATATATTAGGATTTCTATGAGTAAAGTAAAATATAATTCCCACAAAGTTCCAATAAATATCACCATGAGTAAAAGGCTACAAACAATATACAACAATTTTGAACTCATATGGAAAATGAATAATTCCAAACTTGTACTTATCCATATTCAAGTGACATAGAATATTTTGAGGATATTTTGATTAATGAAAATTAAAACCTTTATTGAACAATAAAATTTGTATAACAATGGATAAATGTAACAAAATCATGTCAATCATCTCAAAATAATTCATTAATCATCTTCTTATATTTTCAATCTTCTTTTGTGAAATCCCTTCTAATGATTAAGTTATCATCAAAGAGGACTATAGTTTGAAGTTTTGTATCTTATTTTTCTTGGTGTAGATGGTAAGGTTATAGGGTTTCATTGTTAAACAATTTTTTTAAAAAACATGTCAATATTATCCTATCAATATTGAGGATATTGTATCAAGTTTTACGAATACGTTTTCAATGTACATACATTTGTTGAGTTCTCACTACCGAAATATCTTAATATTTATGATATGTACATTTTTATTTCAAGTATCCATTAAGGAAGGAACTTTTGAATATATTTTCCATCTTTATGGTGAATAAAATTAAAGTAGTTATTGATTTAATATAAATTGGATTAAACATTTATTTTAGAGTAACTGGTATAATATATGATTTTGAAGTAATTAAGAAAAGTAAGATGTAAGAAATAAGCATTCAAAATGTAAAACCTACGGAAATGAGAGAGGAAAAGTCGACTTAGTGGTTATGTGCAACTTGGAAGTGATCTCGAGATGAGTAACTGGTGGAATAGGTGAGAAATAGTGTCATAAAGGCTTACAAAGGGTTATGGAACTTTGAATTGTATAGTAGAGTAGCACCCATAGGAGGGAAAGAGCTCCCGATCACAAGTGACTAAACTAGGTGCTTCGTCCCACTTAGATGGTCAAGTTATGGATTTTTTTGAGTCACAAGGCTTTCGCTCCGATATTTAGACTTTTGCTCTTACTTTGTTGTTAGGGTTACGATTACACCTTTAACATACAAAACAAATGTATTCCTACACATGTTGATAGAACACATCAAATATAATAAAAAAGATGTAGAATGTGGAGTTAGAATGACCCCTATGGTCACCCAAAGAGTGAAATTACAACTAAGTGTTGGACTACATCTCAAAATCCATGTAGTTATTTGTGTCCATTTTTCATGATGCACTAGGTTTCCCTTGTGAGATACACTATGATATCATGCTAGATCTAGATTGCTCCAAGTATGCAAGATGTGTGTGATGGAATGAAATGAAATTATCCTCATATTTTGTGTATGTAGATAAATATAAACATTTATACCTTATATGAGTGTGATAGATATATGCCTTTTAATGCTCTTGTTCCTTTGATGCAAAATTGGTTGATGATAGATAATGTTTATAGTGCTTGTCTGTTGATATAGAAGAAGTAAGTAAGTACATATATGATTCCATTATTATGGTTCCATAATTGACAGCTAAAAGGATGACACAAAGTGTTAAACAGTGACAAAAATTAAAAGAGAAGCAAAATAGTAAGGATAAGAAAGAGAAGGATAGGAGCACTGAAAGGGACGGTCCAAAGATCTAGGAAATGTTTTCCTAATCTGGGTGTTAGTTTCGAGGCCTTAAAAGATAAATCAGTCAAGTGATGGCTGAGTTATAAGATATGTAAGACAAGTAAAGTGAAAAGGCCCAAAAGAAGTTGTCAATTACTAGTTTTCTTTCTTATGAATCTTGTATACATTAGTATGCTTTAGGACCTAAAAATGTACCCAACTACATAGAATTTGTGTCTATAATTTCCCCACCGTAGGACATTGATTAAATAGTTGATATCATTAAGTAGATAGAAGATGCGTAACTTGTAATCCTACGAGAGAAGAGTGTTATTGATAAGCGTCTTTGAGTAAACAAGTGAAGCATGGAAACTGCGAAAGGGAGGTGTACCTTAGATGTGAATTATATGCGTAGTAGTGTGATGTTGGATTTTGTGCTCACTGATGTGAGCTACTTCTTATTGTGTATAAGGATGGACCTATAAAAGAAGAGTAAGAAAATAGTCAAAGTATCGTATATGAAAAACAAGAATAATTAATGTATAGGTAAGTTAAAATGTGTGTAAAAGGAAAGAGTGCACTGAGGTATGAGAGAGTAAAGGATAGAAAATTGTCTGTTTGGTTTGGAGATCTTTGAGGATTTGAGAATCATGCTTTGTAAGGAAGAGTTTTTATGCAATCTCACACGAAGAGTAAAATTTTAAGGAGATCTCATGAAAAGAGATATTTTTATAGAAAATCATATGCTAAGAGAAGAGTGTTGGGGAGATAGGTATATTTTTCTCTCCTTCAATGACACTTCTCAAAAAAATTGCACTATAGATCGACATGTCCTATATTTTTGACCAATTCTAAATTTTTAAACCAATTATAGATGATTAACTAAATACTATAATTGGAGAGAAGTGTCGATACTAGATATTTTAATGCTACTTTGCTTGAAAATGTGCTAAATTGAGAAACTTTCAATTTTTTCCACAAGTACACAAGCGCTAAGGGTGACACAAGTGCCCACCGTCCCTATCTACTACTACGTAATAATGTTTTGTCTATGTTTGTGATCTAAGTTTGATTTTTGAAAACTCTATAACTATGTTTCTATTCCAATTCTATACCATGTTTTTTTATTTTGGAGTTTTGAGTTGTTGGAAGGGTGATTTGTTCACCCACTAGTGTTCCCCCAATTTGGGGTGCATGTGATGAGTGCGGGAGGATACAACCCAAAAAGAGTACTTGAGGCTGATATACATGTCAAATATTGGATACCTATAGGGGGTAGGGGATGTGCATGGTAGAAACCAAGGCACATGCAAACAATATAGGCTAGAAATAAGTGTTAATGTAAAATTTCTAACACGCAATAGAATACAATGTATGAAGTAACTATGAAGACAAGAGTTAAACTACAAAAAGTGGTTTTCATTCATGGGAAATTAATCACAATTTCACAATATAATCAGGACCAAAGTTGCAAAAGAAAAAATGATCAAATGTGACATAAGGGATAGCCCGCAAACAATAGAAAAATATAGTAAAGAAGAAGTAACAAACAACTATGCTTTTATAGATCTTACAAGAGAAAATTCTACACATGAAGCACCCGTAAACATTTATAAAGATAAGTAGTATTTAAAAGTATGTATATATCCACGAAGAGTAATGTGATTGTGTAAATAAGTAGTGAATAAATTATAACAATGGGATCACGTAATGTGTAAATATGAGAGTATAAAATGTAGATACCCCGTGGATCCTTGGTGTGAATGCAAAAGAGTAGTGTCGACCATAATGCATCGTGTAAGAATCTTTTAAATTATTGTATTAACCTCAAGATACCATGTGTAGGTGCATGTGTGTATAGAAAAATATAATGACATACTTAGAATCCAGATAACATGGGAAAAAAAGTGCAACATATAACTAGTATATGTTAGTAAGAGTAAATACAACCAAGATGTGCAAATATTGTGTCGGTGTCAAGATGTGCAAATATTTTGTTAGTGCCATGACCCCCAACGGATGTGTGTGACACGAGGTTTAGGAATGCGACATTAACAATAAAATATGAACTATAGAAAAGAGTGTGTCATCAAGTAATTACAATATAGTCTCACGAAAGAGTGTAACTTTATATAAAATATGCTTAGAGTATATGATATGAGGTTCATTTAATAATTTCTCCCTCAAAAGTCAAGTATGAACTAAGGAACTATAGTGTGTCATTGGGTAATGAAGTTATAGTGTGTAGTAGTAACGATGTGTTGTGTGGATAGGAATAAGTAATGATATAAGGAGCAAGTGAGTAGGTGGGGAAGAATGATTCCCACCAAGTGTGTGTATTAGCAGCTGCTTTAGCAAAAAGATGTGATCGGTGTGAGAAAGAATAACAAGAGTACAATTAGTGATCGAAGGATTTATACAAGAGAAATTAGTATGGGTATCATGAAAAGGAAGGGTCCAAAAGTAAACACGAGGAACAAAGTGTGTATGTAGTGGCATAGGAGAAGAAAGGGAATTCATAAGCATAGATATATGGATAAAGGTGTGCTCATAGAGTAGATAAGAAAATGTGCTACTAGAAAGATTGACTTGAAGTGCACAGAAAAGTAATTTATTGGTGTGTATGTGAATAGTAAAGATATGCAACTATTGATTACAACATGAGACTATGGCGGGATTTTGATTCCCCCAAGTTTGCAAGTGATAAAGATATATTCGATGATGGGTGAGAGACTATGCCATCATGGTGGAGGTGGAGATGTATCAAGAGTGTCGGTATTGGTGTTAGGTGGATCATATTCTCCAAAGTAAGCTATCGCGGTGAGAACATATATAAAACACTTGTTGTGATGGCCGGGGAAAATTGTTGTAACTTTCCATGGATTCTAAAAGAGCATCATATGTAAGGAATGTATCTATTAAGGCCAAGTGGAAGAAGGGAGATCACCAATAAGCATAGGGTATAATAGAGGAATAGTATGAGCACGTGGAGCGGTGCAAACCTAAGGAGAAGATGTGGTGGGAATAAAAGGAGCACGAAGAGGGAGATATGTGATGCTAAGTTTGGTGGATTGCATGGGAATGGAAAGACTCTTTATGAATCTCTTTACATATTTTCCTAATGTAGCTCGAGTGAAACCATAACAAGAATATATTGTTACCAAGGATGAAGCATATGAAACCATCATGGATGTCAAGAAAAACTACCATGATAAAAATAATGTAAATTTAGTTTGCAACTCCTTTGAAAAACCTATTCCCAAACATAACTTGTCTAGAAACTTTCCTATTTGAGTGGGTTCCACTCATCACCATATGATCTACCATACCTTTCTGGAAACTTGGAGGAGTCCTCTACATCATCATATTACCATAATAGCAAAAACAATCATTTATGAGCATTTATGATGCAAACCTATCCTACCAATTTCAAGATAGGGTTTCAAGCACACAAAATGTTGTTTACCTTATTAAGTTCATAAACACCTGAAAATGAAATGACCTTTTTATTTTTGTGAACCCTTCTTAGTTCAATGTAGAAACACCTAAAAGCCATAGCGTCCTATTCATAGCACACAATTCATGGTGAGCATTAGAAGGTGTATTTCAAGATGGAAATTACTCTTTCTTGGACCCTATTTCACACAAAACAACATAACCTAGAAAATATTCTTGAGAATGACTCCTTTTTTTTCTCAAACCTCTAGGACATGAAAATAATATGACTAGCTTTTGGGTTTATGTATGGTTTATGCTAGGGTGAACTTAAAAAACACTGTAAATCATCATGAAACCTCTCCAAAAGGTCCTAATTAAATTGATACATTGTGAATCACTCACGTACATGTGTCCATGATCTCATATAGTGATATAACTCATCCTCATGCCTCCAAGCACCTAGACCTAGTCTAGATGAGCACCTGAATCTTGGTCTTCAACCTATACCTGCACCCTAAAACTCATGTGAGTGCCTAAACACTCCCCAAACATGTTCTCCATGCTATTACCATGCTCCTCAAGCCACCAAACAACTCAAACCACCATGCACCATCACCTAGGCTATCTAGGTTAGCTAACCAGGCTTGCTAGACCAAGACAATCTCACTGAATCACCTCATGTCATCATCTTACTAAGCATGATTTGACTCTACTTCATCATCCTCTTTGTCATTAATGGGATTTTACATCAATGAAAAAACCTAGAACACAACATGCCAATAGTTACATTTAGAACTTTAGGAAAATAATGACTTACAAGAACATCTTCAAATTTGTTTTCATCTCCATGATTTTTATTCATCACATAATTATATGTCAAATTCATCATTTCTATCTTCACACTTTAAATGATATAGTTCAAAAAAATTATTATCATGCAGCTTGATTATTGGATCCCGAGAAAGTCTTGTTCCACAAAAATGATGAGATTAAAACATATACGAGAAGGATGATTCAAATTCATATCTTGATTATTTAAATATTGTTTTATCATGTTTTGGCATAATTTATCAAATCCTCTCATATGAAGGGTGTCGAATATTTGTATGGAAAATTTCTTCTTCGAAGTGGTTGCGAAGCATGAGAACTTGAAATAGGTTCTTGATTCTTTTTTCATCTTTCTAGAAAGAATAAAGTGATCTTGAACATTAATGGCTTGTTGTTGAGCTGCATACAAGCTTTATTAGTGCAAAATCACAGCACCCCCAAATGACACGGGATTTGAGATGGGGCATTTGGTGTGATTGCATAACATTGGACCATCTCTCAAGTTGTGAGACTTGCAAATGTGAGATGGACCTCTAGAGAAGGCTGGTTCTGCGCTTCCTAATATACCCGCCATAAGCTACTCCAAAGTGCAGAAGAGCTAACCTATCCTAATCTAACCATTCCAAGGAGACAAGGAGAGAGAGAGAGAGATAGGGTGAAAGAGAGCCTACACTAAGCGGTGATATACGCAAGAAAAATAAGTGTCAGAGAGAGGTGAGTAGAGGAGAGGGGTGGACAAGATGCACCACAGACTAGAGATAGATTTCACATGGAACACAACTTAAAAACCCATAAACCATAGCTCCAAGAACTTACAATAAACATCAAAGTGTGCACATTATACCCTGCATGATGAGAGGTATGAAGAGAAACAAATTAGCAAGGATGGATAGAAGCATCACAAAACATATTTTATTTCTCCAAAAGTTATACAATACATCATCAATGTGAGAAAGGGGTAATAAAATGTCATTACAGAGCCATGAGAAGAGGCTTAAACTCCACATTCTACCCTAAGGAAGAAAGAGAGAGGGGGTAAGAGGATATATAACGACTCAACCATTTGAATATGCCCCTCCTTTACAATATATAGAAGAATGAGACAGAAAGAGAGGGAAAATTGAACTTTATTCCAACCACCCTTGCGATGCATTGAATCCTTCTCTGAAAGCTCAACCACCAATAATCAATTCCCCTTGAAAATCCACCTACAATATGTCGATTCTGGTTCACCATGTCTGTTTGGTGTGTTGAAGAAGGAAGAACTGTGGATCAAATAAAATCCGATATGGTTGTTGAAGTAATCGGATCCTACATTAATGCCATGAAAGACATTTTGCTATCTTTCACCCACCTAATGTTGTCAAAATTGAATTTTTAGGCTTCCATGACATGGATGAGGTCGAGACCTTTCCAAAAAGTATTATCTTGCTCAAATATGAGTTTCCAGTCGAAAGATATGGTTTTCTAAAGATCATGGTCACGAGGGCACAATGTCTAAAATAGTTTGTCCATACCAGGTCCACGTGGCAAACTCACACATCTCAAAGATTCAACTAGTTCCTTTCTCTTTTAAATTTACACCGGACCGACACATGGTGGGTTCCATGAGCTCCTCAGTTTCCTTTGTATTTTCCTAAGTCCTTCCCATTGCAGAGACATTTTTCCGACCGAGACATGTGGAGGCTTTGCGCTCATTTGGAAACTGCCCCCTAATTTTACCTTTGAAGTTACGTGGTCAAGACAAGTGGAGGCCTTCACAGGCTTTTGGAATTTTCAACGGCCATGCTCACCTTTTCGAGTGTCTAACCATGTGATGGGATGGTGTTCATTTGGAAACTACCTTCAAAATTTGTACCCTTGAAATTGTGATGATGAAACACATGGCTCCTTCTGTGGCTCTTCCCTATTTCTTATGTTTTGGCTAAGACCATTTTTCTCGGCGGGGCCATATGTCTTACCCGGGACACGTGGAGGCTCGGTATGAATTTGGGAACCCACTCCAAATTTCAATTTTGAAGGTACACCAAGTTCACACTTGGCCCCTTTCACTTGCTCTCACCGCTTGTTTAGAATTTTCAATAGTTGATTCTTCATTTTTGGGTCTTAGGACACATGGAAGCCTTCATGCGATCATTTGAGTCTCTACATTGGGCCATGCCTTTTTAATTTACACCGTTGAGATACGTGGCACCTTTCGCTGGCCCTCCCATACTTAGCCAATTTTGGCCTCTTGCCTTTCGACCACGGGGTACGTGGAAAGATGGCGCTTATTTGAGTCTTTTCTCTTTGGCTTCGACCCCGAAGGTGTGCCATTGAAAAACATGGAGGATTATGCCGGTGCCTTCATACTTAACCATTTTGGGCCCATTATTTCCCCTTTTGAATTGGACTACATGGCAAGCCTACCCTTGTTTGGGGTCTTTGTTTTGAATTCTATCCTTAGAGTTGCATCGTTGAGACATGTGGTGGTTTCCACGGGCTTGCTCTATACTTAGCTGATTAAGGCTCACTCGTCTTTCTCCATTTTTTGGCTAGGTCCCTTTTACTTATTTAGGAGTGACTATGTTGGGTTATTGACATGTGGAAGCTGCACGCTTGTTTGGAGCCACTATTCCTATTGCACCTTTAGAGGTGTGCCTATCGGACACATAGAGGCTTCCACTTGACCCGAGATTTTCAACGACTGATGAGACCTCCTTCAGTCATAGATTCATGGCAAGTTGGCACACGTTTAGAGATTGCCTCCGATTTTCCTTTGAAGTTACACTAGGATGACGAGTGAAGGCCTCTGTCCTCTCGACTTTTCAATGGCGAACTCTATCCCCATTTTTGACTTGGACGTGTGGAGGGTTAGCGCTCATTTGGAGTCTCGATTTTATGCACATTTTTGAATTTCACTAGGATAACACATTGCACCTTCCGTGAGTCTACTATTTGGCCCCAAGTCAACTCATATATGGAAAAGTCCAAAACTTTGCGTCTTTCTCCACCTTCTTCCTTCTATGCACTCGGATTCCTTTGATTCCGTTGGCCTCCATATTGACCTTGTCCCTCCATGTCAAGCTCACCTTCATATTTTGACCTTGCTCTTTACTTTAAGTCGAGCCCCACCATCCCCTCGATTTTGGATCAATTATAGGTTCACGGGATAGAGCGAACCCTTTTCCTTTTCTTGTGCGAGGTCTTGTTTGATCAATTTTTTTGGGGGAAAATTGAGATAACAATTTGACAACTCATGGGGACATCTACCTTCCTGGATGAAGAGACCAAGAGCCTTGCTATATCCATTGGGCATGGAGTCACAAATAATAGCTTGCATCTTGACCCATTTCTTGAAATGGACTCCCGATTGCTTGCATTTGTTGAACTGAGCTGTCCCCTTTGTATGAACTCTCAATTTTTGTAAGAGAATCTTAGAAATGGGGTTTCTAAGAGTAGAAAGTTGCATTGACCGGGGCTTTCATATGTCCCCGAAATGGACCGAGGATACTAAACTACATGGTGATACAACCTCGGAGTAACAAAACACAACAACATGCTATGTACAAGACTGAAAATCATACATATCTCAAGTGGGATATGCAGTGTGTAAAAGCATTTCTTTTACTAAAAGAAATATCTACTCCTACTCCTACACTAATCCTAACAAAGAAAGCTTAAACAAAGCCTGCCACAGGTAGGGAGAAATAACTTCCCTTTCTCAAAAGGGGCAGCCATGTAAATGATTTGACATTGAATATAGATGCTTGGAAGAGTGAAAAACTAACAATAAGCTGGTCCTCCATCCAAATCACGAAGGTATTAACATCAATCATAAATACCTCCTCAAGTTGATTGGCATTGGACTCCTAGAGGCGCTGATGGTGACCCATGGTGATTTGATACTCAACCCCATGCCCTAAAGTGGGCATGACTAGTTGTGGCTTCTCCCTTTGCTCCAATGAAGCCATGTACCTGATTGGGCAAGGTCTAGTCCTTTGAATTTTCGCATTGTTCGGAAATCAACTCCAAGAATGGATTATTCTTACTGATCTTCCTAGATGGATGGTGTGAGAGGGATTTGACATCCTCTTCCTCCTTACCTTCCTTCTCCTATGCAAAATATGGAAGATCATGGACTTCTAACCTTGGTTTTAGAGATCTCTTATGAAGTGTAGGTGCATGTTGCACTTGGATGTTCTCATTCATCACAGGTAGGCTCATATGCTCGGAAGGTGGATGATGGAGGAGAAAATGATGTGATCTCCTTAGGATCATCTTCATCAAAGAAATCCTCCAAGTCTGACAGGAAATCTGCCTCCTTATTGTCCTGTTGTTTGTGGTCTACCTCCCCATGGTGTCCTCCTAATTTGAAACTTTCTCACCATGGTTTCCCTCTTCCTAAAACATGTAGTTTTAAAGATCAAACTCTTCTTCAACATTAGAGCTTGAACGGGATGAAGTGGGAGGAAGAAATGAAGGTTATTCTATGGCCTTCTACACTTGGAGCCTCTGAAACTATATGGTCATCCTTCAACATGGGTTCATCAATCAAATCAGGCCCTTGAAATGAAAGCAAAAAATATTCAATGATGCTTTCTTCAATGAGTGGCCTCAACTTTGATTTGATCTCTCCCAGTTGCTCCTCTTCAATGGGACTTGGAGCTGATTGTTCTTCCTCTCTCGTGCTTCGGTTGTGTAACTTGGATTATATCATAATCCTCTTCGAGAAAAGTGTCATAAACATACCACTTATTTTATTCCTCTTGTTCTTTCTCTTCTTTTCTGCAAACTCAGCCTCGGTCCCCACTCACTTTGTTCAACTCGACCTCATGTGTTGGCTTAACCATTAAGGGATCTTTGTAAACCCAAATCTAGCCGCTTAACTCTTTAAATTTTCTATCATTTCTTCTTCTTTGGGTTCCTCTTCTTGCGTTCTCCTTGACTAGTCTCTTGAGTCTCTTCCCAACATGGACTGGGTAAGCAAGAGGAGTAGCAAGTTGGGTTTCAACCATATTTACAATTTTTGTGTTGGAGAGGGGAGTGGAACTTCTTGTTTGTTTGGAGGGGATGATTGTTTGGAAGGGAAAAGAGCATAATAGTTGAGATGAGATGGAAGACTAAGAGATAGAGATGGGAATTTAACATTAGGGGTAGCATATGGGAAGCTAGACCCATGACACCGCTGCGATGATAGAGTTTGAAAAAGGAAATGAAGGATAGGGAGATAGGGACCGACTTACCCATTGATAAGGCTATCTCGTACTTAGGTCATATGCCTCAATATCCTTAATCCACTATGCAAGGTGAGGCAACATTTTAACTATGAAGTCAATCTTTCTCCCGAGGGTTGTAATGTCTTGCCATAGGGATGGTCCATGGACAAGGTACCCTATAGAAAATCATGAATGCTTTCATCCGTACTATAGCCCTTGAATGCATAATGTGTGCTTCCATTTTTGAATCTCCTCTTTCAAATAAACATCCTTTGTGTAGTTGTTACTAATGTATGCGTCCCCTTGTTCTTGATAAGCTTCATGGAAAAACTGGTTTTGACTCTACTTATATGGGTAAGCATACTGGTTCTAGATTTTATCATAATCTGAGCTTGAGGAGTTTGAAAATACATTAGAGTTTTGATGCACCATGGTTACTACAAGTGTGAGTTCCAAGAGGGAAATGAAGTCATGATTGCACAACTTCATGGAAATGGAAGAAAATGAAAGAGATCGAAGAAAAATGGATGAAGATGGATGGGAGAAGGTCTGTGACTTCAAATATGGCTTGTTGACCAGATGGGTTCACTAGATGTGCTTGCATATGCCTCAAAAGGATGAATCTTATCAGAACACACTAACTGCTAATATGAAGTGGTAAGGTGCTTCAGACCTGTCCCACCGGGCATGCCAAAACTATTAGTGAAAAATCAAAGCACCTAGAATGGCCTGGGATCTAAGATGGGGCATTTTGTGTGATTGCACAACATTAGACCATTTGTCAAGCTATGGGACTTGCAAACCTGACATGGACCTCCGAGAAGGTTGGTTCCTTCTTCCTAATCTACCTACCACAAGCTACTCTAGTGTAGGAAGAGCTAACCTATCCTAATATAACCATTCCAAGGAGACATGGAGAGAGAGAGAGGGTGAAAGAGAGCCTACACTAAGTGGTGATACACTAGAAAAGGAAGTGGCTGATCACATACATAAACTGCTTGAAGTAGAGAGAGGTGAGCAAAAGAGAGGGTAAAAAAGATGCTCCATGGACCAGAGATAGATTTCACATGAAACACCACTTCAAAACCCATTAAGCATAGCTCCTAGAACCTACAATAAACATCATAGTATGCACAATATACCCTGTAATGATGAGAGGTAAGAAGAGACAACAAAATAAGAAAGGATGGATAGAAGCATCACGAAACATATTTTATTGCTAAAAATTTACATGGTAAATCATCGGTGGGCAAGGGGCAAGAAAATTCCATTATAGAGCCATGAGAAGGGGCTTAGAATCCACCTTCTACCCTAATGAATAAAGAGAGAGGGGGAAGAGGAGAAACAATGACCAATCCTTTGAATATGCCCCTCCTATATAATATATAGAAGAACAAGATAGAAAGAGAGAGGGAAAATTAAACTTTGTTCCAACCACCCCTATGATGTATTGAATCCTTCTCTGAAAGCTCAACCACCAACAATCAATTCCCTTGCAAATTTTCCTACAATCTGCTGATTCAGTTCCCATGTCTATTTGGCGTGTTGAAGAAGGAAGAAAGGTGGATCAAATAAAATCTGATTTCGTAGTTGAAGCGATCGGATCCTACATTAATGGCATGAAAGATATTTTGATATCTTTCACTCACCTAATCTTGTCAAAATTTAAATTTTAGTCATCCATGGCGTGGATGAGGTTGAGACCTTTCCAAAAAGTCTTCTCTTGCTCATATATGAGTTTCTAGTCGAAAGATATCATTTTCTAAAGATCGGGGTCATGGGTGTGCAATGTTTAAAAACGCCTATCCATACCGGGTCCACATGGTAGCCTCACGCTGATCTTTAAGATTCATCTCCTTCCTTTCAATTTTGAAATTGCACCTGACCGACACATAGTAGCTTCCATTGGCTCCTCAATTTACTTTGTATTTTTCCTAAGTCCTTCTCGTTAGTGGAGACACTGTGCCTAACCCAAGACACATGGAGGCTTTGCGCTCATTTGGAAACTACCCCTGATTTTACCTTTGAATTTGCGTGGTCGAGACATGTGGAGGCATCCATAGGATTTTGGACTTTTCAACGGCCACCCTTACCTTTTCAAGCTCTAACCACATGGCGAGATGGCACTTGTTTGGAAAACGCCTTCCGGCCGTGAACTTGAAAATGCGTCAATGAAACACGTGGCTCCTTCCGCAGCTCTTCCCTATTTCTTGTATTTTGGCTAAGTCCCTTTACCTTGGTGGGGCCATATGTCTAACCCTGGAGATTTGGAGGCTCAACGCACATATGGGAACCCACTCCAAATTTTACTTTTGAAGTTGCGTCAAGTTGACATTTGGACCCTTCCACCGCTCTACCCCTGTTTAGACTTTTCAATGGTTGATTCTACCTTTTTGGGATCTAGGACATGATGAAGCCTTGCACTCATTTGAGTCTCTACTTTGGGCTGCACCTTTTGAATTTATTTCATTGAGACATGTGGCACCTTCCGCTGGCCCCCATACTTAGCTAATTTGGGCCTATTGCCTTTCGAACACTAGGGTGCGTGGAAAGCTGGTGCTCCTTTGAGTCTCCACTCTTTGGGTTTGACCCCTAAAGGTGCACCATTGAAACATGTGGAGGCCTCTGCCGGTCCCTTCATACTTAACTATTTTGGGCCCGCTTTGTCCCCTTTTGACTTGGAGCATGTGGCGAGCCTGCTTGTTTAGGGTCTCCATTTGGAATTTTATCCTTAGAGTTGCATCATCAAGGCAAATGGTGGTTTTCATGACCTTTCTCTCTACTTAGCTGATTAAGGCCCACTCCTCCTCCATTTTTTGGTCAGGTCCAATCTACTTATTTAGGAGTGACTATGTTGGGTTCTAGACATGTGGAAGTTAGACGCTTGTTATGAGACACTGTTCCTCTTGCATCTTTGGAGGTGTGCCTGTCGAACATGTGGAGGATTCCGCTTGACCTGAGATTTTCAATGACTGATGAGACCCCCTCCAGGTAATAGATGTGTGGATTTTTCCTTTGAAGTTGTGCTAGGATGATGAGTGGAAGCCTCTGCTGGCTTTGAATTTTCAATGGCCGGCTCTATCCCAATTTTTTGACTTGGATATGTTGAGGGTTGGCACTTGTTTGGATTCTCTTCTTTGATGCACCTTTTGGAATTTCTCCAAGATAAGGCGTGGCACCTTTTGTGAGTCTTGTTGTTAGGCCCTGAGTCAACTTGTATGTGGTGAAGTCCAAAACTTTGAGTCTTTCCCCGCCTTCTTCCTTCATGCACTCTAGATTCCTTTGATGTCGTTGGCCTTCTCACTGACCTTGTTCCTCCATGTCAAGCTCACCTTCATATTTATACCATGTTCTTTACTTTAATTCGAGCCCTCGCTTTCCCCTTAATTTGGGATCGATTATAAGTCTGTAGGATAGAGTCGACCCTTCTACTTTTCTTGTGCGAGGTCATGTTTAATCAATTTTACCAGGGGTAAAATTGAGATAACAAACCCTAAATCTCCTCTTTACGCAAGTTGAAATACATTTGTAGATGAAGAGTAGAAATGAAGATGTACAGTTATTATTTGCACTAGATTTCTCATTTTTTGGGATAGCTTTCAAGAACTTATTGAATCTTTCTACTAAGTTACTTATTCCTTCCCATTATTTCATATGGATTTGAAATATCTTAGAAAAAGTGCATTTGTGTCTAAGGTAGAATTAAATATTTATAGGAACCTGGTATGTATGCTCTCCCAACTTGTGATGCAACCAATCCCAATTTTGATACATCTAAGCAATGTGACCAATGAGGTTTTTAGTAAACAACATCACTGAAACAACTTCTTCTTGTAAACCATTAAAGTTACATGCAACATAAAAATGAAAAATATGATCACCTGCATGTTTTGAGTCATCTCCAAAACAAATTGGGAAGGTTTTCCTTGAAACAATAGGTTGGGGAGAATATTGTGTAAATTCCAAACGATCAAAATTGTTTACCAATGGGATGTGTAAAACCAATGCCATCATGTGAATAAAAATATAAGAATTTAGTTCTTCATATCAAAAGATTCATCATCATCCATTCTAGGGTAGGTTCCTTAATGTGTATACTAAATGGTAAACATTTCCATTTTGATACTTCCATCCTTCAATTCCTAGTAGAGTCTTCAAAAAAATTTGGTAAGATTTTCTATCACTTTGGTTATTCGGTCTCCTCATGACTTGTCGACATTATCCAACATAAACCTTACAATATTGGATGGATCACATATTGACAAGGTAATCTAGCCAATTATTTTGAGAGGGGAATCTCCCTTGTATGATGGGTTTGTGCAAATTTTGACACTTTTAACCCATAAAGCACCTAAAAGGAGAAACAAAGGAAAGTTAGAGGGGAATGAAAAAACAAGGAGTGAAAGTGGAAAGAATGTAGAGAGGGAACATGTAGGTATAAAATTTAAAGAAGATCTAACTCCTAAGTACTAAAAAGTACACCATAAAAGTAAAAATATTAAATGTTAATAATCTTCATGACAAGGAAATAAATAAAATATTACATTTGAGATAAGAAAAACCATAACCACCAAGACTCTCAAGACACAAAGTTCTACAAGCATCCCTTGTATTTATTCTTGAAAAGGAACACAAATATTCCTCATTGTTTTCTATTCAAAAACTCTTAATAGTGATCAATCTACATAGAAAGTATCTAAACACAAAGTTTTATCAACTTCCCTTCCATGATACCATAGGAAACAAAGTTCCTCCAACCTCTAAGACCCTTACTAAGACCATATGGTTTAACTTTAACAATATGTTGACCACTTTTGACTTCTGCAGGATCATTGGAAAGTACACTCTCAAGATGATCTAAAATATAATTGTCCTAACAATATCCAAAATTTGGATCTGCATCTTGGTAATGCCAAAAAAATCCTTTTATTTCTCTTCTATGGCAAATCCATCAGTAGTCTCCATATACAATTTCATGATAGGATTTTTCATTTTCTATGCTTCCACATTTTACATGTATATGTGATAAGGAATTTTATTCCAAAAACATATGACATTTGATTATTCTTTGCTGGATGGCCACACGCTATTGTAAATCTCCTTTTTGACATAGACATTATAAGACACTTTGCAAAGGTTGAGGAGTCTAGCCTTATACCTAATCATTGTATTTACTTGTAATCATCCCTCAATTGTTTCAACCAATTTTGTGCATTTACTATAATCATTTCATTCCATAACCTAACATATTGCCTAGGCATTTAACAAAAATATTCTAAGAATCTTGAAGTCAAACCACATATTTTGTTAGACATTTTATCGAACACTTCATGTGTAACCTAAATGTTACCACATTTCACATAAATATCAATAAAGAGTATTTCTCAATGTTGAGTTCTACTTGAGATTTATTTCCTCTCTTTATTGGATCATATTTATTCTTCTTTACAACATGGCCTCATGTACTCTCTATCTCTAGACACCATTAATGACTACAAAAATATTTATGTGGTATATTCATACTTTACATTAACATTCGTAAATGTCCATTCTCTTCCAGGATAACATAAATTTGCTCCATCTCGACAACAATTCAAACAATGGAATGTGTATTGTTACTAGATTATGCAAGTGGTTCTATATTATTGTATTCTTCTACACATATTTATTTATATTAAGGAATTTTTTTGTTACTATTTTTCTCTCCACATTTGATCCAGATAACCCAAGTGTTGATTATAGTTAGGAAACTTCCGGATTCATAACTATTACATTGTAGCTCAAATTGACTCTATTCAAAATGCATTAGAAATATTCAAATGTGTATAATATTTTGAAATGGTGCTGAAATATTATCAACAAATTTTTACCCCAAAACCCCTTCTAAAGGCCTGAAATTTTAATGTTTGTAGTGATGTCTCGAAAAATAGTAATTTCACAAAATTTTCTAATTTTTAATTCATGGAAGGAAAATCACATCATCTCCATAGATATTTGTGACCTTATAAATTATTCTATATGTCTCTTCATATTTATAAAAGTAGTATATAAGTACATTTAACTGCGCAAGGGAAAGACCCACATATCCTTGTGGAGATAACTAATGTAATCACAATTTTTGAAGTAATATACATATATTTTCAAAGATAGTTTTTCCATTTACATCTAGCACAGTTGTTATTTCTTATTTTAATCCTAAAACCCATGATTTTTCAATCAATGGTATGAAAGGTCAGTTGTCTTGAGAGTGGATGATTCTTAGGATGAGATCAAGATATAAGAATCTTTGGTGATCCACAAAATATTTTTTAGAATATTTAAATACTTCTTACATGAGACCTAAAATGATGCATAACACTTAGAAAAATGATTGTGTCAAGAAAATGGTGGATGAAGCTCTCATGGAATAAAAGAGTAAGATGTTATAACAATTATCCCAGATCCTTCAATAACTTCACGCAAGAAATCATGCATTCTCCTCTTCTATCCAAGTGTTCAAAGCCCCCACACCCTTCAAGGTTCAAGTAAATTTTAATATTGCTATTTTTAGGGTAAAATGAATTTAGATGAAGTAGAAAATTGGCTCGAACAATTATCCTATTTTTTTTAGTTAATTCACTAATAGATATAACATATCATTTTCTCTCTTGAAATCATCATTTTAAGTCAAAAATTGGTGGGAGTGTACAAGGAAAAACTAAGTAGGGACGAACAAAGCATTTTCAAGGATTCGACATGGGATGATTTTTTATATCCCATAAAGGAAGATTACTACACTATTGGATCAAATAATGATTTGTACATACAATGGAAGAAACTACGTTAAGGTAATGACCAGTTAGTAAAATATTATACTTATAATTTGCATTCTTCGTATGCAAGATTAAGAATTAAAGACAAAAATAATAAAAGATCCTCAAATATCAAAGTGGCCTATAATGGTACATATCGAAGGACATGGACCTATTTTAATTTCATACACTCAAGTGAGGAGTAAATTTTTTGATTAAGTTTGAAAGAAACAATAAAAATAAAAATACAAAGAACCATCCTTCGAGGGGGAAACTGGTAAGGAATGTCGGACCCGAGGTAAGGGTTGGAAATAGAGAGAGACATGATGAAATACAAGACAAAAGGAGAAGACCATGAAGTGAAGCAACCTCCATAAGAATAATCTTAATTCCAAGGAAGAATTTTGAGCCATCAAGTCCCTTCTCGCTAATTCATCATCTTGAACAACCACTACTCCACTAGTGACACAACCCGAGGTCAAAGATGTAGAAGATGAAATTGTAAATTTTGAACTACATGTGATCATTTCAACCTCACAAGTGAAGAATATGGATGAGATGGAAAGGATACTTAACTCCAAGATGTGGGTAAAGGGTAAGCCTCTACATTTTATTCTTGATAGTGGATGTCGAAAGAATTAAAATTATGCTAATGTTGTGAAAATTCTTAACCTTCCCGTAAAGTCACATACCTAGAAATATATTATCTACTAGTTGAATCCACAAAGATATCTGCATGTCACACAACAATGCATCCTCCCATATTCAAGCAAACCCTTCCATGATGAAGTCTCATGTGATGTGCTCATGGGCTAACCATTTTGTGGGGTATACATCATAACTATGATTCATGAACTTTAAGGGTCATTGTTACCATTGGGAGTTAACACTATCGGATACCTGATGTCATTCCTCCAACTCTATTTTCCTAATCAATCCCAAGAAATGTAAGAAGATAGTTTAGATAACAAATCACTTTTTCATCTTGATGACCAAAGTTATAAAATACCAAATGATTTGATCTAGTTTTTATTAAATATTTATTTCAGGATAATTTACTGTAATAACTAATATTCAAATGATAAACTACATTAATGTGCAACCAATAAGCATTTATTATATAAAACCCTATGAAAATGAGAGAGAGATAATGACTTACCTGTTTCTCTAAAGATGGGAATGATCGAGGCTATATATCTATTGGAACATGTTAGAAATAGTGTAAAAATGTGCAATAAGGGTTTGAAACCCTATAAATGTTTAGGAAGAAGTACATGCAGGAGGACAGAGCTCCTTAGGTACTAGTGACTTATATGGGCATCTATGTCTACTAATATGCTTGGAACCTAGTCCTTTCTGGGTTGGAAGATATTCACTTATAATCACTTTTTGTCACTACGGTTTTTTTATTAGATCAATGGTCATACCTATAACTTATAAAATGAATGACTACCTTCACATGCCCATAAACCACATAAAATCTAATAATAAAAGATGCAGATTCGGGAGCTGAACTAACCTTGATGATCACCTAATAGTGAACTTATGACTTAGCATTGCACTACACCTCACACTCCATTTATTTTTCTACATGTGTGTGTGTATTTTTGCCTAAGGTTTCCCTTGAGTAAGTTGAATAATGATAGTGGCCTAGATCTATATTGTACTACGTATGTCAAATGTGTAATGGAATAAAATAAACTCCCCTTCTACGATGTGTCTCAGAGACCAATACATCCCTCATCTCTTTTATGAATATATTAGATGTATGATTTGTAGTGTTTTTGTGTCTTTGTGGAAGCTTAGGTGGTTATAAACAATGGTTTTAATTTTTGGACCCTTATTTGAAAGAAGTAAATAACTATATATACAATTCACTTATTTTAATTTTTAATTGAAACCGAAAGGAAACTCAAAGTAATAAAAAGTGACCAAGAAGCGAAAAGGACCCAAAAGAGTAAGAAAGAGAAAGAGAGAGACATGAGCACACATACACTTATGTCTTAAATGGGTGCTAGTTTCGAGAGGAAATAAAAATATAAATCAATCAAGTGTTGATAGAGATGTAATATGTAAAGACAAAAAGCGCAAGATAAAAAAACCAAAATGCCAAAATGAGTTGTCAACCACTAGTTTTCTTGCTTAGGAATCATGTATACATTAGTTTGTTTTAGGACCTAGAAATATACCAATGTTCATATATTTTGTGTCTACATTTTCCAAAACTTTATGATGTTGAGTAAATACTCGATAACTTAAATTAGATAGAAGATGCTTACCTTGTAATCTAGAGATAAGTTTTTCTGATATCGTGCTCAAGGGAAAATTATCCTTGTGAAGCGTAAAGTGATTGTAGTGTGAAGTGTGGAAACTATAAAAAGTAGGTAGACATTAGGAGTGAAGTGTATGCCTAGTAGTGTGTGCTTTGTTGGGGCTTGTTATTTTTGATGTGAGATGCTTCTTATTGATTTGTAAGGAAGGACCTACAAAAGAAGAGAAAGAGAATATTCAAGTCGTGAAAATGAAAAATTAGAGTAACATATGTATAAGTAAGTACAAAGTGTGTAAACGTAGTAGCTAAGGAAAGACCGCACCTAATGTATGAGAGAATAAAGGATAGAAATTTTCTGTGATTTAGTTTGGAGATGTTGCGGATTTGAGTGTCCTACTCCCAAGAATGATGTTTTTGACAATTTCACGTCAAGGATGAGATTTTGGGAGATCTCACACCGAGGATGAGTTTCTTTGTCAATCTCATACCAAGAGAAGAGTGTTGGGGAGAGGTATTTTTTTCTCTCCTTCCATGATGCTTGTTAAATGAGAAGTGCCATTGTAGATTGGAACATACTCATTTGTAACTAAATTGTAATAGAATTGTAGTTGATTGAATGAATTCTCAGAATCGAAGGAAAGTGCCTCATACTCAGAAATATATATTGTAACCTGCTGCAAATTGTGCTAAAATGAGAAATTATATATTTTTTCCCAAGGACACATGCACCCACCATTCATGTCTACTACTGAATTTTAGTTTTTGCTTTATGTTTTTTATCCAATTCTTATTTTGGACTACTTTGTACCTATTTTCCATTTCGAATTCTCGCACTACGATGTTTTATTCTAGAGATTTGTGTTGGTGGAAGGGTAATTTATTCAAAAATAGTTTCCCCCTATTTGGGGTGCATGTGGCTAAGGTAGGATGATTCACCCAAATTAAGTGGACGTGAAACTCATATGCATATTGTAGATGGGATACCTATAGGGGGTAGGGAATGTGCCTAGTAGAAACTAGGAACGCACAAATAATATAGGCTAGAAACAAGTGTTAATGCATAAGATATAACATGTAATATAATATAGGGTATGAAGATAAGAGGTACCACAAAAATTGGGTTGCATACATGTGACATCACTCATAATGTCACAAGACAATATGAGTCGAAGCATCCACAAGCAAAAATGATCAAGCATGACATAAGGCATAACCTACAAACGATAGAATTCAATAGTAAATAAGAAGTAATAGATAACCATGGTTGTATAGAATCTTGCAAGAAAAATGCTACACATGAAGCACCCGTTAGCATGTTAGAAATATAAATAGTATGTCGATCATGTATAGACAAATGAAATGTAAGTGACTGTGACAAGAAGTAGTAAATATTGTAATAATATGACATGTGAGTGTCGAGTATGAGAGTAGGAAAGGTAGATACCCGAGGATCCTCAACAGACTAGTAAAGAGGAGTGTTGAGCATAATGTATAATGTAAAAATGTGTCAAAGTCTTGCATTCACATCAAGACACCATGTGAATGAGAATGCATATATAGAAAAATATAATGACATACTAAGTATCAAGATAGCATAGGAAAAAATGTGTAACATGTAAATAACGTAAGATAACAAGAGTAAATATAACCAAGACATGTAGATATTGTGTGAAGGTGATGGTGTTCTCCAATATGTAAGATGTTTAAATGAGGGATGCACATTTCCCCGTAAGATGTGTGTTATGTGAGGTTTATTTCTATTATACCCTCAATAAATAAGTATTAACCATAGATCAAGAGTGTGTAATCTGGTAGCAAAGGCATTATATGTGATATGCATAGATGTAAGTTTCCATGAATGATCCATAGGGATCCAAAATGACTCCACTTGATCAGATTAGCAAGCAATAGAGAAGGAAAATGAAGAAACAGAGGTTATGTATTTATGTTAAGAAAACCTCCGCTATGTGTAGAGTGGCGATTATCAAACCACCACCCAATAAAGGAAATAGTCCTATGACCTTCAATCAAGCACCGGTGGTAGTCATGACAATTTCAGATAAAAAATAAAATTCAAAATGAATAGTCCTAGAATTGGAAAGGTTTTCTTTATCTCTTTGCCTCCATGATATTTCCCTTTCTCCAATGCACAAGAGGTCATGAGAAAGGATATAAATAAAAGTAGGGAGGATATTTTTGATCATCAAAGCATGAAAGTAAGTGTCAAATGAATTCTTAGTTCTAGAATTGTGTTTGTAGAAGAAAGGAGTTTTGAGGCAAAGCAAGAAAGTAATTGGGAGGAAGTGTGAGATATTATCTACTTATATTTCAAACTTATTGTAAATTATGTACTTCTTATTTGAATTGGCCGATAAAAAGTGGGAGGAAAGAGTTTTTTTCCCATCCTGACTTGTTTTCCTCCTTTAGAGGTTTCCAAGATAAAAATTGTCTTTATTCATGAGCTTAAATTCTTTCCTTTCCTTGCAATTGTTGATTCTAAGCATAATCAAATTTGTTCACTATACATATCTATCATTTTATAAATCAAAAGTAGAACAACAACATTTAATTTAGATTCTATGAATGATTCCAAAGTAGAGAGTTTACAGATCATGTTGGTATCAGAGCTAACAAGTCTCTAGGACTATGATATTCGCTCTGGATTTGTATGATAGTGACAAGATCCAAAGGTGAAGAGGCTTTACCTTGTAATATGGATATTTATACAAGGAAGAGTAAATAGAGAATTGAAGTAAAAATATAGGTAGAAAACTTGTTTCATAGAATCAAGATGTCAAGACCATGATGGATAGAATGTTTAGAAGATAAGAAGAACTTACAGCTTTTGTAGAAGAAAGATTATGTTAAGAAAGCTTTATGGACTTAGTGGCTTGCATGGGCTAGCTATAAATTTTGGCATAGAAAGGAGCCACCATGAGGAAGAAAATGGGGAAGATCATGAATAAGAGGCTTCGAATGTAAGAGAGAAGGTAAAATCTGATCATGCTCCTTTTAAAGTTGAGACAAAAGTTAAAATTAAAATCTTTGAAGGAAAAGTAGATGCAAATTTTCTTGATAAATGGTTAAAACAATTAGAAGTCTACTTTAGCATCCAAAATGTCACAGAGGCATAGAGGATCACCTTTTCACATCCCAAAATGGAGGGACATGCTCTCGTTTGGTGGGAATCCCATCTAGCCACTTGTGAAAAGAAGAAACATCCTATTGTGAAATGTTGGGAAAAATTTAAAGAATAACTTAGAGCTAACTTCTATCCTATTGGCCATAAGAATGACCAAATGATTAAATGGCAATATTTTAGAAAAGAAAGTGGTCAAAGTGTGCATGACCATACTACGAGTTTTGGAAGGCATGCTATGTTGTTGAATATGGACTTGGAGGATGAGGATATTCGCTAAAAATTGGCGTGTGGGAAGGCATATATTTGGTTAATCCCAAAGATCTCCATAAGGCGTGTGTTTAGGAATACTACATAGATGATGAAAAGAAACAAGGAGAAGTAGAACCAAGGGAAATGTAGTCTAAAAATAATCATAAGAAAGAACATGGGAAAACAAGTAACAAAGGTAAGTGGAAAAGGAAAGGTAAAAAAGCTGCCACTACTTCAAATAATTGTAAATATCCCAAGTTTTTTTGCAAGAAATGTGATATAAATCGTCATACTAATGTTACATGTGGGAAGTTACATCCAGAGTCACATCCAAGAAACAAACAAAGGACTCAAAGAATTCTATGATAGTTGTAAAGATAGAAGGGGAGGTGGAAATCTAAGATGACTCTTATGCAGAGGAGTTCTTGGATGCACGACCAACAACATGGACAACCAGAAGAGGAGATGAGTAGACTATTCCATGTCAAAATCTAGATAAAGAGAACTAAGGTAAACACTTTTGTTGATACCAGTTCTCGGTCTAACTTGATTTCTAAAGTAGTTGTAAAGAAGCTTGGTCTTAAGAAATATGATAATCCACACCCTTATCCTTTGGGTTGGGTGAAGAAGGGTATTGAAATTTAGGTAGAAAAAGGATGTAAGGTCAAGTTTGGGATAAATTCCTAGTATATTGATGTATTGGATGCTGATGTTATTCTAGTTGATGATTTTGATGTTGTTTTCGAGAGTCCTTACTTATATATAAGAGATGATATATTTATGATAAGGGATACCTGATATAGATGGGTCAAGGCTGGGATCAGCTAAAACATATGAGCACACCAAAGTGTAAGACACATGTCATTATGGTGAGTGTTAACCAAGAAAATGACTTATTAAGGAAAATCGTAATCAATTTTTTTACTTTTGTTAAAGGATAAACAAGATGGGGTAGAATTTTACAAGATTTGGATAGTAATATTCAGTATTTTAAGGAATTTTTCAAGCCCCCATTGTGTTTTCAAAAAATGGGAAGTAGAGAATGAGATTCAGTTGTTTCCAGAGTCCCCTCTATCGAACATTGACTTGTATAGGTAATACTTGCTAGAGATTCCCGAGGTAAAGAAACAACTCCAGAACTACTAGACCAGGGTGTGATATGTCCGAGCATCTCACCATGGGTTTTTCCTATTGTGACGGTGTCAAAGAAGTATGGTTCTTGGATAATGTTTTTGATTACTGCACTTTGAACAAGATCACCATAAAGAAAAAAATATCCACTTCCCCGTATAAATTAACTCTTTGACCAACTTCAACATGCCAAATTCTTTAGAAAGTTGGATCTTAACTTATGTTATCACCAAGTCGAATGAAGGAGGAGGATATATGGAAGACATCCTTCAAGACAAAACAAGGTTTGTATGAGTGGTTAGTACTTCCATTTGGATTATGCAATGCACCTGCTACATTTATGAGATTTATGTATGACGTATTATAGATTGCATAGATTCATGTGTCATTGTTTATCTAGATGATATCTAGATTTTTACTACCACATGAGAGGAACATCTAACTCATTTACAACAAGTCTTGCAAGTTCTCGGAGAAATAATTGCATTGTAATATGAAGAAATGTGAATTTTCCAAATAGTCACTTATTTATCTTGGACATGTGGTTAGAGGAGGAGAGCTACCAATGGAATTCAAGAAGTTGGAAACCATCACCAATTGGCCAACACCAATAGGATCCACATAGACTAGGAGTTTTGTAGGAGTAGTACAATACATGTGGAAGTTCAATCTGGCTTCTTTGTGATTACGATACTCTACACACAATGGAAAAAAAGAGTAAGGGTTTTTACTTGGGGTAAGGAGAAAGAAAAATCCTTTGAGTTATTAAAATACAAGATTAATCATTGTCAAGTACTTTCTCTTCCTAATTTGCAAAATCCCTTTGAAGAAGAGATAAATGTAAGTAATTATGCTATGGGTGCAAGTGTTGCTTCAGGGGGTAAACCTATATGCTATCATTCTAAAAGTTTTACTTCAACAGCTTAAAGGATATTCAATATATGATAAGGAAATGTATGCAGAGTTCAAGAATTAAAAATGGAAACATTATTTGTTGGGTAAAGAAACTATTATGCACACCGACCACATACCTCTCCAAGATTTGCAAGCACAATCTAAATTATAGTAGGAAAGGTATTACAAATGGATGGGTTTCCTTTAGTATTTCCATCTAGTGATCATATACAATAAAGGTAGTATAAACTTGGTGGTAGACATGTTTTCTAGTTCATCTACACAAGAGAAGTTCTCCTGCTTTGCCACTTTCAATTAGATCAAGCAGGTTTATGAAGGAAGCTTACGGAGAGGCATATGCATGATAGAGACTTTGAGGTGACATTTCAACAATTGCAGCAGTCCCAAGGGGTTGAGAGGATGAGGATTGAGATTGTTACCTCAAGGAAGGGCTGCTTTACTGATGTGGGAAGCTTTGTGTGCTTAAAGAAGAAAGAATTCTATTGATGAGGGAAGAACATACCTCGAAAGTAGTGGGAAATTTTGGTATTGGTAAGACCCTATCCCACTTGTAAAGTTACATGTATTAGACGAATAAGGATGAATAAGTATCAAAATTTATACGTGGATGTAAACTTTGTTGTATTAACAAGCCTAAGACTAGGAATGAGGGTTTGTATATGCCTTTTACAAAATCTACTCATCTATGGGAGGACATTTCTATGGACTTTGTAGGGGATTAACCTATGTCTAAATGTGGCCATGACTATCTCTATGTTGTTGTTGATAGATTCAATAACATGTGTATTCTTGGCATGTAAAAAGATAGTAAAAGCACATGAGGCATACATCTTTCTTTGAACAATGTATGGGTGCATTTTAGCTTGCGAAAGTCTATTGTTTTTTATAGAGATTCCAAGTTCTTGGGGAAGTTTTGGACTACTTTGTGGGACAAGATGGATACCAGGTTATAGAGGAGCATGGATTTCCATCCACAAATAGATGGATAGATAGAGGTGGTGAACATGAATTTGGTACAATTGATCAAAGGGTATAATAGCAAATACCCAAGGACTTAGGATGAGTCTTTATCCTACATTCAACATTTGTATAACTAGGTAGTATACACATCCACCGTGAAGTCACCATTTGAACATGCATGGGATATCTACCTAAAAATATGTTCGACATAGTAGGTTGACAACATGATGAGGAGGAAACACGTGACATAGAGGTGACTAGATGAAACCAATTCATTGAGAGGATCCAAGAAATCCATCTCAAAGTCAAAGAATAGTTAGAGAAATCTCAAGCCAAGTACAAGGATAGGCTTGATCAACACACGAGAGAGCATAAGCTTCATGTTGGAGATAGATTTTGGCTCTACTTAAGCAAGGAGAGACTATAATTTCAAGCACGAATGCTGAATCCACTATTGATATGGAACCTTCACCATATTTGAGTAGGTTGGATAAAATGTCTTTCGACTTGATCTTCTACCATTTAGAAGGATATACTCAATAGTAAACTATGATTACTTGCACTTATATGAGGCATCCATGCTAGATGAAGATGAAGAAATACAATTTTTACCTTCCATTGAGGATTGCATCTTGGAATCACAAGGAGAATAGGAGGAGGATGTAGTGTTGCGGTAAAAGGTTAGAGAGGCTAAAATATGTCCATAAGAGTCTTGATAGATTGGACTGAAAGGGAAAATACCAAGACAAGCCCAGGTGGTACTTGAAGGAGAAAGTGAGGAAATTACTTTCTCATCTACTCCCCCTAGTAGGATTTTGTGGGACTAAAATCCTCCTAAGAAAGGGAGGTGTCATCCACAGGGATTCAAAATGACTCTACTTCATCAAATCAACCAGCAACAATGAAGGAAAATGAAGAAATAGAGGTTTTGTATTTATGTTATCAGAACCATTGCTTTGTGCAGAGTCACGATTACAGAACCACAACACAACAAGGGTGACGATCCTGTAACCACCACCTAGCCAGGACAACAGTCTTGTGACCACCTATTTGTATTGGTCGGTGGTCCTAACACTTTTGAACAAAAAATAAAATTTGATTCCCACAGTCCTAGAATTGGAAAGGTTGTTTGTGTTTCTTCTCCTCCATGACCTTTCCCTTTCTCCAATGCACAAGAGGACATGAGAAAGTCTATAAAAACATGTAGGAAGGAGAGTTTTGATCATCAAAGCATGAACCAAGTGAGCCAAAAATTCTTAGTGATGGAATTGTTTTTGTAGAAGAAAGGAGATTTGAGATAGGGCAAACAAGTAATTGGGAGGAAGTTTGAGATATTGTCTACTTATCTTTCATAATTATTGTAAATTTTGTACTTATTATTTTAATTGGCCAATAAAAAGTGGGAAGAAAGAACATTTGTCCTCTTAATCGGGTTTCCTCCTTGGAGGTTTCCAAGATAAAAATTGTTGGTATTCATGATCTTACATTCTTTCCTTTCCCTATAATTTTTTATTCTAAGCATAAGAAAATTCATTGATTAGATATATCTATTAGTTTCTAAACCAAAAGTAGAACAACATCGTTTAATTTTTATTCGTGAATGATTCCAAAGTAGAGAGTTTACAAAATTAGTGAAGGACAAAGAATGAAGTGTAGTAGATAACCTATGAGTAGACGATAAATACAAACAATAGTGATGGTGGTGGGGAGTAAATTTGATACCCCCAAGTGTGTATATCCGGAGATGCTAGCAAATAAATGTTATCATTATGAGCAAGAATAGCCAAATTATGTATATTGACCAAAAGGATGTATACCATATGTAAAGTAGTATGTGTAAGAAGGATCCATAAGTTATCATGAGAGTAAAATTGTGTATGGAGTGGAATTCGAGTGGAAAGGGAATTTGTAATAATAGATAAATGTTCTCATAGAGTAGATAAGATAATTTTTTTCTAGAAAGATTAACTTGAAGACCAAAGCAAAAGTAAGGTATAGGTGTGTATGTGATTAGTATGGATATGGAACCGCAGATTATTAGGACCGAATTTGGAATTAAAATAATAGTTAATGATAAACAAATATAATAAACATGTAAAATAAATATAATTACACAGAGACACCATATTTAATGTGGAAAACTCCAGTGGGGTAAAACACAATAGACAAAGAATTTTCCATTAATGAGAAAATTTTAATGACTCTAAGAACTCCTTTCCTAACTTTTACTCCATCTTATTAACCCAACATGAATCCAATTCCTTATATTCACTTTTGATGACCTATGTCCATATTTACAATGATCATGCCACATAAATCATTTGACCCCGTGGGTCATTTAAATATTAAGAGGCAAGATGTGACTCCTTGGGAAACACCAAGTTTAATAAAATTGATTTAATAAAACCAATTAACCATAAACAACATAGTTTATATTAAATAATTAAGAATATAAATATTCCTAATTATTTAATTATAAACTAAGTCTTATAAACACACTTAATATTATGTCCTAACACTCCTTAATATCAAGTGGGAACCATATGCCAATATTACTTGTTTGTACAACAAGATTTACAGATCCATAAACCATTAATGAAGGTTTAGGATAACATATCACCTTTGAAGGAATTATAACACCTTCATCATGCGTAACTTACATTTTCGTAGAAAAGGATTTGGAATCCATAAATCAAAAGTATGATTTACGCTAATCATGATTTTTGAGACTACATCCCACCGTTTCACATGGAAACATTATTATAATTACATCTCCTGGAGCCTAGTCTACCACAAGGACCTCGTTTAAAAATAAATGTACTATATTGGATAGTATACCATAAACTCTACTAGTTTACAAAGATAATAAAGATCTATTTACAAAGCCTTATACTAGACTAGAAGAATAAAGGAGAAGGAATCATCAATCATTCGACCATTAGGAGGTGATACTTACATGCACACTCCTCCTCAATTAAATCTCTAAGAGGTCAAATATTGCAAAAAACTTGTATAATTTATAGCACACTGGATTTTTAAACATGTATGGAATGTAACCTTCAGATTGGGTAAGTACTGAGATCTATATCACTGCAAAACCTTCTCTCTCGATATATGCATCTCGATATGATTTTTTCTTTGATATTGAACTGGATTTTTAGAGAGAGAAATAAAACTATGGATATCACACCAAAGATGATTACTTAATTTAGCTTCCATGTGTATCTCTTCCAACAATTGCTTCAGCCATATGGGTTATTTTGCTACTACCATTATGCTTTTATATTATGCCTCAATAGAAGAAATTAAAACTGTTGGTTGATTTTTACTACTCCAAGTAATGACACCTACACCAAACTTGAACACATATCCAGTTGTAGACTTGCGATCTATCACATCACCAACATGGTCAAAATAACAATATCCATATAAATATGCATTTTTAGAAGAAGTATAATCTAAACCAAAATTTATTATGCCTTTAATATAAATTAATACTCTTTTGGATAACTTCTAGTTATCCTGACAAGGATCCTTTATAAACCGTGAAGTACTTCGTACTACATAAGCAATGTCAGGTTTAGTAATAGTTAGATAAATTGAACTACCTACAAGTTTTCTATAAAAAGTAGGATTAAATTTTTCACATGTAGGTTTAGGATCAATTTTACATCAAAATTCTATAGGAATAGCAATATGTTTACAACCAATAATATTAAACATTTTGAGAAAATTAGTTGCGTTTTTGTGATTAAGATACAAGAAAAAAAAATTATCCTAAAATATTGCCATTCCCAAAAAATGATGCAATAATCCTAAGTCTATAATCTCAAAGTATGACATTAATTTAAATTTAATTTTCATAATTTAACTATTAAAATTACTGGTGATAGCTAAATCATCAACATAAAATGCAATGAAAATGATACTATTTTCTTCAATTGTAACAAATATATCATTATCAGAAGAATAGTTAGAGACACCAAATTCATTGAAAAAACTGTTAATCTTTGCATACCAAGCTCTAGGAGCTTATTTTTAACCATATAAATATTTTTCAATTTACAAACATACATTTCTTTACCTGGTTCTTCAAAACCTTTAGGTTGAGTCATATAGATTTCTTCTTATAAGTCACCATTCGTAAAATAATTTTTGACATCCATCCGATGGATTTCCCAACTGTATTGAGTAGCTAAGACAATAAGAATCCTTATTTTGCTCATTTTTGCAATGGTGAAATTTTTTTCAACGTAGTTGATACTGGGTTTTTAAGTAAACCCTCAAGATACTAATCTGGATTTTAATTTATCAACACTTCCATTAGACTTATATTTAATCTTGTATAACCATCTAGATCCAACTATACTTTGTTGTTCATGAGGAGGGACGAAATCCCAAGTTTTATTTTTAATCAAGGAAGTAAATTCAACTTTCATTTCATCTATCCATGTTTCTTTAGAAGAATCTTCTGTAAAAGATTGGAGTTTAGGTTCATACAATGTCATCAAGGTGTCATATATATGTTGACTTTTAGTCAATTTTTGAAGGTTTTCGGATTAGAGTCTTGAATAATAAACTTAGCCCATCTAGGTATTTTGATTAGAAATGAAGTAGCTACTAACTATTTTTCAACTATAGGTTCATTACTAAGTTCATCACTCACATCATTTTCATTGTTATCTTCGTAGTTTTCATTTTCATTTTCATTAAAATCATCATGATTAATAGAAACAAACGATGAAGAATATGAAAAAAGGTTTTTCTAAAACTTTTACGTTCCTATTTCTTATAACTTCTCTTTTGATAGGTTGAAGATCCTAAGACTTCAGTTTTGAAACCATATCCTACGAAAATATAGGAAAAATATCTTTTATCAAGATTCTTTCGTTTTGATTTCAAAATGAAGAGAGAAGTTGAGATACCAAAGATTCTCAAATAAAAAACAATTAGTTTTTGATTTGACCACTTTTCCAGAGAGTGGAATTAACTAAAGCTTTATTAGGAAATTTGTTCAAGATATGAACAACAATGTTCATTGCTTTAGCCGTGAGGAATTTAGGAGCTTGTTTTGAATGCATCATAGTTCTAGCCATTTCTAGAATGGTGTGATATTTCCTTTCCATAATCCCATTCTGTTGAGGGGAATAGGGAATAGTTAGTGTTCTTTGAATGCCACATTCGAAACAAAATAATTCAAATTTTTTACTGATATATTCTCCCCATTATCCTTCCCGAGCCTCTTAATTTGGTAATTATAAGAGTTTTCAACTAGAGCTTTAAATTCCTTAAATTTAGACAAGACATCAGATTTATTTTTAATAAAATAAGACCAAATCATATGAGAGAAATCATCAATCAACATGACAACATACATAGAACCATTAAGTGATGAAAATTGTATAGGTCCTCGGACATCATGATGGAAAAGTTGTAAAGGTTCATAAGAATTAACATCATTGTGATTATCTAAGGGATTAGTAGATTGCTTACCATGTAAGCATCCTCTAAATGTTTCATGATTTTAAGAAATAGGTGGTAGATAGGTCACTTGGTTTATTTAAGGCATGTTGTACATGCTCCTAAATTTGACATAAGCTAGTCTCTCATAACATAATTGTATGTCACTTCTTTGAGATGTTAAACAAGAAGCAAAGGTAAAACCATTAAACACATATATACCATCTCTTTGTACACCTTCAACTATGGTAACAATATGTTCATTTTTAATAAACCACTGTGGTTATTTTGAGTCAATTGAGAAAAAGAAAAAAAATCCATTTTAATCTTATGAACTAATAAAACATTGTTAATGAAACCATTTGGAACTTTTACTTTTCCTTCCCCTTGAACTTTGATAATAGAATGATCACCCAAATAAATCTAATCATTACACTCTCTAAGTTCAAATAAGATATCAAATATGAATTACATGTTCCTAGATGCACCATCATCCAATATTCACTCATTTTCCTTTGTAGTGACAAAGGAAACATAAAAAGCAATTACATTGGGATTTTGATTATTTTTATTCTTTTTTGGTTTTGATCTTGATCTAATTTTTTTCCTTTCAGTTTTTGAAATTTGAATTATTATTTTGAAATTTACATTATTCTTTCTTATAGCAAAATTTTCCATAGACATGACATTTAACATCAAAGGTAGCTCTTAAATGTCCTAGTTTCGTTTCTTTACTAGGAGGTTTAAAAGTTGTTTTTTTATTTTTGTTAAATCTAGAAGTTTTACCCTTTGATTTTTGAGCAAGAAGTGTCTAACATGAATTCTCCTTACAATACAAATTTTCATTACCTTTGCTTCCCGAATCAAGAGAGCACTAAGGGTGTTTGATATTTATAATTCAAAATTCAAATGAAATTTCTAAATTTTTCATGAATATTCAACTAAATAATAAAATATAGCAATTTATCTTGAATTAAGTTACAATTTCATCCATCTAACCAAGACTTAATATTTTTAATTTTTCTAAATAATTGATTACTTTTTCAACTCCATTCATGGGAGTTATCATTAATTCTAGAATCAATTTAATGATTTTTATAAATGCGTACCTTCATGCATCAATTCCAATTGAGTCCAAGCCTCACTCGGAATTTCTTGATTCCAAAAATGAAGGAGCAAATAATCTTGTATGCTTTACAAGATAATGGACATAGCTTCTTTTTGTTGATATCTAGCAACACCGTCCATAGTAGCTTGTCTTCTAGTTATAGCTTTCTCGAGTTCCATTTACAACTTCCCATAGTTTGTGATCTATGAATTTCACTTTTAATCAAATTTTCAAAAAAATTATTTATTCGCATTCAACATCTATGATTCAAAAATTGTATAATGATTAGACCCTTTTTGTGTAAATAAACTTAAACAATAAAAAAGGGTAAGAATATCCCCTCGGCGTTGTTTATGCCTCATAATTGAATTTCATGTTGAAATAATGGTTATTTCAATACAATCTAAAAAATAATGTATTAGATTGAATTATATTGCATTCTATTTAATTTTAAGAAAATAAGATAAAACAATTTAAAATTTACTATATATAAAAAAATATTCGAGCATTGCTCTTTTGTATTTTTGTAATATTCCATCACATCTCACCAAGTTGGTCTCACCAAATCAATGAGTTGAGTATATATATGAGTATATATATATATATATATATATATATATACCAATTCCTATTTTAAAATTTACCAAATTAGAAAATCCAAATTAGAAAATCGATCGAGCCGCATTATAGGACCGAGCACCGAGCCATCAATGACTTGGTGAGATAATGCATTGCATTAGATGAGTTAAGGAGCTAAGACAACTCAATGAGCTATGGCGTGAGCTTCTTGTATTTACATGGAAAGAAAAAGTAGATACATCATGGCTAAAGCCACACATACCAAATTGGACACCGAGGGTTATAAACCATTTAACTCGTGCATCAATTTTGTAACATGGGACTAAAAATTCCCAATAAATTCTAAAATTTCACACGTCAAGGTCCTGTGGACACATGGAAAGAAGGCATTCGAATGCAGAGGGGAAAAATATTCCACGTGGCAACTTTTAAATGGTTTTGGGGTCAGGTGGACCAAAAAACATATTGAAAGTGGTTTATTCCAGTGTTTAAACATCTTCCCAAACTGATCACATTGAGGATTTCCAAATATGGACTTGTGTCATCCATAGATGGTAATTATTGCACCATCATTTTATGTAATTGATCATAGTGTGTCCTTCATTAACAAGATACTTATAAATTTTACCTCCATTCCAAACCCGAAGAAAAAATGAATTTATATTTTCTTGGGGTAAGGATTTACCATAATCCTTGGCAACGAGATTACGGAATAGTGACACTTGTCACCTACCAACCATTGATTTTAGTGAAATGTGGTGTCGTGATCACTCAACACATGGTCTTTGAAAAAAGTACAGATGGGAAATATTTTAGAAGATAGTTAAATCCATGAACTTGAGGTATGAAATGGGCTTGGCCCTTGAGAAGACACAAAATGAAGATATGTGGTCTACCGCTTGTCGATTTAGGAGCTCAAAATTTTACTTGTGCAAGGATGTTTATCTAAGCTCAAGGAAGAGTCAGAGTCAATATAATAGAAGAATATTTTGAATTCTCTAGAGGGGAGAAGCATACAAAACAACCCTTTTTTAAAAAAAATATTCCCCCCCTCCATTCAATAGCATTAAATCCTACACACATGAACTTTAAAGAGCATGGAAAAATTATCAAAAATTCATACCTGTATTTGTAATACATTTTCATGTGCAATAAATTATAGAGTCCCTATCTTATGAGCATCTAACAACATCAAAGCAAAAAACATGTCATTGAGGGAAGAGAGTTTTAACAAATATAAATAACTAGACATCTTCTCAACCACCGAATTGTCGTAAGATTTAATTAAACTAAACTTGTTACCAAATCAGATACCATATTAGGATTGAGTTTAGAATTAAAATAATAATTAATATTAAACAAATATAATAAACCATATTATAATAAACATGTAAAATAAACATATTTATACAAGGAAACCAAATTTAAAGTGGAAAGCCATAGTGTGGTAAAAAAAAGATAAATATTTTTCCATTAATGAGAAAGTTGTAACTTGATCTAGTAATTCCTTTCCTCACTCATACTCTATGTTTTTAACCCAAAGATAAATCTAATTCCCTTGGATTAACCTGTGATGACCTATGGCCATATTTACAATGAGCATGCCACATAAATCATTTGACCCCATGGGTCATTGAAATACTAAGTGATGAGATATGAGTCCTTATGAAGCACCCAATTTAATAAAACAAATTAACCATAAACAACATAGTTTATATTAAATAAGGAAGAATATAATTATTATGAATTAGTTAATCATAAACTAAGGTTTATAAAAACACTTAATATTAGGTTATAACAAAGATTGTAATGTGTGACTATGATGGATATTTATTCAATGAGATGAGAGAGATCATACTATAGTGGAAGATGTGGAAATGTGTTAGGAGTATTGGTACTGGTGTTAGGAAGATCATATTCACCAAAGTAAGGTGTAACATTGATAACAAATGTAATAATATTATTGTGATGTTAAGGGGTAAATGGTCATACGTTTACATGTATTATAATAGAGCATCATCTAAAAGGAATGCATTCAATTCAAAACAAGTGGGAGAAGAGGGATCTCTAATAAGCTTATGGTATGGTAAAGGAAAATTATGATTATGTAAAGTAGTTTAAACCTCACGAGAAGATATAGAAAGAATAAAAGGAGAAGGTTGAGAGGAGTTATCCGATGATGAGTTTGGTGGATTATGTGGGAATGAAAGGAGGTTTTGTGACTCCTGTCTATATTTTCCTATTTCGGTGCAAATTAAACCATAACAAATCATATATTGATAACTAGGGCCATACTTTGTGAAATTAGGAGGATATGTGGTAAAAGTAAGCGATTTTGGTGAATGATCAATAGTGTTACAAAAGGAAAAATGGGAAGGATCTGGTAAGGCCTCATAGATTTACACCCTTGTATAGGAATATAAGACATGCATTAAGGGTTTGAGGGAATGCATTCATGGCATGGATTGAAGGAGCTCCAAACATAATATTATAATTAAGATTATTAGCCATTACATGACATGGGATGGGAAATTTGCATGGACGAAATACTAATGGAAAGTGTGATTGTACCTAGGAATTTTTAGGAATATTATAAAATCCATGAATACAAATAAATGAGGGAGTTAGGGAGGCCTCAAAAATTTTAATTTTATAAAGGATCGATAGATTAAAAATGTTAAGAATGGATCCATTATCAACTAAATCTCATTTAACCCTTTATATTATGGATGAAAACATGAATATAAAGGGGCGAACCATTACTAAAATAGATTGAGAATTAAATCTAGGAGATGTAAACGTAATAAACTATTTATTAAAAGAGAATGTTTTAGTGAATCTATGATAAACATATTAAGGAGAAGTGTTAGGATGAAATTAAGTGTTAGAAAAAATGTTTTGTTTTTCTCTCACATTCAAGATTGGCATGCAAGAAAGCGAGGAGAGAGACACTAATGTTTGTGAAAATTGAAGGACCCAAGGGTATCTAGGGTGACAAAAATGATTGTGGTAATATGCAAGAGTAATGTTCCAATAAGGGTATAGGTTTACCAAACAATTTAATATAATTTTTATTAAACATTTTTTAAGAGTACCTTATTGTAATAAATAATTTTCAGACAATAAACTATAGTAATGCACAAATAGAAAACATTGAATAATGTAAAAACCTAAGAAAATTAGAGAGGGATGATGACTTATATGATTGTGTTTAATTTGGGAATGATCGGGACTATATATCTTTTCCAATAGGATGGAAAAATTCTCACAAAGGCTCAATGAGGGTTTGGAAGATTAGAAATGTGCGGGGGTAGAATTTCTTCTAGGAGCACAAGAACACCCCAAGTGCTACTTGACTAACTTGGGCATGTATGTATGCTCAAATTCTTAGAACTCCTGGTCCTTTCTAGATTAGAATATATTTACTTCTATTCTCTATTTATCACTCTCATTTTGTTATTACATCACCTATCATACATGTAACTTGCAAAATAAATGACTTAGTACACATGCCCAAAAACAAAATCAAATCTAATAAAAAAGATGATAAATGGGAATTCGTACTAACCCCAAAGAGTCACCTAAAGAGTGAACTTATGACTGAGCATTGGACTACATCTAAGACTCCATGTAGTTTTCCATATGTGTGTGTATACGTGCCATAGGTTTCCCTTGTGCAGTTGCATGATGATAATAGGATAGATCTAGATTGTACTGAGTATGTATAATTTTTGTAATGGAATAGAATAAAATCCCTTCCTCTATTGTGTATGTAGACAAATGCAGCCCTTGTCCCTTTTACGAATGTATTAGATTTATGCATTGTAGTCATCTTGTGCCTTTTTGCAAACTTAGGTGGTGATAAATAATGTTTATAGTGCTTGACCCCTTATTTGAAATATGTAACTTAGTATATATATGATCCCTTGTTCAAATTTCAGAATTGACAACCAAAGGTCTACCAACATATTAAAAGTTGACTAAGAAGACAAAATGACAAAAATAGTAATAAGAGATAAAAGGAATGATAACCAGATCATACCAATTCAAGATCACAGATGCTAATCAAACACCATGATCAATAAGATGAAATAAATCCACCGAATAACTTTACCTAAAATCTTTGCAAACAAATGAGCATAAATATCATATATTATTACAAAACTCAATGAAATACAATGAGAATGGTCCTTGCTTATATAGGCAATGAATAATAATCTAATAATGAGTCAAAGTCATAGATCAAGCCATAAATCATGGAAAGAACTAATCATCAAAGAACTAGTCAAGACCATAGATTTAAGAAAGAACCAAACTTCAAGGATCTAGTCAATACCATAGATAAGGGAAACAACTAGTCAATACCATATATCAAGGAAAGAACTATACCAAATAACTAAATAATACCCCCTAATATATAAATAAATAAAAGAAATATCCACACACAAGTGGGTGAGAATAAATACAATAAAGGTAAATAAAGTACCTAGGTGAACATGAGCTAAGGTAAATACCTACTCTAAAACCCCCTAAAGTGAAGAGAGGGGCCAAAATAGAATTGGCATGTCCACAAGATGAGTCCCGACAACTAGGCTTGATGAGGTACTCATGTACAATATATCCATAAAGAAATCTCAAACCAAAAGAAGGAAATAATCTTGCTAGAAGGAAAGAGAAAGAAGAAGAATAAGAAGGAATATGTTCTCACGAAAATCCCCAAGAAAAACTTCAAACCCTAAACCTTCCATGCAACTCATGTAGTGAGGTGATGTAAAAGGATTCATAAAGATGTCCGCAACATGCTTTGCTGATTCGAAATGTATTCCAAGAAAATAAATCCATCCTGGATGTGTTGACAATTGAATTTGATGTGTATCTCAATATGCTTGGTCCATTAGTGCTAAATTGGGTTTCAAGAAATGTGAATTACACTTTGGTTGTCACACCAAAGTACATTCGGAGAATCCTGTGGGAATCCAAACTCTATCAATAACTATTGAAGCCAAAGAATCTGCTAACTCAACTCGTAATCTGTTGCCATGTACTCTGCCTCTAAAGATGAAAGTGCAATAGCCTATTACCTTTTTCATGCCTAAGCAACTGGAGAAGAACTAAGAAAAAAATAATATCCAAAAGTGGAATGTCTATCATCAATATAACCCACCCACTCTAAAAATGTTTACCCAATCAATCGAGTATAACCCACGGTGTAGTGCCGGACAAAGTAGGAAGTTCCTGCAAATAGCACAAAATCCTTTTAGTAGCCTATTAATGACTACTATGAGGAGAATGTGAAAACTAAGATAAAAGCCATACTAGAAATGAAATATCAGGGTGAGTATGGGTCGGTACATAAGACTCCCAACCAACTTCCTATATAATGTAGGATCACAAAATGATGTGCTCGATACAATGAAAGGAATGATAAGAAGATCGTTCCAAGTCGTGATCTCAGAGGATAAAATTACACCACATTAGATTTACAAAATAGAAGAGCCAAAATACCATATATAGAAATTTATCATAATCCATAATGCTCATACATTACAAAACAATGACTTGACTTACTCAATAAGAAAGATGTACATAAAAGAGGAGGGAAGTGTAACTACTACCTAAATTAGTAGTGAAGAATTCACACTAACTGATATTGGTAGTTAACTTAACTTCAAAATACTACTAAGCTAACTCTGCATAGCTAAGAAGCTAACTCAACACAACTAATAAGATAACTCCACACAAATTAGTACACCTAAGTATGCTAACCCAACAAGTGTAGGGCTAACACAAGTTTAAGAATTATCCTATTAAATAAAAGGATAAATAATAACCTACACCAACACCCTCCTGTAAGCATATCTTAGGAAGGCAAAAAGAAGGTGGGTCCCAACAAAAAGGCCTAATGATGTACTCACTTACAAGAACTGGGAAAATTAGAGACCACAAGGTACTAAAAACTAGTAATAACAAAGTAGAGACAGAAAAATCCTACTACAAGATATCATTAGAATATTGGCTCCAAAAACTTGTACACTACTAAAGAAGTGTGGTGCGCATTGTGGTATAAATACACTTTGTGTAATCATAGAACTCAAAAACTACTAACATTAGGCTTCACTAGAATATCTCCATGCAAGGAGACTATCAATAGAGTGATGGCAAAAGTGAAAGAAAAACACCAAATATAATTTGATCAATTGGTTTAAATAGGTGTCTCACGATCCAAGAATAACCAAGGAAGGTAAGGACATGAGATCCAAATAAATAGGAGTGACACGATGAAAAAAATCTAAGGTAACAAGGCAAGGACATGAAACCCGAAGATGCAATATCAACATGTAAGAAGGAAAGTACATGAAACCCAAAGAATCAGTATAAACACCACACCCTCACATACTATTGAATGGGTAAAGTGACACCACAGATCTGTATGAGTTTCTAAAATCAACTACTTGGACACTGAAAAACTAACATTGGGCTTCACCATAATGGCTCTCCCACAAGAGATACATCAACATGCCAAAAAAGTGTTGAAAATATAGATCCAAAGTATTTCAACAAACAAGAGAGATATAAACGTATACATCCATAGATACAAGAATGCAATACCCAAAATTTTTGGACATTGAGATCAACTAAAGTTGCATCCACAACTGATTACAACACCCTCCCAAATTTGACACTTCATAATTGAGTGCATGTAAATATTACAATGAGTAAATAAGTACCTTTCATATTGGAAATATATGTTTTAAAATGTCACCAATGCATAGATCTAAAAAAAACACACAATTTCAAAAAAAAAATCACCTTAATCCGAGCTACGAGATCAAACGTGATGAGCTCTAGAAGGTTTTTCCATTAAAATAATATTTTAATGCTGATGTTTTTAAAAAGGTACACATGATGCCCAAATGTCCAAAGGGTAAAAGAGTGCATCCACATGACACGAAGCTTACGACCAAAGAATAAAATCCTTGTCCCAAAATCTAAATGTCCATAGGATAAATCATTGCATTTAGAGGGCACATGTCAATATCCAATGGATAAAAGAATTCACCTAGAGGGTACAAATATGCGTCCAGTGGATAAAATATTTCATCCAAAGAAAAATATCCAGACGGTAAAAGAATGCATCTAGAAGTACACGCTTATATCAAAAGGGTAAACTAATGCACCTAGAGGGTACATATTTGTGTCTAGTGGATAAAAGATTGCATCCAAAACAAAAATTTCCAGAGGGTAAAAGAATGCATCTAGAAGGCACATGCTTATATCTATTGGATAAAAGATTGCACCCAAAAAGTACAATTGTTAATACAAACTTTGACTACAAATATCACTTTTTATGGCACATGTATAAAAAAAAAAGAGAAACCCATAAAGTTTTTCAAAAAAACCAAAAATGTGATATAGTTTTTGAGTCAAAAAATATGTTTATACATAATTATACATATTTTTGGAGAAATGTGCCAAAAAAATCTTTAAAAGTCTAGACTTTACTATCTCAAAACATGGTAGAGTGTACAATCGATTCTTGGCTTTTGGCACCTTCAAAATCCAATGGTGCACTCCATTTTGCATAAAAAAGCATGTTGTAGATAAGTGCTAACAAATTCTAAATACATGTAAATAATAAACCCTTGCTTGTAAAAAAACTTACAGATGGATGTCTAAATTATCTATAGCTCGATACCATAAAAGGAACAACAACCAGATCGTACCAAGAAAGGAACACATATGCTAATCAAACACCATGCTCAATAAGATGAAATCAATTCGCTAGAATAACTTTACGTAACACTTTTTCAAACAAATGAGTTGTAATATCATATTATTATGGAACTCAATGAGATATAATTATAATGGGCCTTGTTTATATAGGCAAGGAATAACAATATAAGAACCAATCAAGGTTGTAGATCAAGCCATAAATCATGGAAATAACTAGTCATCAAACAACTAGTCAAGAATATGGATTTAGGAAAGAACTAGTCAATACCATAAATCAAGGAAATAACTATACCTAACAACTAGATAATATCCCCTAATATCTAAATAAATAAAAAGAAATATCCACACACATAAGTGGGTGAGGATAAATACAATAAAGGTAAATAAAATGCCTAGGTGATCATGAGCTAAGGTAAATACCTATTCTAACAAGAGAAAGAGAAGAATATGAGCACCTAGGTGGGATAGAAGTGACTGGGAGATTCTATCTTAACTGGATGATAGTGTCTCAAGGAATCAAAAGATAAATTTATCAAGTGTCGAAAATCTATATGATGTGTAAATCCAATCAAATTCAAGAGATAAAGCAGCCAAAATGCCAAAAGGAGTTGTCAACCACTAGTTTTCTTTATTAGGAATCATGAATAAATTTGTATAATTTAGGACCAATAAATGTACCCAAGTTCATAGATTTTTTGTCTACACTAAGAATTTTTTTGTGGCCACCTTGAACACACATTCAGATACAACAAAATAAATATATATATATATATATTAGATCAATTTGATGATCTAATCCAATCAATCACCATGGGAGTGCCACTTCGGTGCGAGGTAACACATGTTATGTATTTAGTTCAAATTTCTTCACCCCATACAAGTCCAATTTTCTTGGAACCAAAGAAATATGGAACATGGAGAATTTACATTGACTATCTAGCCTTGAACAAAGTTCTGTGAATAATTTACACCCCCTTTTGAGGTTTGATGATTTTCTAGACCAACTCTGTTGTAAAACATTATTCACCAATATTGATCTCAAGTTTATCTATCACCAGATTCCCATCCATCCAAGTGATGTCTAGAAGACTACATTTATATCTTCTTGAGGTCTATTCGAATGGTTGGTCATGCCCTTTAAAATAACTTATGCTCCTACAAATTTCATGATGATGATGGATGACATCTTATGGCCCTACACCAATTCCTTCATGGTTGTCTAATTGGATTATATACCCATATATAGTCACAAATGTGAGAAACATATCCAACATGTTCGAGAAGTAATCCAAACCCTTAAAAATAATAGATTTTATGTAAATATAGACAAACAAACATTTTGGATGAGGAAGGTTTAGTATGCAAGGTAAGTTTTTGATGAATAAGGAGTCCATGTTGATCTAGAGAAAATCTAGGGTTTTCAATAATGACATACTCAAAAGAGTCTTATAGAACTCCTTAGCTTCTCGTGGCTTTCCAATTTTAATTCTTTGTTTGTATTGGAATTTTTGAATATTTCTTAGCCATTGAGCCTGGTGCCTAAAGGGGGAGCAAGGGTACATTTTGATGGGGGGATGTGCAACATAGAGAATTCAAACATTTTAAATAGATATGAAGCTCAACCCATTTCATTTCATTACATGACCTACATCAACCTTTCAAATTGATGACATATGTATTTGAGTATGTGTTGGGAGATGTTATCATCTAAAATTCCAAACTTCTTCTATATCATAGTGAAAATTTTAATTACATAGTGAGGAAGTACCCAACATATGATAGGGAGATTTATGACATCATCAAATATTGCAAGAAATATAGACGTTACATTCTATTGAAAGAGACGGTCATCCAAAAATACCATAGACCATTGGAGTTCCTTCAAATGTAGAGAAAATTAAGCAATTAAAGACACCAAAATTGGGCAACATACTTGCAATAATTCCTCCCGATAATAATACATAATAAGTGAAGTTCTAGTTAAACTATAGATTGGCTAATCATCCATCCAATTATGTCCCTAATAACTATCCTTAACCTATGAAGACATGAGACTTCCATTGGTGCACTTTATATGGGACAGATCTTGAATTTTCTAATACAAAAGACACATCGTGTTTCCATCCGTGAATTACGAGAAGATGATAAGGAGGCACACATTAGTAGGACATCAACATATTTTGGCATGGAAAAAACATTGGTAGTACTTCAAAAGCACTTTTACTAGCCCAACCTAAGGAATGAAGTGGTTAAGTACATCAAAATTTTCACCCCTTGTGAAATTTATTAACCATCTAATAAGAAACAAGGATTGTATATGCCATTTCTGGAACTACCAATCCATGGGCCTCCATCTCAATGGAAATTCTCTAAAACTTTATGATTTCAAAACATGAAAATGATTTTTTTTTATAGTTGATTGATTTTCTAAAAGGGATATAATGATATTTACTTGTAAGAAAAAGATTTTTCTAAAGAAACGCTAAACTCTATTTTATTCATGTATGGATCACCTTTGGGATTCCTAATTCTATCATTTCTAATAGGAGAATAGATTCTTGAGCATGTTCTAGTCCACCATATCGGGAATGGTGAAAATTAAGTTGATGAAGTATATATCCTTCCATCCATAAAAAACATATAGATAGAGGTGATGAACCATTTAATTTTCAACATGATCCATATGTATCTCTCCAAACACCCACATATATGGGATGATGTGCTACCACCACGCATACAACATGGATACAATATGGCCATTCACAACTCCAACAATCATAGTCCATTTGAAGTTTGTTATGGATTCCAGCCTATAAGACCCATTGATGTATGCATTCTGGAGCATAGAAAAGAAAAGAATATTTGTTCAACAAATTTAGTACACTCAGTAGTAGGTCTAAGGTATTTTATAGAAGTTTAATAGAAATTCTAAACAAATATATGATGAACATAGGATTCCACATCATTTAAAGGTTGGTGATTAATTCTTTTCATGACTTTATAAGGAAAGGCTTAAAGGTCCACACAAGAAATTTGACCTCTTTGATATGGTCATTACACTATCATGAAAAAAGTGGGCGAGAATGATTTCAAGTTGAATCTTACATCCTATATTACATGTGGACCTCCTTAAACTAAACCACCCACCACCTTTAGACACCTTGGTAATACCGAATACTTGAACATATATGAAATCAATTCACAAATATTTTATGCAATTCAAGAAGATCATATTGTGGACACTTGGACAAAGACCACCGAGAAGACATCTTGTTTGACTCCATTGGGTGATAAAGAAAGGAAAAAATAGTAATCAAGGTGAATGGCTCACCGCGTAATAGATAAATAAACAATTTCCAATCTTGATTGGAACCCTTGGTTCAATGGGTACCATTTCTTCGAAGGAGGGAGGAATGATCAAGACAATAACCCAAGTGGTTCTTCTAGTGGGGAAACTTTTGGGAGTCATAATGTTTGCACTTTGTAGCTTTGATAGACTCCGTTCAAAATGCATAAAAATCTTGGAACATGTAGAATATGGTAAAATGGTTTCAAAATAAGTTTAGAAAAATTTTCCTTTGAAATTCAGTTCTCAAGGCCTCAAATTTTAATTCTTGTAGTGCCGCTTAAAAATAATAAATTCTAAAAAAATAGCTATTTCATGAAAATTTAAAATATGTAATTCACGGAAGGTAAATAACGTCGTCTCCATCGATATTGGTGACCTTCCACATTCTTGTAAATGTATCTTAATATTTCTATAAGTATTATATAATTAGATGTAACCCATGAGGGGAAGACATGCATCTCCTTATAGAGATAATTATTGTAATACCAATTTTTTGAGCAATATACATCTCTTTTTAGAGAATGATTTTTAGTTTACATTTTTACAATTGTTATTTTTCCTTTAATACCAAAACCCCTTATTTTTGGATCAACAATTTCTTAGTATTTGGGTCAACATTTACAGGTTAAGAGTTTCAATTTCTCATCTTTGACTAAATTTGAACGAAAATCATCTTCTTTGTGCATATTGTAATGCCCACTCCTCTTCTACGTTGTTTGAACTATGTTATCAATTTTGAATTGATTATAATCTCAAACCTTGCTGTTGTATTCTAGTTAGCACACAAATAAAATGTGTGGGACATCTTGATTACTATTGTGTTTTGGTTATCATTTTGACTGTATGGTCATATTGTGGACTTGAGGGAAATTAAGGATAAGACAATTAGCTAGAACAATTTCCTTGTTATAAATTGATTGTGATATCATTACTCCTTGATATTGTTTTTTTATATTTAATCTATCACTGTGACTAAACACATAGACATCATTGCATAAGGTACCTGGAAATATTAATAGACGAATGACATTAACACATTGTGATATGGAAATCAAAGGATATACATTACTATAACTAAACTGATTAAATTTTGATAGACATTCAGTATGGAAGATAATGATGTGTTGTCAGCTTAGATATATATTGATATTTTGAATGTTCTTCGTATTGATTTTTATTAGGATGGTCAAAGTCATTTTGTGATTTCGTTGATATTGAAGGATTGACGAAATGGTGAACGAGTGAAAGTATTTCTTAAATTAGATGATTTAGTTGGTTATGATCTTAATTGCAAACTGATGTATTAGTGGAATCAAAATGTTGGAAATTGAGAGTAATTGTTGAATCACTTGGTCTTAGCAATAGTAGTTATGACATTTGACATTGAAATTGATATTTAGATATAAGCATTTTTATTAGTTCGATATCACTAATATGGCCATGAGGCTAGAAACGTATTGTGTGATTTTGCAGGTAATTATTTCACAACAATAAACTACGGGGGTAGGAGACCAACAAAGAAGGAATGTTGGGTATTGGAAACTGGTCACCATGGAAACTTGTGTTATGTTGTGTGTGTCTTATTTGTTGTTAGGGGATTCCCATGGGGGATTACCTCTATTGTGACCATGGGGTTTGTGTGTTATTCTGTTTATATATCCTTTATTTAATTTTAGTATGTGATTTTATAGTGATGTATTTCCCTTTTATTAATTAAGTAATGTGTCTAGATTAGTAAATTAATCATGTTACTAAACTAACTATGGATGGGACAAAAAAAAAAGTCATTTATTATATTAGGTGGTTCTTTGATTTATGTGTTTTAAGTGAAGTGTATATGATCTTGAGTGTTGTACACTCTACCTCTCCTTAGAAATTCGAATTTGGCCTTAAGGGTCAATTTTGGAGGCTTCGGGACAAGTTAAACTTATCCCACACCTCTTAATTTATTATACCAACCCTACCTATGGGTTGGGGGGGTCAAAAATATACCCCATCATGTGTTTGGGGAAGAGAAAAAGATAAATTTTTATTGCACTTTCTTACATGTATTTAATTTTTGTCCTTATGGGGTGTGGGTTGAAGTGTTGTGTGTAATAGGGTTGTTATACCTCTCAACCATCCATTTATTATGCCTTTGGGTTGAGATTTGACTTGTGAGGTAGAGTTGAGGATGAGTTATGTGGCATCCTACATAGAGCCACCTCACCCTTCTCTTCCTCATTCCTTTATATACATGTTTAATTGTTCTTTTAGGGGTTAGTTGCTCATTCTTTTAGGGAATTCTTGAAAATTTGGAAAGCTTGATTGAGAATGGAGATTGGGAATGGATGGTAATGGAAGGCTTGGTGCTTGTTGTGTTTCGATACTCTTCATTTGTGAGGTATATCTCCAGCTTTGTTTTTACCTTGTTATTTGGTTGTTCTCTTATGTGTAGATATTGATTTTTATGTATGTTATGCTTGTTGGAAATAGACTTGATTCTTAGGTTATGGGAGAAATGGAAATGGGGGTAAAACGTGAGGAAGGCATAAGAGAAATGTTATTGGGATTTTATGAGGGATTTTTGGTTGGGATGTCCACCTTGTCGATTGATAAGAACCTTGCATATAATGAATCAATAAATTACGAAGATAATAAAACACAAGAGATATGGGGGCCAAGATGCCCTAATATAAATATATGCAAAAATAATACAATTAAGGTAGGGAAACACCATACAATGCTCCTTAATGAAGGAGTAACTCCACAATATCCCAAGATGGGAATCCACTTTGAGGGGGACACCTCCAATATACCTCTACCAACTAGAAGAATCAACTCATACATACCTTCCCTCATAATTATACTCACATCCTTTAAATAGGATGGGTAACACCTAATCCCAATGTAGGCTGACCCATTACACAATATAATTAATCCCTATGTGAGCCCATATAACTAACTAAGGGGATGTGTGCCACATGTTGGCATCTCCATCAACCCATATACATTATAGTATTATATCCCATGTTAAACCGTACATATAACTAAAGGGATGTGCCCACATGTCAACATCTCCATCAACCCATATACATTATAATATTATATCCCAAGGTACATAGAATTGCCTCCCTCTTTGACATGTTTCATCCCGAAACATAAGAAGAAGCCATATAATGAGTGTGCTTTAACTATTACACGATTATCGCCAAGCTCGATCATCCAACCACCCATATGAAATCCTAGTGGGTGATGTTATCCAAAATTCACCCCTCAAGGTAATTTTGATAACATGCATCAAATTCTTTTGTCCCAAGCAATTATATTGAGTCCAGGCAAAAAATTCATATTTCTAGGGTCCCCTCATATTTTTTCTAACTCCCCTGTCCAAGAAGAAGAGAGAAAGTTCTGAGAAAATGTAAAAAATTGCAAAAAACAAGCTCGGGCCAGAAAAAATCATAAAAATGGCTAAGTCCTAGTCCTTGCAATAGTCGGGACAGTTGGGACATCTGGACGCGAACCGGCCGAACAGGTGAAATGAGTCAAGGCAGCCCGAAACAGTTTGGGACACGCGGGCCAAAAGTACGCGAACCGTCGGTTCAGCCGAAATGGGAAATTTCAGCACTGTGCTAAATGGGACAGAGGGATGCGTGGGACGCGAAAAGCCGAAGGAGCCGAAAGCCAATCAGATCACGCCACGTGTCACCGGCAGAAAAGGAACATGGAAGCCCATTTTGGGCGGTTCGGAAGAATTTGTCCCACACAGCACTGGGACATTTGGGACAAAGGGACGCGCGGGGCGAAAAGCCGAAGCGGCCGAAGGAGAAGAAGAAAAGTCAACATTTGGTCCGGAAACTTCAAACGGCCATAACTTTTGACTCCGAGCTCCGATTTTCACAAAATTGGACTTTCTGGAATGAGCACGACGTCCTCTACACCAAAAAAATATATTTAAAAAATAAAATAAATATATTCGGCTCTAGTCAGTCAATGCTCATTCCCGTCAAATGACAGAAAACGCCTGCCAGGCCCAAAATAGCTGCCCGCACTCAGAAGTCCATAACTTTTGTATTTCTCAACAAAATCGCACAAAATTGGTACCGTTGGAATTGTGGTTCCGAGCTTGATGCAAAAAAATCAAGAAATTCTAGATTTGATCAGAAATTGATTGATATTTTTAAGAAAATGTTTCCGGTTCGAATGCAGGTGTTTTATTTGGTAGCTGGGAGTGCAATTAAGAGGCATGGCCATCATTCTTTCTCTGCTACAGCACATGGGACAGTATGGGGAGCCTTTTGCAAGTAATGTATAACCATTTCACTCAATTTAATGCCTCTTACAGGTGGTTGAAGGACAGATTTCGGGATTTCCATTTTCCCTTCTCTTTTCCTTCTCATTTTTCTATAAATTGGAGTGTTGGGCTCATTGTAAAGGAGAGAGTTTTTGGGTAGCAAAGCTCTGCCAAAATTGCTTTGTGAAGCCAGTGTGTTGCAGGCCCTTGTAGTGGACTCCTTGCATGGTGATCCAGGCCCTTATCTTGTAATAGACTGAACTGTGCATACCAGGAAGCAATAAAATACAAGTTTGTGGATGTATCTTCCCCTGCTGTGTTTTCTTGCATTCTTCTTGCCCTTTTATCTTTCCACAAGAATATTGTGTCTATTATTATGTTCTTGTAGGAATTCATTATCATTGTGTGTGCTTGGAATATTGCTGTGAATGCATTTTGCTAGATTATGGAGAACTGTCATCACCTCTTCTAGTGTGCACTTTGCCTCTGTATTTCACACATTTGGAGACTACTCTCACATCCTCCTTTTCTGGTGTATCACCACTTTAGTGTAGGCTTTCATTTTATGCATTCTCTTTCCCTGGTCCCTTGGAAATTTAGATTAGAACAGTTAGCTTATCCTGCATTAGAGTAGATTGTGGCAGGTAGTTTAGGAGCAAGAACCAGCTTTCTCTGGAGGTCTATCTCAAGTAGCAAGTCCCACAACTTGGAGATAGTACCCATGTTATCCAATCACACTGTGAGTTCAGGTATATGCACAGGGGTGCTGTGATTCGGTGATAGCAGGTGATACTTGCTCCAAATCTGATTCCATATTCCATTGTGCTTGTCTCGATTCCATCTTGGTCCATATATGTTCCTCCTTGGAATCCATGCATATCCATAATGATTATACCTTTGATTCCATGTCATACAATTATTGTTCCATTGATTCCATGTATAGAAAAAATTATTACTCCTCCAATTCCCCGTATATTCATATAGATTGTTGACCTCATGTATCCAAGCATGTCTCCATGATGTTTTCCTCTCATGATGATATGGGTCTCTATATGGTGCAACCTTAGTATGTGTAACCTTATCAATATTTTCCTCTACTTTCTTGTCCTATTCAAACTTATTTGTTACTTCTTTTTCTATTGAGTATAGAAATTATTTTTTTCCTTTTCATCATCCTCTCCTTCCGATTCATCATTATTCCCTTCTTCACCATCTTCAAATTCATCTTCATGATCCAATTTTACATTTTTCTTTCCTTGCTAAGTGTGATATCTTACAATGTAATTTTCTTTCGCTTGTACCATAATTTCATGAATTTATTTTTGTAAATTAATATTAATTGCTCCCAATGTCTCTAACCAGGGGATATCCAAGAACAATATCCATACCATCCATATCTAAAGCATACAAATCTGAATGTAAAACAAATTTATCCATAGAAAGCTATAAATCTTCAAAAACATGAATTTTCTTACCATCCATTTGAGATTCCTTGATATGATTTGTTTGCACATGTAGATTGTGAGCTACATCCATATTGATGAAGTTATATTTTCTGCTAGGGTTAATGGAAAAAATTACCTTTTTTCTTTGAATGCACCCTTCAAACTGAAATATTGAAGCTTCCTTCCTTGGATATGCACTATCCTTTTTCTTTGAATGCACCCTTCAAACTGAAATATTGAAGCTTCCTTCCTTGGAGATGCACTATCCTGTGTAGCAGCTTCATCATCAACATCTTCTTCTTCTTCTTCTTCTTCTGATGTTGCTTCTACTTCTACTTCTTCTTCTTTTTATTTTTCTTCTTCTTCTTTTGTTGCCCATCTGTCCATGAAAACTTGTTCCAGTTCCTCCAAAGACCAATTAGACTTTTCCTTTTCTAACTCGAAAACTAAATCATGCGGGGCCATAATCCACAACTTGAATAACCAAATATCTGATGGTTTAGAGAATTTTACCGTAAATTTGTTCCAACATTCTCTAGCATCAATCCTGCCATCTCCAAATAAAACTACCATCCCCATGATCCACAAAACTAGGGTTTTAGGAATAGACCCTTTTGATCAAAACTTTTCTAACTCTTTCGGCTAAAGGTCGGACAAAAATCAAAATCACAAGAACACAAACCCCAATTTAATTTTTCGAGGTTTCAAAATGTAAGAAATTCAAGAAAATTCCTCAAATTATGGACTATGGAGAAAAATAGTGAAAAATAATAAAAAAGAAATAAATCACAAAATAGATCCACTAATTTGAAATTTTAGTGGTATCACCTTTCAATATATTACCATCAACCCAAAAAAATTATTTTTGATTCATCATTACTCAAAATATATAGACGAAACCATAGAATTAGGCTTTCAACCCTAAAATGGACACAAATTTTGCAAAAGAGCTCCAAAAATCTGAAATTTGGAGGAAGATCACTTGAACTATGTATCCACTCTCCACAAACAATATTTAAAAATTCCAAGTTGATATCCAAATATGGACGAATCACCAACATTAGGGTTTCATCCCACAAATTGCCCTTGATCACTACTCGATACCACTTTACAAGAACCTTGCATATAATAAATCAATAAATTAAAGAAGATAATAAAACACAAGAGATATGGGGGTCAATATGCCCTAATATCAATATATGCAGAATAATACCCTTAAGGTAAGGCAACACCATACAATGCTCCTTAAAGAAGGAGTAACTCCACAATATCCCAAGATGGGAATCCACTTTGAGGGGACACCTCCAATATACCTCTACCAAGTAGAAGAACCAACTCATACATACATTCCCTCATAATGATACTCAGATCCTTTAAATAGGATGGGTAACACCTAATCCCAATGTAGGCCAACCCATTACCCAATATAATTAATTCCTATGTGAGCCCATATAACTAAGGGGATGTGTGCCACATGTCGGCATCTCCATCAACCCGTATACATTATAGTATTATATCCCATGCGAACCCATACATATAACTAAGGAGATGTGTGCCACACGTTGGCATCTTCATCAACCCATATACATTAGAATATTATATCCCAAGGTACATAGCATTGATAACTATGTTTTGTATTTATCTTGTTATTATCTTGAGGGAGGCATAAGAGTGGGTTGATTTCTTGAGGGAGGCATAAGAGTGGTGTATCTTCTTGGAGGGAGGAATAAGAGTGTTGTGTGTATTGTGATGGAATTTTTGGAGGCTCATAGGTGGACACCCAAGCCCTTGGGAGGCATAAGAAGAACCCCCATGTTCCTTTCTCCTCCATGGATTTAGCATGAAGCCTTTGTGTTTTGATATTTGTTGGTTGGTTGTAAAGAAATTGGTATTTTGTTATTTCATTTTTTTGTCTTGATTGAATGAGTGTGCAGGAGCCATTTTTTTAGTTGCCATGGTTGTCTAATATCCCTCATTGCTTCCTTGTTGGGGCTCGGGGGCCAATGAGGAAGAAGGCTTCTCTCCCTCATTGGATATTTTGGTTGGGTGGAGAGTGTTGCCTACTCCCCCATTTTGTTGTGTGTATGGCTTGATGAAGATGGTGGAACTCATTGCATGAAGTGATCTCTTGAAAAGGACATGTGAAGTTGCATCTTGCACTATTAATACTCCTCAACTTGTAAATTTTACCAACACTAAATTGGATGTAATCTTATCCATTGGTTAGATTCTTGTAATTGGTTTATTATGGCTTGCATTTCTTTATCAAAATGGGAACCTTGTAACTATTTTGAAATGCAAATAAAGATCCTTTAAGTATGAATGTTATTTAAGTTGAAGGAAAAGGGAGTGTTGATCATTTTGACATTATTGGTAATTGTGTTTGAATGAGATAAATTTCATTTAGGTATGTGTATTACTCTCCTATTCAAATGATGTACAAGAAGGGATGATTAAAATTAATTTTACAACATAATCCTCCCTTGTTGCAATAGAAATTGCCCTATGTAAATGAATAAATCAAATTTAATTTTACACTCCTACAAGTTATCTAAATGAATTGGAGTTGGATAATTTTTTTGGGCTAAAACATGAAAAAAATTCACACTACTAACATCTCCATTTTTGAAAAAAATCATACAAAATTAAGCCTATAATCATAAACCTATTTCCCTTTTATTTTGAAATCCCTACTCAAATGGGAAAATTATCAAATAAATAAATTCATATTTTTAATCTATAATAAATATAGATTAATAATACTTTGGTTATTTTTTCCAAAATTTACAACATCATTATATAAATAGAATTAATAAATATTCGTACTTCCCTTAATAATAAATTTATGTATATACATTACACTATATTTAGTAATGCTTATTGCATCGTAATATTTATTACAATAAAAATTAGTATTGTAATGCTAAATCCTTTGAGTTCGGTTAGGCTTATAGCTTAGTGAATAAATAAATTAAAAATATAAAATAAAAAAGAAATAATTATGAATGTTGTGGGTTAAAAGTTAAAAGTTTAGAGTATTATTTGCTGAAATTTTTGTTTTAATAAATTGGTTGGGGGAGGGGGTTCGAGCCACCACCCACCCCCATATATATAATATGGGGGTGGGTGCGGGTCGGTGCCCCTCCCAAAAAATATTTTCAACCCCTTAATTTATTTTGAAAACCCCACTTTCTTTTTAATAAAATAAGTGTGGCGAGTCCTTAAGTTTAACGGCTATGCAATTTTGCTATCCACGGCTATTGATCTCCAATGCGACTGCGCATTTCCCCAACATGGTATATATATATATATTTATTCTCTTTCAAATGATAGATGTACGCAATGTGTGTATATATAGGCCATAATACAAAACAAAACAAATTTCTTAAAATGAGTTGGTCTAAATGGGGTAAATACCAAGAACCGGATTTGGGTAATCTTTGCAAAACATGCAAAAGAATAAGAGCAATGACATTTAGAAAATAAGAAAACCCTAGGAGAGGGAATGCTAAAACTAACTCCTCTTGTGAGCAATCACCCAAGAGCTTGAGCTTCCTCCCATGTCTCCATCTTCTTGCCTCCTTCCTTAACCTGCAAATCCAAACAAAAGAAATGAGAGTTTAGGGTTAGAAAAGGAGTATATGAAATCCCACAGGATTTCTACAATTTATTTTGTTAAACCTACATCTAAGAGTTGAGAAAAAATAGATCTAAGGGTGTAGGATGAACCTAAATCATTTTAGTGATGGGGTATTTAGGTGGGAATGAAATAAATAAAAGATGGGTGTGTATTAGTAAATGGGGCCTAAGGGGGTTTGGATTAGTTGTATATCTTGAACTTATGGAAAATAAATTTATAACAATGTGCATGTCTTTAACAATGCAAAAATATTATCCTAGTATGATTTAATTTAAAATCGTTTTGTACCTTAAATAAAATTAATTTAAAAGAGATTAATAGAGTAATTTTTTGAAATATTAATGAATATTATTTAATATTGCAGGTGTATAAGCATTATTTTAAGACTAGTAAATATCATGATAGTTTGAGGAAGATCAGATAGCATGAGAGAAATAGGATAGAGAAAATAAAGAAGGAGAAAGAGCAAGTTTGATGCCCTAGGGTATGAGCTAGGGTTTGTGAGATGAATTAGTGATCTCCATCAGTTGTGGAAGTATTAGTTTTAGATATAAAACATACTAAGGTGTCTAATTTTTGATATTTCATACATAGGGAGTTTTAGCCTCCTTGTAGAGTGGGTGCTTCACTAAATTAGGGTTTGGTGCTCCTTGTAGGGTTGGTGTTCTACTAAACTAGGGGTTGATACTCCTTGTGTCATTGGAGCCTCACTTAATAAGGGGTTTGTGCTCCTTGTGAAGTTGGCGATTCAATAAAATTCTTTGATTTGTGTAATATAAGTAGTGTTTCAATCGGTTTTCTTCCTCATGAGGGTTTCCCACTTATATCTTGTGTTTATGAGTTGTCTTACATGTGTTATGGTTATTTGATTGTATTGTGTACACTTAATAAGATATGGTTAAATGTATGTAAATGGGTGGATGGTGATATATGATGAAATAAATTGTAAATGAATTGATTAAATTAAAGGAATGATTTGGGCCCCCTCTAACTTGCATGTGCTTCCAACTACAAATCACATCAACTTCAACAATACCCCTTATCCCTCCATTATAACACATTCTTATCCCTCCACTAAGACGTGCCATGAATCCCTTTGTTTCCTCCAAAAATACACAAATTTTTCCTATTCTTCCTTTCACTATCTACACCTTATTCCTCTAATACCCAATTTTGAAGCTTCACACCAACAAGAGGACACCAAAATCTACATGAACCACATGATGCAAAACATAACCCCATTATCTAATGGAAAAGGAAAAACAATGACCACATTTTCCAAATGATAAGGACAAAAATGATCCAAATATAATGAAACTCACGGTTAAGAACTTGCCACAATAAAATACCTTCATGGTTCATACTTATTATTATCATAACACAAATATTAAATTTTAATGATTTAAAGCACAATTAATATGTGAACATACATTCTTTTTCCTTTTACTAAATTTCATACATATCATTTTACAATTAAATTAAGGGTTTTTCAATAAATCTGGATCATATAAATTGTTGCAATTACTTATTTAACTCATTTATTAATAGGGGTGTTGAACTACACATGAGGATGCTAGATCTTATCCGTAGGATTCATTTCTAAACGCATGCTTACTTGGTTTTGTGTCATATCTTCGTTACACAATAACGACATGTGTAAAACCAAAAGAGGAGAAGTTCATAGATTTAAGGATTAAGGGTCATGATTTTTCTTTCATTTATACTTTAGTAATTGATTTGGTCCACATTAACTATTATACGACATGAGTTTCTTTATTCACAACATGAGAAGGTTTAATCAAGTTCTGAGGAAGGTCAAATTTCACTTTTCTCATGGATTAACATCTCATGATTAAAATTCCAAAGGCCAAGTGCTAATTAAAATTTTATTATAGATATGTTCCAATAATTATTTTAAGGATTTGAAAGATCTTAACATGGAAACATAATTTATCATGTTTATTTCTAGACTATATTTCCTTAGTATTGCTTTATATTCAACTTAAAAGGGTTCGTTTAACTAGGTCAATATGTCTTATTATAATTTATTTCTATGACTAATTTGTTAATAGGATATTTTTATACACACAAGGGTACTAGGTCTTATTATAAGGATTCATTTCCAAATGACATAATTATTTGGCTTAGCATCAAACATTCATTACATAATAGGAACTATTGTGAAAACAAGAAGGAAAGGTCTATGATTTAAAGGTCCAAGGCACACAATCCTCTGTTATTATTTATACTTTAATAACTGGGTAGGTTCATTTAATGCCTTCAAAATGTGATTTCATTTTCTCACAACATAGAAAACTTAAGCAAGTTACAAGAATATCTACTGTAACTTTCATGCTACAATATCATCTCGTGATTAAATTTTCAAAGACTAAGGATAAGTTATAATTTTTTTATTTCCCAAAATCAAATCTAATATCATGTAATAGTAAAATTTACTAATAAGTACAACATGGAATGGAATCCATCCATGAAATATTCCTCGCCTACCTAACAAGAACAACTAAGAACTTTGTAACCTAGGACACTTCATTACTTGTATGCCACTTCAAGAGGATTTGCATTATATTTTAAATCGAATCCTCATGACGTACCAACTTAAGGGGATCTATACATGTTATTTCATGTACAAAAACAACACCAAGGAGGAAGGACACAAACTTAAGACAATAATTGACAATTACCATTCTTCTTGAATAGTTTTGCGAATGTCGCTACACATACATTGTATTACGGTAACTTGAATTTGGATTTTTATTTCCCTTAAGCTAAGAGATTTTGTCTAGCACAAGGAAATAGGATCAAACTATATTTTAAGTATCCAATGTCATGAAATTTGCAGTATAAATAGGTAAATAAGTAAACCAACCTTACCGTGATATTGACCGTTTATTCATTTTCCTTCATACTATTTCGGGAAATAGTATGTTACATAAGAGATAAAATCGTAAATTTCACATTAAATCATGCTATAAAAGATGAATCCATTATAGTTCTAATAACATCCATCCCTTTTCATTTCAATATTTTGAATCAAAACAACACCCATGATTAAATACAAATTTTCCAAAACATCCCAAAATAGTAACAACTCATAATCATTACAAAATTCAATAACTAACATTTAATATATCCTATAAGGTGGATTTTTCCTCTTCAATTTTATTGTTTCAAATAACATGCAAATATGGTATTATCAGTAAAAATTCACTTCCTCCATATCTAGGTACCTACTGACAGCCACACATGGTCAACACAAATGTTGCTGACATCCACCTAAATCTAGAATAATTAACATTTTTAATTTTTCATTTACATAATCAGAATATTGCACACACAACCAGAGAGGTTCGAGAGATATATAATTATTTCATTGCAATTCACTTCTTAACTATGGGATGAGAGAGAAAGAGAGAGAACAGAGAGAAAACACTATTTTTGTAAAAATCAAAGCTCTAAATCAAGCCACAAAATAGAGTTTCATATAGTTATTTATAAGTGTCAAAAAGTTTTCTCATCAGTTTATTGACTTGAAAAGAGTCATACGACCTCTTTTATATTTTCCTACTCATTAGGAAAACATCAAAATTTAGCTTGGAGGCTAAGGAACCGCGTTAACAAATTGTCTTCGATAGGCTGTTAGTGAAGGTTATTTTTTATCCTTTGATTTATTTGTCAAGATAATTTTTACAATTGGGTTATCCCTACATTTGTTTGGTTAGCTTGTTTAGGTGTACTAGTTGTGCGTAGTTATCTTTCTAGGTTTATTGAGTTAGCTTACTAGTTGGGTGGACTTAGTTTGCTTGTCTTGTGGAGTAAATTTAACTGTCGGTATCAGTTATTGAGATTTCTTCACCATTGATCTAGGTTATAGCTACACTTCCCTTCTCATATATGTACATCATGCTTATTGAGCTAATTCATATAATGCAATGTATTGAGCATTATTTATTATGATGGATTTCCATATATGATATTTTAGCTCTTTGTTTGTAAATTTAATGTAGTTTGTTATTATCATCTAAGGTATTTGTTTCTTGGAACAATATTCTTCTCATTCCTTTCATGGTATTAGAGTGGTATATGATTTAGACATCCATCTATAATTTTTTTTTGCAAGCAAGGGTTTACTTATTTTCATATATTTTAGAATTTGTTAGCACTTTCTTATAACATCAATTTTCACACAAACCGAAAAAAACCTAGAGACAATTATAAACTTGGTCATTGAATAAGATAGTATTAATTTTGAGTTTGTTTTTGTTTTGTAGAGCGGAACACGAATACGTAGACATTTTTTTGGAAATCCATTCTGGGAAGAAATCCATGTCGAGGACATTGAAAGTATAGAAAGAAAGTTTATGGGTATTTCACATTCGGTATTTTGTTATTTTAATTCTGCTTTGCATAGTTATTTTTGGTGAGGATCTTGAAATCTTGGAAATCGGTGCTAGGGATGAAATCATGTCGGGAAAGTAGAAAGTCTAGAAAACAATTTCTAGGTTATTCGAGGTTTTTCGCGTTTAGTACTTTGTTTTTCTCCTTCTTTGCAAACTTCTTATTTTGTGAGGATGTGGAAATATTTGAAATCCATGACATATGGAAATCTATGCCGGGAAGGTAGAAAGTCCAGAAAAATTGTTTTTTCTATTTTTGCATTCGGTATTGTGTTTAATTCTTTCATTTAATAGAGTTTATATTTGGGGAGGATCAAAAGATTTGGGGATTTGTTAAGAAGTCCATGTTGGGAGGAAATTTTTATAGGTTTTTATGTTCGGTACTAGGTTTTTTTCTTTTGATTTGCGGGAATTACTATGCAACAATAATTTTGGGATCTTGTAGATCCTTGCTAGCTATGAGGAATATTGAAAATCTCTATTGGTGAGACAAAAATATAGAAAAATAGTTTCTATATTTTATTTTATTTTCACGATCGATCTTGGGATTTTTTTCTTCCGTTTTATAGATCTATAATTGGAAAGTTTTTTCTAGAAAATATAAAGTGAGAAAAAGTGAAGGTAAAAGAAATTTTAAATTTTTAAAAATAAATATTAAAGGGCAAAGTAAAAGAAATTGTAACTTTTGACAAGTAACTCGAAATCAAGTGTTGATTTTTTAAAAGTGCTTATTTTATCATGTCACATGTTCCATTAAAACTATTTATTATGAGAAAGAAAATAAAATTATAAAATTTCATTATTGTAACACACACTCAATTATAAAGTTTAAACATTTACATTTCTCTTGTTTGTTGAGATATTTTAGATGTGTATTTTTACACTTTAGGGCATGTTGATAGTCTCTCTTATGAAAGAGTTATTCTAGTGAAGACCAGGTGTTAGTTTTTAGTGTTTGAGTAATTGTTTTTACAAATCATATATATTTGTAGTGTCACTCTACCCATTCAACAATATGGGAGCGTGTGGTGTTTATCCTACCTATTTGGTTCTTGTGTCCTTTTCTTCTTTCCTTGGAATTTCTTGGATCATGGCCACTGATATTTCTTTGGATCTCTTGTTCTTACCTTGTTTTCTTGGTTATATTTTTTTATTGTGGCACACATATTTGTAGTAGTTGATCGAATAATGTTTGATTTTTTTACACTTTCGACATCACTCCATTGATAGTCTCTTTGTATGGAGTTATTCTAGTGAAACCTAGTGTGAGTTGTTTTTAGTTTTTGTGATTAAGAATGAGTTTAAGACCACGTATACACAAAAATTCTCCAATTGTATGATTTTTTTATCGAGTTTCTTCTTTATGCCTTGCAGTGGGTTTTCTCTCTCTATTTTGTGATTACTATATTTGGGTACCTTATGGTGTCTCTTTTCCCCGAGTTATTATAAGTGGGCACCTCATCGAGCCTTTTCGTTGGTACCCATGTTCTTTTCCACCCACCTAAGCTATGCTTATAAGGGGTGTCAGTGTAGGTTATCACTTATTGTTTTATTTTTATCTGGATAATTATTGCACTTGGGTTATCCATAAATTTGTTGGGTTAACTTGCTTAGGTGTAGTAATTGTGTGGATTTAGCTTACTAGTTGTGTTGAGTTAGCTTTCCAGTTATGCGAGTTAACTTACTAGTCTTATGGAGTTAACTTAACTACCAATATCAATTAGTGAGATTTTTCACCACTAATATAGGTAGTAGTTATGACTCCCTCATCATATATATACATCCTCATTATCAAGAAATTTAATATAGTGTAATGTAATGTAATAATATATTATGATGGATTTCCATATATGATATTTTAGACCTTTGTTTGCAAATCATTTTGCAAGGTTATTCTTGTGAATTCCTTTCAGCTTATTAAATGTGTTGTGCTATTATCATCTGAGATATTTGTGACTTGGAACAATATTCTTATCATTCCTTTTATTGTATCAGAGTGAGAGATTGTTGTTGAAAGCATTCTATAAGTTTTATTTTTCAAACAAGGATTTTTATATTCATATATTTGGAAATTATTACTATTTTGTTGTGTCATGCATTTTTTTACAAAATAGAGGGCTCCATTAGATTCGGACTCACTCAAAAACGAAGCCTATGATGGAGACAGTTTATTTTTGAGTTTTTTTAGTTTTGTAGAAGTGGATGCACATTGAGATCGTCTTGAAATATGCGGCAGCAAAACAGAAGGAAAATTAAAATAATTTCTATGTTTTGTGCATTCGAGTTCTTTGTTTTTTCTTCTATTTTGTAGAGTACTGTTTAGTGAGGATTTGAATATGTTTAAAAACATTGTGTCGAGGTCTTCAAAATTCGTGTTCTTTGAGGTAAAAATTATAGGAAAACTCATTTATGTGTTTTTTTGCATTTTTTACGTTTGGTACTATTATCCATTCATTTGTTTTGTATATTCTTGTTTAATACAAATATGGAAATCATAGAAATCAGTAATGGAGATGAAATTTGTGTCGGGAAATAAAAATGGATTGAAAAATGGTTTTAGATTTTTAGGGTTTTTTGAATTTGATACTAGATATTTTTCTTCTTCTTTGCGAGTTCTTGTCGATAAGGATATTTAAATCATAAAAAATTGTGCTAAGGGAAGAATTATGTGTCACGGAAGTAGAAAGTAGAAAAAAAGGTTTATGTTTTTTTCTTGGTTTTTTGCATAGTTGGTTCTTTTATTTCACTTTGTAGAGTTCATGTGTGGGGAGAATTTTAGGATTTGTGGATTTGTTGAAAAATCCATACGAGATGAGGAAAAATGTCCAGAAAAATAGTTTCGGATTGTTCTTATTGATACTAGTATTTTTCTTCTACTTTCAAGAGTTTATGTGTGGAGGTTTTAAATCCATGCTACCTTTGAGAATATTTGAAATATGTGCCAATGAGAAAAAAAAATTCTATAAAAACAATTTCTTGGTTTTTCAAGTTTTTTCACGTTTGGTACTTTTTTTTTTTAACTATCCCATTTTGCGAGATCTAGAAATTGAAATTGTTTCCCAAAAAAGGTAAATTGAGGAAGAGTGAAGGAAAAAGACATTTTATGATTTTTAAAATAAATATTACATCTCAAAGTAAAAATAGTTATAACTTTTGATAGTCAACTTGAAATCGAGTGTCGTTTTTTCAAAGTGCTTATTTTTTTATGTTTGTTCAATTGGAACTATTTATTTTGAGAAATACACTAAAATTATAAATTGTTATTGTTGTAGCACATACTTAATTATAAAGTGCCAATATTTCTATCTCTCTTATTTTTTGAAAGATTTTAGAGTTGTATTTTGAAACTTTCACGCATGTTGATAGTCTCTTTTATGGGGAGTTATTCGGTGAGCCCGAGTGTTACTTTTTCAGTATTTTAGTAGCTGTTTTGATAAATCATACATACTTATAGTGTCACTCTACCCATTCAATAGTATGAGAGGGTATGGTGTTGATCCTAATTCTTTGGGTCTTTTGTTCTTGCCTTATTACCTTGGTTTTTCTTGGATCATAACACTTCTTTTTCTTCGGGTCTTACATCATTTTCTTATTTCCTTGGTTATTATTCTTGGATTGTGGGATACCTATTTGTAGTTGTTGATCCTACTTCTTAGGATCTGTTGTCCTTTCGTTGTTACATTGTATTTTATATGGTTATGGCACTCCTATTTCTTCAAATCTTATGTTCCTGCCTAATTTCCTTGGTTATTATCCTTGGATCATGGCACAACTATTTCTAGCATTGTATTTAATTATGTTTAGTGTTTGTTTGCATTTTTGACATCACTCCATTGAAATTTTCTTTATAGGGAGCTATTACTGGTGAAGCCCAGTGTTAGTTGTTTTTTAGTTTTGTGATGAAACAATTGATTCAAACCATGGTGCACACCAAACTTCTTCAACATTACATGAGTTTTTGATCCATGCTTCTTGGGATGCCTTGCGGTGGGTTTTTATTCTCTCTACTTTGTTATTACTAGTTTTGGGTACCTTTTGATGTTCCCTTTCTCCCAATTATTATGCGTGGGTACATCATCGTGCCTTGTTGTTGTGATCCACCTTCTTTTCTACCCACCTAAGCTATGCTTATGAGGGTGTTAGTCTAGGTTATTATTTATTCTTTGATTTATTTATTAGGATAATTCTTTCACTTAGGTTAACCCTACACTTGTTGGGTTAGCTTGCTTCGATGTAATTTCTATGTGGAAATAAATTACTAGTTTTGTTGAGTTAGCTTATCGGTTGTGTGACATTAAGTGTCAATATCAGCTAGTGGGATTTATTCACCTTTGATCTAGGTAGTAGTTACAATTCCCTACTCCTATATGTACATCATACTTATTGATCTAATTCCTGCAACTCAATGTATTGATCATTATTGATTATGATGGATTATTCTACTATTATCATTTGAGATCTACACTACTCGAATAATCTTCTTATAGTTTCTTTCAATATTAACCACACTATGGGGAAAGTTACTACACACTCTCCTATATATCAAGAATTCACAGGTGTTGATAGAACTCATAACGGCAAAACATTTACAAATGACGACTAGTTTTAAGGGCCATTGGTCATATTTGTCTTGATTTGACTTGGTCAAATAGTGATGTGATGCCTAAAAATCCCTCTAAAAAAATAGTTAGAAATGTTTTCTTCCATGAACTAATGGTTGCGGAAATTGTTGGGTAAAATGACTAGAGGTTTGCGAAGGAGGATAAAAATTTCTTCACCGAGGGTCCAAGCGAAACCGAAACAAAACACAATTTTCACTTTTAGCGGCATCCTAAAACTATAAATGAGGGTAATAAGACTCTAAGAGGGGTGGAAAAAAGAGCACAAATGGTCAATCCTAGTTGATCTAAGGCTATATGTGACTCCCCACATAACAAGGAACATAGATGAAACTTTACATCTCTTTCCTGGGGTTCAGAAGGGTGTTTTACGAGTCTCTTATAATTTTGATTTATTAATTTTTATAAAGTGACATTAGCTAGGTTTAGAGGCAAAATCAACTCAGCTAGTCAACTAGAGGGGTTGAATTTATCTAGTTCAATTACGAAGTTTCCAAAACATCTCTAACAAGGGTTTAAGACTATGGTTTCCAACATAAGAGTAGTTTAGATTTTTCATAAGTCATGAGGTGAAGTTTTATTTTATTGCATTTCAAATTTTTTTAAAAAATTTAAACTATTGTATAACAAATCAAGGCTTTATTATTTTGTTTTCAAATTAAGAAATGAAAGTATGAAGATTATGAAAGATAGAGGTAGAAGACCATGCATGGATGAAAAAGATACAGTCAATATTGTGGATCTCGGTTTCACATCCTAAAGAAGCATTTCGTCGAACAATTTTCGTGCATCCGAACACTCATCCATTTCCTTTGCTTTAATGTATATTAATCTAATTCAACAAAACAATTTGTACACATCCTCAAATTAAAGCATTCCATGAGGTTACATTTTTCTGAGGCATTTTGTGAAACTATTCATGTGCCTTATATAGGTGTCCACACTTACAAAACGTATATCGGGAATTGATGACTACATCATCTAATAAAATGTGATTTTCATTATTACCCTATGGATCTCCATACCTTGTTGTCAAATCTCCAAATATAGGATATTATTATCCATGGTTATGCATCCAAATGAAACATTTTGACAAATAATCACTTGCCTTGGTTATTTCCCATGTTTTTTTCTACCCCAAGAATAATGCGCAAAGGTTAGAGTAAAAGTAACGTAGGTGCTAAGAACTAGAAGAGGCAAAATCAAGGCACCTAGTCATTACACCTGAATGAAGAGCCTCTTAATCCTCAATCTTCTTCTTCTACATACAATAAAAAAACAATGGAAAGAAGAAGTTTCCTTTCCTCTTATATACATTAAAACCCACTCAAATATAGATACAAATTGAGATGAATTATTTATAATATAGTAAATCGAGAAGACATTTGGTGTAGTGCCCATTTCCATTCGACAACTTTTGATATTGATTCTGATACTACTAACTATATTATGGACATTGTTATAGTTGATTTAGTATGATTTCATATGTTAGATCATGGTTTATTGTGGACTTTGATTCATATGTGGTGCATGATGATTATTGGAAACTTTTTATATATTGATGTTGATATACTTGTTTGACATGGTTATATTATAGATGTGGTTCGGACATGTGATATTTGGATATTTTGACTAGACCTATAAAGTGGAATTAATTTGATGATCATATAGTTGTTGATAAAATTGCAAATGATATTGTTGTTTGCCTTGATGATGTTGTGATTCATATGTATATATGGTTTTGGAATTATATTTATATTAATTTGGGATGTTCTGATGTAGCTATGAGGCCAAACGAGGTATTTCTATTTTTCAGTTAAAAATATCACAACAAACATCGGGGATTAGAGACCAATCACATTGGAATTCTAGATGAAGTCAACAAGGTCACCATGGAAAATTGTATTTGATTATGTGTTGGATTTTGTTAGGGATTCCCATGGGGGGAATCACCTTTGAATGCGACCAAGGGACTTTATGCTTTTCTTTTATTTGGTCTTTTGTTAATGTTGTATGTGTTTTTATAAGTGATGTGTTTTACCTTTTCATAATTTAATTAAATTGTGATTTGAGAATGTAATTAATGGAGTTGTTGGTCTTGGTTTAAGTGTTGTAAGAGATGTGTAAGTTGATTTTAGAGTATGAAACACTCCACCTTCTTGGAAATTCAAATTTGTCCTTGGAGGCTGATTTTGGAGGCTTGTGGGACAAGTTAAACTTGTCCCATACCTCTTAAATTTATTTACCAACCATACAAATGGTTGTAGAATTGAATTTAGACTTTCATTATGCATTTTTGTAAGTCAAGTTGTAAATTTTAATTGCACTTTTGTTACATTTTTAATTTTAGTCCTTTGAGTGTTGGCTTGTTTTGGAGTGTGTAAGTAATGTATCTACCCACCTATTTAATATGCCTTAGAGAATGAAGTTGACTTGGGTGTTGGAGTTGAGGATTTGTGATGTGGCATCCTACATGGATCCACCTTAGCCTCTTCTCTTCCCTCTTCTATATATTCAAACTCCCATGTTTGTTTTTCGGTTACTTCACCTTGGAATGCTACATTCTTGGGTGAATTATTTTGTTGTTTGAGAGCTCTTACTTTGGAGGGTTTGAAGATTGTTGAATGCTTGTGCTTGGAGGATATTTTGGATTGCTTAGATTGGAATAAAGCTTGCTATTTTTGAACTTAGAACAACTCCATAATAGAAAGGTAAGAGCTTGGCTCTTGTTATGCTTTTCTTTCATTTTTATGCTTCGTGAATGGTTGAATGTGTGAATGCGTTATTTTACTTATTGGCTGGTTGGGTAGATGGCCTAAGAGAGGTGTAGGAGAAGACTATGGGGATTATTATGGAGAGACATAAGTGTTATGGGGAGGTATATGTGTGGAGGGAGTTGGGATTTGGGTTCCACCTTGCAAAAGAAATAGCTTGCATTTCTTTACTTGTTATGGGGTGCCATAAGAGGTTGGGGAGGAATAAGGGCTACTTAGGGGAGGTATAAGGGCATGTCGGGGTTTTGAAATGATATGTTTTAGAAGTTTGTTCTCGTGTGGTGATACCCATTTCCCCTTGGGAGGCATAAGCAACATCCCCCATAGTTTCTTTCTCCTTTGGATTGCATGAGGAAGCCTGAGTGTTGTTTGTTATCTTTTATCTGTGGTTACAAACCGTAATTTTATTCGGACTTTGTTTTAAATATGCATTTTTATGTGTGTCGTGGAAGCATGTTGTTTCCATGAGTTGAAACACATTTCTTATTGGGTTAAGGTTAGTGCTCGGGGCAAATGAAGAAGGATGGATTCTCCTTTTCATTGGATGTCTTGGTTGGGTGGAGAGCATTGCCTTTCTCCCTGCTTTTTAGTGATCAAACTAGAAAATGATGGATATTCACGTTGGTGTACTAGAGCAGAGGAAAAAGACAAATTTGATAGTCCTTGTAGAGATTATTTCTTATTGTAACCTTTTCCCACTTTTAAGTGGATGACATTGTATATTCTCTGTGATGGAAAGGCTACTCTGTTTTAGTTATGAAAGTAGTTGTGATTATGTAAGAATATATCTTGTATTCAATTATGTGAACTGAAAAAAAGATATGTATTCTATATGTTATATTCCGAAAATAAATGGGAAAGAAGTCGTAAGAGATTCATTGGAATTAATGGAAGTTGTGTACCTTGCTCAAATGATTTTGTTTTCATTTGAAATCTACGTTTGAAATATAGTATAAAAGCTCTGGTTGGAAAATTGAAAAGTAAATACGCATGAAGAAATGTTATATTTCTCTGTTTTTGAAATGCATGATTTAGAAATCATAACTGTACATTGGATTTTGAACACTTGAATTAAAAAAAAACAAAAAAATGAACTTCATATGTTAGATTGGATTGGGAATAAATTTCATATATCAAATCGGTAAAGGAAACCTGGATCTATTTAAGATCAAGTATAAACTCCATTCTTTATTTCACTGTATGCTTGCAAAATTTTATCAAAAAGCATAGAGTGACCGTGCAACATTGAAAAGATAAATTGAAATACCAATGGAACTTGTGGGATGAAAACAATCCCAAGAAAACAAAAATACTTAAGGAATTTCGTAGAACCTTTCAATTTGGGCTCAAACAATTTTAGAGTCATTGTTGTCAAATTAGGGAATTTTCAAAATGTAAATCAACAAAAATACTTAACCATTGTAATCTATCCTAAAATATTCCAACAAAATTCCTCGATGCTTGTTTGGCATGTTGAGAAGGAATTATGGCAAATTCAGACAAATTTTATAAGTTGAATAGTCTGGTTCACGTTTTAAGTGACAGAAAGACATTTTTTTAAAATTTACCCTTCAAAATTCATCAAAATTTAAATCTTAAGCTTCCCGTATAAAGAGGACTTTGAGATATTTCCAAAAGTCCTCGTTTACCAAAAAACAGAGAGCTCTCGGTTGAATGTTATGGCCTTTTGAAGTTCTACTCCATTTTGGCTTCAAAAATTTTCTAACCATCAAATTTAATTAATAAAATATTATTGGGTAGACCCACGGGCTAAATCATTCCTTTTTACGCTTTTTTCCCAAAAAAATTTAAGGCATGAATTTCCATGCCGCTCTGCTCACCTAGAAACATTCTTGTTGATCAAAACAATGTAAGTTAAAAAAAAATTGGGAAATATTTCTACATTTCCCACGCATCCCCGTAGGCTCACAACCAATTAGGTTCTTCCACACGGCTTAATGAGGCTCTATCGGAGGGTCGAATCCCTTTTAACCTTAGTGCTTGTGAAATTAAAATTTGGAGACTTTTACTAGTTTCCTCCCCAGCCCATCCACCCACCGACATTCGAGATTTGCCACATGGCATCACGAGGTGTCGACGGAGGCAATGCCTGATGAATTTTACCCTTTTACCTTTCGAGAGTTAAATTTTTTTATCCCCGCCACCCCACTTTCCCTTGGTTGGCTTAGGAGGTTCTATGTGTCCCTTGTAGACTTGTAGACTTGTGAGCGCATGGATACAAAAGTGGATTTTTGCCCCAAGCGGGAAAATTTTGAAAATGTCTCCCGTGGATCCATTGGCCTACGTGCGGGATGAGATTTCATCCCCAACCCCGTGGACCAAACTCCTCTTCTAGGAAAAATTTCTCCCGTGGCTCGCAGACCCACCTCAGGGAAAACTTTTTCCCCAGGCCCGTTGGCCCGCCTTAGGAAAAATTTCCTCCCAAGGTCCGCCGACCCATAACTTTTGAAATACAGGGAGTTAGGAGGAATTATTTATATCACTGGAAAGGTGAGAAAATTTCCTATCTAATGGGAATGTTTTTAAAAGGTTTCAAGTGTGTTAATTTTGAGAAAAATTAGGTTGAATCTCTTAAGCCTATCAGAGGGTGGGAGAGTGAGAAATTACCCTCTTAATCCTAATGATTATTCTAACCCTAAATTTTAACCCTGTAAATTTAATAATTGTTGTAATGGGAAAACTATGAGCTAATATTTTTATTTGGCCTCTAAACCTTGCTTGTGGAAAATATTTTTTTGTAACCTGGTAGTAGACACTTTTATACAAAACAAAATTATCCCATAATTTTTCTGACTAATCCTAGGTTATTCTTGAGTCTCAAGTGGGTTGTTTTAGTAGGCGTTACATTTGGGTTGTAGATTTATCCTTTTTGTAGGGTTTATTTACCCCATAATGCTACCGATTTTCAGATGGATACTAAGGAGACATACATTTAGCATAGTTCCTCTTTCATTGCATTTTCTTAGAGTTTCTTAACTAATTTTTTTCCAATGTCTCCATTTTCCTCACATCCTAGAATCATCTTCTATCCATGAGACCATATTTAATGAGTAATTTTTTCAATCAAGTTGTGTGCCTCATCTGTATCCACTCTATGTAGTTGTATATTCACCAAGGATTTTAACAAATGAGCCACATGCCTAGTCTATGATCTCTCTCATTTTGCATACATATCTCCATGGGATAAATTCAAACAAAAAAACCTATACAAAAACTTATTTTCTAAATCCTTGGCTAACTGTCCATACCATGTTCGAAATCTATTTTTTTACATAGGCTGGTAGTATGCTAGCTAAGGTGAACTAGTCAAATTGGAGACCATTTTGCTACATAGTGAAGCATTAATGCTTGTATGAGGATGCTCATGCTCACCGTAATGTTGCAACTCCTAACATAGGCCTACCACTCTCCACCCCATGGTATTAAGTTTTACCAACTCGCCAACTACCCCATCCCCCTTTCATCTTTTTTTAATTACTATTATTTATTTGTTTAGTTTTTTTTGTCAATTGTTTTAATTTAATTTTTTATTACCACACACACGTGCGCGCGCACACACACTCACTACCATCCAAATATTATATCCTTCTAAAAATTTTAAATTTTAGACATACAAACATATTTTTATCTATTTATTATCATTTAAAATTTTATTATGAGTTATCTTAATTTTTTTGTTATTATCACAAGTCAAAAATCAAAGGATTCATATGTGAAGCCACGAGGTTGTGAAAGGAACAAAACCAGATTGTACCAAGCCAAGAACACAGATGCTAATCAAACACCATGATCAATAAGATGAAAACAATTCACTAGAATAATTTTACATAAAACCTTTACAAACAAATGATAAACAATATCATATATTATTATGGAACTCAATGCAATACATTGAGAATGGGTCTTTCTTAAATAGGCAAGGAATAACAATCTAAGAACCAGTTTAAGGTTGTAGATCAAGCCATAAATCAAGGAAATAACTAGTCATCAAAGAACTAGGCAAGACCATATATTTAGGAGAGAACTAGACATCAAGGATATAGTCAATACCATAGATCAAGGAAAAACTATACCTAACAACTAGATAATATCTCCTAATATCTACATAAGATAAAAGAAATATCCACACACATAAGTGGGTGAGGATAAATACAATAAAGGTAAATAAAGTGCCTAGGTGAACATGAGCTAAGGTAAATACCTACTCTAACAGGTTGATGAGATCAAGAATTTTTTCTAAGATTGTAATGATTGGGGTTTGAGATCGAGCTCGTATCTTTCAATGCACGAAGGAACTACACTGGCCCCGCACCGAGGAATGAGATAAGTTATTACGATATCTAGTTTTTCATGATGAAGGAAGAATTGTGATGAATAACGATGGGCACTACATGAACTCCCATGATGTTCTCCTCCAATATTTCATTTCGATGTTCAATATCCCAAATGTGTGATATTTGTGGAAATTTCACCACAATATATTCTAACTCAGTAGAAATTATTTTCCTAAATAATGTATTATTCTGCTATAGTTCCCTCTAGACATGTTAAATATTTTATAAATCCATTTAGGGTACTTGTTTACCTCTCTATAAAAACATACATCATGTGTTCGAGACACCAATTTGAACATCATCACCAAATGTACTAATAAGCGCATTTGAGAATCCATGAAAGAGGGATGTAGTTCCTTTTCAAAATTTCAAAAAAATCTATTATATTTTCTCTCTCCTCAATCCATTCTTCCAATATTTATTTTCAATAAAAACACCTATTTTAAAACATATGGTAGCCATACAAGTCAATATAAAATTACATTTCATAAAAATAGATTTGAATTGTAGTTGAAAGAAATTATAATACCTCAAATATTTTGGAAGTCAATATATTGATCAAATAATAAATTACCTTAATACATGAAAATATAGAATATGGATCATTTTTTCATTCCTATAGCCAATTATACTTTTGTCTAATTTCAAACAAACATACTTGATCTTTGCACCAATATGGAATAATATCCACATTTGATATTCATGCTTCTATAACAGACTTATACAAATCCCTAGGTAAAGTTTAGGAGGTTCTCTAATAACATTTTTTCCATGAAATGTATTTCCTTTTAACAAACTATGCATGTTACATTGACAAGAACCTTTGATGACTTTCCTAAATAGCCTTTTTGATATCTTTTGAAGACATTTTGCATAGTTTTCCATGGAATATATTTCCTTTTAACACACTATGCATGCTACATTAACAAGAACCTTTGATGAATTTCATAAATAACCTTTTTGATATCTTTTGAAGACATTTTGCATAGTTTATCACTACACCTTGGATAGTAAAACTTTCCTTTTATAGACTTATGTACATATAGAATTCATAAAAACACAATATATAATTACACACATGCGCGCGCACGCGTGCACATGCACACACACACACACACACACACACACACACACGTACACACATGCATGCGCGCGCATGCACACACACACATGCACACGTGCATGTTTTTTTTTCAAATTTTTGCATATGAGAAGTACTTGAAGAAATAATCATTTATCACTTAATCACAGTACCCTGTGTTTATAAAAGTGCATATACTTGAACTCACCGTGTGATTGGATAACATGGGTACTATCTCCAAGTTGTGGGACTTGCTACTTGAGATAGACCTCAGAGAAAGTTGGTTCTTGCTCCTATACTACACCGCCACAATCTACTCTAATGCGGGGGAAATGAACTATTCTAATCGAAATTTCCAAGGGACCAGAGAGAGAGAATGCATAAATGAAATCCTACACTAAAGCGGTGATACACCGAGAAAAGGAGGGTGTGAGAGTAGTCTCCAAATGTGTGAAATACTAAGGCAAAGTACACACTAGAAGAGGTGATGACAGTTCTCCATAATCTAGCAAAATGTATTCACAACGATAATCCAAGCATACACAATGATAATGGATCCTGCAACAACATAATAATAGACACAATATTCTTGTAGAAAGATTAAATGGCAAGAAGAATGCAAGAAAACACAAAGCGGGAAGATATATCCACAAACCGATATTTTATTGCTTCATGATATGCACCTAGCTTCAATCTATTACAGGATAAGGGCCTGGATCACCATGCAAGGAGTCCACTACAAAATCCTATAGCACATTGGCTTCACAAAGAAATTTTGACAGAGCTTTGCTATCTGAAAACTCCCCCTTTACAATGAGCCCAACACTCCAATTTATAGAAAAATGAGAAGGGAAAGAGAAGGGAAAATGGAAATCCCAAAATCTGTCCTTCAACCACTTGTAAGAGGCATTAAATGGATTAAAATGATTATATATTACTTGCAAAAGGCTCCCCATACTGTCCCAGGTGCTGCAGTAGAGAAAGAATGATGACCATGCCTCTTAATTGCACTCCCAACCACCAAATGAAACACTGTTATGAACTCGGCCACGTTTTATAAAAATCTCCATCAATCTCTCACCAAATCCAGAATTTATTTATTTCTGTGCATTGGTCTTGGAGCCACAATTCCAACGGTACCAATTTTGTGTGATTTCGTTGAGAAATGCAAAAGTTATGGCCTTCTGAGTGTGGCAGCTATTTTGGGTCTGGCAGGCATTTTCTGTCATTTGACGGGAATGAGCATTAACTGAATGGAACCAAATATGTTTCTTTTATTTAAATATATCTATGTAGAGGATGTCATGCTCATTCCAGAAAGTCCAATTTTGTGAATATTGGAGCTTGGAGTCAAAAGTTATGGCCATTTGAAGTTTCACGGGTCAAACGTTGACTTTTCTTCTTTGCCTTCGTCAGCTTCGGCTCTTCGCATCTCACGCGTACCTTTGGCCTGGATGTCCCAAACTACCTTGGATGAAATTCTCATGTTTCAGCCGAATCGGCCAGTTCGCATCCTCCATGTACTTTTGTCCCAGATGTCCCAAACTGCGCGAAAACAACACTTAGTCGATTTTTTCCACTTTTCGGCCGGTTCGCTTTTTTGCATCCCATGCGTCCCGACGTCCCCAATCGTGTGCCACTCAGCAATTAGTCGATTTTCTTCTCCTTCAGCTGAACTAGCTTTCCGTGTCCCGCATGTCCCGACGGCCCGGATGTTCCTTTGCTCTGCAGACTGCCTAGCGGCCTTTCGGCCGATTCGCGCCTAGATGTCCCTCATGTCCCGACTGTTGCGAGGACTAGGACTTAGCCATTTTTCATGATTTTTCCTGGCCCAAGCTTGTTTTCTGCAACTTTTTCACCTTTTCTTAGAACTTTCTCTTTTCTTCTTGGACAGGGAGTTAGAAAAAACCGAGGGGACCCTAGAAACATGATTTTTGCCCTGAATCAATCTATTTGCCTGGGACTTGAGAATTTAATGCATGTTATCAAAATTACCTTGAGGGGTGAATTTTGGATAACAATAACCATCCCATGAAAATCATGTATATTCTTCCATAAGATAATGTAATAGGTTAATTATCTCTAATTAATGGGTTTTGTCATTTCATACATTAGAATGTCATCCCATACTTATTACAACTCATAAATTAAGTTTTCAAGGTAGAAATGTATATGTTTTACTATTTCTTTCCAACACCAATACTAAACACATTAAATGTTGTTTACGAATCATCAACCATTGAGGAATTTTATACTTTATAAATAGTGTTAGCTAATTAGAGTAATTAGTTGACATACTAAAAACGGGTTATGATCATCTATTTCTAAATGAAAAAATAAAATGCATCACCTCTCTTTAAATTTTTGTTCCCCAATTTTTTTATGTTATTGATTTCATTTCAATACGAAGAAACATTCCAAAATACATCACTATGTCTATTCTTATGATGTCATGAGATTACCTCTGTAAGTGAGTTTCAATAGAAAAATATGTAAGTGAGACTAGGAATTATTTGAAAATATCTTAATAACGTATTTGAATGTCTTATCCCTCTTAATTTGTGTCTAAATCGCAATGCCACAAAATAGGGAGAACTAACCTCATTGTCACTTTCATTTATAAAAAGAATGAAATCATTTTTACATGCACCATAATTGACATAGAGAACCCCTAAATTTGATACTATTTTTTCCTATCTAGATGATTAGGAAAGTATGCATTATTATGTATAGAAACTAATTTTGAGAATTATGCAATTAAAATAAAACAAAATTGAAATAAGATATAATGTAAAACATATGAAATATATGTTAATTTAAAACTATAGTTATGAAACTATTACTAAACTTAAAAACATTAACATTGATTTTCACGAACCAAAACTTACCTAGAAGCAATCAATAAAGATGTTTTGGACTCTCGTTAAGTTTTGAGAAAAATCAAAATCATCCTCTCTTTTCTCTAATCCTTATCTTCTTCATCATCATACCAATATTAATCATCATCTTCAAAATCATGAAAGGGATGATCATGAAAAAATAATTGACACATAATATTTTATTTGTTGTGAAAAACATTTCGAGGCACTATTCCTCTCCTTCTATTGCCTCCATGACAACCTCAAATTATTCTCATAGTTTCTCATCACTTCTATCACGTCATTTAATTTTTGAATGTTTTTCCTACTTTGTGCCTATTTCACTATGTACTCATTCAGTCTAGTCCTTCGATCATTCCTTTGTTTTGTTTAAGTTAAGTTCTTATCCTTCACAAAATGCATTCTCTTAGTTGTTCTCTTCTTCTCTTATGTGTGACTACACATGATCCTCCTAGGGATATTTGTAGATCTATTATTTTGTACACTCTTTTCATATGAAACTTTACATTCTCCTCTATGTATTGCTCTTTCTCAGTTTCCCTAAAGTCAACCTTCCTTTCTCTTATTTTCTTCTTTTGGCATCGTGGTCCCATTTCCATGCGTTCCTACATATATGAACTCCTCAATTCTGTTTCTTGTAGTTTCTATCACACAATCTCTTCCAATCTCCTAGATTTCCACTAGAGTCTCATATTTTACATACTAAGATATGAAGCATATTTTTCCATCCTCTAGGACATGTTCTATGCAATCATGTTTCTTCATGTAAAATCTCATCACTCTTACTTTCTCTTTGTCCTTCCACCACGTCTATGCATTCCCACAATTTTCCACAAATTCATGGCCTTTAACAGCCATATCCTTAACCTCAATAGTCTCATTCCTTGGTCTAATACTCTTGTGCATTGCCACACATTTATGGGTGGCTTCCCTCTTCACCCTTTTCTCATCTCATGATAGGTCTCAATCTATTATTCCCATGTATTATTTTTTGGTACTTGTTGATAGCGAATCGCAGCACCCGTGAGTGTCTCGCAACACGATGGGTTGAGAATCTCGGTGCGATTGCATAACATGGAGATTTTCCCAAGTGTGGGACCTTTCAAAATTGGAAAAGCTCTCTGGATGAAGGCCGGTTCCTATTCCTCTGTTCAGATGCACACGTAAAAAATGCAAAGTGTTTACTCAAAACCTAAACTAACTTGCCAAGTAGACAGGGTAAGAAGATGCATAAAAATAAACCTAAAATAACAAAGGTGATGCACCGAGGAATGAAGAACACCTGTCTTGCCAATAAACACAGACCATTAAAATGCAATGCAAGATCATGCACGAGATAACTGTGAGTTTGCGGTGAAAGATCGGAGGACACAAATAAACACGAGAGAGGGTTGAGAATCATCCACAGACATTCATTATTTTCTCCAAAGATTGATACAATACGCTACATAATTCCAAGAGGAAAATTTGCATTACAGTTTTAAATGGGAGGTTTGAACTTCCACAAATTCACCTGCCAAAGAGAAGAAGGGAGGGCAAAACAAGAATGTCCAACCTTTAGAAAGAATCCTCCTTAAAATTTATAGGAAGAATGAGAGAGAAAAGAGAGAGGAAATCCAAACCTACCCCAACCACCTCCGGATGCATTTAATTCATCCCATTATGGTGGTAGGTGAGGACCGTAGCAAACCCAAAAAGTAGAGAACTGTATTTTTCATTTTTAAGAACTTGCGCTCGAATGTTGCGCCTCCTAAAGGTGCGCCAAGGCAAAAATTTATTTGTGTCGACATCATGTGTCATGTGCCTTTACCTGCACCTTGGCGCATCCTTTTGCATGTCGACATTCCTTGTTGAGCACCTCTTACGTGTGCCTTGGCGCATCCTTTTGCATGTCAACATTCCTTGTTGAGCACCTCTTACGTGCGCCTTGGCACATCCTTTTGCATGTCAACATTCCTTGTTGAGCGCCTCTTACATGCGCCTTGGCTGTTGGTGACGCAATAAAATCAGGCTCTGAGTTTCTTTGATTTCCATATTCTTCTGTTTGTCTATATCTACCTGGGGGAAGATATATACAACAGGATACTCTGTTTATGAATTATCTTCACCGGTGCACTTTTCTCATGTAATTTTCAGTTGTTCTTATGTGCTTACCTTACATTATTTATTTTAATCAAAAGCATATCTCCTCTTGTAATACTCTATATGTTTTCTATCTCTTGAGTCCTCATTGATTCTTTCTCCTCCTTTTAGAGACCTTGATCAACCCAACCAATTTTTTCGTATTGTTTTTGTCCCACATTCTCTAGTTTGGTCATTACACAATTTATCTTCTCCAAAATCTTTTACAACAATTATTTTCTTTCCACATCGATACATCCCTTCTCCTTGGTGGTATCTTGTCTTCATGTGCAGATATCTATTTTCTATAGAAATTACACCCTATAATTACTCCTGCATTATCTACACAAATTTTATGAAAATTGATAACTTAACATCCATTGTTATCTACCTCACATTTGAAACTTACATATATTATTCTTCTCTCTTGTACAAAAGTATCCCGATTTGATACTCGATAGGTGTGGGGGCGTCGTTACTATATAGAGACACATAACAGACATCTCAACTTAATTTTTGGTTTCTATGTATGTCAAAGCCTTAATGGAATATCTTTATTTTATCTCTAGTGAATGTAAAACTCTCTCATGGAACTACAAATATACTCTTTTTTTTTTTTCTTAGGGGTCTATTCTAGAAATGTTTCTTGAGCCTTATGTCCACATTAAAAACAACTAGATTTTAACTATATCTCACAGTTCTCCTTACACCTCTACCTATCCATCCACTAACACATCAAAATTGTAAAGTCATCCTCTTTTTATACCCATGATTTCTTTTTTCTCTTTCCTAATTTCAATCATCTTAATACGGGTTGGTCTTATTCACTATGCTTCTCAATAGTCCTTCTCAAATTAAAATGAAAACTTGATCTCATTAATTTATTTGAGCCTCCTTTATCTAGTTGTTTCTCTATTACCCCATATCGATCCAATTTTTGTGATTCTCTAGCCATTAAATCTTAGTCACTATTCTTTTTCATAAATATTATTACAGCTTCTTTTATATTTTCTACGAACCACCAACTCTATCATACATTATACGTTCTAAAATACTTTCCATATCTCTCATTATTTTTGTAATGCCAACTTCCCTTCGACACCTTTTGTTATTGATTATACTTATGGAAATTATTGTAGCTTTTAGTTTGATATGATGTTAGATGTTAGAGATCATGGATTGTGGTTGATTTTGATTCATATATGATGCATGTGGATTATTAGAGACATTTTATATTGATGTTGATACACTACTTGGCATGGTTATATAAAGAAATATATATATATATATATATATATATATGTCTATATATATAGTTTTTCGTACATGTGATAGTTTGTCATATTGAGTAAACCTAGAAAATTGAACTAATTTTATGATCATATGATTATTGAGGAAATTGTAAATGACATTGTTATTTTCCGTGATGATGCTTCATTTATATATAGATAACTTTAGAGCCATATTTGATGTTTATTTTGGATGTTTTGATGTGGCCATGAGGCCGAAGGAGGTATTGTGTTTTGCAGGAAAACATGTCACAACAAACATCGGAGGATTGAGACCAACCACATTGGAATTCTAGATGAATCCAACAAGGGTCACCATGACAACATGTATTTTTTTGTCTGCTTGTGTGTGCTTGTTGTTAGGGGTTCCCATGGGGGATTCACCTTTAAATATGACCAAGGGGTTATGTGTATTCTTTTATTTAGTTTCTTTTGTTTAAAGTTTAGTATGTGATTTTAGTGATGTATTTTCCCTTTATTATTTAGTTAATTTGTGTTTAGATTTGTGAGTAATCATGTTGTTAAATTTATTAATTGGGTCAAAAGAATGCATTTATTAGAGTTGATGGCTCTTGGATTAAGTGTTGTAAGTAATGTGTAAGTAATTTTGAGTATGAAACACTCCACCTTCCTTTTGAAATTCGGATATGTCCTTAGGGGCTAACTTTAGAGGCTTTTGGGACAAGTTAAACTTGTCTCACACCTCTTAAATTTGTATATCAACCCTACCTATGGGTTGGGGAGTCAAAATTAGGCCTCATTATGTATTTTGGGGAAGAAAGTTGTAAGTTTTTATTACACTATCTTACATGAAATTAATTTTGGTCCTTGGGGTGTGGACTTGGATTGTGTGTGTAAGTAATTTGTCATTTTATTCACCCACCTTTCTAATTGTGCTTTAGAGTTTGAAGTTAATTTGTGAGGTGGAGTTGAGGACGAGTGATGTGGCATCCTACATGGAGCCACCTCCTCCTCTTCTCTCCCTTTTCTATTTATTTGAATTCTTTTGCTATTTTGGGGTTACTTCATTTGGTGACTTCATTTTTGGTTACTCTTTTGGTTTGGAGCTCTGGTCATTTTGAAGAGAGTTAGAGCATTTTGTGAAATTCTTATGGATTTACTGGAACTTTTGGACTATTTGGATTGGAAAAGGATTGTTGTTGAACTTTTGGAGAAAATTATACTATGGAGAGGTAGGAGCTTGGCTATTTAAAATGTTCTTCTTTTATTTATGCCTATGTGAATGCTTGAATAATTTAGTATGTTGTCGGCTAGTTCGGTAGATTGTCTAGGTATAGTGTAGGAGAAGACTATGGGGATCTCTTGTGGGGAGGCATAAGATTTTGGGGAGGTATAAGTGTTATTGTGGAGGGAGTTTGGGATTGGGTTCCACCTTGTAAAATAAATATCTTACATTTCTTTACTCATTATGGGGTGCCATAAGAGTGTGGGGAGGCATAAGAGAATGGGAGGTATAAGGGGTACTTGGGGAGGCATAAGGGTATGTAGGGGTTTTGAAATGATATATATATATTGGTGGGTTTATCTTAAGGTGGATACCCATTTCCCCTTTGGGAGGTATAAGCAGCTTCCCCCATAGGTCTTGCTCCTTTGGCTTGTGCATGATGAATCCTGAGTATTGTTTGTTATTCTTCATGTGGTTCTAGAATACTTTGTATGTATTTGGACTATGTTCGTATGTAGTTGCTTTAGTTACCACAAATGATATGGTTTTCATTTGAAATTTGTGTTTGAAATATATTGTGAAATCTCTATTTGAAAATTGGAAAAAGAAATACGTATGAAGAAATATTACTTTTCTCTGTTTCATTTGAAGTGCATGATTTGAAAGTAGAACTACATTTTGGGTTTTCAGCATGGATTGAAGTAAAGTTAAACATTGTAAAATTGGAATGGAATGAACTTAAATATTTAAAGTATGGTAAATGAAAATAGATCAATTCAGGTTTAAGTATGATTTCTATTTTTGATTCACTGTAAAACTGCAAATAAATATCAAAAAAACATACAGAGTACCCTACAACAATGAAAGACAAGATAAAATATTAAAATGAACTAAGGATGATTGAAACACATTCCAAAATAGTTTGTATTGGCCTTGCAATTTACACAGTTCATCTTTAATTGGGCAAGAGGCAAAATAATGAAAATTCATAGAAAAAGAAAGGAAATTCATTTTGAATACTCAACCATTGATATTTTATCCTTGCAATACATTTGAAATCCTTCAAGTGCAACTCTCCATGTCTATTTGGAAAGTTGAAGAAGAAAGAATGGCGGATCAAATCAAGTCTAGTTGTTGAGAAGGTTTAATTCATGTTTTAATGGAAGGAAATATGTTTTTGTCAAATTCACCCACTTAAGTTTTTCAAAAATGAATTTTGATGTTTCCTATGTAAAGTGAAGTTCTAACCCTTTCCAAAAAGTCCTCATTTGCCCAAATTTGAGATTCCAGTCGAAAGGTATGGCCTTCTGAAGTTTTTACTTCGCTTAGTTGAAAAAAAAGGGAAAATTTTTTATAAATTGAATCCGCAAGCCCGAAAATTACTTACGACACTTTTTACAAAAAATTTAAAAGTCAATAATTCCTCTGTGGCCCTGCAGCATCACCCATTTCATTTTAGGAAAAACACCTCTATGGGTTCACGGGCCACACTTTCAAACTTTACCTTTTAGAAAAAACGTGAAAAATCTTAATTCTCCCTACCGGTCCACTCCCCTGCTGAAAATCTTGGGCATGACACATGGAATCCCTGGTCATCGGTGGAGGCACAAGCATTCTTGAACCTTATTTATCTTTTAAACAAAAGGATTTAAAATCCAAATTAACTCCAATGACCCGCCTTACCACGTGGGCTTAACAACGTTCCACGTGTCCCTTGTGCATTTAGGGAAAATTTTCTTCCCAGGCCCGTAGGCCCACCTTTAGGAAAATTTTCTTCTCGGGGCCCATAGGCCTGCTTTTAGGGAAAATTTTCTTCCCGGGGCCCGCAAGCCCACCTTTTAAGAAAATTTTCTTCCCAGCCCACAGGCCCGCCTTTGGGAAAATTTTCCTCCCCGGCCCGCTCACCTGTAACTTGAGAAATATGAGGAGTTAGGAGGACTTTGTATATCATTGGAAAGGGGAAGAAATTTCCTATCTAATGGAGATGTTTTTAGGAAAACCTAAGTATGTTAAATATGTGAAAAATTAGGTTAAAGTGAAAAGATGAGTCTGAGAGTGGGTAAGTGGGAAATCACCCCTTTTTAACTTACATGTTTAACTCTAAAGCATGGGTTGACCTTTTTTAAGGGTCACATTAGGGGATAAGAGAATGTTTTTCTATCCCATGCAAATAAGAACCTTTTTTTATACCTAGTGGAATTAAATACCTTGGGTATTTAATTTCTTTGGCCCCTTTGACCCTCTAAAATTAATTAAGAAATATTTAACTATAGTGTAAATTTAATGGTTTATTAAATTAACACTTAGGAGAAATTTAACTATATTGGTTTAATTACACTCATTAATTTTGTAATGTGGATCTAATGTTTGCTACAATAGGAAAATTTCATTTATTAAATTATAATGGACTTTGAATCTTTTCTATTAAAATTGTTGCTTGAAGCCTGGTTGTGGTCATGCTTTTCAAAAAAAAATTATTTCATAAGTTTCCTATCTAAACGGGTTGTTCTTGGGTCTTGAGTGGTCATTTTAGTGGGCATTACACTGGGTATCGAGCCGTGGGTTCAAATCATGGACCCTTGGGCACGATAGAAAACTTGAGACATGAACACTAAACCTAGAATAATATTAAACCTAGCACACTTTAAAAGTTAGAAAACAACTTTGTATGAGAATTGCATATTCTAGTAAACTTAGAAAACTGAAGTAAACCTAGAATAATGAACTAACTCTTTCCTTGGTCTATATAGGAGGTGTGGAAGAGACAAGGGGTTCTTTCACATAGACCTAGAATTATAAACTCCATTTCATACTTTGTAGCAACCATTCTACAACAAATTTTATTGACCTTTGAGGACATTAATGCCACTTTATGCAGAGGATCCATAGAAGGACATGCCATCGACATGGTAGGATGACATCTAGTGAGGCTCAAGCATATCCTTGACATAACAAGGATAATAGAGGAGAGAAATCCCACATGGAGTTAGCCGAGAGAGGATTCACCATGAGGGGATAGGGAGACCCGGTTTTAGGACACATGGATAGGTCTCGGAGCCTTGGGCTTAGAGATGAGCATGCAGAGAGGCCTAGGGGTAGCCGAACTACAACTATAAGCTCTACCCTTGTTCTAGCAACATGAAAGCTCATGTTTCTATCCATCTTCTAAGGGATGGAGTAGGTGTCTGGTGGAGGACTGAGGAACAAAATCTCCACCTTGATTCATGGTCAGCTACTAGGAGCTCTTTAAGGAGCAGTTGAGCGAGATACTTATCACAAAGGTTCATACAACGAGGGGGTAGATGAGTTTCATGACCTTCGACAAGCATCTTCGATGCAGTGGTTGATCATGAGATTTGATTTCGGATTTACTCTAGTATGTCGAATACATACAGGATGAGAAGGTATGGATCCACAGGTTCATCTAGGGCCTAAATCTAGACATTAGAGGTGCGGTGCATATCCACTATCTACAGAATTTAGTTGAGGCCATTGAGAAGGCCTATATATCAGAGGAGACTCAAGGAAAGACACAACATGCTAGAGACCAAGTCCGGAGCTGCATCTAGTATATGCAACACAACAGATCGAGGGGGTTAACTCCTCCTCCTCGTGGTGGATAGGGTTCATCACAATCATCTTTTAGACCACAAAAGAAGTAGTCTTTCCCACCTTATAGACCTCCACAGAGATTTGATGCACAAAGGGGTTGGAGTATGGGGCATCCTCCTAGGGGTCCCATTAGGACACATGGTGCACTTAGAGCTCAGTCAGTAGGAGCTCGCCAACAAATACCTCAAGAGACCACAACCGGTTTCTTAGGATCCATAACATAGACCTCCATAGTACCGGGCTGGACCTACTACTTATGGGAGAGGATCGGGAGGTTATTTTGGTTGTGGTGTTGCTAGAAATTTTTTGAGAGACTACCCACAAAACCCTAGTAACAAGGGTAAGGCACAGATCTCAAAGCCCACTATTGGTTACATGGGGCACAATAATCGGGTCTACTAGGTTGAGTACCAAAGTACCATACCAAAGTACCGTGATCGAGACTATATATAGCATTGGTGGTATTCCTACCTCCATTCTGTTTGATTTTGGTTCTTCTGATTCTTTTATTGCACCATCTTTGGTAGAGCGATGCAGGATGGTGACAGTTAGGGAGGGTCTTAGTTGTGATACCGAGATGGCTTCTGAGCTAAGATCTCTATAGACTCCTTAGTTAAGGAGTGTGTGGTGGATTTTGGACCTCTTACCACTACCTCATATCTTCGTATCCTTCCATTGGGTTCATATGGAGTCATCTTGGGAAAGGATTGGCTACGTCTACACACACGAGCCAAAGTGGATTGTTACCATAAGATTATATCATGTACAAAATATCTAGGAGTTGATTCGGTGATAGTATAGGTTAGGAGATCTATTTCCATTCACACCATATCTGATATGCATCTTAAATGGTGCGTGTGATGAGGTTGTCGATGTATACTATTCGAGTTAGTGATTGATCGGAGGATGAGTCTAGTGCACCATCGCTTGGTGACCATCCCATCTTGAGAGAGTTTTTGATGTCTTTCTAAGGGAGCTACCAGTGTTACCACCTCCACATGAGATAGATTTTCACATAGAATTGGTTGTGGGAGCATATCCTATCTCACGAGTAGCTTATCATATGACCACACCCGAGCTCTACGATATCAAGTTGTAGCTAGTGGGCGTTTTGGATAAAGGCCTAATCCGTCTTAGTGTATCTTCTTGGAGTGCACCGGTGATATTTGTAAAGAAGAATGAAAGATCTTTGTGGTTTTGTATTGATTACCACCAGGTTGAACAAAGTAATGATTAAGAATCATTCCCTTCCACACATTGATGATTTGTTTGACTGGATGAAGGGGGCCATAGTTTTCTCTAAGATAGTCCTTAAGTCAAGTTATCATCAGGTTGAGGATTATGGAGGTAGATGTTCATAAGACCACCTTCCGTATGAGATATTGCCATTACGAGTTCACAAAGTGGTGCCTTTTGGTTTGACGAATGCCCCCATAATGTTTATAAGCTTGATGAATGGGATGTTCAAGAAATTCTTGGATCACTTTGTGCTCATATTCCTTTATGAGATTTTGATTTACTGATGTATGCATAAGGAGCACAAGGGGAACCTTTTCCAAGTTATTCAATGTCTTTATGAGTAGTAAATTTAGGGTAACCTAGAGAATCGCATCTTTCAAGAAGAGGTGTAGTATTTAGGCCACATCATTTCTAGGAAAGTTATCACAGTTAATCCTTCCAAGATTTGAGCTATTATGGATTAACCAACACCCACTAGTGTGACAGAGGTTAATAGATTCATGGGGTTAATAGGTTAATACAAGAGATTTGTTCAGACTTCTCTCAAAGTTATGCGCCCCCATCACTTCCCTTCAATAGGAAGGGAAGAAGTTTTGGTCAAATAGATGTGATAAGGCCTTCAATACATTGAAGGAATGCCTCATAACAACACCTATTCTTGCAGTGCAGCATCCACAGGGGTGAGTTTTTGTATGCACATATGCTTCTTTGGTGGGAGTTGGAGGTGTGTTGATGCAAGAGAGCGGAGTTATTACTTTTTTTGTCTCATACGAATCATGATCTTGAGATTGTGGCAAGTTTTCACACCTTGGTTTGATGGAGAAACTTCCTTTTTGGTCGAGAGATTCACACTCAATAATGATCACTTGAGTCTTTGCCACCTCTTCATGGAGCCCAATCTCAACACTCACAACGATGTTGGATGGATTTTCTTTTTAGTATGACATGGATATAGAGCATGCGAACGGGGAAGGAGAATGTGGTGGAAAACACTCTCGGAAGATGGATACATGTGGTTAAGGCCACTTCAGTGAGCACATATTTACGGAGTAGGATTCTACAACAACTTCCTCATGACAATTTATACATTGCAAATAGAGCGGAGATCAAGTCTCAGAGACCCCTTGAGGGAAAGTTTGATGTGTTTTCATTGGAGGCTGATGTCCTTCTCAGCACGAGAGGCTAGATTTATGTTTCTAGGGATGAAGGCTTGAGGCAGGACATCTTGACAGAGGCACATCGTGCACCCTATTCAGCCCATCCCGAGGTGAAGAAGATGCAAACCACGTTGAGACAGTTATATAATTGGAGGGGACTTTGTAGATATGTAGCTCAATTTGTGTCATGTTGTTTAGGGTGTCATAAAGTGAAGGATAAGTGTCGACATCCAACTGGAATTCTCTTTCCTCACGATATACCGGGAGTGGAGGTGGGACACCATTTCCATGGATTTCATTGTTGGGATACTGATGTCAATATACCACCATGACGCCATAATGGTCGTGGTGGATAAATTGATGAAAGTGGCTCATTTTTCTCTAGTGAAGACCACCTATATAGCTAGTGCAATGGCACAGGTATATCTAGATGAGATTTTTAGATTGCACGGGATCCCGCAGAAGATCATTTGTGACCGTGATCCTCTGTATACTTCCCACTTTTGGATACCATATAACATGCCCTCAAGACGAAGATCAATTTCAACATGGTGTATCACCCTGATACTGATGGATAGATTGAGTGAATGAATTAGATATTAGAGGACATGCTTAGGATGTATGTTATGGATAATCAGTCGAGATGGGAGGAGTATTTGTACTTATTAGAGATCACCTATAATAATAGTTTTCATAGTTCAATAAGTAAGGACCCTTTTAAGGACTTGTATGGTAGAGAGTGCAGGACACCTCTTAGTTAGGACAAGTTAGAGGATAGGGTTTCTCTTGGGCCAGATTTATTACAGGACATGGAGCAGTGGATGGTTATGATCAAAGAGAGATTGTAGGAGGCACAAGACAGGACATAAGAAGTATGCGAGATCAACATAGGACCGACTGTAGTTTTGATGTGGGCATGAAGGTATTCCTTCGTGCCGTGCGGCAACATAAGAGCCCTATCTCATTACGAGATAAGGTTCTAATTTATCTTCTAGATTCATGTGCCACTTTGAGATCTTGGAGTGTATCTATCCTTTGGCCTACCGTCTAGCATTGTAACCTAGCTTGTCTCGCATCCATGATGTGTTTCATGTTTTAGTACTTAGGAGATATATTTTAGATCCTTCTCATGTGTTGTATTGGACCTCATTACAGGTACAAGATCGGGGCGAGTGATGGTGGAGCCCGTTCGCATTATAGAGTGTACAACCCCGGGCCTTCGAGGAAGAGAGATTGACCGGTTCGAGTGCGAAAGTGGGACATATATGATGAGACAATGGCTATGTGGGAGGATGCTACCTTACAAGGAGTTTAGTTTCAACACCTATTCCAAAGAATTTCGGAGGAAGTCGAGTCTAAGGGGAGGGGGATGTAGTTCCCACTTCCCTTCTATATATTTTTTTATTGATTATGATATTCTTAATTATTCTTATGGACATTATTGTATATTTTAGTTTGATATGATATTAGATGTTAGAGATCATGGACGTGGTTGATTTTTATTGTGTGTGGGGGCGGCGGAGGGGGTGTGTGTTTGTGTGTGTGTGTGTGTTTTGTACATGTGATATTTTTCATATTGAGTAAACCTAGAAAATTGAACTAATTTTATGATCATATGGTTATTGAGGAAATTGTAAATGACATTGTTATTTTCCTTGATGATGCTTGATTTATATATAGATAATTTTAGAGCCATATTTGATATTTATTTTGGATGTTTTGATGCAGCCACGAGGATGAAGGAGGTATTGTGTTTTGTAAGAAAATATGTCACAATAAACATCGGGGGATTGGATACTAACCACATTGGAATTCTAGGTGAATCCAACAAGGGTCACCATGGTAATGTGTATTTTTTTGTGTGTTTGTGTGTGCTTTTTGTTAGGGGTTTCCATGGGGGGAGTCACCTTTAAATGTGACCAAGGGATTATGTGTATTCTTTTATTTAGTTTCTTTTGTTTAAAGTTTAGTATGTGATTTTAGTGATGTATTTTCCCCTTTATTATTTAGTTAATTTGTGTTTAGATTTTTGAGTAATCATGTTTTTAAATTTATTAATTGGGTCAAAAGAATTCATTTAATAGAGTTGATGACTCTTGGATTAAGTGTTGTAAGTAATGTGTAAGTAATTTTGAGTGTGAAACACTCCAACTTCCTTTCAAAATACACATCTGTCCTTTGGGGCTGATTTTGGAGGCTTATGGGACAAGTTAAACTTTTCCCACACCTCTTAAATTTGTATACCAACCCTACCTATGGTTTGGGGAGCCAAAATTAGGCCTCGTTATGTATTTTTGGAAGGCAAGTTGTAAGTTTTTATTGCACTCTCTTACATGAAATTAATTTTTGTCCTTGGGGTGTGGACTTGGATTGTGTGTGTAAGTAATCTATCATTTTATTCACCCACCTTTTAATTGTGCTTTGAAGTTTGAAATTGATTTGTGAGGTGGAGTTGAGGATGAGTAATGTGGCATCCTACATGGAGCCACATCATCCTCCTTTCTCCCTTTTCTATTTATTTGAATTCTTTTGCTGTTTTGGGGGTCACTTCAGGGGGTTACTTCATTTGGTGACTTCATTTTTGGTTACTCTTTTGGTTTAGACCTCTAGTAATTTTGAAGAGAGTTAGATATTTTTTTGGAATGCTTGTGGATTGCTGGAACTTTTGGATTGTTTGCATTGGAAAAAACATGCTTTTAAACTTTTGGAGCAAATTCTTGCATGGAGAGGTAGGAGCTTGACTCTTTAAAATTCTCTTCTTTTATTTTTGCATTTGTGAATGCTTGAATATTTTATTATGTTATTTTCTGGTTGGGTAGATTGCTTAGGTATGGTGTAGGAGAAGACTATTGGGATCTCTTATGGGGAGGCATAAGAGATTTGGGGAGGTATAAGTGCTATTGTGGAGGGAGTTTGTAATTGGGTTCCACCTTTTAAAGAAATAACTTTCATTTCTTTACTCATTGTGGGGTTCCATAAGAGTGTGGGGAGGCATAAGATAGTGAGAGGTATAAGGGGTACTTGGGGCGGGCATAAGGGCATGTAGGGATTTTGAAATGCTATATATATATATATATATATATATATATATATATATATATTGGTGGGTTTGTCTTAAGATGGACAACCATTTCCCCTTTTGGAGGTATAATCAGTTTCCCACATAGGTCTTGTTCCTTTGGCTTGTGCATGGTGAAGCTTTGAGTATTTTTGTTATTCTTCTGTGGTTGGAAACTGCAGTATTTTATTTAGATTGTGTTATGTATGTGAAAATTATTTTTTTGTTGTGGAAGCCTATTTGTCTCCATGAGTTGAAATACATCTCTTATTGCTTTGTGGTTGGGGCTTGAGGGCCAATGAGGAGGATGACTTATCCTCTTCATTATAACTCTTGGTTGGGTGGAGAGAATTTCCTCTCCTCCTCTTTGTTGTGATCAAAATATATATGGTGGATCTTCCTGTTGCTATTCCTACGAGCCGAGGATGAAGACAAATTTTACTGATTTTCTACTTAGGTTCCTTATTTTGAAATTTTCCCATTTAAGTGGATGGAATTGTAATGATATTTTTGGTTTTGGAAATGGAAGCTACATTTGAATGTGAGAGATGTATATTAAGTAATGGGTATTTTATGAATGAAAAGGAAGTCATAAAATAATCATTGGAGTTCAATAGAAGTTTCTTTAGTTAGCACAAATGATATGGTTTTCATTTGAAATATGTGTTTGAAATATATTGTGAAATATCTAATTGAAAATTGGAAAAATAAATACATATGAATAAATATTAATTTTCTCTTTTCGCTCAAAGTGCCCGATTTGAAAGTAGAACTACATTTTGGGTTTTCGGGAATGAATTGAAGTAAAGTTAAACATTGTAAAATTGGAATGGAAGTAAATTAAATATTTAAACTATGGTAAATTAAAATAGATCAATTCGTGTATAAGTATGATTTCTATTTTTGATTCACTGTAAAAAATAAATATGAGAAAAACATACAGAGTACCCTGTAACAATGAAAAACAAGATAAAATATTAAAACAAACTAAGGATGATCGAAAAACATTCCAAAATAGTTTGTATTGCCCTTGCAATTTACACAATTCATCTTTAATTGGGCAAGTGGCAAAATATTGCAAATTCACAAAAAAGGAAATTCGTTTGAATACTCAACCATTGATATTTTATCCTTACAATCCGGTTTAAATCCTTCAAGTGCAACTCTCCATGTCTGTTTGGCAAGTTGAAGAAGAAAGAATGGTGGATCAAATCAAGTCTGGTTGTTGAGAAGGTTTACTTCACATTTTAATGATAGGAAAGATGTTTTTTTCAAATTCACCCACTTAAGTTCATCAAAAATGAATTTTGATGTTTTTTGTGCGAAGTGGAGATCTAGCCCTTTCCAAAAATTCCTCATTTTTCCAAATCTGAGCTTCTAGTCAAAATTTATGGCCTTCTGAAGGTTTAACTTTGCTTATTTGAAAAAAGGAGGAAAGTTTTGTAAATCGACCCGCAGGCCTGAAAATTAATTAGGTTACTTTTTGCGAAAAAATTAAAAAGTCACAAATTTCTCTCAGTGGCCTGAAGCCCCACCCATTTCATTTTTGGAAAAATACATCCATGGTTCGCGGGCCCACACTTTCAAACTTTAGCTTTTAGAAAAAGGGAAAACAATCTTAAGTCACCCCCGCCAATCCGCTCCCCTACTTTGGAAATCTTGGGCATGACAAGTGGTGTCGCTTAGCGTCAACAGAGGGCATGGGGGTTTTGAAAAAAATTTCACTTTTAAACAAAATGATTTAAAATCAAAATTACCTATGATGACCTACCTTCCCACATGGGCTTAATAGCTTGACACATGTCCTCTTGTGCCTTTAGGGAAAATTTTCTTCCCGAGGCTGCAGGCCCGCTTTTAGGGAAAATTTTCTTCCTGAGGCCCACAAGCCGCTCTTTAGGGAGAATTTTCTTCCTGGGGCCTACATTCGCACTTTTAGGGAAAATTTTCTTCATGGGGCCCATTGGCCCACCTTTAGGTAAAATTTTCTTCCCCTAGCCCACAGTCCGACTTTAGGAAAAATTTTCTCCCGAGGCTCATCGGCTTGTAAGTTAAGAAATGTGAGGAGTTAGGGGACTTATTTATATGATTGGAAAGGGGAAGAAATTTCCTATCTAATGGAGAGGTATTTAGGAAAAACTAATAAAGTTAAACATGTGAAAAATTAGGTTGAAGTGTAAAGATGTATCTCGAGAGTGGGTAAGTGGGGAATCCCCCTTTTTAAGTTACATGTTTAACTCTAAAGAATTGGTTGACCTTTTTTAATGGTCATGTTAAGGGATAAGATAATGTTTTTATATCCCATACAATTAAGAACCTTTTTTATTTTTTATACTGGTGGAATTAAATACTTTAGGTATTTAATTGCCTTGGCCCCTTTGACCTTAAAAACTAATTAAGAAATATTTAAGTATAGTGTAAATTTAATGGTTTATTAAATTAACACTTAGGATAAATTTAACTATATTGGTTTAATTAAAAACATTGATTTTGTAATGTGGATCTAATGTTTTATATAATGGGAAAAATTTATTTATTAAATTATAATGGAATTTGAATCTTTGTTGTTGCGATTGTTGTTGAAGCTTTGATTGTGGTCATGCTTTTCAAAAAAATTATTCCATAAGTTTTCTAAATAAACCTAGGTTTTTCTTGGGTCTTAAGTGGTCATTTTAGTAGGTGTTACAATTTTTACCATGCAATCTATGTTTTGAGATACACCTTGAAATTATTCCATACAATGTCCTTGTGATTCTAGGCCTTCCTCCGCATATCCATGTACCTCCTTTGCAATCTCAATTATTGTACAATTTTTTCAATTGGTTCAATGTTCCTTTCACATAGTCTCTTTAATTCACATAACATAACTTCTAATATCCATCTACCTCTAGTCACCTAGGATGATTTAAACTCCTATATTCTCCCAAAATCCCAATATGCACGATTACACCTTATTCTACATGCCTACTCTACTAAAACTATCCTCATTGCAATCCTAACGTGAAATATTACGTGTTCACTTCTACTAGGTATTACACATATACTAAATTCCTTATTTATTTCAATTTTGCAAAGTTCTCACACAATTACAATTGTGCAATATCAGTCTTAATCTTCTACCCTTATTGTTCCTAACTGCTCACTCTGTAACTTTGTGTATACCCACAATTAGAAAAAATAATAATAGAGGATTTCTCTAAACCTTGGATGCTCTGTATCACCAAGGAAGATGGAGTGAACTTTGCATATTTGGTGCTTATTTCTTTATCTTCTCTAACTTACTCTATTTCACACTTTTTCTCACAAATTTTTTATTAGCATTTCTAAAGTTTTTAATGTGTGTGTAATGCATATTTTATGTTACAAGTAATTCTTATAGTTGAATATTTTTAATTGGATTTTGAATAATCATTTCGCTATAAATGAATAATAATTACTTTTATTTTCTTAAAATATCATTCTAACTAAATTCTCCATGATATATTTCCAATCCCCTTGTTTTCCTTTAGATATGATGGGCATGAATTAATGAGTACCCTTGTAAAATAAAACAACCACCAACCGAAATTAGAGATATTCCCAACATATTGTTTAGATACATATACTAGCAACAAAAAAACCTTATGGATATCACAACAGATTTATTTTATTGTGTAAACACATTCCCTCCTTTCAAATTGGTGAAGCCTCATTCTTTTGCATGGATCTATGTATAGGTTTCATGTTCTTACATGCACCCCTATTTTATTCCTTAGACTAACATAATTTGGCCATTAGGATGAGCATAGAAGTGTGACATTCATGTAGATCATAATTTATATTGCTATAAGAAAGGAATTTTAAAAATAAAAAGAATTTACTCGAAAAATTAGGTGAATCATCACCAAATAGAATTCTATTATAGAAAATTTTTAAATTTGAAACATTACAACACATAATAAGCTCAACAAACAAAGAGAAATATGTTCTATACAAAATTCATGTTGCAAGGATTTTTCTTACACAACCACAACCTTTATCAATCCCTTCATCATCCCATAAGTCACAAACATTACAATGTGATTGGGAAATTCTAGGCAATTTCTTCTCATCCCTAGAAGATACCATGAGTTTGTCAACAACTATTTATAACATTTGTGTGCATGGTGGATCTGAAACCACTAAAGAACACATCGATGCCTACAAATCTTTCTTCATAAAGGAAAATGTCTAGAATGAATATGTTTCCTATTTGTGTTTATCCTTAATTCTAGAGTAGTCATCTTGTAAGTGGTTTCTAGGCCTCCCACATGGTTATATAACCTCTTGGAAAAACCTTAAGACTTTATTTCTTGACCACTTCACTATCCCTATTTACCCATCCATTATATACTATTAGTTTATAACCATATGTATAGATCATAATAAGGCCATGAGATATTCTAGTAAACAATTTCACACATTGTATAAGGATGTGAAATCCCTATTAAATAAAATATAAATTATGGCCATTCAAAATTACTTCTAATAATTTTATACTCTTGTATCTATGTTATTATGCCACACACCTACTCCATTGACCACTTTTCTCCTTACTTATAGATAGGTTCTTAATATTGAGTATGAAATGAGGCCTAAAGGTCTTAGTTTCTATATAAAATTTCCATCCTTAAGTTATCATTATTAACAAAACCATATGAAATTCACCAATCATGTTCTTACACATAATCATCCATTACTCAATAAAATACCTAGTGTGTAGATGTCAATGTATTCAGACTTCCTAGACCTCTATTATTTATTCCTTCTCCCAAGATCCTTGCACATGTAAATTTTTATGTTATACCATATTAATGAAATTTTAGCTTTTCCCACACCCATTCATTATTAAAAATCGTCACCAACTATATTAATTTTCCTATCACCAAAAATTCAATTGGTAACTTTTTCGTATTCCTATCCTTTCATGCAATTATTTCTGAACCAATCCTCTACTTTGATACAAAAATTATTAAATGATGTTATAATTGTTGGAGTGATAATGTCAAGTGGGATATCTACCACTTTAGTGCACCCCAATATTATATTGAAGTTTGTTCATCAAACTTTAATATGAGGATCTTCGACATTAATATTGAAGTGGCGCGACCGACTCAACCACACATATTGGTTTGGGTGATCCTCTTAACATTGGTTATTATTAACGATTAAATTTGAACATACATATGTCAAAAAATATATCAATGTGTAAAATTCTTCATTATGATCATAGAATGAGATTGTATTGGAGAGCATTGAACGAATGTGAGAAATAGCTTTGCAATCATTCTGTGAAAGAATAACAAGTGAAGTTGAAGTGTTGGGTAAAATATATACCATAAATTCTTAATAAAAAGAAATGATTTAATCAATGGAGTTTTTTACCCTTGGGTTTTCCCAAATTAATTATGGTGTTACTTGTCTCTATCTTTTGTGTCTATGTTCTTTCAAATTGTTTTATTACATTATGTAATCTTAATGTTATAATATATAATTCTTGGCATTTATTTTGTGGATATATAATTTTTTAATTATGCTTCCCTAATTTCCATGACAAGGTATCAGGTCTTATGATTATGTGTGTGTAAGACAGGATAATTTTAGTGGCGAATATTCCATTTTTGAAAAATTTGAAAAGGAAAATTATTTGGCATGGGTCAATGACCTGTTTGCCTATAAATTGCAATTTCATTTTTTTACGGGTCAGCTTCACCTATCCTTCAAACTACCCCCTTTCTAATCCTAGATCATTCAAGAGGTAGAACACTACTAGATCACTCATACCACCTAGGGGCATATGTATTATGAAGTATAGTAAATGCATGACAGGAGGGCAGAGGCTACAGACAAGCAACATAGAGTTTGTTGATTCATGACATGGAGTGTTTGTTGATGTTTGATAGGAGTTTGGAGGAAGTAGAAGCGCGATAGAGAGTTTTTGATGTGCGACACAAAGAATTTTTATCGCGCGACCGAGCGTAGAGGTTGTAGATGCGCGACAAAAGATTTGCTATCGCACGTCAACAAGGTGGTTGATGCATTTCAACCACCTTTTGACGCATGACAACAAATCTCATATCGAGCGCCTATAGCCTTGTCACACCTCTTAAAAGTTAGTTGAAAATGTTGTTTCCTAACCCCCAAAAATTTCCTTCCCACGAAACTGGTTCTAAGTATATTCACCATGTATTTTCCACCTCCGATTTTTAAGACATTTCTTAAAATGAACCCTAGTGCAAGTTTGATTTGGAATCTTGTAATATCTAGAGAAAGGAATCTTGAAGTATATTTATAGATCTACGAAGCCCTATCTTCTCCATAATTGTCTTCAATCTAACTAGGTTTAAATTTCCAATTCTCACCTTAATATTGGAAAAATTATTTTCAAATGGTTATGTAGTTCATTTTTGAGAAAATATTTTCTTATATCTTTATTTCTACTTCTAGTAACAGTAATTTTAGGTTTAAGTCCATCGTTTACGAGCTTATTTTAAATTTTTTGTGCCGTTTATAGTCAAGTAGAATTGTTTTTTGTCTGTGGATCCATAAAATTTATTTAGATCCATTTTCTTTTGAGATTCAAAGTCTGCTTTCGGTATTAAAGTTCTTTATTTATCTCTTGTTTTTCTTTTTTCAAGCTTAGGGCAATTATTAAGTGCCACTTGGCTTCGATGTCTTAGTATTTTTATAGATCATTTTTGTTTTGCAAAGATCAAGCCAATAAAATTACTCCAAGTAGCTTTTATGTTGTATTTTTTAAGTTTCCAAAGACCAATCCACTCATTGAGTGCCAAGTGGCTTCACTTTGTTGTATTTTTGTTTAGATCTTTAATTTTTTGTGACATTCTGTCTTTGTGAAGCACGATCCAATCTTTAAGTGCCATCTAGCTTTGCTCTATCAATATTTTTTGACCTTTTTGTTCTCTATATGGTTGCTTTAAATACAAAGCTTGATCCAATCACTTTTCTCCATCTAGCTTCCCATTTTCAATATTTTATTAAACCTCTTCATTTTTACAAATCTTGAGCCAACCAAAAATTTCAACCTTGCTTCGAGTATCAATTTTATTGTTTATTTGATTTTCATTCGTGAAATGCAAGACAATAAGGGTATTTCACATTATCATACTTGGGCTAGCTTTCTTCTATCATTTGTGAAATCAAATCCAATAAGAAAGCTCCAAGTCACTTCTTTTTCACATTGTTAGGATTTTATTTCATGTTTTTGTTTTTCCAAAGTACAAGCCAATAGGATTACTCCAAGTAGCTTCATATTTCACAATGTTTGTATTTTTTTTAGGTTGCTTCTGATATATGCAAAGGTTGAGCCAATAATATTGTTCCAAATATATTCACATTTCATAAATTTTTAGTCTTTATTTTTGCAGCAGATTATCTCATAAAAATTAGCCTCCTTTTCACATTTGTCAATCTTTATCAGATTTCGTAAAATCAATCCATTAAGAAGGATCCATATGCATTAATTTTGTCTTTAAGACATTGTGGCTGCCATGTGAAGTGTGAACCAATTACCTTTGAACAAGTATCTTAATTTTCTATTGTGTTAGCCTTCGTAAGTGTCGACTTTCTCTTTCACTGTCATTATTTTCCTATACTTAGCGATGACTAAAATTGTGACATGTGTCTTTTTTTGACTTAAGACCCAAACTTTATTTTAAATTTTGGCTCATTCTAAGGACTTTAAATTTGCTTGAAACAATCTATATAAATTTTGGCAGAAAGCCACCAAGTGTCCATTCTTTAGTCATTAGATTTTAGACAAGTGGCTTCATTTGACTAAGACTTTGCTTTCGCATATTGTTTGTATTTTGTTAGAGTGTGAAAACTGATTCAATAAATTAACGATCTATTTTTTCTATTCTTTGTCTTCTCAATTATTTTTGCACTACGAAGTTCGATGTAGTAGAAAATTTACATGTGCATTTAAATTTTAGTGGTGTCGATCTTATTTACTTATGTATCATGTATTTCGAAATTTTATTTACACTACAAATTTCAATTTACTTTGTACCACAGTGTTTAAAAATTCCATTATATTGTGGGTGTAGAATTTTCTCGTGGACCATAGGTGTCTATTTATTTTTACTGTGGATTCCAAATTTCATGTATAACACGGTTTTCAAAATTTGATTGTTTTTTAACTATTTCCCCTCTACTTCACAGCCTTTGGTAGCTTGCTATTTTTGTTTGAGTTTCTCAAATTTAGCTAAATTTTACTTGAAATGGCCAATTCATCTAGTTTCTCAATGGATAATTCTCATCTTTTAAATGGAACTAATTATAGTATTTGGCATGTAAGGTTAAAATATTGTTTCATGTATAGGAAGATATGGGATCTTGTGACGGTGTAGAGACATTACCCACTAGTAAATAAGCAACCCCTGAAAACCTTAGCTCTTTCTCTTAAAAATATCAAGAACTCTTGTTCATCCTTTTTCCAAAGCATAAAAGATGAATTTTTGTTGTATATAAATCATATGGACTCACGTGTAGAATCCTGGAAGAAAATAGAGATAATACATGAAGTCAATTGTTTGTCTAAAATAATTAAGCTAGTTTTAGAGCTATTCATAACTCCTATGGAGGGGGCTAAGAAAGTTGTGAACTATTTAGTGGAAATTACAAACGTTAAAGATCAGTTATATGGTTGCAACTATGAATTATTTTAAGATAAGCTTCTATGCTTCATAATTCAGATAAACATTCATGAAAAGTTTAGGAATTCTATCTCAATTCTTAACTAGAACTATCAAAATGAGAATGATTTTCCCGACTTAGACATTCTTTCTTCTTTTCTAATTCAACAAGAGCATCTAATGGAGAGTTTTGATTTAAAATAGACTTGTTCTCAATCTATGTTATCATAGAATCATAATTCTACTCATTATAAGCATAATAATAATCTTAATCAAAACCTAATATCGACCCAAATTTAAATCAAATCCTAAATACAATTATGCTAAAAACATTCAGAACTTTAAAGTCAAATTTAATGGCACATGTAACAAATGTGGTAAGTTTGGTCATAAAGAGTCTCGATTGTTGTGCAAAATCCAACAAATTTGTTTAAAATATTAAAACTAGTATATTTGAAAATAAAAAAGTTCAAAATCGAAGCAAAACCATGCAAATAATGTTGAGTAAACTATTTCTCTATATATTGCCATTTCAGCATCAAATGACAATAATTGGATTCTAAATAGTGGTGCCTTTAATAACATGACTTCTACTCCCGTATCATCTCGTATATAGTCAAATGTTAGGAGAATATCTATCCAGATATAACTCCATCATTAGATATGAAGGTTGTGGCAATGTTAAATTGTCAAATGGTGTAATTTGGAATGTCTTGTTTGTTACTTATCTCAAAAATAATCTTTTTTTGCTCTCATCTAACTAAATAAAATTGTATAGTTGTTTAGTTACAAGATAAGTGGTTTGTAAAAGATAACTCCAAGAATGTTATTGCTTCTTCTAGTATTTAGAAAATGGCTTGTACTTATTTTGATGGTTTTATGTCCGAGTCTTGTTATTCTTCCTCCTCTAGGAATGATATTCATATTTGGCATGAAATACTTTTTCATGTAAATTTAAAAATCTTGTATGAAAATTCCAGACTGAATCTTGTTGTTGGCCTTCATAAATTAAAATATGATCACGAAACATGAGAAAGTTTCTTGTATGGTAAAATACATGCTGAACCATTTCACTAACATCATGATCCCAATTCTTCTCAGATATTAGAACTAATTCATAGTGATGTAAGAGGTCCACTTGAGGTTCATTCACTCAGTGGTGCTTTGTATGTTGTTTTCTTTATTCATGACTTCTTTAGAATGACTTTGTCCTATTTTATTAACAAGAAGTTTGATGTCCTTTCTAATTTTAAGGAATTTAAAGCTCTATTTGAGAATTCTTCTACTATGAAAAATAAAATAATTAGGGCTTATAATGGATAAAAATTTGTTATGAAAGTGTTTGATGAGTTATGTGCGTCATGTGGGATTCAAAGAGAATTGAGTACATTTTCCCACAATAAAAATTGATAGAAACGAAGAATATGTTTGTCTTAGAAATGACTAGGACTATGATTCATCCTTATAATGTGCCTAAATTTCTATGGGTTGAAGCTATGAATATTTTCATCTATATTCTTAATAGAGTTCCTACAAAATCCCTTCATCAAACCACTCCTTATGAAGTTTGGACAAAGAAAAACTAGATATTTCCCACTTAAGAATATTTAGTAGCCTTGCCTCTATCTTTATTCCTAAAGTTAATAGGAAGAATCTTGATCCAACATCCTATTATTTTTTTTTCGATATGATTTTAGGATAAAAGGTTTAAGAGTCTATGACCCTTTCAAACATTACATAGTAGAAAACAAGAATGTTCTTGTTTTGGAAAGGACATTTTTGATGGTTCTCATGAACCCTCCTCTCGTTAATCCTGAGATAGATCCTTGTAATATTTTATCCTATCATTATGGAAGTGAAATTTCAAGAGGCTAATTATCCTAATGTAGATATTGTGGAGATTTTTTTTTGGGGAGGGGGAGTGGTCATCTCAAATGATCTTTCATCCTATGAATCCTAAATGGGCTCAAAATCTGGTTAAGGAATATAATCTTGATAATATTAGAAAGGTAACTCATAGTAAACATTCTTATCACGCTTTGATGAACCACTATGAGGTAGAACGATAGTTTTTTTAATCAATCCTATCAAGATGATAGATGGATGCAAAGCTATAAAATATGAATATAATGCTTTGATTGAAAAACACTTGGGAACTAGCCACCCTCCTTCTAAACATACAATTGTAGGATCTAGATGGTTATACAAGATCAAATATAAATTTGAAAGAGAAATTAAAAATTCAAGGAAAGGATGTTAGCTTTCGGTTTCTTTCTGAAACCTTGTCTTGACTATGTTGAGACCTTTTCTCCCGTAGCTAAGATGAGCGCTGTTATAATTCTTCTTGTTTGGCCTGCCTAATATGGTTGGGTGATTCACCAAATGGATGTTAAAAATTATTTTACAAATGGTGAATTAAATAAATAAATATAAATGCATCAGCATATAAGGTTTGAAGAAACTAGTAAGCAAATTTATTTCGTAAGATTAAAAATTCTTTGTATGGTTTTAAATAAGATCCTAGAGCTTGTATTCTAAAATTAACATATTTTTAGGATATTTGTTTTTCTAACTACTGTTGTGATAATAGTTTATTTATTAAGTTTGAAAGAAATCATATTATCATTATTTTATTTTGTGTTGATGATAATTTGATTACTAGAATTAATATAAATTTAATTGTTAGAATCAAAGAAAGTTTAAAACAACATTTTGAAATGACTAATTTAGGTTTATAAAATAAATTTGTTGACACGCTTATCTTCCAATATCATAACTCTATTATTTCATCTCAATCAAAGTATGATGTGAATTTTCTTAAAATATTTAACATGATTGACTATAATCCTATTGCCAATACTATAGAAGTTGGTGTTTAATTAGATCCTAAACTAACTTGTGCTAAATATGATCCTACTTTGTATAGACAACTAGTTGGTAGTATAATTTTTTTGACTATGACTAGACCAAATATTTCTTATGCAAGAGTAGTAGTTTTAAGAATTATGCAAGAACCTTATGAGTATAATTGGAAAATGGATAAAAGAATTTTGAAATATTTTAAAGGAACAATCAATTAGGGTCTATTTTATTATTTTTCTAATGATGCATAATTATTTGGCTATTGTGATTTTGATCATGTTGGTGATGTAGCAGATAGAAAGTATAATTTTTGATATGTTTTCTATTTGGGTGCATGTGCCATCACTTGAGTACCAAGAAACAACTAATAGTTTATATCTCTTCTAATGAAGTAAAGTATAGAAGTACTATGGAAGCTATAAAAGAAGCTACGTGGAAAAGAATATTGTTTCATGAAATGCATATTAGCATTAAAGGGATCACTACTCCTCTACGTGACAACCATATTTGCATTTCTCTAGCAAAAATCTAGTTCAACATCAAATGGCCAAACATATTGAAGTTTATATGTAATTTATTAGAGATAAAGTTTTGAATGGTGATATTGATCTCATCTTTTGTTCGATTGAAGATCAAGTTGCAGATATTTTCACAAATACATTGTGTTCTATAAATTTCTACAAATTTCATGCCTTGTTACGCCTATCCTAGGTTTGCTTAAGGGGGGGTGTGCATGACAATACCACCTCTTCATGGCATGTTGAAAAATTCCAATACTTTCTCAATATCGTAATAAGTAAATGTGTCAAACTATGTGAAAATACCTATAAATCCCAATGAAACTTTAGTTAAGGGAATTCCTTGCTTAAAAAGGGCTCTATAATCTGATATAAGTCTTCATATGTAAATAACTTGTCCTTATAATTTATTTTGCATCGTGGCTTTAATAGGATCGTTGGAACATTGTTTTGAACTATGGTCAAACATGTGTCTCATGATCTTGCTACAATTCACAATATGTCTTACTTTTTCTAGCTTGTATAAGTCCATGAGACACCGTGGTACTTGCATCATGGAATTAAAATAACCATGGGACTCTACTTTAGTGCACCAAAGAACTGAAAATCTATTGAACAATTGTGTGCAACTTGTATAAGTCTATGGGACATTGCGGTAGTATACTTGTGGAGTTAAGAAACCGTAAAAATCTATTTTAAAGTGTACCACGAAACTACAAAACCACCAATATTCTACTCATGGAGTTGAAAAACCTGCAGAACACATGTGGTTTTTGGATTCTATCCATCTTGGCATAAGGAATAAAGTTCAACATGTTTTTTTCATGTTCTTCTCCACTTAACATTAAGGGGGAGTGTTGGGTGATAATTTCAAGTGGGATATCTACCACTACAGTACGCCCCAATATTATATTAAAGTTTGTTCATCAAAATTTATTATGAAGATCTTCCACATTTAAGAGTGAAGTGGCTCAATCGACTCAAACATCCATATTGCTTTGGGTGATCCCTCCTAGGATTGGTTTTTAGTGATGCACTTACATTTGTACATATTAATATCTAGATAGATATCAGTGTGACAAATGATTCTTTATGATCATAGAATGATAATGTATTGTAGAGCATTGAACGATTTTGATAACTAGCTTTGTAATCATTATGTGAAAGACTAACGAGTGAAGTTGAAGTGATGGGTAAAATTTGTATCACAAATTCTTAATAATGCATAATGCTTTATTTAGTGGGGTTTTTAGCTTCAAGTGCTCCCACTTAAAGTTTGTGTTACCGTCTCTATGCTTTGTGTTTATTTTCTTTTAGCTCATTCTATTACTTTCTCAGAATCTGCATACTATAATCTATAATTCTTTGCATTTATTTTGTGGATATAAATTTCTTAATCATGTTTCCCTTCATTTCCTTGAAAATAACCTTATAGAAGAAAAGTGCACAATTGAACCATAACCAATTATAAAATAATTACCACACCTAAAAATCAAAATTCCAATGTAATAAACAACAATAGATCACTGAAAAATAATGGAATTGTGCCTAATCCTTTATAAAAAAGTGTATAAGGTTATAATAGATATTAAAATAGATATAAATGTTTTATATTGGAATATTTAACATTAGAATCTTGGTGATCCATGCTACCTAAGATCACCGTGAGGTTGAATTCCCATAGTTCAATGTATCCTCTACAATTTTCCAAAAAGAAATTGACAACCTTAAGATTATTCCTCACCTAAATAAGTTTCCAAAAACACCGGGAAGTAACCTTGAATTTCTCTAGACTTGGTAACATATGAGTTCCCAAGAAATATTGATAATAAACCTAAGGACAATTGAGAGGAATTTCATGCTTAATAGCAATACCAAAAAGGAAATAACTATCTCCTCCATAATAAATCCTATAAAACCGTGACTACCTCTATTGCTTAGTTTTATTACTAATTACATCTTAAGATGAATGCATCCAATAATTCTTCAACACCCCCTAAATGACATATTAATGGATTCCTTGCAAAATATAATCCTAATCATTGGAACCACACAAGCTAAAGCCTTTCTAAGTATATTAATATTGAAAAATTGTGCAAAACCAAGGCCAATATCTCTATATTTGAAATTATATAAATAAAAAAACTAAAGAAAATATTATTTAATGCCCTATCTTCCCATATGAGAAAATCACAAGTGTAAAAACATACAAAAGTTTTTTTGTGATTCATGATACTTTTGAAATGTCATGAAAGATTTCATTTTACAATAATTGGGTTTTCACCATGTAAAATCTAATCATATAGTGGTGTAGTTAAACAAAATAGAGGTGAACGTTGTCAAATAAATCTCACACATCCATATGTAGGAGATCTGAGATTCCATTGATTCACCGATATCAAATTTACATAAATTTTTTAGGGATGTGGCATGCTTCTTATTAGATATATGTTATTCAATATTAATGACTAGATAGAAACAAAATTGTCACATATGCGGTTTCCATTATGTGGTATTTGAAATAATATAATGATTGATTTCAAACTACACACAATATTCATGATCACTCGAATATAGACATTTCATTGAGATATTACACATTGAGTTCAAGGACGTAGTCTATGTTATTGATATGAAGACACCACAATTTGTGGAATTGTTGTTTTTGGTGTGCATAGAAAATTACATGTAGTATTTTTAAATAAATTAAGAATTGAAGAATTTCATTGCTAGTGCAAAGTTGAAGATCAACATATTTCATGTGTATAGGTGAAAATACTTTATCTCATTGAGAAAGTATATTTTAAAATCATGATAATTTTAATCTATGAGAAATAAGATTCCATGTGTGTATGGTAACCAAGCTTCAAATATAATGGAGGGCAAAGGCACTAAATTTTAAAGTGAGGAGGCATCAGATGAATCATTGTGCATACGATTGAAATGTAACTATGATGCCATATATCTATTATTTCCTTACAATTAGGTAACTAGATGACATGGATTTTATCACATTTACTAACTATTTATGTGTGCATCTAGAACCCCATCTTCAAGATTGATGTGCCACTTTCTTGTCCATAATCTAGTGCATGCAAAAATAATTTCAAGGTATGGACTAGTGCATGAATGACATACAAGAAAGTAGTGGTAGAAAAGTCACAACTCCCATGGTGTCTCATATATGGATTAAAATAGTCTTTGTAAGGTGTATTATACTCTCAAAATGATGGTTGTTATGTGTAACTGGTCACAAAAGTGATGAAGAAAAATTAATTTGAGGAAATTCCACATCATAATGTAGAAGGTGTTTGGAAGTTCCTTAAACCTATATAAATGTGGGAATTTTTCATTGCACAAATGTTAATTATTAATAATCTATGACTTCTCCTAAGCTACAAAATTAAAGAATGGGAGAAAATATTTGGACCATACATTTTGATTGGGCCAAATCAAGACAAGGATAAGGAGTAGGTATTGAGTTGATCAACTTCAGAGGAAAAGTTTACTACCCAACATTAAGACTTCAGTTAACAATTGATAATAATTCCAAAAATTATGAAGCATTTATTTATAACCTATAAATCAATTTATAGAAAGGCACAAACTGCTTAAGGAAATTTGGATATTCATAATTAATCAATAAGAATGTTAGAAGATAGGACACCTACAATAATAAGAACCTATCGAGATACCCAAGACACATATGGAACCTTTTTAATATATATACGTGTTTGGCATTTATTCCATACTTGAAAAATCAAAATAATGTAGAAAATGTGTTAGATTACACAAGCAACACTTTGGAGCCAATAAAAAGCAAGAATATTAAGCACTTCTCAAGAAAATTTGTTTCCCAACAATCCATCGAGGATAACATTGAATAATTTCATGTGTTTAATGAAGAAAAAAACATCCCGAGTTCTTCTCTAATTTGGAACCATATTCGTTCCTCTTTTATGGGCAACATCTATTTCCATGATTTTCATTTCAATTTTCATTTTTGTGGCCATACTCATGCTTCCATTGGGGCACCATATTTCCATATTTTTCATTAAAAGTTCACCTTTGTGGCCATGTTTGTGTCACTTTGAGAGAACTATATTTTCATCCTAAGTCCAATCTTGTGGCCATTTTCATCTTACTAGGACACATATATGTTTTCTCACTTCCTCACTTTTAAAAGGTAGCACATAGTTTCCATCTTATCTATCTCATGATATCTTATCCAATTTTTCATCTTATCATAAACCCACTATTTTGGTCATATTTGTTTCTCCTTTGGGGGAACATTCATTGTTTTATTAAAATCCACCGTTGTGGTCATATTTGTCTCTGTCTTGGGGACCATCTCTTTGTCTTGTTAGGTACATTTATTTTTGCTTCATTATCTACATATTTTTATTTCTATCACATCTAAGCCTCTATAAGCTACCATATCATCCTATTACAACTTTAATGTCTCCCCTTCCTTGGTGGTAAACTAGATTTGGATCCTCTTAATACATTCCACTTAAGACCATTCTATCGATACGATGTCTATTGGTGCTCTTAGTAATATCTTTAGATCATTCCTCCATCTTATCCTTTTCTATCTCTCATCTCACGTATATAAATTCAAATCCAAACCATCCAACCCTCTTCTCAAAATTGATTCTTCTTATAAAAATCTAATCTACCCATCCAATCTATATCCACTTCTTCCCCTAAATTCAATTCAAAATAACCTATTAAAACTCATAATAGTTATCTTCCTTTTGAAACTTTGATTGAGTCCTACACAGATATCTTTAGACATATAACTCAAATATCTACCATCACACTTACCCTGTTAAATATTTTAATCCAAATAATCCCAAACCTTCATGGTTCAGTCCCAATCATGCTTGCACTTATATTCGTACTCCGAGTCATGACACCGAGCATTGTAAGGCCTTTCAAACTATAGTTCATAATCTTGTTGAGAAAGATGATTTCCTCATTTACTGAACCATTATTCTCCATCCACACACAATCCAAATCTAATTCCCACATCCTCATCCACCAAAATTACTAAATATCATCCTTCATCTACATCATCCACTAACATTCCTCCAAAAGAGGATCCTCCCTTGTTTATTGATATTGTTGGTTTTGCTAATAACCCTTGTGATCCTCAACCATATATCTAATGCATGTTTAAGATAATATCATCCAAATTATTTCCACATTCATTAACTTATCCAAATATAAGTTTTCCACAAAGGTGATATAATCTCTTTCATTTGGGGAGCAGCCTACCATTTCCCTTGAGTATATCATAAGCATTAACTCATTTCCTATCCACACAAATCCCTTGATGCTGGTGGACTTCACTCTTGAGATTTATTTATTTAACCTCATAAAATTTCATCCAATCCATTTCATCCGATCTTAATCTAAATTTTATCTAAGTCCAAATATCAATTAAAGTTCACCTTAATGGCCATGTTTTCCCTCCCTTTAGGGTACCGTCTATTTTCTCTTAAAGTGGACCATCGTGGCCATGTTTTAATCTTTTAATCTTATCATCCAAAGTCATCTAATGTGTCCATCCTTGTTTTTCCTTTAAAAAACCATATTTTCACTCCAAGTCCACAGCTTATGGCCATATTTATCCTTCCTTTGAGGTGCAATTTATTGTCATCTACGTCCACTTCTATGGCCATGTTTGTTGCTCCCTTAAGATCTCATCTCATTTTAAGTCCACATTTGTGACCATCCTTGTCCCTCTCTTAGGACACCATTTAAACTTCTCATACAAAATTTGGCATTAAGGCCATACTTGTCTTCCCCTACATGGGCCATATATTTTCATCCTAAGCCCACTGTTATGGCCATACTTATTTCTCCATCAAGAAACGATTATTATCATCAAAGTCCACCGTTTTGGTGAAATTTATTCCTCTTTTTGGCACCATCTATTTATCATCAAATTCCACCTATTTGTCCATTCTTGTGCTTCCTTTGGGGCACAATATTTCCATGTCCATACTCAAGTCCACCTATGTGGCCATAACATCGTTTTTTCCATACTCATGCTTCATTTGGGGCACCATATTTCAATATTTTTCATTCAAAGTCCACATTTTTGGCCATGTTTGTGTCTCTTTTTAGAGCACCATATTTTTAACTTAACCCCACTCTTGTGGCCTTTTTTTGTCTTAGTGGGATGCATATATTTTTCTCACTTTCTCATTTTGAAAGGGATGCATATCTCTTCATTTCGTTGTGGACTCATATTTTCACTTCCTTAAGAACATATTTTTATTTCTCATTCATGTATCGCATCTAATCCTTTGCAAGCTATCATCACATCCTATCACAAATTTAATGTTTCCCCTTCTTTAGTGGTAAACGTAAAGTGGAAACACTTAACACATTGCACTTACGACCATCTTATCAATATAATGTTGTTACATATTTTCTATCTCATGATATATTATCTAATTTTTGATCTTATCCTAAAGCCATGATTGTGGTCATATTTGTTTGTCCTTTGTGGGACCATTCATCTTTTATCAAAATCCTCCATTTTGGTCATATTTGTCTCTCTCTTGGGGGACCATCTCTTTGTCTCGTTAACGACACATATTTTCAACTCCTTAAGAACATATTTTTATTTCTCTCTCATATATCGCATCTATTACTTTATAAGCTATCATCTCATCCCATCACAACTTTAATGTCTCCCTTCCATGGTGGTGAACAAGAAGTGGAAATGCATAACAAATTACACTTGCAACCATTCTATTGTTAGCATGTCTATCAGTTCTCTTACTCATATCTTTCTATCATTCCTCCATCTTAGGATTTTCCATCTCTCATCATGATGATTTGGAATCATGTGGTCTACCTTCACTTCTTACATGTGATCGTAAATATGGGCACCATGGCTCTACCAGAAGCATATTCCTTATCGATAGGTTCTCCCCTTTGGTGAGAAATCCATGATCATTACCTCCATCACCCTGTTATTCACTTATTGGAATGATGCAAAGGTTCTAGTGGTGTTTCTTCTACACTCATAATTCCCTCCTAAGTGGTCTACCTAGTTAGTCCTAGCTCTCCCCCATGTAAAAATAAAAATAAAATCATGTATGCTCAAATCAAAATAAAAGTTATCTAAAGCAGACTGATCCCTCGAAGGACAACCTTTCATTTTAAAAAATAGAGAAAATAATGTGAATCAAATCAAAATAAATATAAACTGATCCCTCAAAGGATGGCTATCATGTATTAATCTTACCATCTACATTTTTTATGAAGTAGACCATACCCTCAAAGGATGGGTAATCCTTATGGCATTTGAGGGCTTCTCACATTGATCAATCTTCCATTTTATCAACATCTTAAGAAAGCTTCTCGCATTGATCAGGTTTTTCTTTCCCCTTCCCAGAGCTAGAGCATAGTTTTAGGGAACACCATTAATGGAGACCCCTCTTCCCAAGTACAAGTTACATCTCAAATCCCTTTTTCATGTAGGCATTAGGTCTATAGTCCATCCCATCTATCTTTATCTCATGATATTTATTATAACCAATTGTTATTGGTTTCATTCTAACATTTGTTTTGGTAGCATGTTGTTTGCGTTACTTGGATCTCCTTCTTGTTTACTTCCAATGTAGTTGGATGCATAAATTCCTCACATGTTCCTTATTATGACATAGCTTCAATCATACCAATGGGTCACCATAATTATGTTGCTTATTATCCAATATCTCTCATAGTAAGTCCACCTTTTTGGCCATCTATATTCCCCTTTACGAAATTTTGATTCAATATTTTACGTCCTCTCGCATTCCATTCTAAGTCAACATTTGTGGCTATATTTATTCTTTCCTGTCAGTATTTAATTCAAAAATTCATCTCAAAGTCCACATATGTGGCCGTACTTATTTTTCTTTGAGGAATTTTACTTAATCATTTAAATCCTGCTTCTCCTTTGAGGCCATATTTACTCCCCCTTCATGCATTTTTATTTCATAATTATATTTGATCCATGCACGAAGTCCTATTTTGAGGCCATACCTTTCCCCACTTGAGGCATATTTCATTTCCATCTTCTCGGCCATACTTCTCCATTGAATAATATTACTTCAACACTTACTTTTTCATTTTTCGTTCTCGGCCATTTTTCGTGTCACATTGGAAACCATATCATTCACCCTCATTCCTTGTGAACGCATAATTTTTCTCTCAATTCCTTGTGTGTGAAGGACTTTTCATACCCTTTCAAATATAGTTGTTCATACTTTGATGAATTTCCCATGTCTCGTTGGTCATCCCACCATGCATCCATACTGCAGTGATTTTCACCCATTCAATGGTCTCAGTAGAATGTTGTAGCCCATCTCTACCGATACCATAATTGTCCTTTTCGATGTGATATTGGATTCACTACTATATTTTTCAATTGATATTGTGATCCTTTTTTCCCCGAGGCATTTTGTCTTGTTTATGTTTTTACCGATCTTTTCTTCATTCACCCTCCCCTCATCATCTACCTTTTTCAAACATGTTATCGGTTTCCCTTGGCATCATCGATATCTCGTTTGAGGGGTATTCAATCATCAATCATTTATCCTCATCCTAAAAGTAATGATAACCAAATCATACCAAGTGAAGAACACAGATGCTAATCAAACACCATGATCAATAAGATGAAATCAATTCACCGTAATAGCTTTATATAAAAACTTTGCAAACAAGTGAGCAGCAATATCATATATTATTATGGAACTCAATGCAATACATAGAGAATGGTCCTTGCTTTAATAAGAAAGGAATAATAATCTAAGAATCACTCAAGGTCATAGATCAAGCCATAAATCAAGGAAATAACTAGTCATCAAAGAACTAGTCAATACCATAGATCAAGGAAAGAACTATACCTAACAACTAGATAATATCTCCTAATATCTAAATAAGATAAAAGAAATATCCACACACATAAATGGGTGAGGATAAATACAATAAAGGTAAATAAAGTACCTAAGTGAACATGAGCTAAGGTAAATACCTACTCTAACACCCCCTTGAAGTGAAGCTAGGGGCCAAAATAGAAGTGACATGTCCATGGTATGAGTCCCGACAACTAGGCTCGATAAGGTACTCATGTACGATAACTAGGAAAAGGGACACCACAAGGTACCCAAAACTAGTAATAACAAAGTAAAGAGAGTAAAAACCTAATCCAAGGCATCCCAAGAATCTCGAATAAAAAAACTTGTATAAATATGAAGAAGTTTGGTGTGCACTATGGTCTGAATCCACTGCTCAATCACAAAACTCAAAAACAACTAACACTAGGTTTCACCAGAATAGCTCCATACAAGGAGACTATCAATAGAGTGATGTCAAAAGTGTAAAAATACCAAACATAATTTGATCAACTGCTACAAATAGGTGTCCCAGGATCCAAGAACAATAACCAAAGCAACAAGGTAAGGACACAAACTCCAAAGTGTCATGATCCAAGAAAATCCAAGGTAAAAAGGAAAGCACATGAAACCCGAAGAATCAAGATCAACACCACACCCTCTTATACTCTTTGTTGAATGGGTGGAGTGATAATACAAATCTGTATGAGTTGCCCAAAATCAACTACTCGAACACTGACAAACTAATACTGGAATGCACTAGAATAGATTCCCCATAAGAGATACTTTCAACATGCCAAAAGTGTTGAAAATATAGATAAAAAATCTCTCAACAAACAAGAGAGATACACTACACCTGCTAAAGAAAAATGTTCAAAACAAGAAGCATCACAATGTAGAAGGTATAGAAAGTGGAGTAAGAGGCTGAATGGTGGAGGAGCCACACCTATAGAGTCCTCTCAACGAATGCCTATGTCACCTCTAGGAGTGATCAGATATCCACCCCAAATCAACATGGATGGATGAAGAATATGCCTGCATATGACTTGGTGAAAAATGCACAATGGGTGAATGTAAAATAATATAGGAATGTGTGTCAGGTTGATCATGTCTGATAGCTGAAATCTCAAGTTTCTCAAGCCTGAGTGGAAGTACAGAACTCATGTGTTGCTCATGATCCTCGAAAGATTTGAGTGAATGAAAATTGGAGCTTTGTCAATGTGTGATCCCAATGAAGTATCTCGCATGAAAACCAATGTCATGTCAAAATTCCACTTGACATGTGGAATAGAGGAAACAATACGCTGTGAATGTCTACCAATGACTCTGCTATTAAGACCCATAAAATAGAGCATGCGAGGATGGAATGTAGTGATATTATTCTTAAAAATCCATGCAACTGAGTAGAATAAGGATACACAACATGTGTTACTTGTAATAGGAACATATGTGGAAGAGCATGTAATAACAAGCCTCACAGGTTTTAGAAGCATCAAAAGTAGGTTCAGGTGAAAAGACGGATAGATCAATGTTAGTGGGTTCAGGAGTAATATCTGCAATTGGACAAAGAGCATGGATATGGTTGTCCAAAATATGATAGTGATGTTGTAGGCTAGAAAGTTTGTTCTCGAAGTGTATTGTTGTATCCTTATCATGAATGAGTGATTGTAGAAGAGAATTTAACTTCTTGAGCGTTCTATTTTCTTCCAAAAATTTTACAATATCCTCTTGAATTCCACATACTTCATATCATTCTCGAAATCCATGATAGGTATAAACTACAACTCCCAAAAATTTAGGACATCGGGTTCACCCAAATTGCATCCACAATTGATTACAACACTCCTCCATATTTGGCACTTTCTAATTATAGCGAATGTCTCAAAATAAATATTACCAATAAAAACATCACGAAAAAACAAGCACTTTTGAAAAAAATGGCACTCAAAACCGAGTTACCGATCAAAAGTTACAAGTTTTTTAATACTTACTCATTATTTATTTTAGTTGCCATGAAACAAAATAGATTGTTGTTGCCTTCATCACACAAAAAATAAAGGGGGCTAAAGTTAAGCACCTACTATTAGTAATCACAATCTTTAAGCCCTCACATGACCATGCCATATGACCAAGAGCTAAGGATTTTAATGGGTGGTTAACCAACTTACTATTTTGGGGTGTGATGCTAATCAAACACCATGATCAATAAGATGAGAGTAATTCATCGAATAGCTTTACATAAAACCTTTGCAAACAAATGAGAAGTAATATCATATATTATTATGGAACACAATGCAAAACATTGAGAATGGGCGTTGATTAAATAAGCAAGGAATAACAATCTAAGAACCAGGTCAAGGTAGTAGATCAAGTCATAAATCAAGGAAATAACTAGTCATCAAAGAACTAGTCAAGACCTTAGATTTAGGAGGGAACTAGACATCAAGGATCTAGTCAATACCATAGATCAAGGAAAGAACTATACCTAACAAGTAGATAATTTCTCCTAATATCTAAATAAGATAAAAGAAATATCCACACACATAACTCGGTGAGGATAAATACAATAAACATAAATAAAGTACCTATGTGAACATAAGCTAAGGTAAATACCTAATCTAACACATCCAACTTCTTTTTTTGTCTCATGGCTTGCTAGCGCAAACCACTAAAAAAAGGAGCAAAATGGAGAGACCTAAAATTGATATCTATGACTTCATATGCCTATACATGTATATTTATTTAATCATCCCCCTTTCTGTAATTTAATGCCCATCCTAATCCTCATTAATTAATTTAGCGACATTAATTAATAAATCATTTTACATGCCCAATTATCCCATCCACATTAATCTTTATGCCGATTAATTAATTAATATATATTCATGCATTTCCCTAACCAACCTTTTTAGGATGCTTTTATCATACACACACATCACCTCGAGTTTTTATCTTTTTATCCTATCTATTTTATGCCCTAACTAACTTAAATTCGTCCCCGAGGAACCTAATCCACCTACATGCATTCAACCAATCCTTTAAAATAAAAAACAACCCATCAAAATCTAAAAATCATGCCCATCAGGGAAAATTTCCCCTTAGTTGGTGGTGACCCAGCTTGATCACCATCGACCCTATAAACATGGCTTCTTCCTTTCTATTCATTATCGGAAATCAAAAAACCGATACTTGCAATCTTTAAGTTTTCTCCCAACTTGAGCATCCTAATGCTTGAGTAGTTCTCGAGACATCCACATACTTCATGGAGATTCCTCTAGCTTGCTTTTCGCATGGCTCATGATAAGCCTTCATGTGATCTTCTTATCATTATCATATTATTTTCTGTATCCTTATCATATTATTATATATGCTTTGTTTCTAACATCTTTCGTGTACATAACATCATTGGAAACACCGAACAACCTTCTCCTACATCTCCTCTTGCTTACAGTTGCCATTTTCATACTTTTATCCTTGACTTTGCACTTTTCGATACATTTTCCTTAGATCCCCCTAGTCACCATCAACCAGGGCCCTATCTATCCAATAACTTATCTAAATTATTTTTTTGAATAATATTTCAACTTTTCTAGCTCTAGTTTCCTTCTTCCGCAAATCATGATACAGTAGTTACATGTCGTTATCGCTTCACGTCACTCTCGACCTTGTTAGTCCATCATACTAAATCAACAAGTCCACACTCATCCTCCCAAGTCGGTCACCTACGTTTACATATTTTAGGTAGCTATAGACCCAAACCACGTAACACTTATTTTACAATCCTTTCAATCAAATAACCTTTAAATCCATCTTAGTCGGTTTCCATATTTAGTGTTGCTATTGTTTTTGCATGTTATTTACAAGACTTGTTTTATTTCATCCTTTCTAAACAAACGGGGGTTGACATCCACCAAAGAAGTTGAAAGTTTTTGGAACCGCATAGTTGGGAAACCCTTGCATATATTTATCTAATAAAAACATTTTTTTCATTATATCGTATGTGCAAGTCTCGCAAAGGTGAAGATCCATCAATCGGTGCCCGTATTAAGCATCAAGTATCCAGGTAAATTAAACCCTCTATCATTTCTAAGTTGTTATTAATTTTATTAGCTAGTGTATTAACTACATTACTTAATGAGAAACTTGGTATACATATGGTCCCCATCAAAAATTCAATTACCATAATTAAAAAAAACTACAAATTTAAGAATTAATATTCATTAACTTATTTGGTATATTTTAGTTCCACAAAAAAATTATATTCTACTTTTATTTAGAAAATTGTTTTTCATTCTTATCAAACTTTGAATATAAGATGAATTTTAAGTTGTGAATTTATTAATAATATTTTTCAAATTTAATTTATCAATATTCTTCTTATGTTTGGATATTCATAAAACAATTATAACAAGATAATAAACACAATTGAATCTAAAAATAACAATATTAAAATTTAATAATAGGAATATTGAAATCTAATATTTACAAGAATACAAACTAATAGCTTGAATAATAAAATAAAATTTAAAAGTTAATATAATAATATAAAAAAATGTGATTCTAATTGAAAAAATGCAATGAAATATATCTAAATTTTATAAAATATTGATTTTATATAAACCATAAAAATGACATATTTACATACACAAGCATGTGCATTACGAACTAGCATACCTATATTTATATAAATATATGTAATATATACTTGAGAGGTATATATTACATATATTTATATATTATATAAATATATAGGTGCCTTGTGAACTTCACCTCTTGGCATATTTTACATGTCATGTTTTGATTTATGTTCTATATGTATGTAAAATATTTCGAGAGGTGAAGTTCACAAGGCACCTATATATTTATATAATATATAAATATAAGTATGCTAGTAGTAACCACGGGAGTTGCATTATTCATAAAACAATACCTAACTTAATTACCTCATGATCACAATATGATGATGATTGTAATATTTAATTGGGGAAATGAATACCTAAACATGTATGATAATGATGGTCAATAATAATAATCACAAATGATAATGACCATGATCGTGATAATCAAGATCACGATATGATGATGATTGCAATATTTAATTTATTTACAAATTCACATATTAATACCAATAATACTAATAATATTAATACTTGTGATGATGATGATAATGAAGATGTTTATGGTGGTGATGTTAATGGTGTCGATAATGATTATGAGGATAAGGATGACAACAACGTGGTATGATAGTGATGAAAATGAAAAATATGACAACTATTCCACAATATGTAAACCTTAAACCCTAAATATGCATAATAATGATGGTGCCAATAACAATGATGATGGTAAATGAAAATGAGCATGAATGTGAAGATGATAATCATGATCTTGATCTAACGATGATTATATCGACAATGATAATCATGATGATAATATCATGGTCAATATCATCTTAATCACCATCATTGTCACCATCACCATTGTCTTCGGTGTTGTCATTTTCATCATCATCATCACAATTTTATTAACAATATTATTAATATCATCATCTTAATTGTTGTCATCATCACAATCATCATCATCTTTGGTGTTGTCTTTTTCATCATCATCATAATCATTGTCTTTATCATTGTTTTCAATGTCATCATCGTTGTCTTTTTCATCATCAAGATCATCCCTACTCACCATCATTAACACAATCATCATTGTCTTCAGTGTTATTTTTGTTTTCATCGACATCATCATCATTTTCATCTTAGTTGTCATCATCATCATCATCCTCATCATTATTATCACCACTATCGCTACCACCACCATCAATGTCATCATCATAATCGTCTTCGATGTTGTCTTTTTCATCATCATAATAATCATTGTCATCATTTTCACGATCGATATAATCATTGTCACTATCATTATCATCTTCGTTTTCCTTAGTATCATCCTCATCATTATTATTTCCACTATCACTACCACCACCATCATTGTTGTCGTCATCATCATCATTATTATCATCATTTTCATCATCATCATAATCATTATTAATAAAACATTATTTTTATAATTTTATTAATATTATTAGTAATATCATCGTTATCGTCATCATTGTCACAATTGTCATCGTCTTTAGTGTTTTTTTTTCATTTTCATCACCATCATAATCATTGTCATCATTTTCATGATCAATATAATCATTTTCATCACCATTTTCATCTTCGTTGTCATTATCATCATCCCCATCATTATTATCACCACTATCATTTCCACCATCATAATTTTCTACAATCGATATAATCATTGTCATCATAACTCTCATCTTTATCGTCATCATAATCCTCATCATTATTATCATCATCATCATTATCATCAATATTAATCTTACTACTAAAATTGATATTATTATTATGATTTATAAAAATAAAAAATCTTATTATTAACACTATATTATTATTATTATTATATTAATAGTAATAGTAATAGACATCATAAATGCCATCCTTATCATCATGGTTATCCCCATCTTAACCGTGGTCATTGTCATTGTTCACCTCATCCTTGTCATAATGATCATCACCGTCTTCGATGTGGTTGTCATTTCATCATAATCTTAGTCTTTTTCAACATTTTCATGATTGATATAAGCTTCTTGACCATTATCATCATCATTATGATTACCATCTTCCTAATCATGGTCATTCTCCTCCGCTATCATCACATCCTTGATGGCAATTATGTAATATTAATTTTATTTAATTTACTTTTTATTAAATTATAAACCATAAATAAAATAAAATATATTTTTAATTTATATACTAATTATTAATTTTATTTACTTAAAATTATTAAATTAAAAACCATATATAATATAAATGATAATATATAGTATAAATTTTAATGTATATTATAAATTAAAATAATAATATCTATTATATAATTTTTTAGAAGTGAGGGCCTATAAATATACTATTTTAACTATTTTTGGTTTTTCCTTATGTAATTTTTGTTAATTATATAAAAGTGATATTATATTATATTATTTATTTAAAATTGAGGCCTCCTATAAATATAATATTTCAGGTTTTTCTATATATAATATTTTAATGTAATTATTTGAAAGCGATACTCTATTATATTATTTATTTAAAAGTGAGGTCCCTATAAACATAATATTTTAGTTTTATTCTATATAATATTCTTATGTAATTATTTAAAAGTGAGGGCCCTTATAAATATAATATTTTAAATTTTCCATTATATAGTTTTTAAATTAACAAATTAAATTACTAAAGTCTGTTTTACATGTTTAAACAATTTATTTACTTTAATTTTTAAATAATTTACTTCACCGTGAACTCAATAATTTAACAAATTAAATTTTACTAAAGTATTTTTTACCTTTAAGTTATTTAACTATATAGTCTAATTTAAAAGTCATATTCTTATGTAATTATTTAAAAGCGAGACCCATATTCTAATGTAATTATTTAAAAGTGATGGCCCTTATATTTCATGGGCATGACATTAATCTAATTTAAAAGCCATATTCTTATGTAATTATTTAAAAGTGGGGGCCATTATATTTCATGGGAGACTCCTCCACTCAATATATATAAATGAAGATGTAATATTAATTTTATTTAATTTACTTTTATTAAATTATAAACCATATATAATATATAATATATATTTTAATTTATATAATAATTATTAATTGTATTTACTTAAAATTATTAAATAAAAAACTATATATAATATAAATGATAATATATATAGTATAACGTTTAATGTATATTATAACTTAAAATAATAATATTTATTATATAATTTTTTAGAAGTGAGGGCCTATAAATATATTATTTTAACTATTTTTCATTTTTTCTTATATATTTTTGTTAATTATTTAAAAGTGATATTATATTATATTATTTATTTAAAATCGAGGCCTCCTATAAATATAATATTTTAGGTTTTCTTATATATAATATTTTATTGTAATTATTTGAAAGCGATATTCTATTATATAATTTATTATATTATATTATTTATTTAAAAGTGAGGTCCCTATAAATATAATATTTTAGTTTTTCTCTCAAAGAGGGTTTTGTTGATGGCGAATCACAAGACCCCCAGTGTCTGCAACTCGATGGGTTGAGACTCTCAGTGCGATTGCATAACATGGAGCTTTTCCCAAGTGTGGGACCTTGTGAATCGGGAAAGCTCTCCGGATGAAGGTTGGTTCCTATTCCTCTGCATCTGATGCACACATAAAAAAGAAGAGGGTTTACTGAAAAACCTAATCTAACTTGCCAAGGAGATAGGGTAAGAAGATTCATAAAAAATAAACCTAAACTAAAAAAGGTGATGCACCGAGGAATTAATAAACACTTGTCTTGCCAATAAACACAAACCTTTAAAATGTAATGCAAGATCATGCACAGATAACTAGATTTGTAGTGAAAGATCAGGAGGATGCAAATAAACACAGAGAGGGTTGAGAATCGTCCACAGACATGTATTATTTGCTCCAAAGATTGATAGAATACACTATAAAATGTCAAGAGGTGAAGTTGCATTACGCTTTTAGATGGAAGGTTTTAACTCCATAAATTCACCTGCCAAAGAGAAGAAGGGAGGGGCTAAAACAAGAATGTCTAACCTTTAGAAAGAAGCCCCTCCTTACAATTTATAGGAAGAATGAGAGAGAAAATAGAGAGGAATTCCAAATCTACCCCAACCAACTCCAAGTTTCATTTAATTCATCTCATTATGGCGGTAGGTGAGAACTCGAACAAACCCAAAATGGCAAATTGTATATGGCGGTAGGTGAGGACCTCGTAAGCTTTCCGAAAAGTCCAACTTGCGAGAATCTGAGCTCCTATGAAAAGTTATGGCCATTTGAGTATCTGCGCTTTTGGGTTTACTTCTGTCGGGTATTATTGCTCAAAAAGTTGCGCCTCCCAGAAGATGCACCTTGGCGCGAACTATCCTCATGTCAACATACTCTTTAGTGCACCATAGGCATTGAAAATGTGGTGTTGACGTTTTGTGCTTTGCGCCTCAACTGTGCCTTGGGCGCCAATTTTGTCATGTCAACACTCTGTGTTGAACACCTCCAACCTGCACACTTGGGTGTGAATTTTTGCATGTCGACACCTTGTGTTGTGCGCCCTAACCTCGCACCTTGGGTGCAAATTTCTGCATGTCGACACCTTGTCTTGCTGTGCCCCCAAACCTATGCCTTGGGTGCAAATTTTTGCATGTCGACACCTTGTGCTGTGTGCCCCTAACCTGCGCCTTGGGCGCAAATTTTTGCATGTCGACACCTTGTGATGTGTGCCCCTAACCTATGCCTTGGGCATGAATTTTTGCATGTCGACACCTTGTGCTTTGTGCCCCTAACCTACGTCTTGGGTGCAAATTTTGTCATGTCGACACTCTGTGTTGTGTGCCTCCAACCTGCTCCTTGGGCGCGAATTTTTGCATGTCGACACCTTGTCTTGCCGCACCCCCTAACCTACGCTTGACTATTCTTGTGTTGATAAATATCGAACTTTGAGTTCCTTTGATTTCGGTATTCTTGTTTGTCTATATTTACCCTGGGAGATATATACAACAGTTTGAAAACCTGCAAGCGAGGATCACAGGAAGACGTGCACATCAACGGACGTGCAAACGACAACATGAAGAGATCTTGGAAGGAATGAGCATCAACCGAATGTGCATGCAAAGATTCAACAAATGGGTAGAACCTGGTTAAGCCATAAAACTCTCCTCTATCTCATAGATCAAAAGATGTAACTCTCGTCTATCTCGTAGATCAAAAGATGAGGTGTTTGAGTAACCCTAGTGTTGTAATCATGACAACTCAAGTAGAGAGGGGGAGTTACATTCCCAGAATAGAAGTGTAACTCCCAATGACGCATATGACGCACCGACATGCCGACGTGCTTTAACACACCGATGCTGCCCGACACACCGACGCATAAGGGAATCTCATAATGACCCTAAATGACACATGGACCTACGATCTCACTTAAGTGAGATGACTCACCTAATGATGTGGAAAATAACAAACACCAACACCCCCCCTTCATCGTAACTTAGGATGAGGCAGCAAGTCAGAAACGACAAATGGGTCCTGGCACAAAGCTTGATGAGGTACCCATGTACAAGAAAAAGATCCTAAGAAGTGAAGGAAAACCCAGTGGGAAAAACATCCACCACAAGAGAACAAAACACTCTCTAATCTAAGAAAGATGCCAAATATGGGTCCCGGCCATAGATGAGCTTGAAAGGGTACCCATGTACAAACAGGTAATCTCTCAAAAAGAAAAAGAGAGAAGAAGAGGGAGACAAGAGGAATGCAGAAGATGCCATGGATGGATATGAACTCTGCAGCTCTAGGAGGTCTCCCAAAAGAATGTTGATGACGAGATCCTCTACCTCTAGACTGAAGAAGAGCCACCCGCAACAAACTGTGTGCCTGTCCTTAGGAAGGATAGAAATGATGTGCTAGAAGTCTGCCCACTCCACAAAGGAAACTGAAGGGAGTAACACGAATAACTCTGAGTCTGGTGCATGAAAGTGTGACATAGCTCTAGCGAGTGAGTGCCAAGGAACCGAATGTAATGCTATGTGCGCAGAATGGTCAGAGTGAAGAGGAACCCCTGCAAAAGGATGTCCAAGTGATGTGAAGGGAACAAAACATCCTCCACAATAGAAGAGGGATCCATAACTGAGGGTGGATCAATGAAGGTCTCCGAAAAGTGGAAGTGGTAAGAATCCCAGAAGGGGCACTCCCAACAATGGAGATGATGAACTCCTCTGAAACACCTGTAGATGGATGAGGGACCTGTAGTGCATCACAAGTAGACTCTGTGAAAAGATGACTAAGGTCAGGAAGATACTCGTCCCAATGAGGGGGCTCAACAAACAAAAGAGCAATGTCAGATAGGTATGAGTCATCCAATGAAGGTAGAGGAGTGGAGTGGGCCTCGTACAATGGAAGTGGAAAGGAGGCGGGTGTGATGACTGTGTGAGACTGAGTAGGAGACTACTCGATATATGATGAGATGTGGGAAGTGTCAACACTCTCTGGAATAGTGAGAGAAAGAGGAGAAGAGTCCTCTGTAGTACTCTCGACATCAAAACTGGGTGCACAATCCTCGTCATCAGAAGTAGAACCAAGCAAAACTGTGTCAATGGAACTGCCATCACACGAAGAAGAGGAGAAAATGAATTAGCAACAGAACAATAACTTCAGATTATGTGAAGGGTCTCCATAGAAGGATGAAGAATGCTCCAGACAAGGTGAAGTGGATCTCGAGTCTCGCCACGTGAAACCAAAGAGAATGAGAGACATGTATCATCATGTGACCAAAGACATGGTCATAAGTGTCAAGAAATTCCTCTCGATGACGATGATCGATCGTAGGTGCAAGAATTGCCCCAAGCAAGAAGGGTAAAAGACACTCGTGGATGAAGTAACGTTCCATGGAAGCACGCCAAGCTGAATAGGTCTCTCTCCCGGAGAAGTGGCGGAGGTCAGAAGGCGATCCTATGACTCTCATGTCTGAAAGAGCACTCTCCATGATGAAAATTGCAATATGCACAAAAGCAAGACATCGGACACTACGATAATGCGTCTGCGTGTGTAGGCCCAAGAGTACAAGCAACCCCCTAGAATGCGGAACATTATAAAAGTAGTGCATTTGCAAAACTAATAATCCCATCACATAATGTGTGAAAAATAATGCAACTTTGACCAAGGAAGCGCTAAGAAACGAGCAACGAGTCAAAAGTTATCGCATTAAAACAATTCCCGCAACTGATGGAAAAATACACTAGATGCTATAAACACATTAAAAAAGTGCACAAAATGGGTGCAAAGGGTATCATGTGGGTACTCGTCGGAAATGGCCCGAAATTTTAGGTAGAGTTTGTTTGATCAGCAGTGGGGATTAGCCTCCTGCCAACCCTAGACATTGCCCTCCGTCTTCGACAAGTGAAGGAAGGGAAGAATACAAGCCAAAAATAGTCTAAAACTCAATTACATGCCATGAATGTTTTTTTTTAAGCCATAAAACATTAAAAAGAGGGCTGAGAGTGGGCCCATGTTTAGTGAAACATCTGCAGTCCAAGTGAGTGCAAGTCCACGTGTGCAGGTTTGCCAGCAAGACAAGTAATCGTTGAAGTTGCAGCAAAACTACAGGCTGAGTGGAGAGCGGGTAGGCCACTTTGTAGAAGCTAAAGACGTCAGGGAGATCTGCACGTTGTTGGAGGAGACGTTACAAGCCAGCAAGAATAGTAACCAATGCAACGTTGTAACCGCCAAGGAAGACAACAAATCAAAAAAATGTTTTTCCAATGCTGAGCAGCAAAAAAACATTTTTCAATGCATGTGGCTAGGTTTGAAGGTTGTGTTGGTGAGCTGGAAGGTGCTGCAGGCACGTGGGAGAGCAGCAGAGATCCCAAACCACCAAAAAATCCAAAAAGCTAGAAAAACGGTTGTGCTGGGTGTGCAGGTCAAAAAAATGTTTTTCTTAAATGGTGCATGAAATGAGTGGAAGGAGGAGAGCCCACGTGGAGGAGAGATGCTGGAGGAACCACGAGAAGCTATGCAACCACCCAAAAATGGTCTGCAAGGAGAAAAAAATGTAGGTCTGCAAGAAAAAATGTGCCAGAGCTGAGAATAACATTTTCCAAAGCAAAAAGGTAGGTGGAGCAGCAGGTTAAAACGCCTTTAAGGAGCAGGTGCATGGAGATGGAGCAGGTTGGAGCCAACACGCTGGGAGAAACGAAGTGTTTTCACGAGCAGGTAGCTAGAGGAACCATGTGAGGCTGGCTGGAGCTGAAATGGAGCAAAAAAGACCACTCCCAAGCTGTCTATAGTGCAAAGGTAACTTGCAACGAACCACTAATGCATGAGCTGGTAAAGACATGAGCACAATGCACATCGGTGGAGCACAAAACACTGGTGAGCTCGGGAAAGACTAAACTCAGAAATCTGCAACCCGTGAACTTTGAAATGCACCCCGGAACACACATAAAATGCATGTAGATCCAACCATGAACCACGAACAACCGAGTGGAGGTATAAGCACTCAAATCAATGCACTGAAGCACATAACGGAATATCCATTACGACACATGCAATGAGAACTGGATATCACACCGAAAGCCGGAAAATGCACGAGCAACGCCGAGGAGTGCACGGATCCACAAGATCCACTCTGATACCATGAAAGAGGGTTTGAAAACCCGCAAGCGAGGATCACAAGGGACAACTTGCACATCAACAGATGTGCGAACGATAAAGCATGAAGAGATCTCGGGAGGAATGAGCATCAACTGAATGTGCATGCAAAGATTCGACAAATGGGCAGAACTTGGTTAAGCCATAAAACTCTCCTCTATCTCATAGATCAAAAGACGTGTACATATAGGAGGTGCTGAGTAACCCCCAGTGCTGCAATCATGACAACTCCAGTAGAGAGGGGGAGTTACATTCCCAGAATAGAAGTGTAACTCTCAATGATGCATATGATGCACTCGACGTGTCTTGATGCACTGATGCATCCGATGCACCGACGCCACGACACGATGTGACGCATAAGGGAATCTCATAATGAACCCTAAATGACACATGGACCTACAATCTCACTTAAGTGAGATGACTCACCTAATGATGTGGAAAATAACACACACCAACATTCTCTATATAATATTCTTATGTAATTATTTAAAAGTGACGCCCCTTATAAATATAATATTTTAAATTTTCCGTTATATAGTTTTTAAATTAACAAATTAAATTACTAAAATTTGTTTTACATGTACAAACAATTTATTACTTTAATTTTTAAACAATTTACTTCCCCACACTCAAGAATAAATGAAGATGCCTTCTCAACTCGAGTCATCGAGTTGAGGAGGCATCGAGTCCTCAACTCAATATATATATAAATGAAGATGCCTCTCAAAGATAATAATGTTAAAGAATATTAAAACCGTAGTGTTTAAATTAATGTTTTAAAAAGGGAATAGTATTGTTAATGTGTCTATATTTTCATTGATCTTTTTCCCTACACAATGCAAAATAACATATTGGAAAAAAATGTATTTGACAATATCAAAAGGACTACTTATTTTTAATTTGTTTATATTGTTTGTGATCTTTTAATGTAAACCAAAAAAATGCAAATAAGTTATAATATACAATTTTATAAAAATATACAATTTTATAAAAATATACAAAATGTGAGTCGGTGTCATTTTCCTAACTTGTAAATATTAAATATAAGAGTTACATATAAGTGTGTATGTATGTATGTCGATACATACATAGATACTATACAAAATATGAGTGGGTGTAATTTTCCTAACTTATAAATATTAAATATAAGAGTTACATATATGTGTGTACATACATATAAACATACATACATGCATACATACATATAATTATAATTTTGTCATGTATATATTGAAAAATAATGTTCAAATTGTCGTCACTCAATCTCCATGTAGATTTGAAATTAAAACAATGATAGGAGAGACCAAAAGAACAGATTTGTCTAATTTTCATTTAAATATGGCATTGTAAAAATGAAGGATCAAAAACTTATTTCGAGGATAAAAAGGTTATAAATAAACAACAACCACCCAAATTTATGATAATGACAAATATTTTTAAAATTAATATATACATTAATTATAAAATAATCTTATTTTAAAGATTTGCCACTTGATACGATGTTCCTGCTAGAAAAAACCATATACTTCAATTTTTTTAAAAAGAAAAGACCATAAACATATCTGTAAAACTATAGCTCACCGAACCAATATAGGCGAATATTTTAACATAGACAACTAGTTTGTATAAATACAACAACCACCTCCCCGCATTTAAAAAAATAAAGACGTGGCCAATTGTCCTCCTTTTCAGTCACAGACGTCTTTATAAACTTGACTAGTGTCCAAACTTTTCGGTGCTTCGCAGGAGGAAATTCTTTCCACGTAACTTTGAATGGCTGTTAGACGCCTTAAAATATGTTCGCTTCGATAATTTGCGGTGCGTGGGCGATAGATTCGATTTGTCTGTTAGATTATTAGTGGGATTTTGTATCTTAAGCTCTTTCCCATGAAAGATACTGAGCAGAATAGACCATCTAATCACATCAAACACAATTAATGTTAGAGTCTCTTGGAAAAATTCCTGGTGAAAGCCATTATTCTCCATTCAGTGATGTGGAGGCCTCAGGAAGATTTCTCTTTTCTTGAGAACGGAATTAAATAGAGGTGAAACTCTTCAGCAGCACGCTTGACAAGAAGGTTTGACACTACACGACAGATCTATAAATTTTGCAGGTTATGAAACAAGGAGTCACTTTTTGAAGTACTCGGAGCGAACTTTTTTATATTGCTGGATTTTTCCGTTCATACTCAAGTGGCTGATCTTCTAATAAGATTTGCGGGACATGGGATTTCCTGCAGATTATCCTATTTTCGTCGTCCCGACATTTCTAATCAAATTAGTATTTCCATTGGTTTATATATTGAATTCAATTTATTGCCTTCTTTCTTTTGTTGGGCTGGCCCAGTCGCAAGATCGGGACGATTTTTCTTCGCATGAAATATCTGATATCTCGCCTGTGATTTCTCAGAGTTTGCCAGTATTGACTTTCGGATATTTTGCAGAGAAATTGGGAGATATGGAAGACGATAATGTGTGTGCTGTTTGCCTGTGCTCGTTTAAAAGAGATGACCAAGTTCGGAAGCTCTGTAAATGCTGTCATATATTTCACACACAGTGTTTGGACAAATGGATTCATCATCAACGGGATACGTGCCCTCTGTACAGATGTTCTTTTCTTCCACAGAGGAAAAGGCATGATACAGAAGGAGGAAGCAGTGACCAGGGATAGATGGTCGAGCGGATCTCATACTTCCTTGGAGAAGATTTAATTGTTTCCTCGTACAATATTTAATATTGAGCCACAATTAGTAATTACCATGGGTGAATTTTGAGTAATTTAACAAAATGTAATTAAGCAGACGCATTGTAAGCTTTCAATTAAATAACAAAATGTCTAAGTATTATAAATGATTGTTCGCACGTGTTTCTGTATTTCGATATCGAACGATTTGATTTATCTGTAGGAGACAAATCAGACAGTCCCACTCCCGCTTATCCTCGAAAATGGTGATTAATATGTATGATTGGATATCCTCGTGTTCATCTTTTTCAAAATTCTAATGATATAATTGGATAGTCGCATTACTTATCCTTTTCAGAATTCTAATGATAATGATTTTTTTTAAAGAAAATCTGACCTTCTAATGTAGGTAGAACACATTGACTACTTATTTGTACTTTTTACGCCGAAGGCTATTAGTAGTGAAGGTTTTGTCCGGTCGGCTGCAGTTACCTAAAATTGATAGGTTATGTTAAAGATTTGTTTTTTCATTTTTGAATATGTTATAGTCACGTACTCGCTAACTGCATTTAAAAGCCAATGTAAGTGCAGGTTTTACCACTCACAATTAAAGTTGGTATATGGTAGTGTTATAAATTATATTTCCATTTGCTCCCGTCACTAAATAGAAATTATAATGCCATTTCAAAGTTTCAATGTGAATTTCGCATGTAGCATACAAATACCTACCAGGCTGCGCCTGCAACTTAATTCAATTTTAGCTAATTTAATAAAAATGCAATTTTTATCCGTTGTTGAATCATAAGAGACAAGAATAATGTAATATATTAATTGTAGATTTGTTACATTTAGGAAGTATCTTTTCTCAAGGAAACACAGAATTTACGGCCCATCTTGAGAGTAAATTCTGGACAAGGAAACTATTTAATTTCGGTAGTATTTATGACCACATAAAATGGATATGCTGTGGTGTTAATAGTCATGTACCAACAAATTCAGCGGCCAACTATACGTGCACGTTCAAATCCATGGATGTGCGCCAACTGGTCCTGGACTCCTGAAAAAACAACAGTTTTGCTATTTGACATTTGTTGTTCATATTCTACAATATAAAAATTCTTGTTATAATAGGTAACAAATTTTCCATTTAGTTCTTTTCAGAGTTACTTTTTTTGAGTTTTTATTTTGCTTTCCATTTCAACATATAATTAGAGTATTCTGGAAAAGGGTGAAATTTAGTTTATTAATGTTATGTGATATTTAAAGTTGTTACTAATATCTATCTAATATGGCATGAGCTGGGACAAGTGCGTGGGACTTTCTCAGTCTATGCAAAAAGTTCTAAAGTCGAGAATAGAGCCAATTCATTGTGAGAGTTATTTTCCAACTTCACTTCGTAAGTTCTCTAGAGTTGAATTAAAAAGAATGAATAAAAGCCCAAAATATGCAAACCCGAGTAATCATAAATGCCAATGTTGATGAGGGATGAATCCCCAAGTATGACTAACTATTTGTAAATGGTTTCGCTTTTTGATAAACAATTTAAACAATGCCCTATTAATGATGACACCTCTTGTTGCCACAATAAATTTTGTCTATTGTTATGATAAACATCATTGTTATTCGTAAATCTATTATCTAAGGTTCCCATATGTTAGTTTGTATAGTTTTTAATACATTACACATTAATCTTCTAACAAAATGATATTGAGATCAATCTCTTAGATTCGATATGTCGGTTTTCATAGATTTTTATACACGACACATTAATCTTCTAAAAATTTGATATACAAATCAACCTGGGAGAGTTTTGGAAGTGACCGCCCAAAGTTTGACAACATTAAACCGTATTTGGAAGGTCTCAGTAAAAACATCAAACCGTCTTCAAATTTTGAACGACGAGAAGGGGTGGACGTCAAATCTCATCCATGTTCGCAACACTCGATTCGGTTACGGATGGCTTAGACATTGAGTAGGAGGGCTCGATGGATTGATCAGTGCAAAGGAGTCCGCATGGGTTAGGCCGTTTTATTTTGCACATCCCAAGACAACTCGAACGGTCAATGCAAGAATGAACTCATCCAAGGAACTCCATATGAGCTAAAATAGCCCTTCAAATCATTTAGCAATCAGCCCGAGTATTATCTCGTATCTCTGTGTTAAACAGAGACATACCTAAGTATTTGTTGTTGTTGTTGTTGTTGTTGTTAAGTGGGATATGTAACGAGATGATGATGTCTGTTTGAAGGCTTTCAACACGAAGGAGCGAGAGAACAATGAGAGGAGGGAGTGGTGGAGGAGGGCAATAACGACTAAGACCTACCAAGGCCTACACATTTACGGAAACTACAAGCTCCCCAAGCACTGTGAAAATAATGAAGTTCTTAAGACCCTCTCCGTCGAGGCCTACTAGACAGTCGAAGAAGACGACACAACATACCACAAGGTGAAAAAGAGTCCCTAAACCCTTGTTCCAATCCTGCATTTATTATCAGGCTCATCTATTTCATTTTTTTTTTTGCAATTGAGTGAAAAATGAGGAGGGAACCTTGTGGATCTGTTTCTTTTCGAATCTCTTTTACTTTTTCCTAATCTTGCGATTAAATGAAATTTCTACTAGCCATTAATTGGAAATTAGTTACATCATGATGTACTCTCTTTTTGGTCTTTCCCTTACGGACTACCTTTGTTAATTGTGGTGACTACTTATATATATTTATATTGTCATCTTTTGGTTTGCATGTGTTACATCGATCTTGAATTTATTGTTTGTATTTTTTCAGGATGTTTTCAAGCGGAGAGGATAGATACGAGTGATGGTGCCTCGGTGTTGATGAGGCCCTATAGTTCCTACCACCAAAGTCCCGCCGCTTCTACCACACATCCCCCACCTCCTTCTCTTTCCCCATCCCGATGCCTTCCCACCAAGAAAACCCCTCCTCCTCCTCATTTCCCATCTCGGGCCGCTCCTACGTAGATGTTGTAAACGGATGTGCTCCTGATGGTGGAAATTACCTCATATAACCCATGTGACCATGATGGTTGTGGAACCAAACTAACTCGGTGGTGGAAGGCCTAACTCACCTCAATGCGTGGTGCAACTTGCTTGCCAATATAATAGCTTGGTGTAGAGCTCAATAGAGGTGGCTCACCAAAACCGTAGTCGAAAAATAAAATAAGTCAACTTGGCCATGTGGACTTAGTTGTGTAATAATGACAAGTCATTTACCTTCCTATCGGTCATTGTTTGATGTGGTGTGGGTTACGTGATCATTGCGGTCATGTCTTGTGAGTAGAAATATGGCATGGCAGTCACATTCAATGAACTGTAATATGTATCCTAGCACTTTATATAGTACCTTGAACCAATTAGCTTCTTTTATACACAAATTAATCCACATACAACATGTGAACAACTTAATCGGTTGAAGTAAAATAAATTTTAAAAAGTATAACATGATGTTGAGAAAAAATATTTCAATAGTTTCTAAACTAACATTTGCTATAGAATATTTCAAATATCTCCAAAATACTTTTTCAATGAATTGCACACCCCATGCCCTTTCTCCTTTAAACAATTTACAAAAGATGCAAGTGGTCATAACATAGAAGAGTATCTTATTACTTCTCTATAGCACTTTCTGCACCCTTGACATGACCTCCTCAAACCCCTTCTTCTTCACCCCTCTTCATCTACCACTATTTCCATTCCTTCAATTGTACTTCTTCGACACATCCCTTACGGTGTTTTCGACCTCCACGCTATCATAACTCTCGAGATGAGGGCCATTCGTTGGATATAAATATAATTTCTTCTTTGTAGGAAGTGTTCTCAATCCTTCCACCCATTCATATCAAATGTCATCAATCTTTGTCTTCCTTTTCCTCTCGTGTTCGATATTTCTTTTTTAAAATATATCCGCTAGCGCTATACAATTCCACTTCAAAATATAGATTACATCTCTTGGGTGTTTGATACCTTGCCCAAAACACCGAATGATGTAACAATCTATGTTGTAGTATTTTTTTCTATCTTTCTTTTAATTTATTTATCTCGTAGTTTGAGAGAGGGTTGTTTGTCTACTTTGACATATTTATGTTGATTCAATATTTTTATACTTAATAGTTTATAATATTACATTAAATATTTTGATTAAAATTTTATGAAAATAATTTCACTGCATTTTTCATGCATAGTCATTAATTTAATAATTTGTTTCAACCATTAACACTTCAACAATTATTCATCTCCATGGAAACATTAAAAGAAACACGCATTCAAATTTAATTTATTCAAATGAATATTTTAAATTGTAATGCATATATTGTGCATAGTAATATTTTCATGCTTTGTATTCTCAATTGGAAGATCGTCGAATCTTGGAAGATTCAAGGATAGATGTTGATGCACTATCGTACACAACTATATAGTTTTGTATGTATTTTGTATTTTTCTCAATATTTCAACCCACAATAAATATTATATATTTTCAATGATTACATGTTTGTTAAAAATCTAAGATAAGCTGCTTTGACATTATACTAACATTTTTATTAAAATGATTTATATAGTTTCGATTCATTCATATTTATGCTTGAAAGTGCATTCCCGAACTAAAGGTTGAGCTTGAGGCTTCAAAATTACAGGCCCAAATAATTTGGGTATAACCACCTAATGTTCAAATAAAACCAAATTATTTTTACATCATAATAACTCTAGAATCAAAAAATACATGGTTGTTGCACTCTAAATTATTTGACATGTCATTGTTGAATGGTAAAGTTTTAGATTGTTTCCCCTTTCTGCGTTCGTCCACCCTCTCACTTCTCCACCCTCTAACCCCTTCATCTTCACCCATCTTCCTTTGTTATTCTTTCTCTCCCTCAAATTTGACTCCTTCAAAAGATCCCCTTTGGCATTTCCATCATACATTTCATGTACGATTGCTAGTCTATTAAATTTCCAATTGTCACACAAGTATCCACTACGTTTAAGTAAATTCAATAAACATTCACAAAAATGTGATTAATTTGAAACGTGTTTAAAAACATTGACATAGAAATATTTTTGGTTTATTTTGTTGTATTATGTGGTCTGGATTCAATTATAAAACTTTTTCTTTCTTATTTGACAAAGCAGAGATTGGTATTATTTTTACAAATGAAATTGTTGATTTCAATCTCATGGCTTTTAATAACATTATTTTTATGGATTTATGTTCATGTTTAGAATTTGGCACTAGAGGTGGCCTCCTAAGAGGTGACCCAATTAGAGTGTGTTGTAGATCATTTGGTAAATGCTCCTCAGTATTATGGCTTGAGTGTCACCACTCTCCATCAATTGATATTCCTCTTTAAGAATTGGGTTTGGTTAAAGCATATGGTCTTGTTGTTTCTCTCCTAGTTTCTCTAGATGGGGTTATACGCATTGTTGTCACTCTCCTCAACTTGCATAATGTGGGGAGTGGCATTGTATACCTCATTTACACTCTCCTCAACTTCGAAAATGTGGGGGTAGGGCTCTAGACAACCACCATGTTGCAACAGTGGCACTCCTTTACCTTATTTAGAAAACTATGTTCCCTAGTTACCATTAGTTGTCTCAAAATTACATGACCAAGGAAACAAAATGGGGATAATTTTGAAGTTACTGAGAATGCATTCACCAGAAGGGATCCCAGTCAAATGGGATTGACCTTCCAAATGGTAGATGAGGAAAGCTTAATTAAAGGGACTCTTGTCTCAATGCCCTTGTTGGTGTTGTTGCTTGATAAAAAAGTTTCGTAATTGTCAATTTCGTAGATTTGGTTTGTAAATTTTTCTTCTAGCTCACATGAATCATTTTCGTAGTACAATGATGATTGTGTGACACACTTCCATATTGAATACTTGAATGTGAATAGTTGTACTAATTTATTTTTTAAATATAGCTATTATTTCATGACAACTATATTCTATAGTTTCACTCCGCTCTCAAAACTAATATGGATTGACTTAGAAATATACCATGATAAAGTTTTTGTTTACATAACCTTTTTGCATTTCCTAAGTGTATGAAAAGCTTAGATGCTCTGAATTTTATTTTTTTTGACCTATGGTTTTCATAATTGTAATGCTTTTAGACTATTAAAATATTAATATAAAAACTTCAATGACTATAATAGCTCATACAATATGCAAACTAGTACTTTTATACACGCATTAAAGATTTCTTATTTTTGTCTATAATGCTTGTACTCCTTAATAAATTAATTTCAAAAATAAGATTAAATTACTACATTTGTTTGTAAATCAAGGACATTAGTTGTGCATTTTTAGAGAAATGAAATGAAATTAGGAACTTTAATGGAAATACAACCCAAAAATAATTTTAAAATACATAATAAAAAAGCAGGTGCACCATCACCAAAAGCGATTACTTAAATACTACGAAATCCATAAAAACTTGATATATCTAAGAGTGTTGGGAAACTCTATAAGATAGTTATAAAGACTCTTGAAATAAGAGATTGAAGGAAACCATGGGAGATAGAACAATAAAAGAACATGAGAATGACTCCTAAAACTTACTATAATTCAACATTTGGACTATTATTCTATTATATTTTTAATTTAATTTCCACAATCACATTACCAACCATAATAAAGTTGCTCACATATATGTATATATAATGAAATAATTCCTAAAATAAATATATAATACACATTTATCATTCAAAAACATCATTACATATATTATTAAAATTCGTGGTTTGAATTTACTAGAATAATGATAACTCTCTTTCATTTATTGAATACACAAAACACTAGCTCATTAATATTTTATAAAAATAAGAAAATATTTTTATTAGGGTTTTGTTGATGTAGGATATTATTTATTCTATTTGTTTATTTATATGGATTATTTATACATTTGGATTATTCCTACATTTTAGGAGTTAGTTTTCTTAAGTGTATTTAGTAATACGAGTTAGACTTGATGTTAGTCATAAGAGTTACACTTGACCATCATTATTAGTTAAGTGGGGGTTACTTCTTGTTTGACTATGCCAAATGTGCAAGTGACATTTATATATTGGGTTCTTTGTCAACTAACCATGAAGAAGTTATAGATCCACTTCCCTATGTGTTCATCTTAATTTGTGAGCTATTGAAGAAGTGTATTTGATAAATATTGGCATTTTATCATATTGAGTTATTTTTGCATTGTCATGTTTGTTAGCTATTTCATTTTTGCAACTACATGTGAACTTTTTTCTATTAGCAATCAATACATATGCATTGATATGGCATCATGGTTAGTTGATGGAAATGTGTTTCCAATTTCAATATAGATGCATATTCAAATTCCTTATCTAGGTAACTAACAAAGGTGTTTGTAAATTAATGACATTTGTTTTTTGTTTTTGGTGAAAATAGAGCTTTTCCATTGGATTGAGAATGTGTAAAAGATAAAGGATCGACTATAAACTCGGCCATATTCCAAGAGAGTCATTTTTTATGCTTTTCAAAAAAAATTCATAGGGTTCTTTTGCGTGCATCGGCATCCATACCAAATGTTTTTTGCATCAGAAAACCATTTCTATGTTTTTTTGGATTTTTTCCAAAACAATTTGTCTAGGTTTCAGTTTTGTTACAGTTGCATGGATGTGTTTGGAACTTATTTTTCTCACTTGAGTGACCCATCTTCTTGTGCACATTGCAGGATTTGGAAATTCTTTGTTTGTTGGTTCGTATCTAATTTCTATGGAGACCTGTAGGTGGGAAGAAATGTGTGTTGGGATAATGTGGATTTGGCTACAGACCTATTACATTTGCATACCTTCATGTGTGAAGACTTTCTTGTTTGTGGCTTTGGGCCCATCTTTTCAAATCATGCGCACTTGTAATTTTTTATTGGATGCCAAAATCTTTCCATTAAGGAGAAACACTATTCACATAAATTTCCAAATATTTTTATGCTTACATCACACATTAGGTCACATACTAAATTTTATGGTGTTAATTAGGTGCAAAGTGACATCATGTGAGCAAAGTGACATCACATGCAAAGAACCTTTGGTCACATGGATACTAAAGTCCATACCTACTATTGGGTGCATATGTGAAGCCCCTATATGATTTTGGCTTGAAATATGTTTTGGACCTCCCTAATAAAATATAAAGGAACTCATTTTTTTATTGGAAATTTAAATAAGATTTAATACCGATAAAAGAAAGCCTTGTAACTTTTGAATTAAAACTCCGATTTGAGTGATATTTTTAAAAATTGTGTATCCTTTCATGTTTGTTCCATTGGAACAATTTATTTTGTAAAACACACTTAATTATAAAGTGCTTTGAGAATTGTATTCGTTAAAAAATATCATTATTAAAATTTCAATATAAGATGGATTTTAAATTGTGAATTTATTAATAATATTTTTCAAATTGAAATTAACTAAATCATTCTTTTGTTTGGATACTCATAAAATAATTATTCAATTAAAATAAGATAATAAACACAATTGAATCTAAATATTTCAATATTAAAAGTTGATAATAGAATTATTGAAATCCAATAATTAAAATAATAGAAAATGATAAATTGAATTTTATATTCTAGTTTAAAATTATAATATAGGAATAATTCTACGTAGAATTTTTCTATGACTTCCCATGTGAAAACCCTAAACAAGAACCCTAAAAATCACACATGATCCCATCCTCTACACGAGACAGAAATGGAAGTGGTGACACAGTCTAGGACCTTGGGCACATAGTGAAAATGACATTTCTTGGATTGGTTTGGCCTTTGATATTATCCATGACTCCTCTCTCAAAGGTGGAGGAGGAAATGTGGGAAAAACAACCATTGAAGGGAGTATTGACTCTAGAAAACTAGGGATTCTAGGTGGTGTAGAAAAGGGCAGCTCATCTTCTCCTACAAATTAATCTAGAAGTGGATCTTTGTGAGGCGGTGAAAACAAAAATCCTAATAGATATTCTAATGCTCCCCTACAGGCGGTAGAAACATGAATTAGGGGAAACATGAAAGTGGAGAAAATGGGTTGGGGATTGGAGGATCTTCTAAATCCTTTCTTGTAGTGGTCTCCACCCGAAGGATAGTGCAAAAATGTCTACAAGCCCTTAAAAGCTTCAAAAATATTCCAGGTTGACGATTGAGGAGGATTTATTAGAAAAGGTCCTCAAGGAGGAGGGGAATCTCTCCTAACTTGGACTCATCTTCATATTTCATAAAATTTGGCCTAAACTATCTCAACTTGATGAGTGGATTTCTTATAGATGGAGGGAAAAAATTAAAGGTAAGATTGAGCTTTACCCATGTGCTAAAGCTTATTTCATTGTTGTCTTTGAAACCCCTAAAGAAAGGGATTTAATTTTTTATCGTATTGGGTTTGGGGTGAACATGGGCTCATGATCAAGCCTTGGTATTCATCTTTTGATCCTCTAAAACAATCCTTCGATACCTATCCTCTATAGGTTTACTTACCAGGGCTCCCTCTACAAGTCTTGGAAAAAATCATGCCTTATTGCTATTGGGGATACTTAAGGATATTTTTAAAAATTAGATATTAAAACCTCTTACCAGATTCACATAACCTATGCAAGAATCTTGGTGGATCTAGACACCTCTCTATACCTTCCAACATAAATCAATTTGCAAATTGGTGAGAGGAATTGGGTGCAGAGGATCAACTACGAGGGTTTACCCTTTAAATGCCAACATTGCTTCCAAACTAGGAATCTATCAGACGATTACAAGCACTACAGATGCAAGTGAAATGATAAAACAACGAGGTGGAAGGATTTTCTTCTTGATAATCTCACACTTAGTCCTCTTACATATGTGTTGGAGGATTCAATGGATACCAATTAAAATCTACAAAAATCCAATGTTGAATTAGTTTCAGATCCCACTAACTAAAAGGTCACTACAGATTCTATAATGGATTGTGCCCCGAGACAAGTAGGGTCACATTCCTATCGGGACTCTTCAAGTAGTTCTTCCAATTTCCTAGGAATAAAGTAACAAGGATTGGACGGTGGTGGATAGGAGAAAGAAAGGAGCCAAACCAAATCTCACCATCATCTTAGATGAGGAATGATTCCTATCTTGTTTCTATGTTTTTATTAGTTAATGAGGGTAGGAGACCCACTATTTTTACGTTGTGTTTATCTTGCATTCAAAGCTAGCATCTAGTCATGCGCGTGCTTGTTTTTTTTGGTTTTATGTTTCTATGAGGCAAGTAGGTGTGGCTACTTATTTTCTTGGGGATCCAATGTTCATACTTGTTCTTAGACCCTTTTTTATGCTCTCTATTTTTGTATCTCGTGGGTTTTCCCCTTTTTCCTAGGGTATGGTTCCCATAATTTTTTTACCATTATTGGTGATGACGCTGGCTCCCATGGATCCCTCAGGGATCAATTCTTGCTAAGTGCAAGGCCTTGAGATACCCAACATAGAGAGTCAAATGGTTGAGGCCAAGATCATTGTTTGGGTGACTTTGATGTTATGTATACCCCTTAACCATAGTTGTTTAACTCAAGGTGCTCACTAGTTTAGTTTCTTCACATAATTTATATCACTTAATCTATATGTTGCCTCCGGAACTTAGGCAGAGATGTCATTAAACTATGTAATCCAAAGGCCCAATTGGGCATTGCTCGATAAAAAAATATAATAATATGAGAAAATTATAGTAATTATAAAAAATCAAAGAATTATATCTAGATTTTATAAAATATTGATTCTATCTAAACGCTAAAAGTTATATATTTACATACACTAAAGCATGCGTGTTATGAAAAAATTTGAGAATATTAAAAATCTAGTGTTAAAATTAATGTTTTTAAAAGGTATTATTATTGTTAGTATGTTTATATTTCAATTTATTGTTTATCTACACTATGTAGGATAAAATATTGAAAAAAATATATATTTAACATTAACAAATGGGGTTATTATTTCTATTTTTTTATATTGCATGTAATCCTTTAATAGGGTATGTAAATAAAAAGTGTAAATGAATTATAATATATAAGTTTATCAAAATATACTAAATGTGACATGAATTATAATATAGACTGATCTTAAAACATACAAAATGTGAGTGGGTATCATTTTTCTAACTTGCAAATATGAAATATAAAGAGTTACACATAAATTTAATTTTATTATAATTAAATTGGAAAAAATTTCAAAAAATTGGCGTCATTCTATCCCCATCTATATTTAAATTGAAAACTAGGATATGAAAGAGAAAGAAAAATATTTCTCTATCCTCATTTAGAGATGCAATGAAAGGAAAGGAACATAAACTTATGCCAAAGATGAAGAGGTTATATGTACACCATGACCACATAAATTTATTATAATTAATCACATTTAAAAATCAATATATACATTTATTATAAAAATAGTCTTATTCCAAAGGTTTCCCCCTTGATACGATGTTCTTACTAAAAACCGTATACATTTAATTAAAATTAAAGCTCAACTAACCAATAGAGATGACTCCTTTAACATGGACCACTATAACATTTCTCATCTTACGCAAGTACTTCGTATAAATAAAACCACCTCCTCCCCGCCTCTGAAAAAATAAATGATCTATCTCCTTGTCATGTTTTTCACACACAAAAATATTTATAAACTTGACTAATGTAGAAACTTAGGACAATTAGTAAACTTGACTAGAGTCCAAACTTTTTCGGTGCTTCGGAAGACAAAACTCTTCCCACATAACATCGAATGGCCTTTACATTCCTTAAAATATGCTCCCTTTTATAATTTATGGTATATGAGCGATAAATTTGATTTCCGTATCTATCTGATTAAGTCCTATTTTATGTACATTAATGTGGGAATTAAGGGTACACATTTTGTTCCTTTTTGTGATTAAATATATATATACACACACACATAAGTATTGATTTGAGTTTGGAATAATATATCTTAATTGCAATGTTTCTTTAATTTATTTCTATTTTTGATTTTTTAATCTATGTAATATTTAGAAATTGGTATAAAAGCGGTGTTTTTCAACAATTTTTTAATTGACAAAAAGTAATGGATTCTATATCGGGTGTGCCAACACTGTAATTTACAAAAAACAATTACGAGTATTGGGAATTAACTAGGATGGTATTATTCAAATCCCAAGATGTGTGGGAAACTGTAGAGAATGGTTATAAAGAACCCAAAAATGAAGCAACATATAATGCAATCTCACAAATTGCGAAAGTTATTTTGAAGGAATTAAGAAAAAATGGAAAATATTTCTTCTATATTCATCAAGACATGCATGAAATCATCCTACCAAGTGTGGAAACAAATAGTAAAGCAAAAACAACATGGGACACTCTCCAAGTTGTGTATCAAGGTAAGGAGAAAGTAAAAAGTGCAAAATTATAATTACTTGAAGGGATTTGGAAAATATGTCAATGGAAGATTTATATTTCTTAGAATCATTACTTTGTTTTGTAGTTGGTTTATTCAATGAAATTAAATCTCATGGTGAGACTATTGAAGATAAAAGGATTATTGAATAATTTCTTCAAAGTTTTCCTGCAAAATTTGATCCTTTGGTATTTTCTATCTAGGAAACTAAGGATCTAAGTAAGTTTTTAATTGATGAGCTGAATGTATCACTAATAAATCATGAACAGATGTTGAATAGATCACATGTAATTGTAGATCAAAAAAATTCTTCAGAGCTATCAAGAATTCATAAAAGAGGGAGAGGAATATTCAGCCCTATAGGAAGAGGAATAAGTTCATTGCGGGGACGTAATAGTGGTTCATAAAACTCAAATGGAAGAGGACATAGTCAAGATAATAATCATAATAATTTTCTCGTAAGAGACACGATATGTCACATGTGGAGTGTCACTATTGCAAGAGATATGGGAAATATTCTTATGAGTGCATGAAAAAGTAGTATGATCAGAATAGGAATAATCAAAATCAAGTTGGGAGTTCTTCTCCAAGATCCATGTTTATTGTATTGGTGCTCAAATTAGTCTCACCCCATTGGTGATTAAAATTCCTTGGTGTGTGGCCTCTTTCATGTTTTCTATATCCCCGTATTGGTGTTTAAAGATTCTATCCTCCATTTGGTTGCCATGATTAGTCCCTTCCTTGGTCGAGGATCACTTAAAGGTTTAGAATTTGTTTTTCATTCCTATGTCAATATGAAAGAGTCTATAAATTGGTTGTAAAACTTGGTCTTTTCCTTTCCCTCTGTTTTCCACAGTCATGTTTTGTTGTCCCTGTCTTTTGTGTCCCAAATATATATGGAAACGTGATTAGATGTGGCTTGGAGGATCACATTTGGGCCTTATATCATTTCCAAACTCTCTGTCCGTGAAGAAGGATTCATTTTTGGGCTCAAATGGTGGTTTTCCTACATTTCTACGATTTGACGAGTGTGTTTTTTCCCATCAAATTTACATCTCTGCATTAGTGGAAATGTTGCCCTTTTTGGTTGGACGTGGCTCGACATGACACTTTAAAAACTCTAAGGCTCACTTCAACCCAAAACTTGTCCATGTGGAGGAACAACACTCATTTGAAAATTCACCTTTTGGTTTGGACTTGGAGTTGCACTGGGGGACCACGTGGAGGTCTCTATTGCTTTTCCCAGACTTACAGAAATTTTTCATGCAACTGATACACTTTTGGCGGGCCATGGACACATGGTGGGCTGGCACTCATTTGAGGATCCGCGTCAGGGTCCCACCTTAACAATTGTGACAAGGAGACATGTGGAGGCTTCTAGTGGCTCCGTTTTGTACTTGGAATTTTCAAAGTAGTTTCCTAAGGCCTGGGACACATGGTGAGCTCGCACTTGTTCAGGGTCTCCTCTCTTAGGCACCATCTTGAAATTGTGCCATGAAGACACGTGGAGGTTTTCACTGGGTCTTCCCATACTTAGAATTTTCAAGAAACTTTCTAAAGGCCTAGGACACGTTGTGCGACCACGCTGTTTGAGGACTGGCCCCTAAGTTTTATTTTGAAGAAGCACTAGAAGGAAACTTGGAGGCTTCCAATGGCTCCTTTTTTCACCAAGACTTTTCAAAGGCCAAAAGGTGTTTTTCTTAAGCTCGGGGCATGTGGAAGGCCTGTGCTTGTTTGATACTTTCCTTTTGCTTCTCCTTTGCATTGTACAAAGGAAACATGTGGACGACTATGATATAAAGTGGAAAAGGGTCATAATCAATGGTTTTATGCATTTCACCTATTTTTCCACCATTTTTTCTCCAATACTCCTAGAGATGTGAATATGGATTATTTTTCATCGTTCTTTGATGAGATTCCTTTTGTCTCTATCTCATAAGGTGCCATTGAATGGATTTGAAACTTAAATTATGAGTCCAAGGGTTGTTAAGGTCAATATTTTGAGGTGGGAATTGCTCTCAGTGCACTCGTAAAAATGGGAATTACTAGAGGAAATGGATGCATGTTAGAATTACGAGTGGAAGGAGAGAGGGAAAAGGGATGAAATGATGAAAGTGCAGGCATAAAAGGTGAAAAAGGCATTGCCTCGAGAGAAAAAGGGATGACTTGTCAATTCGAGCTATGCGAAGCTCAAAATGATTAAAAGGGGATTTCTCACATGATAGAATCAAAATGATCAAAATGACTCCTGAAAAGTTGTGGCATGGCATCCAAGTCAGTAGTTGAGGGCCCAAGAAACATGATCAGTTCACAATTGGTCCACCTAGAAGATTTTGGATCTAAGTTTGTTAAACATATCTGTCTGAAAAAAATTGGTAACAAGCAAAGGTCCCTCAAATATTCTTCTCTTTTGGGGAAAATTTGAGTGAGCAAAATGTATAAATGCAATGAGAATACTCTTGCAAATGGTCGGAGTTTGAATTCCTAAGAGAAAATTTGAGAAAGTCATCTTCGTGAGAGACCAAAGCCGAGATAACATGTTATTTTATTTCTGTGTTAGATTTTCTATCGTGTCAAGTTGGTTGCATATGTATAGCCATTGATGGTATTGAGATTTATTTGGAAGCTTTCCCCTATTGATGAATCCAAGCAATTTTAAAATTAATTTGTGTTCAATCTCTAGAAATTTGTGTCTTCTTTGTTTCAGAATGTCTGCAAATAGTTTCTTTCATTCCTATTATAATCTTACATTGAATTTTTTGTGAAATCACACAAGATCTCATCCCTATATCAGTCTAATGGTATTTGCAATTTCATTTCAAGAAGAGCCTTGATCTTAGATGAGATAAAGAAATTTAAAATCAATTAATTGTCATTTTTTGATAAAGATTATCTGTAAGTCTTCAGGTGTACCTTAGGCACGATTAATCAAAAACTTTGGTGTTTAATTGAGTCTTTCAATTCGATCCTTCATGTTGTAGTCTCAAATATTGTGTGAAAATATGCTGATATGGGCCTCCATTGAAGCACACCTTCTGGTTGAATGAATGTCTTAATTGTTCAGAAGCTTTCTATTGCTGAAGTTGTTCATTATTGTGAAGTCCCTTCAAATATCTGGTATAATCAAATTTATCCTTCTTCATCTCCAACCAACATTATTCAAAAACCATGAATCCACCCTGAACTACCCCTGTTTTCCCTGTGTCTCAACAAAGGAACAAAATCTACTTGCAAAAATATGTAGAACAATCTGGATTTCTTAATGTCTTTAGTAACCTTAGCCTTGTGTCAAAAGTATCTCCATCATTTAGTAGTGAAAACTCTTAAGAGTTAAATCCTGGAGTATTCACCATAATTTCCCAAGGTTCTCTTCCTAGAATTTGTGAAAAATAAGGATATCCCCATCTGCTTCATCAAACAGAGGTTACACTAAACTTCCTCTCACCCCGGTTGAAGAGGCATGACCTAAAGTAGTGAGGACAGGTCAAGTCCTCTTAAAGGTGTTATCCATCTCTCCACAAATTTGAGTAATAAAGGGCTAGTTAGATCTCATCCCTGGCTACAAAATGACACACTATGATCTATCTACCTCTAAGCTCCCTGTTGAATCTGTGTTGTTGCTTGGCTTGAAAAGGAGAATGAATTTGTATACCAACACTCATGGCGCCATTGTCGGGGAACTGATTTACGTTGCTAGGAACTAATTTGTTGATTTTTTACTAGTTCATATCCATTTGGCCCATCAACAACACTTGTGGCACCATACTAAGCACTCTTTGAAGTATTTAAACAAAGGTGTACATGTATAGACCCTAGTAATGCTTTTTTATAGATTTTAAAGTGTAAATACATTGTTGAAACATCATTATTTGTTCGATTTGTAAGAATTGTTCAAAGTTGTGAGTTTTGAGTGTAATATTTCTAGCTTATACAATTATTGCACTAAGATTTGTATCATCATTAATAAATTTGGCTAAAAGAAGAGAAGATATTTTAAATCTTTGCATAAATTTGGTATTGATAGACATTTGATAGGTCTTTTATAGTGCATTTGCACAAACTAAGGTGAAAATCCTTAGTGGCGACTCCGTGCTATTTAAATTCTTTATAAATACCAGTGTCTTAACATATATCAAGTGAGATTTGTCATTAATATCTGCAAAGCTGGAAGGAAGAAGATCTTTCTTCACCAAGGACCCTAGTAAAATATTGTTTCAAGAGCTAGGAAAGTCTAATTCAAAAGGAAGAAGAATTTGGAAGGTAGTTGGAGATCAAAATCACGAAAGGAGATCTCCATTGGTGAAACCGATCAGCCTATGATTTAAGATTTTAGTACTTCCTCAAGTGATTTTTAATTAGGTAGTCTCTTTGTTGAATTGAATTCTCCATCTAGAGAAGGTCCATCTATGTTTGAAACATTTGCTTGTCAATCAGCCCCAGTATTTTCAAAATCTAATAGAGTTTTCCAAGAGATAGAGCCTTTAGAGGGAAGTCATTCTAAAAATTATATCACTGTACCACACACTGACCCCTCACTCCTCATCATTTTGTTTCTCTTGTAAAATCACCTCCCTCGAATAATATGGCTCACCTCCACCTGACACTCCATTTTTCGTTAATAATTTTGGTCCCATCAATTTTAAAGGCATGGCTAGCTACTCAAATGCTATGCCACAGATGTAAGAAATATATTGACTAAGTTTCAACAAAATAATGCAATAACTAGTGATCAGCACTTGAAAATCTTTGTCAATATGATGGAGGAGTTTGACATAGAGTTTGAGGATGTATACATTAAATTATTTATCCATACCCTAGAAGAAGATGCTAGGATTGGTATAAATCTTTGCCGATAATTCCATTGACTCTGAATAGAGATGAAGATTGCTTTTAGGATGTAGTATGGTGATAAAATAGACCCTAGGTTTCTTTTATCAGAGTTTGAATATATAAAAAATAATCCTAATGAATTAGTTCATGATTTCAATACTAGATTTAACAAAACATTGAGAAAATTTCTGTTAATTTGATACCATGTGATGAATCATGTCCGATAAAGTATTCGGATGAATTTGATAAGAAAGTTGGTTTCTGTTTGAGGGATAAGAACCTCGTGAATTTGAGGTAGGCCTTTACCATGGCTCTGCGGGTGAGAACAACATCAAAGCAGTTGGAAAACCTCTTAAGAGGGAGGGTGTTAAATTGATCAACCCCGAGAAGACTCAATCAAGTAAGATTATGGATCTTGAGGAAGTTGTAAGGACTTTGGATGGGTCTATCAAATAAATCTCTTACAAGCTAGCCAGGGGTAGAGAAAGGAATTAGACAAGGTTCCAAGGGTCAAGATAGGAAACAAGGGCAAGATAGACTTGTGAATAATCCTAGAAATGGTCATAGGTCCGATGATAGAGGTAAAGGACCCATGGGAGCTAGACAACCCCAAGCTAGGGAGAATAGAGTAGTGCTTGATCCTCTAAATGTGAGATTTGTTGTTATTAAAGAGACAAATAAAATAGATTGGTGTGAAAAATGCTTCTTACCCCACCTACCATATGAAGTAGATCAGCAAGTTGAAGAAGCTGATGATGATGACAACACTGATTATGATGCATGCATGGTGGACTACTCTACAAGCTCACAGTAAGGAGCAACTTCAAATGAAGTAATAAGCACAAGAACTACTTTGTAAGTTTTTGGATTGCATTCACCGGGTACCTATTCTTCCTACCTCTCATGCTTAAGAACTATATATGGTACAAAATATTTTAACTTCCTAATAATGATTTTGAGTACCTAAAATCTCTAATGATTAAGAAATACGATGGAGGAATCCCATCAGAAGAGGATAGAAAACTACTAATGAATGTTGTTGTGGCCCAAGAAAAAGAGTATAGCACAAGAAGTAAATTTGTCAAAGGGGTAGGGCCTCAAGCCAAACCAAAGACCCCAATTCTCACTAATGTACCAAAAGAAACTCCAAAGAAAGATACATTTGGAAAATGTCTTATTGTCTCAAGTAGAACTGTTGTTCCCGTCCATGCCCAAAATGTTAAAAATCTTGTGCCATCTGATAAGTTTGTCAACCTTTCTTTGAATGCTACTTTACCAAAGTACATTCCCTATGACATTGCCCAAGTATTGAGTCGATCAAGATTATTGTCCCAATTGTGGAACTACTTAGGATTCTCGAGCGTAAGAGGGCTTTTTGAGTATTTGGGATTAGAGGAAGATAAGAGTGCCCAAGGTATAAATCTAAATAATATAAATACTCCTTCAACCTTTGCAGACCTAGAAAAACCACCAGCATTAGAGGAGATAGGTGAACCACCTAAAGTTTACTTGGGGACATCTTTAGTTGAGTCTCAGTTAAATGTTGATCCATTTTTACAACAATGATTATTAAAGACATACTACTACACAATTGGATGTTTGACACCCAAGCATCATGCAATGTTATGCCTCATGAAGTCATGAATGAATTGAACATCAAAGTGATAACAAATTATGGTAAGTGTACTACAATGGATTCTAGAGAGGTCCTAGTTGTAGGGTGTGTGAAGGGTTTAGTGGTATAACCTTCAGCTTATCCGGGTAAGAACCTAAAACTTGATGTTGTCATTGTTGATTGCCCTTCCAAATGGGGCACGTTTTTATCAAGAAAGTGGGTTGCAAGTGTTGGTGGAAGAGTTTATATGGATATGTATTTTTCCACCATTCCAATTGAAGGCATCCTTGTAAAGTCATGGAGAGAAAAAGATGTTTCACCTTATTGAAGATCCAAATAATGCTTCTTATGAAGTGTTGTATGCTGATGTAGATGTAGATAAATTTGTGGGGTTTGTTGATGGAAAAGAGCATAAGATTGATTAGTGTAAATGTCTTGAACAAGTGGGTTTACCTTGGACCTTGTTATTTTATGGAGCATGTTCCAAGTTTGGTAATGGTGCTGGAATTGTTCTAATTTCCCAGCCAAGAAGAGTTTGTCTTTTATTTCAAACTTAACTTTGAATGCACTAAAAACATTGCTGAATATGAAGCATTGTTATTAGGCTTGAGAATTACATGGAAATATGGTATAAAGGATGTCATTGTCAAAGGGGATTCATAATTGATTGTCAAGAAAATTAGAAAACTATATGCTACTAAAAATCAAAGAATGAAACAATACAAGCATGTAGTTTGGGATTTGATTGAAATTTTTGACTCTTTTAATATTGTGCACCATGATAGAAAGTTTAATGTTGTTGCATAAAATTTAGTTAGCATTGCTTAGATCCCGATTGAAAATTATATAGTGTCTCCATTCTGATGAGTATGATGTTCAAATACTAACAAGGCCATCTATCACCGATAACGTTAAAAATTGGAAAGTGTTTAATGATGAAGCCTGAAACAGTAAAATGGTTTCCAGTAGAACCAATGGTGTGTGTTGCTTAAAGGTAAGGAAACATTATTTCGCAAAGACATCATCCAACTAAACACAAACACGATTTCTAGAGGTTTGTGGATCTTAAGTCAAAATTTTATAATGTTGATTGCATTATTTAAAGTAGTATGTCAGTTTCAAGATATGTGGAAGAGCACGACACTGGTACAAAGGAAAAGCCACGTAAAATATGGTTAGGAAGCAATTCTCAAAGGAGGAAGAGGAGTAGTCCTATATTCAATTACTTAAGAAATATGAAGACTGCCTAGCTTATTCTTACTCGAGTTAAAGGCATACAACAAATATTTGTTCCAATATGAGATTCCTCTCGAATCTAATGCCAAGCCTTTCAGGAAAAAATAGTGGCCCATGAATCCGCTTCTTTCTTTGAAGATGCAAGAATAATCAAGAAGTTGAGTGATGGAGGGATCATTTATCCCACAAGGTACTTTTCTTGGGTTGTAAACCTAGTGCCTATCGTAAAAGAATGGTGACATTTAAGGCTATGAGTAGACTTCAAGAACCTAAATAAAGCATCACTAAAAGATAATCACCCTCTTCCAAACATGGATACTATGCTACAACTGGTAACCGGTTTTGAATTGTTATCTACTCTGGATGGTTTTTCTAGCTATAATCAAGTTGTTGTGAAGGAGTCAGAAAGAATAAATACTACCTTTACTACTCCTTGGGGAACTTATGTCTATGTCAAGATGCCTTTTAGCTTAATGAATGCTGGAGCAACTTTCCAAAGGGAAATGGATGCAATATTTGTTGGTTATATCAATGATTTCATTATTGTTTATTAGGAGGATGTAACTGTGTTTTCCAGAAATAGAAATGATCACTTGCAGCACTTGGGGAAGATGTTGATAAGGTGTAGAGAGTATGACATATCATTAAATAATAATAAGTGCCACTTCGGAGTGCAAAAGGAAAAGCTACTTGGTCACATTGTATCAAAAGAAGGGGTCATGAACGATCCAGAGAGAGTGGAAGCCATCAACAAGGTTCTAATTCCAAGAACTAAGAAGGGAATTCAATCCTTCTTTGACAAATAAAATTTATCAAAAGATTTGTGTTTAACTTTGCTGAGTTGACCATCCCCATTCTTGCAAGTTGAAGAAGGATCAATTCATCAAATGCTAATAAGTTTCCATTAAAGCTTTCAATGGGATCAAAGATGCACTAAAGCATGCCCCTGTTTTGGTAGCTTCAAATTACAAGAAGGCTTTTCAAGTTTTTTCTTTGCTTCAGAAAACACAATTGCATCTATTTTATTGTAAAAGGATGATGAAGGGGATGAGAGACCAATTGCCTTTTTCAGTAAGGCATTGCAGGGAGTTGAGTTAAAGTACACCATCATGGAGAAGCAAGAATTTACCTTGGTGAAAGCAAAAAGATTTTCAGACCCTACATCTTGAGTTCTAAAGTTATTGCTTATGTTTCCCACACCATGGTTAAAGACATATTATCGAGAGATGGAGGTCTCAAGCAAAAGATGTAGATGGGTGAATGAGTTACAGGAATATGACATGGATATCCAAACACAAAATTGGTAGGAGGTTTGGACCTAGCTAAAATTATGGCTGAGATCAACTTGCAAACTATTTAGGTGAATGAAGTAGAAGTAGAAAGGGTGGATGTCCTTGAAATTTTGGTAAGTTATGAATGGTACAAAGATATAATATTTTATCTCAAACATCTATGCTACCATGAATATTTGAGTAAAAATAAAAAAAGAGATTTTAAGTTAGCCTGTCAAAAGTATGTCATTACTAATTTTGGGTTAGCTTGGAAGAATCTCGAGGGAGTGCTCTTGAGATGCATTACTGAAGATGAGGCCCCAAAAATAATTGCTGATCTCCATGGAGGAGTATGTGGGGGACATTTTACTGGAAGAGTTATAGCACATAAAATCTTGAGGGCTAGTTATTGGTGGCCAAATCTCTTCAAGGATACAACTCTATTGGTTAGGAAATGTGAAAGTTGCAACATTTTTCTCGGAAGAACAAAAGCTTCGTGGATCCCTTCCTTTGTAGCTTGTGTCAGTTGAAGCTCCATTCTAACAATGGGGAATGGATTTCATTGGGGAAATTTTTGATCCTTCTAGTGCTGGTCATAAATGGATTCTTGTAGCAACTGATTATTTCACTAAGTGGGTCGAAGCAATCCCACTAAGAAGGTAACACACCAAGTTATCATGGAATTTATGCTAAATCAAATCATATGCAAATTTGGAGTGTCAACTAAAATTGTTGTTGATAATGCCATGAGTTTCGAGCCAAATATTTGATGTTAATGTGCAAATAGAATGGATTCAATCTAACATATGCTTCTAACTACAATCCCCAAGGAAATGGACAAGCTAAGTCCAACAAAAAAACTTGTTGAAGATCATTAGAACAACCTTGGAGCTGAAGAAAAAGGAAGTGGGGTGAGCAACTAAAGTTTACTATTTGGGCTAACATAATCAATGTCAAAAGAGCTACTGGTAAAAGACCATTTGAATTAGTATATGGAACTCAAGATTTGTTGCCCCTCCATTTACAATTGTCCTCATTTTAGTTTGTTTAACAAATTGAAGACCAAGAAGTTAGTCCATATGATGATCAAATGAATCGATTTATTGAGTTAGATGTAGAAAGAAGGGCATCCCATCAGCGGCATGTGAAGTTCGAGAAAAGTTGAAGAAGTTAGTTAACAAAAAGGTGACTCCCGAGGTTTCAACATTTAGGATCTTGTGCTTTTATGAGATATCAGTCATGAAGATAAGGGAAAGCATGGTAAATTTGATGCATTATGGATGGGACCTTATTCAATTGATATTTGAATTGGTGAAAATACTTTCTTCCTAAAAGACTTAGACAAGGAACTACTCAAATTTCTTGTTAATGGAAGGCATTTAAAGAATTTCCTTGATTGATTTCTTAGAATCAAGGTATACTCCATTTGTACAATGTATAGTTCTTTGTTCTTGTTATGCTTTTGTGTTTCTATTCATTTTGGTCCTTGGTGACCTGGTTCTATTGGTTTCTCGGTTCCTTTTTTGAGGATGGTTGTGGTTTCTCTTCTCTACAAGACTTATTCCTTGACTTTGCTGCCCAATGGTCTATTTTTTGCACTTGGTCTTCTATTTATTCTTGTGGAACTCATATGAAGTGCCCATCCCTGAGTTGGAGCAGATGTTGGTAATCAAATTAGTCTCTCCCCATTGGTCATTAAAATTCCTTAGTTTGTGGCCTCTTATCATGTTTTCTATCTCCCTGTATTGGTGGTTGAAGACTCTGTCCTTCATTTGGTTGCCATGATCAGTCCCTTCCTTGGTCGAGGATCACTTAAAGGTCCATATTTTTGTTTTTCATTCCTCTACCCATATGAAAGAGTCTTTAACTTAGTCCTAAAACTCAGGATTTTCCTTTCCCTTCATTTTCCACAGTCACATTTTATTATCCCTATCTTTTGTGTCCCAAATATATGTGGAAACATGATTGGATGTGGCTTTGAGGATCACATATGGGCCATATATAATTTCTAAACTCTCTTTCTGTGAATAAGGATTCATTTCCAGGCTTAAATGGTGGTTTTCCTGCATTTTAACATTTTCGACGGTGTGTTTTTCCCCGTCAAATTTACATCTTCTGCATCAGTGGAAACGTGGCCCTTTTTGGTTGGATGCGGCTTAGTGGGGCACTTTAAAAACTCTAAGGCTCGCTTCAACCCAAAACTTGTCCACGTGGAGGAGCAACGCTCATTTGAAAATTCACCTTTCGTTTGGCCTCGAGAGTTGCGCTAGGGGAACACGTTGAGGTCTCCATTACTCTTCCCAGACTTAGACAAATTTTTCATGCAGCCGATATAGTTCTAGTGAGTAGCACACATTTGAGGATCCACCTCAGGGTCCCACCTTAACAATTGTGATAGGAGATATGTGAGGATTCTATTGGCTCTCGCTTTATACTTAGAATTTTCAAAGAAATTCCCTAAGGCCTAGACATGTGGTGAGCTCACTCTTGTTCGTGGGTCTCTACTCTTGGGCACCATCTTGAAGTTACACCATGAAGACACGTGGATTTTTTCACAGTGGTCTTCCCATACTTAGAATTTTCACGCAAATTTCTAAAGGCTCGGGACATGTGGAGGGACCACGCCTATTTAGGAACCGACCCTAAGTTTTATTTTGAAGAAGTGCACCAGAGGACACTTAGAGGCTTCCACGGCTCTTTTTCACCGAGACTTTTCAAAAGCCAAAAGGCATTTTTCTTGGGCCTAGGGCATGTGGAAGGCCCGCGCTTGTTTGGGACTTGCCTATGTGCTTCTCCTTTGTAGTTACACCATGGAAACACATGGAAGGCTATGATATAAAATGGAAAAGGGAATAATCAATAGTTATCTATGCATTTCACCTATTTTTCACCATTTTTCTCCAAGATTCCCGGAGAAACAACTACACATTGTTTTTCATCGTTTTTTGATGAAATATGAGTCTAAGGGTGTCATTAATGGATTTGATATTTTTAAGGTGGGAATTTCTGGTAATTGCTCGTGCACTCATAAAAATGGGAATTACTAGAGGAAACATATGCAGGGTAAAATGCAGAGGAAAGAGAGGGAAAAGGGATGAAAATATGAAAGTGCAGAGGTAAAAAGGTTAAAAAGGCATTGCCTCGAGAGAAAAAAGGGATGATGTGTCAAGTACATGTTTGGAGAGGCTTTGAAAATGTTTTAAAAGGTTATTTTTTATATGAAAGAATTAGAATGATTAAAAGGATTCCCAAATAGTTATGGCATGGCATCCTAGTCAAGTAGTTGAGGGCCCAAGAAACGTGATCAGTACACAATTGTTCCACCTAGTAGATTTAAGGTCTAAATTTGTTAATCGTCTCTGTCTCAAAACAAATTAGTAACAAACAAAGGTCCCTCGAATATTCTTATCTTTTGGGGTAAATTAAGTGAGAAAAATGTATTAATGCAATGAGAATACTCTTGCAAATGGTCACATTTTGAATTCCTAAGAGTAAATTTGAGAAATCAATCTTCATGAGAGACCATAGCCAAGATAACCTATTATTTTCTTTCTGTGTTATATTTTCTATCGTGTTTCATTGGTTACATATATGTATAGTTATCGATAGTAGGCGTGAGATTGCTCTAGAAGCTTTCCCTACTAATGCATCTAAGTAATTTTGAAATTAATTTGTGTCCAATCTATAGCAATTTGTTCTTTTTTGAATGTCTGCAAATAGTTTCTTTTATTCCTATTGCAACCTTACATTGAAATTTTTGTGAAATCACAAAGGATCTCATCCCTTTGACAATTTAATGGTATTTGTAGTTTCATTTCAACAAGAGCCTTCATCTTGGATGAGATAAACAAATTTAAAATCAATATACTTTCATCTATTGATAAATATTGTATGTAAGTCTTTAGGTGTACCTTAGGCATGATTAATGAGAAACTTTGGTGTTTAATTGTGTCTTTCAAATCGAGCCTTCATGTTGGAGTCTCAAAGATTGTGTGAAAATGTGTTGATCGGGGGTCTCCATTATCAGCACACCTTCTGTTAAAGGAACATCTTAACTATTCTGAAGCTTTCTATTTTTGAAGTTGTTCATTGTTGTGAAGTCCTTTTGAAGATTTGGTATAATCAACTTTATCCTTCTTCATCTCCCACCAACATTATTCAAAAACCATGAATCCACCCTGAACTACCCTTGTTTTCCCTGTGAATCCACAAAGGAACAAAATCTACTTGCAAAAATATGTAGAACAATTAGGATTTCTTAATGTCTTCAGTAACCTTAGCCTTGTGTTGAAAGTATCTCCATCATTTAGAAGTGACAACTCTTAAGAGTTAAATCATGGAGTATTGATCGTATTTTCCCAAGGTTCTCTTCATAGAATTTGTGCAAAATAAGGATATCCCCATCTCCTTCATCAAACAGTGGTTACACTAAGGGTCCTCTCACCCTGGTCGAAGAGGCATAGCCTAAAGGATTGAGGACAGGTCAAGTCCTCTTAAAGGTGCTATCCATCTCTCCAAAAATATGAGTAACAAAGGGCCAGTTAGATCTCATCCCCAACTACAAAATGATACACACTATGATCTATCTACCTATAAGCTCCTTGTCAAATCAATGTTTTGTTTCTCGATTGAAAAGAGAATGAATTTGGATACCAACATATTGCATGCACAAATATTGTCAAAGAAACACCTTCATTATCTCTTATTGAATGTAATCTATCACAATAGAGTCCTCTGTGATGTATGGTATTTGGATTCTCATTGTAGAGTAATCTCATGTCGTGTAACTTAGATTTATTTTCCAATTTGGATGAGTCAAAAAGATAGATGTTACTGTTATCTCTCTAAAGTACACCCTGTAGAGAGATGACTACATGTGTTGTAAGATTTCTCTTGATCTCTCTCTTTCGTAGATACAATGGAAACACCTCAAGTCTTTGGGTATACCTATTATTGAGGTGAGTTTCTAGTATATAGGCCGATTCCTTCTTGATGTATCCTCAACCAATTTTTAGTTTTGAGGGTAAATAGACGACTATAAATGAATTGAAAACTAGGGTGATACACCAAACTTGTTGAGGGATTTGTCCGGGTACATGCACATATATTTGAGAATAGATTCTAGATACACAAAGCAATAGTTTTGAATAGAATATTAAGGAAAAACACTTGATGTCTTGAGGGAATGATTCACAACAATACTGTTAAGATAAGACATGCACACTAATATTATGTAGAAATTACTAAATTTGCAGCAAGGTAAGATGATAAGAATTTTATCAATTACTAAATAAACACTGTAATTGGAAAGGTAGAAATCAAATCTCATTCAAAGGTAAAAACTAGAAAAATCTTCTTCATCACTCCTGTGTCCAAAAAGTCCTCCTTGTGCCTTACAATTGCACACAATGTATAACAAGTTTACTCATCCCACATTTCCTAAAAATGGACTAAAAATTATACTCACCCATGCATTCTATTTTTATCCTTTATTATGAATAAATAAAGGAATAAAAATAAAAATGCTAATACAATGAGGCATTAATAGCCTTGGTTACAAAATACAACTCATTCAAACTGCAGCTGACTTTTTTTTATTTTTAATAAAGTTGATGAATAATTTGGTCAACAATAAGCTTTACTTGATAAACAAGTCTTCTCAAATACATGTAACTTGTCTTCAACTCGATTCATGTAATATCTACAATGTTGATCTACTTGCAATTGTAAAATTGGCACTTTAAACCTACCCTTGATGCACATGCAAGAATAAATCTCTATGTGTGAGTAAAATAATTTCTTTATTTGCAATACTTTGCAAAAATAATTCACCCATGCATTCATTCTAATGGGGACCACCTTTGGTTCTAATAGTGACATTTGTTTTGTCTTCTTGTGATCACTTGTAAAATTGACCTCTATGCAAATGAAAATAATGCCTTTAATCCTAAACACTTAGTAAAATTCCATCTCCACTGTGGGGACCACAAGTGCACATGTAAATTAATGCACCCTTTTGATTTTAAATCCTTTGGTATGAGAATTTTGGCAATTATTTAAAGGTAAAATACTACTCATTGTTTCTTGGTTCTATCTACCTCATCATGGGCTCTTCTTTGACCATGTGAAATGGTATATGATAATTTGAATAATAATCAATTGATTATTATACCCTTGGCATATATACTTGACTTTTCAAAAAGCATGGAATCTCTGATCATTGGTTTGGACCATAATATATTATAAGGTCTTGGTCTTGGCATATATCATTGTTTCAAATGGCCACTTTGACATCATACATCACATCATGTCATCTGCCTTTGTTTGAATATTCATCGAGCTCCTTTCGAAAACATTAGCACAAACTATAGTTTGAAGGAATAATGATTATAGACCATAGTTTGAAGCTACAATCAAACTTAATCATTTGAAAAAATATCCGGTTCCCCTTCCATGATGGGGTGACCCTTATCATGTTGGTGATGGCCTAACTCGAATGGAATTAGGGTTTTGAATCTACATCTTTGGTTTTGCCACATAATATACGTTAACTCATATTGAGTTCATTAACTCACCGAATGAGTTAAGGAGGAAAAAAGGGTCAAAACCCTATCATTTTGTATTTTCACTTAGATCTCCACTTGAGCTAAGGAAACTCTATGGAAATTTTAATGGCCACCATTGATGAAACTTTTGAGCTCAATTTTCTGGTGAATATGAGCTCTACGGTTATGGAGGGTGAATATGGAGCTTCACGAGCATATATCTAAATTTTTGTGATTTTTTAAAAAATATTTCTGAGCTCTTATGGGCACCATCATGAAGATTTAGAGTTTTTATATATGAGTTTGAGCTCCTCAAGTTTTCAGGATAAAGCTTTGCATTTTTTTGGGGCTTGACATGGGAAGGATTTTGGGTATGATTGATCCCTACTTTATTGTGTATTCCATGACCATGGATGTTTATGGAGATTTCTTTAGCATTTTGCACTTAAGTCTTTGATTTCTTTGACAAAGTCATCATTACTTGCTTTGAAGGTAAGAAAATGTTATGTTATAAATGGATATATGGGTGTTCGAGTTTGTATTTTTATAATTGATTACTTTCAAAATCATTTTCTACATTCACGAGGGTTTCAACCTTTAACCTCTAGGTGGTTACTATCTTATACTTTAGATCTTCATATTTAAGGTTCTAGGTATTTCATATTTTTTCTTGTCGTGGGCTATTTTCACCCCGAATCGAGTAAGCTCATTTTATGTTTGCTTGGTTTGTTCAAAGGTAGAACATTTTTATATTTTTAATGAGATATTTGAGTTGCCATGGATTTTCCTTTTGACTCTGATTTAGATGAGATGTTTAATGTTCCTACTTCTGCATAGAATTTATACCTCTTCTTTTCATGACTAACAATCTCGATGTTCTGAAGCTTGTTTTCTGATAGTTTTTACTTTTTATTTCTATGGCTATGATGCCATTTACATCATATTCTCTTGCTTTAATGTTAACTAAGTATTTAAAACCACTCTTTCCCCAAATATGGGTGAATTGGATTCTATGAAATATAGAGCTCATTTTTAGCCTCGCATACTCATCATTGTTCTTTCGATCCATATGTTTCCTAATGTGGGTAATCATGTTTACTCTTTGAAACTTTTGATTGATTTATATTTCTTGGCCTGAAGGTGATTATATTCCTTTCGTTGTAGCTTAGTGTTATGAATGCTATTTGATTTGTTAATGATGTAGTGGTGTCTCGATGCTCGAAGTTCCCGTAGCTTTTTGTGAAAAATATTCTTTGAATTTGATGAGATTTGAATGCTCTTAGGTATTTGATGGTTATATCTACTATTTTGAATAAAAGATCCATGATTTCTTGTTTCTGAGGTCATCATAGCCTTTACATAGCTACAAATGTTACTTGAATTTCTTCTAAGATCTCCCTTCATATCTTGCAAGTTGAAATACATACTTGGATCAATGATTTTCATATCTACATTCTTCTATGTATTTGGATCTTAATCTTTGAATCTATTTATTGCTTTCATCCCTAGTTTTAATCTTTTCAACAATTTGTAGGGGTTTACTTCCTAGTTTGCAAACTTAGGAATAATATGATTATCTGGATTAAAACTTTATTGTATTACACTCTGACCTTGTAATAATTGGAAATTTCTCTATTGTCAAAACACAAAGCTTCATTCCTAGTGCATTTTTCTACCTGTAGCAAAGAATCATAAAATGTGCATTATGATTATATCTTGATATGTATTTTTTTTACTTTTAAAACTTGAAATCCTATATATTGTACATCTTATTTTGATCTAGAAAATCATAAGTATACTCTTGTACTAGAAAATATAAATATTCTTAATTTTCTTGCAGCTTTATACTTGTGCTCGATGGTTGTACCTTCTGTTATGATCTATAGCTTCATCATAATGGCAATGATGTCATCCCTAAAATTTTCAATCCTTGTTCTTTTGATATTCTCTCCAGTGTACTCAAAATTGAAAATATGGACTATGAGAGTATAGTGAATAGTTGTACTTTACTTGGTGACTATAATTGAGCTTTGTAATTTGCATTTTGTTGTTGACAACTGAATCAAAATTTGACATGGAAGTTATAATTTACACTTAAATATTCTTATTTTATTTTCTCCGTCATGTTGAGATACCTTTGCCTCTTTATTTTGATAATGCACTTCAAATTTGAGAGCTTGTAGCTTTGATCCCGGAAGTGGATGAAAAACATTCAAGTCTTTTTCTTCATTTTCTGCTAGAAACATAGATTTATATTGTAGTTGAATAATCAATGGAAGCTATTATTCTTTTTTGTACTTTCTTGGCACTACTTGTATGGATGACTTTTATACACTATACTTTTAAATTGATTGTTTCATTGATGCAAATTTGTAATCATTCTTTCTTTTAGTTGTATCATGAAACTTAGTAACATCTGTTCTTCATTTGTATTTATGCTAGGCCTTAAAACTTATCATAATTTCCATTGCTTATACCTAAGATCTTATAATTTCATTTTTTAAATTTATGCCTTCAATAAATGACTTCTAGCTCAATTTCATCACACCCCTTTCTAGATAAGTGTATGTTACAAAATTATACTGATGGGTAGTGCTTCCTTTGATAGTTGGTCCTAAAAATTGTGTCATAACAGTTGTAGTCTTCTTAAAACATGCAACACTTTTCAAATACTTTGTGTACTTTTGAATAAAATTAAATGAAAGCATGTACTTTGTCTATTTGTTACTTGGTCACCGTAAAAATCATTATTGTGCATATATTTCTCCTTAAGATTCAAGCTTCTAATGATGCACTTGTACTCATGTGACCATAAAGGTATCCATTGATTACGCTTTTAACTTGATTTTGTAATCTTGTGTCAAGAAAATGAGGCTCTATAGTTTCCATTGGTGTACTTTTGATCTACTTCTAAACTTGCATCCCTCATTTATCTTCATGAAAAGTCTAAACTTGCAACTCTTATTGTACTTGATCATCTGTTTCATTTTGTCATGCTTTCTAAAAAGACATTTTTCTTATGAATTATTTTAGAACTTTCCCCGATTCAACTGTACTATGAGATCCTCTTTTTTTTATTCTATATTTCATGTTCTCTTATATCACACTTTGTATCTTGAATCTTTCTTTGATTGTATGGCTTCTATGATGATTTGCTATACTATGTTGCTTCCTTTACACGGGAAATTTAAATGCTACATTTCTTGATATAATAATCCTATAATTTTTCCTGAATCTTCCTCTGATTACCATATTTGCACTTTTGAATGCATGTTTTTCTAAAACTAGAAATATAAGGAGTTAAAATAAAACCTTGAGTTTAGTATTGACACCTTTTCCTTCTCTTTTCCAGGTACCATGATACATTTTGTAGAGGACAACAAGAGCAATAATTCAAAAAGAAAATAAAACCTCCTCAAGGAAATGATGGGTTTCCTTTACCTCCTTACATTTTCAATTTCATAAATATATGCATTCCTTTTCTTTAGTTATTTCTCACGGCTTGTGTGAGAAAAATATGCACAATTATTCCTCATGAATAAATGAAAATATTTTCATGTAATGAGATGTATGTCCTTCCTTTATGTACTTTTCTTCATTTGTATGGATAATGAATGAACTTATACAACTCAAAACACTTAAATAATTCACTTAATCATAGAAATAAATTAAAAATCAAGTGTACCTTATTGACGCTCATTATAAATATGAACTTCTTGTAAAATTGTACCTTATCCTTAAAACATGTAACTTATTTACATTATAAGAACATCATGTATTGTACATACCGCTATTCCTACCTTCCTCAAGGATTTACGATGGTCATTTATGGTTGTTGCATGGTTTTGATGAGGGTGATAAATGGAATGGTTGTATCTATGAGGCATGGCGTTATTTAACACACCCAAGTTGTAGTTTTGATGCAAATATGACTTCCAAGATTGTCCAAAACCAAACAATTAAAATTTGTATCCTATTCTGAGGTGGCTAACACAATAGAGTCTAACCTATCACTCAAATAATCTGAGAAATTTTTAAAATTTTTGAGTTAACCTTTTTGCATGGGGTGCAAAAAATGTCAACAATTACCCTTGGTAATAATAATACAATGTTTGTAAAAGGTAAAGGAACAATAAAAATTCTACCTAAAATTGTGGGAGAAAAATATTAAATACATGATATTTATTATGTTTGAAGTTTAAAGAAAAATCTTATGAGTATTGGTTAATTGGTACAAAAGGGATACATGGTTTATATTGAATAAAAAAATGTGTGATCATGGATAAAGATATAAATAATTAGATGATTGTTAAAGTGCAGATGACAAGTAATATAATGTTTATTTTTAAGATTAGAATAGACATATCCAATCATACAATTAGTATGGAGCTAAATAAATTGAATCAAATTTTTAGTTAGTTAAAAAGATGAATCATGGATATGGAATATGAGGTTTTTCATTTAAATATCAATGTTTGAATTTGCTACATAGAAAAAAATATAGTAAAATCTTTTTTTGATTCAAAAGCCAAAGATATTTTATTAATGTTGTATTTTTGTGAAACAACATAGATATTTATCCTAGTTGGAAAAACATCAAGAGGAAGTGCACCACGACTGAAATTGTTCACTCATATTTATGTGCACCTATGAAAAAAATTGTATTGAGGTTTCTCATTTTTATGAAATTCATTGATACTATACAAGGAAGACATGGGTTTACATTTTGTGAAACAAATCAAATGATTTTGATATATTTCAGCCTTTCAAATCTTTAGTGGTGAAGCAAAGAGAATATTACATCAAAGATCCGAGGATAAAAATGAGGTGATTATGAATCCTATATTTTTCTAAATTTTTACAAATATTATGGTGAAATCACAACACCCTTGATTGCTCACAAGTGAAAGGTTGAGGAAGTCAGTGTGATTTTCAAACATGGAGTTATCCCAAAGTTTGGGACTTTGAAATCGGGATAACCCTTTGGAGAAGGATGGCTTCCTATTCAATCCTAGTGAAAACTACTCCAAAGTGCAAAGAGTTGTAGATATAACCCTAATCTAATATTTCCAAGAAGACAAAGATAAAGAAAATGCATGAAAATTAAACCTACTCTAAGGAAGGTTATACACCAAGAAGGATGTTGAACAACCTTCATAATAAACACATCACTTCCGAACCTTTAAATGAAAAAAAAATAATACAAAATAAGCTTCCATGTAATGAAAGATCGAAAGATGTAATAGAACATAGAAGAGGGTGTGAAGCATCCACATATCTAACTTTATTTCCCTAAAATTTTATATAATACATCACATTTAGGGCCAAAGTCATAATTTTTTTGCATTAAAATGTCCAGTAGGGAGGTTTGAAATCTCCACAAATCTCTTATAGAAAATACAAAGGGAGGGAATATACAAGGTGTCTAAACTTTTAAATGAGCCCCTCCTTAAAATATATAGGAAGAATGAGAGAAATGGAGAGAGAATCAATTTTAAATCTTGTTTCAACAACCCTTAAATGCATTAAAATCACCTCCAACAATGATGGTTTCCACTGAAAACCCATAAGTCCAAATACCTTTCCTTGTTGGGAAGAAAGGAATCCCATACCTTCATCATTTCAGTAGGTGATAAATCTAGAGACATTCCTCTAAAATGGTGGACTGTATTTCCTCATTTTGGTATACTTATTCTTACTAAAATTAAGAAAAATATTCATTTTTGTGTAGAGGACACTAGGAGCTTTCCAAATAGTCCTATTTTGTGCAAATCTGATTTCCTAGTAAACATTTATGGCCATCTAAAGATGAGGATGCCATACTGCAATAAATGTGAGTGGTTGATCTACCTTTTCGGAGCTTTAACCCTGTGTCACACCCTTTGAAATCTAAAATTTCAGATTTTCACGACTCAGAGCTACAAGTATCTATACTTCGGAGGTCACTATCACTATTCATATGGTGATCTAGATTGAGAATTCCAAAATGCCTATCCTCCAAAGTATGACTTTCATAGTTTAGAATCTGAGACCATAGCACTGTTCATTGATTGAGCTAAAATTCATCAAAATTTTGAATCCTCAAAGTCTGAAATTTGGACTTTGAGATTCAGACCTTTATGTTTTTGGGGTTTTAGTATTTTTCATCTAACTAAGAGCCAAAATGTTCCAAAATTTTGAAACCTCGAAGTTCAAATTTTTAATTTTTAGACTTCACGTTTTTAACCTTTGTGTCCTCAGGGTCATGGCACTTTTTACCTTCCTAGTTTTCTAAATCCTCCAAATCTCAAAAATCCTGAACTCCAAAATTCAAAGTTTGGGTTTCAAAATGTGTTCTCCCCTTTTCATGCTTCTTTCCACCGAGTTCCCAAATTTCACTCAACCTACCTCCGAATGACCTTACATTCGAAGTCTAAATTTTGGACTTCAAAGCTATTTCATTCCCTAAGATATCTCAAACTCCCAATATCCTTTGAAATGTTCTCAACCCACTTTAAATTACTTAGTTGAGCCCAAAATGTGAGCTCCTATGGCTGACTCGATCCTCTTATTTTCTCTGTGTGAGGTCATGTTTGTCCAATTTCACCCGAGGGAAATTAGATAACATAAACCATAAGTAATTTAATATCAAGCATACACCATAAAAGAACCATGTGGCGAAGAAGAAAAATAGAACTATATTGAAAATGGCAATAAGTATGATGAAGGAAAAACATATTTCAAAATGAGTATTGGGTATAAGGAGTAGAAACTACTATTTACATATTAAAAAAATGTCAAGCAAAAATTGTTCAAAACATGGTTCCTCAAATAGCTTTGACTAATAATAAACAAATATATTTCTCATTTTATAATCTTGTGTTATGTGGCATATGCACATGCGCCTGATGAGCCAAGTAATAAGTTAAACAAAAATGGATAAAAGTGCATATTTTTTGGATATTCAGAGAATAAAAAATCTTGCAAGTTGTTTAATCCAAATCACGAGAAAAGTCGAATCAATAGAGATGTAGAGTTTTTGAAATTGAGGCATGGTATTGAAGTATTGAGAGAATATTCAGTGTAACATAAGCCATTCCTCATGATGATATCATAAATGACACTATAGAGCATCAAGGTATTATATATTCTTCGAATCTTAGATGTGCACCATAAGTTGTAGCATAAGCGACACCTCCATCTACAAATAGGAGGTCTCCAATATTTTAGTCATCTCTAACCATGCAAGAGAGACCACAAGAATAGTGGAATCGGATCCTTTAGTACAAAATAGTCCATCATCGATAACCCTTTGCAAAGGAGAACAAAGAGTCTTAGTGAGATTTATGATTTTGACAACTAACTCTTTTTGTGTTTTGACATTTTTTTTCTCAAGTTACAGATCCATTATACTTTGAAGAGGATATAAACAATGAAGTTTGTTCTTAATCCATGGATTATGAGATAGACACCATACTGAAAAATTAGACATGGAAATTGGTAGATCTTCCATAAGGAAAGGACGTGATAGGAGTGAATAAGGTCTACAAGACCAAGTACAATGCTACTAGTAAAGTACATAAACATAAATAAAGGCTAGTTACAAGAGGTTTTTCATAGATTTATATGGATTAGATTACAAAAAAAAAATTGCACCAATAACACATATGGACAAGTTAATAATGGTTTTAGCAATTGTACATTAAAAAAAGTCCTACATATCAAATGGATGTAAAATCTACATTCTTGAATGGTTTTATTAAAGAAGAATTTTATGTGAATCATCTATAATGTTATGAGATTGAAGTTCGTGAAGGAAAGGTATAAAAGTTGAGAAAATTTCTCTATGGTCTCAATCAAACACCTAGATATTGGTACAACATGAATTATTCTTGTTTGATTCAATGGTTTTAATAGAGTAGCAGTGAACCTACATTATACATCAAGATAAATGACCAAGGTAAGATTCTGATTGTTTGTTTATGTGGATGATTTAATTGTTACTGAAATCTATCTATAGATTCATTCAAATCATCCATGAAGAAAGAATTTAAGATGACAGATCTAGGTCTTATGCATGACTTTTTGGGAATTGAAGGTTAAACAATCGAAGTTGGAGTTTTTATTTTCTAAAGTATGTTAATGATGTTTTAAAGAGATTTAACATGGTGAATTATAAGCCAAAACTAAAAACAATTGCATTAGGTTTGAAATTAAGAAAAGAGGAGAGTGGATCATTTATGGATCTAACATTATTCAAAATATAAGTTGTAAGTCTCATGTATTTGAAGGCCACAAGACCTAATATTATTTAAGGTCCTAGCCTTATATCTAGGTTCATGAAATCTTCAAAATATTCACATTTGTAAGATAAAAAAGGATTTTGAATGTATGTACAAATAAAATCATGTAATTTTGTATTCAACATCGATGAGTTCAAACACATAGGTTATACAAATAGTGACATTGCTAGAAGTATATAAGACAAAGAAATCACATCCAGGGTAAATTTGAGGGGCAAATATTCGTGAAAAGGAGAATATTAGGAATTTTGTTTTTTGAATTTGGTGAATTTTTACTACCGTAAGGTAGCACATTCGCAAAAATTTTACGGGGCCTAAAAATATTTGAATATAATTTTACCTTCATATTTCTGCCAAGGGCCGACTAATGTTAGTATATTTTCCTTCATGTTATAACATTCTAATAAATATATGATTAATTAACCATAGTATAGTCATATTATTTACATTATAAGCATGTCAAAAATATGAAAGTATAAGAGAAGATGTTGAAGGATTCTTCAAAAAGGGAAAGACTCGAGAGGTAAGTGAAAACGAGAACTATGTATATATAATGGCAAGTTTATTTTGTGTTGATGGACATTAATAGTTATTTGTGTTACCTTTTGAAAATAAATTCAATGACAAATGACAAGATAAATGTGTAAAGTTGAATGGAAACAAAAAATGTTAATGGTTGACACCATGTATATTTATTACCAACCGGTAACAAATATATGTGTTACCACCAAGATAAAATGTATTAACTATCGACCAATAACAAGCTAACTATGTTACTAAATGGTATTTTTCTCATTGTCATACTGCATATTGCTTTGCCATTTGACTACTCATATATGTTTTCATCCATCATTCTTAAGTTATGTTTCCGTGTAGTTGATAAATATATGTTATCTTCAATATTTGAAACTTTTATATTTTGGTCACATGTGTAGACTTCAAAATCAACCATTCAATGACCCTTGTTACAAATGAGAAAAAAACTCAAGGAAAAAGAAAATCTGATATGAAAATTTGAAAATATTTTAGTCACCAACAACCCCAACCAAAGAGGTAATTTATCTTACAATAATGTTACTTTATTTTTTTATTTACTAGTAAGTGACCAATTTCTCTCAAATGTAGAAAAAATTTACCAATAAATTACCAATAAGTAGACTAATTCAATTCAAATTTATAGTACTGATAATCCCATTTCCCATCCAAATCAAACTTCTAATAAACATTCCAGAAACTCACATCAGAAACATAAGAGTGGGAAGTGGACTATAGGAAGGACTTATAAATTTTAATGGTCAACCAAATATCCATTCATTGAACTTGAAAATAGTATTGATACTCCTACAGAATGTAGATGTACTATCTATAGTTGGAAACTAGGAAGAGACCACAAAATGTAATTGAAGTTGGACACAATAGAGAAGCATTGTGGGAAGGTATATGAGTCTAAAAAGTAAGATGATGGAACAATTATAAAAATAACTAGATGAAGAAAACTTGAGGAAGATTGTTTACATATGAGATATGATTAAAATATGATAATAATCATAAACATATTTAATACCTAGTTGAGAAATGTGGAACAATAAAGATAGATTTGAAAATCTACCGATAAAGTCTTGAGGAAAAAATCATTCACTTCAAAAGAGTATTTCACATTTTAAAGAAGGGAATACCAATTTCATATCTCATTAATTATAATATATTGTTTCAATCTAATGGATTTCCAAATATTACAACAACACACTGGTCAGATACCAATGCATATGAAATGGCAAAGTGTATGTGAGAAATTGAAATCATTGATTTGAGAGAGAAGGTAAAAACTTACAAATTATCTATTTGATGATTGATGAGGTAAATAAACTAGAAAAAATATTGGGTGTGCTTGTATATCTAGACTTTGATTTTTTGTAACCATTTCAGCGAAAATCATCTACTAGCTATGTAAAAAATGATGGAGAACTACAATGTTGAGAACATCTGCAAACTATTATTAAAAATTTGAATGAAATAATTGGTATAGATAATCATCCAATCTCTGCAAAGCTTATTTGTGTCGGAGAAAATGGTGCATATGTCATGCAAGTTCAAAAAATTTGAAATTGTATTTGTCTGCAAACAAGTGTAGCCCCTTACATGATACCTATTCATTATATGGCTCACCGAATGAATTCTTCTTACAATATTGTAAGTAATTTTGAAAATGTTTCTAAGGTGGAGGAGATGATATGGGACTTGCATTCATATATGTCAAGAATTCCTATAATATTTATGGATTTTTAGAGATTTTCTGTTGGAATAAAAATGGTAAAACATTGCTAAAATATATTGACACAAGATGGATATCATTATATGAACCATCTTGCAATTTTTTTGAAGAATACAGGTCCTTAGCAGGTATATGTTCAAACATCAAAGAATAGTGGACAAGGATATTTAGATTTGCTCTATCACTTGAAAAATTTAGAGACATTACTAACTTTATGTGGTATTTTTCCAATGCGAAGGAAAAAAAGCTTGGTGAAACATTTTCAAGAAATATCCATATAGATTGTTGATTTAATTAAATTAAGGAGACAAGTACAAGTATGTATGATTTTAGATACCTTAAAAAATAACAAATGATTAGAGATTTCTTATGCTCAATTTCTTCTATACTCAAAGACTATGGTTATGGCACTAGGTGGAAGGGTGGTGGTGGCACTGGCATGAAAAATCCTAAATTTAAAGAAAACAAATTAAAAAGAATGATAAATTCATAAAATAAATTCAAAAGACTAATATAAATAAAGTTTAAGTCACTATTTATTGGTTGCTTTAAACAAAATTTGAAGGGCCGGGTGATTATATGGTAGTAGTGCAGATCGATAATCTTCTTATTCATGCTCGTATGTATGTCACGTTTCAATACCACCAAGATGAGAAGAAAATCTTAGATTCATTAATGTGGATATGTTGGAAAAGGTTACACATTAGGATAATGAAATTAGAAATATGTCATTGTCAAGAATAAGAGATTTAAATTATCATTAGTCTATAAAATTTTTCATAAAATTGAAATAATTATGTAGTATGTAAAAATTAAAACTTGGATTTTCCTCTACATTAGAAGCAGAGTGCGTTCTCTTCTTGCTTCAGATCAATGACAAGCGAGAGGAATCAAAGCAACCACGCATCCTCTTGTCAAGAATTAACTATGTAGCCAAAATTCATCAGATATTGTGACATAAATGATCAATTATATTTTATCACTAGACCCCTCAAGTCCATTAGGCTTATGTGAGTGAACTGCCACATGACAACATTCCAATGTTTCACTTACTTTTACCTGTTCATAACATAATTATAGATTACATATTTATAAGAATTAATTTAACAATGAATTTTTTTTTGAAAGGAATCAAGATTAAATTCTTTTAAAAAAATAATCACCAACTATTTGTCCATAGGAATTCCATGTTTATCCATCTTCTCATGAAGAGTAGTTGGAATAGCTATGGATTTGAGTCCATAAAAACCCTCATAATATAAATAAAGAACATAACAAGAACAAATAACTATAGAAGGATTCAATTTGGCTTTGTCAAGTTTAGAATGAATCTTTGATGCAAGATATGAGCACCAATTGAATCTAACATCATAAATGGTTTTGAAGAAGTTATTACATTTCCCACCGATAAATGTCGGTATATCTTCCTTGTAGAATGATACGACACTAGAAAAATTCCACCATGGCCAAGAGTGAGGGGTCTTTGATATATTGAGAGTTAATGCCTCTTTTGACTGTGGCATTAACCTTAGCCTCAATAAGATATTGTAATGAGAATTTAAAAATTAAAATTTCTCATCTAAAAGAACGAATTTTGTGGTTATAGGCTACACATTTTCATGGGGTAGGATTTTAGATGTTAAATATCTTTAGGTGTTATTTTGATGTGAAATTGGTGGAATGGTAAGTGAACTGTGAAAGCATCATCCTAATTATTATATACTTCGATTAAATTATTTAATAATTTCTCATATGTCTGATATTGGGGCATGTAAATAAGTCCATAGAAGCTTGATTTAGGAATCTAATTAGATTGAATGATTATTTCAGGGCTTTCGATCAATTGTAGCAAGTGGAGATATTAAAGGTTTTGATAAACATACGAAGTTGGTATAATGGTATTTTTTCTTGGGGCCATTATTCCCGAACATTAATTACTTGAAAAAAAAGGGTTAGAAAATGGAAGATAAAGATACATGTATATGAGTCTTGAGGATCGTAGAATAAATCATGTGGTAGGTGGCACTGGCTACTATCTAATATTAGATGAATGGAAGTGAATGAGAAGGATGAAACTCTCTAAAAAGTCTATCTCGAGAAAAACTACACATGAAAATGGTACAAAATGAATGAGGATGGGTTTAATATAGGAAAGGAAATTGTATTAAATGTGGGTAGTGGAGGACACGTGGTGTATTAAATGTTGAAACACCATATATGTTACCATTCGTGAGCACCATATATACATTACCATCTGGGAACACCATATATATGTTAATGTCTAGAAACAACGTCTGCACAACAACTCTGTTATCATCTAGTAACAAAAACATCGATAAAGAAAAGAAATGTTTTGGAAGAATGGAAGTTACCAACTAATAATGATATGTTACCATGGAACTATTTAGTACACTATGTCATTTTCTGGTAATGTTATGTTACCGAATGGTAACACTATGGTTCCAGCTAGAAAACATGTGTTACCATCCAAGTAACATTGCATTGGCTACAATAACACTAATTTTTTTTATCGTTATGGTAGCATACCATACGTGTCGAATAGTAACATGTTATTGATTTGTTCTTGTCGCTGGGTAATAAACACAACTTCTTGTTCCTCCACCATTTTTTGAAAAAAACTTCCTTTCGCCATTGTCACAAAACTCATTTCAGTACATTTGCCTATAATGTGAATGGATTTTTGTCAAATTCGCACCCATTATATATATATATATTTATATATTTTTATGTGGGGGCTTAAAATGAACCTTGATCTCATCCGACTATGATTTTCACTTTAGAACATGAATGGTTTCATGGGCATCAAAGAAGCAACCAATAGTCACACTATCTTCGAAGAAGCACGGTTAATAACAGGAGCAACATGTCAAGTTGTGTGGATAAGAAGAGTGTTGAAATATTTTTGACAAAATCAAGAGGATGCTACACATATTTTTGTGAAAACAATTCAATAATATCATTCTCAAAAAATCATGTTTTTCACTAGAGGAGTAAGCATATAGACATGAGATATCATGTGACACACAAAATTTGATGCACCAAAACCATATTACATTACTTAGAAGATTATGACAATTTTAATTTTAATGATACAAGGTTAATATACATTAATAATGTTCATTTAATTTCTCATCTATTTAATACGCACGATCCCTAAAGGAGTCAAAACCAAATTAAAAATTATAATAATATTATTTAACTCCCAAAAATTATTACGAGTTAAATCCTCCTCTTAAGTTCATATATTTTATTTAAAATATTTCCTAAATTAATTTTATTTATTTTATCCACTTATATTCCTATTAAATTTATTAAAAATTATTTCCTTAGTTAATTTTAATTTATTTCCTAAGCAAATAATACCCATGCCACTCATTTAATTAATTAGCTACACATTTAAATTTATTCATTTTAATCCCATTAGATAATTTACTTAAAGCACCCATGCACAACATTTTTTTATTTGCCCATAATTCATATATCACAATATGACCTAAACCCACTATTACCCGTGAATAAAATACACTAGGGTTCCTTATTAAATAAATTTATCCATACACTTAATAAAACATCTATTTCCCATCAACTTAAGTTGTGAAGATTAAATCTATCCCATTGGATAGATTTAATCCTTGCCCTAGATCCTAGGTATTCTTTAAAATCCCTAATCCTCTCTTATCTTATCTTTTTATTCATTTGTTTGACCTAATATGCCTCAACGTCCATAGGTATGCTTATAGGAAGGAGAGATGTAGGCCATGGGAGCTTATAGAGAGGTATGGAGATTTTCTTTGTTTTGGATGGGCAAATGAGGAAGCATTTTCTTCCCATGTAGTCCCATTATTTTATTTTGCATTCCCTCCCTATGATTTTCCGTATGTAAACTTGTTTTCTGATTTGTTTCCTCAAAAACTTCTATTTTTTTGGGTATTTTATTTACCCTAATTTTTTTTTTATAGGGATAAATCTGATTTTTTTTTTTATGTAAATATATATATTTTTATATGTTTACACACACACACACACACACACATATATATATATATATATACACACACACACACACATACACACACACACACACACACACACACACACACACACACACACACACACACACACACACACACACACACTTATGTATATATTTATATATTTTTATAAAGTTGACAACATATTGCAATATATAGGTTAACATAGGCCATGAGGGCCTTGTCGTGGCTTCAATGGAAAGGGAGCAGGGTGGTGTGGCATTGCCACACAACACGAGTGGTGTGGCAAATACCACACCTCTCTACCCACAATGTAATGGTTGTGGGGAGGCACATGGGGGTTTTCCTCTCCCCCCCTTCCTCCCAATTTTTTTTTCTTATTAAAAGAAAACAATATAAAACAAAATTGATTCCCTTTTCATATTAATATCATATACATATTTTTTTAAAATCTTATATAACCTTACTTTTATATAATTTAAATATGTTTTTTTGTGTGTGTGTGTGTGTGTGTGCGTGTGTGTGTGTGTGTGTTCATGTGTGTGTGTGTGTGTGTGTGTGTGTGTGTGTGTGTGTGTGTGTGTGTGTGTGTGTGTGTTGTGTGTTGTGTGTGTGTGTGTGTGTGTGTGTGTGTGTGTGTGTGTGTGTGTGTGTGTGTGTGTGTGCGTGTCGCGCTTAATCCCATGAGAAGAATTATAGTGAAAAAAATTTCTTTCTTTTTATTTAAAATGGGAAATATTTCATCACAATACAAGCATTATACTATATTAGTTATATGTGACATACATATGACTACATCTTTTAATTAAATTATTTGAATGAAATAGTCAATATTACCTAAAGTAAGTAGAAGTATGAAATAAAAGATGTGATTTCTTTGAAATAAAATTATAGACTTTTATTTGAGTTGTAGATTTAAACACATGCAGATTTCAAATAAAATTTAGAATTTCAATTAAGTTGTAGATTTACATTATGAAGTAAATTCTAAAATAAAATAAAATAAAATGTAAAATTTCAATATCCTTCTTCAAACATCTATATTTCATAGTCAAAAATACATAATAGACTTAATTAAATTCTTTTACAAGGAAGATTGAAAATAAAATACAAGTGTAGAAGCCCTCCACCTAAAGGTGGAGAGAGCATGTAGAAATTTTCAACAATATTTTTTCTTCAATCACACTTGCATCTTCATCCCATAAAATTAAACATGCAACTCCTTTTCTCCTCCAACTTCAACACATCAATAAGGGTAGGGACTAGACAATACTCACCTCCAAACCTAATTCCAATGAGAAAGTGAAGAAAATTTCTCATTGGTCCACAAGCCCCAAAAATGGTGGAATGAGGGGCATTCACAACCATGGTATCCCTAACAAGACAATGGATTCAAACAACATCACCCACACAACAAAATATGCACACAAAAAAACCATTAAAACAAGAAGATTCACAACAATACAATTTAATATAGGCTCAAAATTGAGTGAAAGGAGATGGGGACATGGCATCCATATCCTTATCCCTCCCAAATGGAATAGGATCCATTCAAGCCTCCAAGTGCACTATACACACACACACACAATACCCCTTATCTCTCCATTTTAAAAGATAAAAAATGATATATTTTCCTTTTAAGTCCATATAGGTGGATTTACCTTCCCACATACCTTTTACCCCCAAAATTTCCCCATTTCACTCTCCCTACACCATCCCTATTGCCTGCATTCTACCCAAACCCTTACAAAAATCACATGCATACACACACCACAACTCAATACACAAACAAGATGTTACACCCTTAACCTATCATGCTTGTATTAGGATATGAGTAGCTGACTTGTGGCTTACCATATCATTTTATTATATCATTTATACTTTCTCATGTGTAATAGGTTGGCTCGTGTGATGGCTATAGCATATGAATGGTATTTATAGGGGATTGTAGGTAGTAGTTCATTATCATTTGAGCATTTGAGTCTTATTATATGGTTTGGAGATCGCCCCCTCGAAATGGGGAAGTTATTATAATTACATATTGAGATCATTATTCTGAAATATTGTGTTATTTTGTGTTCTATTGTTCCTCATAATCTGAATTATACAAGTAATTTCATTACAAGTGGTATTAGAGCTGTGATATAGGCAAAAATTAGGTAAAACCCTAATTTGTTTTGTTTCCACCATATATTGTGAACCCCAGTGAACTAGTAGGAGATATTTTTACCAGAGTTGTGAAATATGTCATTTAAGGTTCCTTGAAAATTTAAGGCTTTTTGATTTATTTTGCAAAAGTTATTACAAATTTACGCTTTTTCATAAAATCGCTCCCTAAGGTGCAAAGTGTAGAATTTTTTCACATTCTTTACATTTTCGGAAAGCTCTAAAAAGACTAGGATTATTATATTCTCTCATGTTATTTTCTATTCATCTAAATTTGTATCAAAAACCTATACCCTAAGGTTCGACATCATGGTGGGGCCTTCCACAAGAGCAAAAATAATCTGATTACTTTGGGTAAAACCCCGATAAAGATGGGATAGTTATTGGAGAGATGGAGTCAAAAGGGTAAATATATATTCCTCGTACTAGGGTTTACCTCAATTGATCATAAGGTGAGCCAACTTTAACTCTATGAGATGTATGAAATGGACAATCTAAGATGGCCTCTAAAGGAGACATAGAATAAATCAATCGCTGGTTGGATGATATCATGCAACATGTAAAGGGTAAATAGTATGGCCCATATCCACCCCATATCTACCAAGGAGGATCTTAAGTTCAAAATCATGACAAAATAACCATGTTGGATAGATTTTCTAGCCCAATCATGAATCCAATTTATTCACAACCACGAAACATGATGCCGAAAGTGGATATGCGCAAATTTTATGGTAAGGATCCCCTAAATTGGATAAATCAAATGAGAACTTAATTGAGTTACATCAAACACCATCAAGAAAAAAGGTGACATTGGCATCCCCGTATCTTGAACCGCAACCAATTTTTTGGTATTGATGGTTATACTGCTCGGAGGCGTAAGAATGGTCTCCATGTCACTTGGACAGCTTTTACTAAGGAGTTGTAATTACATAATAGTTCTAGTGTTTCAAGAACTACTTTAGTCAATTAGCAAAGTTATGGCAAACAAGATTAGTACAAGATTATGTGCACCAACCAAAACCTATCCTTAAGGGTGGAGAATATTCCAAAGAGAAAATGAATGAACTATTTCTTGGGGTCTTAAGGACAAAATCGAGCATGAGTTATGTATGTTTAATCCACTCAATCTTTCTAAGTCTATTATCATGGCACGTTGAGTAGAGTAAAAAATTTGTGTAGTAGAGACCATAATATTAACTTCTCCTTCATTCTCCTTAATTTGAGGCCAATTAGACTAAATCCTCAACAAATGGAAGAAAAGAGATAAAAATGATTATGTTTTAACTGTGATATCAAATATGGACCGGGACACAAATGTGTTGAGAAGAAGTTGTTCTATATTTTCGGAGGTAATGAGGATGATGAGGAAGCTGAAATTATAGGAGAGGTGAGGAACTAGTAGACGATGAGTAAAGGATCACCAACCTAGAATTTCTTGCCATGCATTATCGGGTATGCCTCAAACACTCAAGGTTATTAGCTATCTCAAAAATAGAATGTGACAATGTTGATTTACTCAGGGAAGTACTCATAACTTCATAAATAGTAAGTTAGCTACCCGCCTCAATTATTTTATTTACCCACTCCGAAATGCAAGTTATGATTGGGGATGGTGGGATAGTAAAGTGCACAAAAATTTCCATAGTATCAAGATTTCTATGGGAGACTACATATTAGACTCACCTATGTTCACTATTTCTATGGGAGGGGTAGATATTATTTTGGGTGTCCAATGGCTCACACACCTTAGGTACTATAGAGATGAAATTCCAATAGATGTTCATGTGATTTCATTCGAGATGGAAGGATAATACAATTGAATGGGATGGTAACTAAGTATCCATAGATTATTAACTCTCATAATATGTAGAAGGTTCTTAGAAAAGGACTAGATGGATTTATAGCAAAGTTATTTTCCATAGAAGTACAAAATACAATGTCTTTAATGCCACCTTATCTTCGAAGATTGTTGATACTCACTCATCTATTTTTGATGCAATTCCAAAGGGACTACCACTAGTTAGGGATCATGATCATTCCATTTAGTTAATTTCATGGAACCAAACACCTAACATCATAACATACGAGATACCCATATTCCCGAGAAAAGTGAGATCGAAAAATGGTTGAGGAAATGTTGAAGGCATGTATCATCAAACATAGCCGAGTGCATATTCTTCACCAAAGGGTCATGGTATGTAAGGATAAAACATGGAGGATGTGTCCAGATTACGAGAACTCAACAATTATACCATCAAAGATAAGTTTCCTATTCCAATAATTGATGATTTACTTGATGAGTTAGATCATCCTATTTATTTCACAAAATTAGATCTTCGTTTAGGGTACCATCAAATTAGAATAAAAGAGGAAGATGTTCATAAAACAAATTTGAAGACTCATGAGGGCCATTATGATTTTTGGTAATGCCATTTGGTCTTACAAATGTGCCTTCAACATTTCAAATCTTGATGAACACTTTTTTTAGACCATTTTAAAGGAAATTTGTATTAGTTTTCTTTGATGACAAATTTATTTATAGTAAGACATGGGAAGAACAATTATTCATGTAAATAAAGTGTTGGAAGTTTTGGAGACATATACTCTCTATGAAAATAAATCCAAATTTTCTTTTGGTTTACAAGAGGTAGAGTACTTGAGTCACATTGTATCCCATGAAGGCATCAAAGTTGATCCTCATATGATCAAAGCTATGGTGGAATGACCAAGGCCCAAAAATCTCAAAATTTTCATGGGTTCCTAGGACTAACAAGGTACTAAAGATTATTTGTATAGGGATATGGTATAATATCAACCCCACTCACTGCATTTCTAAAGAAGGATGCCTTCCATTGGTCAAATGTAGCCAATAAATCCTTTTAGTAGCAAGGAAGCCATGTGCACCACCCCAGCTTTTGCTACTCCTAACTTCTCAAAAACGTTCATTGTGGAATGTGATGCTTCATGATCGGATTGGGAGTACTTCTAATCTAGGAAGAAGACCAATTAAATTTAAGAGTCACCAATTTAAAGGAAAAGATCTGCTCAAACTTTTCTATGAGAAAGAAATGATGGCTATTCTTCATGTAGTCAAGCAATGAGGCCCTATCTCATGGGTGGACACTTCAATGTAAAAGATGATCATGATACTCTCAAATACTTTTTGGAGAAAAGGTTATCATTTGATGAACAAAAAAGTGGGTAAAAAAATGTTGGGTTATGATTTTGAAATCGTATACAAAAAGGGTAAAGAAAATGTAGTGGTTCATGCGTTGTCCGTAGAAGGGATACATCCGCAAATGCCTTACTTTGTGGAATGTCCATGTTGATGGTCGATTGGGTGGATGAAGCAAGATTGGAATGGGATCAAGATAAGGATACACAATCTCTAATAAAAAATATCAAGTAAGGATCTATGACATCTAACAAATTTGAGTGAAAGGTAATGCCTATCATACAAGGACAAGTTATACTTGAGTAAAGATTATGATTTGAAGCATCAAATTCTTATGCAGATCTACATGCTTCACATGTTGGAGGAAACTCTAGGTTTTTAAAGAAACATCATAGAATAAAAAGAGAATTATTCTGAGAAGGACTCAAGGGGAATGTATAATTTTTTTTTATCAAAGTGTTTAGTGTGCCAACAGAACAAAGGGGAAATAATTAAGACAGTAGGTTTGTTACAACCCTTACTAATTCCTAGCTAGAGATGGGAGGAGGTCTCCATGGATTTCATCACTAGATTGCCTTGTTCAGAGGGTAAGAATATTTTTTTCGTGATTGTGGATAGGCTCACAAAATATGCCCATTTTTGTGCCCTATCACATCCATTTGCATCCAGTCACAACTATTTTTTTGGAGATAGTTCAAAGGCTACATGGAACCCCAAAGATAATTGTAAGTGATCGTGATCCTATTTTCAAAAGTAATTTTTGGATGAAATTATTTTCATATTTGGGTACTCAACTAGCTCACAGTTCATCTTATCATCCTCAAACTAATGGGAAAGAAAAATTGGTCAACAAATGCTTAGAGGGGTATCTATATTGTTTTGTATTAGATAGGAAAGAAAGGTGGATTAAATGGATAGTACTTGCAGAATGGTGGTATAACACATCTTTTCATACCTTTTCTCAAATAACCCCATTTTTAGCATTATATGGTTACCATCCACCTTCTATCATTTTATCCTTGAGGGTGCAAACTAAGGTCGATATGTTGAGGAACACATTCAACATCAACAACAGGTTTTGGCTAGTTTGAAGAAGAATTTAGTATTAGCACAAAATAGGATGAAACAACAAGCAGATCAACACCGTAGTGAAAGACATTTTGAAATTGGTGATTGGGTTTTCTTAGGTCTCCAACCTTACAAATAGATGTCCCTAAAGCAACAAAAAAAGGACAAAAAAATTTGCTCCTAAATATTATGGCCCTTATCTAGGTTCTACAAAAATTGGCAATGTTGCTTATAAACTAGAGTTTCCTCCATCTTCACACATACACCCAATATTCCATGTTTCATTCTTGAAGAAGGTTATCGGACAAAAATTGAAGCCCAAAAGAGTTACTAGAACTTGAAGAGGAAGGAAGAATAATTTTGGAGCTAGAGAAGATTCTATAAACATGTACTAAGAGGTTGAGAACCAGAGACATTAATGAATATCTGATCAAGTAAAAGAATCTGAGCATAGAAGATGCAACTCTGGGAGGATGAAGGTTTTCTGCAGAAACATGCAAGATTATTCAATGTTGAGGACAACATTGGTTTAAAGGGAAGGGCATACTACTCCCTTAACCTATTGCTTGTATTAGAATATGAGTATCCAACTTATGGCTTACCATATCGCATATCATTTATACTTTCTCATGCTTAATAGGTTGGCCTTGGTGATGGCCATAACATATGAATAGTATATATAGGGGATTGTAGGTAGTATTTCATTATCATTTGAGAATTTGAGTCTTATTATATGGTTTTAGGTTTACCCTCATAAGCGGCGAAGCTATTATAATTACATATTGAGATCATTATTCTGAAATATTGTGTTATTTGGTGTTCTATTGTTGCTCATAATCTGAATTAGACAAGTAATTTCATTACACAAGAAAACCAAAATAATAAGTATGATATCCTAAGTTTCCAGAGAGATATTCATAAACATTCAAGAAACAAAGCTCCAAATTCTTTCCACAATGTAAGAAAATCCCATGGAAGCTTCCCCAAAAATCTCAAAGCGGTATCCTCCTAAACAACTGAAAACTCCAATAAATAGAAAATGGTAGAGATGATAGAAAGGTGGATTTTCCAGATGCCACCCCATTTCTTCTCATTCCACATCACAAACCTCACACAAAAACCAAGGTTCCATAAATAAGGAAGCTCGAGACATGAAACATTAATTTTCGTATAGAATCCATCACTCCATATTTTAAAAATTCAAATATATGGAATTAAGAAAAGGGTGGCATTAATTTCCATTTTTTCCTCAAGAGAACATAATAGGGGATAAATTTAACACCTCATATCATAGATTGGGTTGGTGGAAGGATTTAATGAGTGTGGGACAAGTAAAAATTGTCCCACAAGTCTCCAACAATGGGCTTAAAGCCCAAATCAATGTTTTGGAGATGGGGATGGGCACACAAACCAAGATAAAATAAAATCCATCCAAGATCATGAAGAAAATAAGGAATATCCAACACATTCATTTCCCCCATTTCCACATCACCCAATTATTATAATCCACATAGTTAATTAACTTAATCAAGGGGCACACTAATAAAACAAGGACATGCAAGAGAAATAGAATTCAATAAAACCACATAATCAACTAAGACAAATAAATAGAAGGACAAATAAAACATTTACACCCATGGCCACTTATGAGGTTGCTCCCCTTGGAGACCTCCTAACAAACATGACAAGAAAAATGAAAATGCACACACACACACACACAAGACTGCCAAGGTGACCATGTTGTAAATGCAAGGTATTCATCCATAGTTGGTATTCCTATTCCTACTTTGTTTTTGTGTGATTTCATTTCCTACAACAACCAAGATAATACCAGCTTTGGCCTCAAGGACATATCAATACATCAAGAAATCAAAACACATGTATCATTTATCAAATAACATCATCATACAACATAACTACGTCATTATCATGGTTAAGAAATTATATTCTAAATCAATTATTTACAATCACTAATCATCAAAATTCTACATTATCCATTAAAATTTATTTTCACCCTATGCCTATGCATAACCATCTATCATAATTCATATTTTATGATAACCATGCATTTAATACATCCACTCATAATTTATATCTATTTAGAAGCATTCACTAACATACTACTCGATCACCTATTATCATCACATTATTAATAAATCATAACATCAATGTGCACACATGGTTAGTCCAATCATCTAAACATAATCACCACTATCAAGAGTCCAAGATGTCAAAGCATTTATCAAAATAATACTAATTCACCACCATGTACTTTGCTACAATATCTATCAATGTCCTCTATGTACCCATACAATCCATAATAAGAGCCAAAACACAATGATAATCATAATGTCCATAATGTCTAACAATAGGCTATCCAAAATATCAAAATAATTTCCATGTCACTAAGCAAATAATAATCATGATCATAGCAAAATAGGTGTCGAAGAGGAGTGGGAACTACATCCAACTCCCCTTAGACCTTACTTCCTATTAAAAGTGTCTAGAACAAATGTGGAAATTGTGCTCATAAGTGTGTGGCATCCTCCCATGTAGTTTATGAATCATCATATTGATCCCACTAGATGGGCACCTAGTCAATCTCACACCCTCGAAGGCCCAGGGTCCTGTGCTCTAGAATGCACATGAGCTCCATAGTCACCTTTCCTTTATCCTACACCTACAAAGAGGTCCAATCCCACACATAAGATGGATCTGGTATATATTTCCATTAAAAAGCAACATGAAAAACATCATAGATGCAAGACAAGATGGGTGGGAAAGATAAGGAGTAGGATACGGATATGATTTTCTCGAAGATCTCAAGTGGACACTAAAATATCATAGCTAGTTTAGAGCCTTTTCCGAAATGGATGGGGATCTTATGAGGTCTGAATCTCAAGAACACCTTTGTGATAACCACATAGTTTTGTTCTATCCTCCTCTGATCTCGCATATTACTTCTACCTATCTAGTGTCTCCTGTAACCTAACCTATGCCTAATCAAAGTGACTTGTTTCTCAATATTATGCAATATAGATGGCCCAATAGTAACCATCTCCTCTAATCATCCCCAAGTCAAAAGAGTCTTGTAATCTCTACCATACAACACCCGGAAAGATGCCATGTCGATGGAACTATGAAAATGTTTATTATACACAAACTCTACCAGATACAAGTACTCATCCCATGGTCACTGATGATCCATAACATACATCTCGAGAATATCTTCTAGTACTGGTTCACCCGCTTAGTATGCACATCTATTTCATGGTGATAAGTTGTGCTGAAATTTATCTTTGTCCCAAGTACACAAAGGTACATGGTCATCTAGAATTGTGAATTATACAAGGTGTCACAGTCATAGATGATCTTTCACATAATCCCATGAAATCTCACTATCTCATCTAGATAAACACATGTAACTGCATTGGCTATGTAGGTGGTCTTAATTGGAGAAAAATGAGCCACTTTTGTCAATTTATCTACCGTGACCATGATCACATCATGGGGATATCTCGACATAGGTAGCCCAACAATTGAGTCCATGGAAATGGTGTTGTATTTCCACTCTAGTCTAAAATGAGGATAAAAATGTCGATGGATGTTGATGCTCGACCTTCACCTTCTGGAACTCCAAAAACCAAGACAAATATCGAGCTATATCCTTCTACAGCCTTTTCCAATTAAATAATCGTCTCAAGCAAACATGCATCTTGTTCACCCTTGGATGGGCTGAATAAGTTGCATGATAGGCCTCTTCTAGAATGTCCTGTTGCAAACCTCCATCTCTAGGCACATATATCCGACCACTATGTATAATAAATCCATCTGAATCTAATGATAATATCCTTAAACTTCCTCTTAAGGGGTCAGTGTGACTCAATCTCTACTCTATCCAAAAGATAGAACCTGTCGAGTAGAAGCTATTGTAAAATCATGCTTCATAAATCTATACCCACTAATGTATCCATAAGAATATTTATCCTTCGACTCAAGGAATTTACTACCATATTTTATTTTCCCTTTACATGCTTAATCTCCATATCATACTCACACAAGATATCCATCCAACTCCATTGATGGGCATTGAGATTAGGCCATTTGAAGTGATGTCATAGGCTCAAATGATCTATCTTGAGTGTGAATCTCCTGTCCAACAAAAATTGATTCCATTGTACTAATACATGCACCTCTACTACAAGCTCAAGGACATGAGTCAAGTAATTGATCTCATAATCCTTGAGTTTTTGAGACTCAAATGTGAAAATGCGGTCATCCCGCATCGCAATCCATTTATCCCTACTAATGAAGCATCTATACAAATAAAGAAGCCCCTCTAAGGATCTGGTACTACTAGGATAGGTGTTGTAGTAAGGCATTCCTTCAAATTCATGAAGGTCTACTCACATCTATCTGACAACATAAACTTCTTCCCTTTCCATCGCAGGGAAGTGATGGGATGAGAAATACATGAAAATTCCTGCACAAACCTTCTATAGTATCCTACTAACCCCATAAAACTACATACCTTGGTCACATTGGTTAGTACCGTCTAATCAATGATAGCATAAATCTTGAAAGGATCAACTACGATACCTTCCCCATAAATTATGTGACCTAGATATTGTACCTCTGACTGAAAGAATGTACACTTCTCCAGGTTCCCATATAGTTGCTTCTCTTGAAGATACTACAGAACCTGTCGAAGCTGATCCTCATGCTCCTCACGTGTGTGTGAGTATATCAATATATGATCCAGGAATATGAGAAAAAATAGTGTAAAAACCTCCTGAATACCCCATTCATCAAACTCATGGACATTGCAGGGGTATTCGTTAGACCAAAAGGAACAACTTTGAACTCATAGTGACTATATATAGTGTCAAAAAAATGTCTTATGGATATCTTCCTCCATAATCCTTAGTTGTTGATACCTCAATTTTTCAAATCGAATAAATCATAAATGCATGGAAGGGGTAATAATTCTTGATCCTTACTATGTTCAAATTTATGTAATCAATGCACAATCTTAGGATTTTTCCTTCTTCACAAAAATCACCGGTGCACCCCAAGGAGATACACTAAGATGGATTAGGCCCTTCTCAAGAAGGCCCTTCAGCTATAACTTGAGCTCACAAAGCTTAGGGGTAGTCATCTGAAGGGCACGTGTGAGATAGGCTCTGCTCTAGGAACCAAGTCTATATGGAAATATATCTCATGTGGTGGACATAGGCTAGGTAGTGTGTTGGGAAATACATTTGAAAAATCTCATAAAATGTGATGGTCATCAAGTGATGACCAAGTAGTCTCATCCTTTGACGTGGCACTTGAATGTAATGACATATAATTGACATCCGCGATGTGCACACCACTTAATATACATAACGAATGTAGTGCGAATGGATGTGGGCCTCCTAACCCCTACAATCACCGAATCAACTCCCAAATCATCTACACAAGAGATTAACATCTTGTAGTAATCCACTCTAGCCCTATGGGTTAAAATCCAATCCATACCAAAAATAACCCCATATGATATTAAGGGGAGGATGCAAAGATCCAAGTTCATGGGGAAGGTTACTACGTATACTACACACTCCTTGACTAGGATTCCACTTTGTGAGCTTGGCTCCATAAGCTATCTCCACATCCAACCTATGACCCTAGCTAATCTGCGACCACCCCGCATCACTCTACTAAATATGGGGAAATGAAAGAATCAAAAGATCCCAAATCAAATAAGATAGATATAGGTATAGTGTAAATGCTACCTAAGTTCTCATTCACAATACTTTGGTGCTCTATCTATAAGTTCTTGATCGCTTTCATAGATTCTCGTGACTCTATGTCATGACACCAACTCTTGGCTAAGAAATAGGGGCCTTAATCTTATTACCATGGTTCTACGGATAATATCTCCAATGGTGTCCTTATGCACCACATCCATAACAACTTCCAGGTCCCCTCTAGTGAGAAGAGACTCATCGAGGTGCTCTATCACCAAGGTTATAGGCCTTAATAATCCTTCTCTAGATTTTTATGGCTGCTGCAAATGAGCTTCAACTAAATGAGCTCTATATGGTGAGTTTTTCTTGAAGGTTCCTCTAGATGGAGGCCCCATACTCTGCCCTCTATATGTATCATATCTTAGTTGAGGCCTGAATGATGGGTGGGTATATTGTTCTTGTTGTGGCTACTGCAACGGATGGAAGAAAGACTATGTTTGTCCATTCTTGCCATGAGGAGGAGGGTTTCCCCCTTTGACGGACAGACTTGCATCCACTGAATGTGAATCCTCACTTTGTCTCTCATATGTTGTGTCTTACCCCTATTTTCCTCTACAATATAGGACTTCTCAAAGACCTCAGCTAGTATCTATAGACAATGCATACACACCTCTCCTACAAGATCTAAATTCAGGCCCCTAATGAACTTGTCAACCATGACCTACTCATCCTACATGTAGTCGACATACTGTAGAATGTATAAAAATATACTCTCATACTCCACCACTATCAGAGTCAATTGTCGCAGATCATAAAACTCATCAATCCATTGTTGAATGAACTGTTTAGATAAATATACCCTTTGGAATCACTCATCAAAGATCTCCCATGTCATGGTCTCTCAAATCCAGTTGATATTTTGATCCTCTATCTTCCACCATACTCCTACTCCATCCCTCAAAATATGCATAGCAACACGATGCTTCATGTTACTAGTGCATGGACATAGCTTGAAGCATCCGATCAAGCTAACTAGCCAGGACTCAACCTTAAACCCTCATATGTCTCCGAGAAGTGAGGTGGATGAAGCTTTAATATCTCATAGATGTGATTGGCCGCTAACATCTATCTACTCTTGGGTCTCTTCTCATGGATCTCTCTTTGCCTAGGGCTCCTAGATCTCTCCTTTTGTCTCATAGCCCTATATATTTTCTCACTATGTGGTGAGTCTCGTGTCTATCTACCTCCAAATGGGATTTTTCCACCCTCTTCTCCTCACTGAGATGTGGAGAGTCCCGAGCCTCCTACGATGGCTCCTTCTAATGCTTTGGATAGGTTGTCCCCCAAGTGAACCTCCGTGTATGGTGAGATTGACCTCCTATAAGGTTTGTATAATCTGTGGTAATATGGCAGCAAATGCCTGATCTGGGGGTGGTCCCTCTAACTCAATGGTCAAGTTCCCCCCATCTCATCCATCCTTATCTAGATGTGTTTTAGCTTTCTAAGTTCCTATGTTTAAAGTTAGCAATAAATATCATGTGTCTTAAGCCTAGGTTATGCTAAGTTTTCTGTTGTGTTTCTATTTTTGCCTAGGGTACAAGTGTTGACCCACGAATTTTATACCAAAGTGTGGCACCCAAAATTTGATGCACCAAAACCATATCACATTACTTAAAATCTTACGAAATTTTTGTTAGTGATACAAGGTTGATATACATTAATTAAGTATATTTAATTTCTAATTTACGTAATACTATGCTCCTTAAAGGAGTTGGAACCAAATTAATAATTAAAATAATATTATTTAATTCCCCAAAAATATTACGGAGTTAAATCCTCCTCCTAAGTTCCTATTAATTTTATTTCAAATGTTTGCTACTTAAATTTTGTTTTTTTTATCCTCTTAAATTCATATTAAATTTATTAAAAATCATTTCCTACATTCAATTTAATTTTATTTCCTAAGTAAACAATACCCAAGCCACTCATTTATTTAATTAGCAACACATTTAACTTTATTTATTTTTATCCCCTTAGATAATTTACTTAAAGCACTCATAGACAACGTTTGTTTATTTACCCATAATTAAAAATCACAATCTAACCTAAACCCACTATTATCAAAAATTCACCCCTAGGGTAATTTTGGATAACTTACACAAATTCCTTTAGGGGTGAGAAAATATAATTGGTTCGAGGCTCAAAAATCAGGTTTTGGGGGTCCCTTTGGCTCTCTTCTAACTTCCCTATCCAAGGAAAAATCTAAGAAGTTAGACAAAATTTGAAAAAATATAAAAGCATGAAGTCAAGGTCTTGTTTTAATGCATTGCAGGTTTAGAGGTTATGGATGGTAATAGTGTGGATCATACCAAGATTCATCGAACCAAGTTCAGCCGGATTTGTAAAGGAGGTAATTTATCAAAGACAAAATTAGAAAAAAATTTCCCAAGAAGTCCACGGGACAACGAGACATTTGAGACGCAAAAAGGTGAAATCATCGCACAACAAAGGAATCAGAAAATGTGGATGTTTTTTCCCTAGGTGGTTTGTGGGACAGCTTGGGACATTGGGATGCGTGGGACCCAAAACCTTAAATCACTTTGCAGACAAGTGGGATGCGAAAATGCAGAGGTCAATAGCCCCGACAACCTAGTCAATGGTGAGACAGCAGGGGATGAGAAATCCCAAATCAAGTAATGTGGAGAAAGGAGGCCCAGACCATCTGAGTACGCATGGGACATGAGTTCCTCAAAAAGGTGACATAGCTGTAATAAAAAGGAAAAGTTGATCCCCGACCTCCAAACATCAAATGGTCATAACTTTTGACTTAGAGCTCCATTTTTTTAAAAATGACTTTTCGAATGGGCACAACATCCTCTACACCACATCTTTATCTCTAGTCAATTAAATTTGTAGTCTCGTTAAATGACGAAATGCCTAAGCAGACCCAAAATGTTGCCTACACTCAGAATGCCATATATTTTGCATTTCTCAACAAAAACACACAAAAATTGGTACCTTTGGAATTGTCATTCCAAGCCCAATGAAAAAAATCAAAAATTTGGAATTTGATGAGGAACCAATGGTTATTTTGAAGAAAATATGTCCAAGTTCATAACAATGTTTTATTTGGTAGTTGGGATGCATTTAATAATGCATGAGAAGACATTTCTCATTGTCACAAGTTATGGGATAGTAAGGGGGCCTTTTTCAAGAAACATACCATCATTTCACTTCATTTACTATCTCTTGAAAGTGGTTTAAAGACATATTTCAGGATTTTCATTTCTCTATCTCTCTCTCTTAGAATTCTATAAATTGGAGTGTTGGGCTCATTGTAAAAGGAGATAGTTTTGTGTACAAAAATCTATCAAATTTTTTTGTGAAGAAAATATACTGTAGGACCTTGTAGTGGACTCCTTGCATGGTGATCCGCAGACCTTATTTTGTAATATATTTAACTATGCATATCAATGAAGTAATAAATATGAGTTTGTGGATGTATCTTCCTCTTGCTGTGTTTGTTTGAATTCTTATTTCCTCTTGAGCTCCATTAAAAATATATTATGTCCATTTTATGCTATTGTAGGAATTATTTATCATTATGTGTGTATGAAATATTGTTGTGAATGTAGTTACTAGACTATGGAGAACTGATATCACCCCTACTAGTATGCACTTTTCTTTTGCTTTTCACACACTAGAAGACTGTTTTCATACACTCCTTTTTAGTGTATCACCACTTTAGTGTAGGATTTGTTTTCGTACACTCTCTCACCAAGGTCCCTTGAAAGTTACATTAGGATTCGGTAGTTTTCCTACATTATAATAGATTGTGGTAGGTAGTTTTGGAGGAAGAACAAAATTTATCTTGAGGTCTATCTCAAGTAGAAAGTCCCATAACTTAGATATACTACCCATATTATCCAATCACACTGTGAGCTCAAACACACACACTTGTGCAAACCATAGGGTATTGTGATTCGGAGATAACACCCACTATTAATCTTGAATAATATACCCTAGGGTTCCTATTAATTAAATCTACCCATACACTTAATAAAACATCTATTTCCCATCAACTTAAGTTGTGAGGATTAAATATGGGCCTTTGGATAGATTTAATCCACACCCTAAATCCTATATATTATTAAAATGCCATAATCCTCTCTTATCTTTTCCTTTTAATAATTTTTTTGACCTAATGTGCCCCCATCTGCATAGGTATGCTTACAGGAAGGAGAGATGGAGGCCATGGAAGCTTATGGAGAGATATGGTTCTTTACTTTGTTAAATATTTGCAAATGAGGAGGAATTTTATTCCCATGTAGTCCCATTATTTCATTTTTGCATTCATCTCGTAGGGTTTGTAGTATGTAAACGTATTTGGCTGATTTGTTTCCACTGAAAGCTTTTGGTTTTTTGTGTATTTTATTTACCCTGATGCATTTTTTTACAGGGATAAATCTGATTTAATTTTACATATAGACATACATGTATAGATACATACATATACATACATACATACATACATACACACACACACACACACACACACACACACACACACACACACACACACATATATATATATATAAGGTGGATGCCTACACGACGTGCGCATGGTTAACATAGGCCATGAGGGCTGTCAACGACTTCAATTGGAAAGGGGCAGGGTGGTGTGGCATATCCACACCCTTCCCACAATGCAATGGATATATATATATATATATATATATATATATATATATATATATATATATATATATATATATATATATCTATGTGTGTGTGTATAAATGTCAATGACTATACAAATTGCTACTACGGAGGGTTAACACAGCTCATGAGGGTGAAGCACGGGGGTTTGTCCCCCTTCCCCCACACCTTTTCCCTCCCCATTTTTTTGTTTAAAAAAACAATATAAAACAAAATCGATTCCATTTTCATTTCATATTATACATATTTTTTTAATCTTATATGACCTTAGTTTTATATATTGTATGTGTGTGTGGGTGTGTGTGTTCATACATATGTTTACTTAAATTTAATTCCATAAGAAGCATTATAGTGGAAACAAATTTCTTTATTTTGATTTAAAATGGGAAATATTTCATCACAATACAAGCATTATACTATATTAGTTATATGTTACATACATATGAATACATCTTCTAAAATCAATTATTTAAATGAAACAATCAATGTTACCTAAAGAAAACATAGGTCTGAAATAGAAAAAGTGATTTATTTGAAATAAAATTACATACTTTAAATAGAATTGCAAATTTAAAAACAATGCATATTTCAAATAAAATATAGAATTTCAATTAAGTTACTGATTTACATTATGATACAAATTCTAAAATAAAATAAAATGTAGACTTTCAATATGCTTTTTCAAACATCTTTATTTCATAAGTCAAAAATACATAACAAACATAATGAAATTCTGTTACAAGGAATATTGAAAATAAAATACAAGTGTACAAGCCCCCCACCTAATGGTGAAGACAACATTCAAAAAAATTCTATAATTTTTTTTTTGTTCTTAGTCACACCTGTAACTCCATCCCACGAGAATAAACTTGCAACTCCTTTTCTCCTCCATCTTCAACACATCAATAAAGGGTAGGGTGCCTTGAAACACTCACCTCCCAACGTAAATCCAATGAGTAGGTGAACCAAACCTTATCATTGTCCACCAAGACTCAATAATGTGAGAATAAGGGGTTTTAAGTACCATGTCAGCCCTCACAAGACAATGGCTTACAACAACATCACCCAAACATTAAAATCTGCACACATAAAGAACCACAAAAACAAGAAGATCCACAACAATACAATTTCACATAGGATTAAAATCGAACCAAAGGATAAGGGGACATGGAAACCATCTCCTTATGCCTCCTAAGTGTGATAGGGATCCACCCAAGCCTCCAATTTCACTATACACACACAAAAAAATACCCCTTATCTCTCCATTTTGAAAGATACACAATGATATAGTTTCCTTTGAACTCCACATACATGGATTTTCCTTCCCATACTCCCTTGAAAAACCTCACACACCTCCTTTTACCTTTACAATTTCCCCATTTCCTGTCCATACACCATCCCTATGGCCAATTATACCCAAACCGTTACAAAATCACATGCATCCACACAACTCACAACTCAATACAAAAAAAAGAAAACAAAGATACCAAGTATGAGGTCCTACCTTAGCATAGAGATATCCTTCAACCTTCAAGCAACTAATATCAAACTTCTATCCCCAATGCAAGCAACTACCATGCAAGGTTCCCCAAAAATCTTCAAGAAAGTAACACCCAAAAAACCAAGAGACTTCAATTAATAGAAAATGGTGGAGAGGATGGTGAGGTGGCTCCATGTAGGATACCACCTCACAAACCCCACACATAAACCAAGGCTCCATAAATGAGGAAGGTGAGACATGACACATTCATTCTCATACAAAATCCCTCATTCCACATTTCAAGAATTCAAATTTAGGGAATTAAGAAAAGGGTGGCATTAATTGCCTATTTTCCTTCAAAAGCACATAATAGGGGCTAAATTTTACCCCTCATATCATAGGTTGGGTTGTGGAAGGGTTTAAGGAGTGTGGGACAAGTAAAACTTGTCCCACAAGTCTCCAAAAATGGGCTCAAAGCCCAAATCCGAGTTTTGGAGATGGGGATGGGCACAAAAACCAAGATAAAATAAAATCCATCCAAGATCATGAAGAAAATAAGGAATATCCAACACATTCATTACCCTGATTTCCACTTTACCCAATTAGTATAATCCATATAGTTAATTAACTTAATCGGGGGAACACTAATAACACAAGGACATGGGAAAAAATTAGAATTAAATAAAACCACATAATCAACTAAGAAAAATAAAAAGAATCATAAATAAAACATTTACACCCATGGGAACTTATGAGGATTTTCCCCCTTGGATACCTCCTAACAAACATGACAAGAAAAATAGAAACACACACACACACATGGTTGCCACTTGGTGACCATTTTATAAACACCAGGTATTCCTTAATAGTTGGTCTTCCTAGTCCCTCCTATGTTTTTGGTGATTTCATTTTTTGCAAAAACAAATACAATGCCACCTTCGGCCTCAAGGACATATTAATACGTCAAGAAATCAAAACACATATATCATCTATCATATAACATCATCATACGACATAGTTGCACATCATTATAATGGTTAAGCAATTCTATTCTAAATCAATTATTTACAATTACTAATCATCACAATTCTACCATATCCATTAACATTTACTATCACCCTATGCCTATGCATAACCATCTATCACAATTCATATTTTATGATAACCATTCATTTCATACATCTACTGTAACTTATATCTATTTAGATGCATTCAAAAACATACTATTGATCACCTATTATCATCACATTATCAATAAATCATAACATCAATGTGCTCACATGGTTAGTCCAATTGTCTAAACATAATTGCCACTGATCAAGAGTCCAAGATGTCAACATATAAAAAAATAACACTAAATCATCATCATGTACTGCAATATCTATCAATGTCTTCTATATACCCAAACTATCCGTAATAAGAGCCAAAACATAATGATAATCACAATGTCCATAATATATAAAAATAGGCTATCAAAAATATCAAAAAATGTCCATCTCATTAACAAACTAATAATCATGATCATAGAAAAAACCTATGTCGAAGAGGAGTGGGCACTACATATCACTTCATTAGAGAATTGGTTAACAACAATGAAATTCCTCTTGAATTTCGTAGTTCAGAAGATTAGTTTGTTGATATCTTTACCAAAGATTTGGGAAAGGAAGTTTTGTATTTTTTGAGATTTTTATGGGATTTTGTGATCATGAATATTTTAGATCTATAAACTTACACTTAGCTCTAGAATAATAAATTTTTGAAGGTTGAAATTAAGGGGGAGTGTTAGAAATGCTTGTTTCTCCCCACATAATTTTTCTATTATTAGGAAAAGAAAAATCATCTTGAATTTTCATGCATACTTTAGATTTTATTAGATGTCCCTATTTTTTATTTTTACCGAGGTTACCTAGGAGAGGGTCCTAGCCCTTTATGGCATCACCAGCCCACACCACCATAGAACCATCGAAGGATGGAAGTTTAATCTCTCACTAGGCCAATGATTAAACCAAATTATCATGCTGAAAAGTTGTTTGGGATAACTCTCATGCTGCAATGATATACATGTCTCATCACATTGAACACGGGATTCATGCGGGACCTAGACCCCTATTACGGTTTACACCGAGCCAACTTATTACCACGTCGAGAGACCACATCTTCCACCGAAGCAATTGACCTTCCCGGAACTACTTATCTGAATAATGATGAGCTATAGATGTGTTGAGCTCAGTGAATGGACTCTAAGATCTCCCACATATAGCCCACATTCCCCACTACTAGGGTAAACCGAGAAGATTAGATGTCCATATTTTTGGGATAAAATAAAATTATATATATATATATTTGTTTGCATGAAAAAAATCATGCTCTATTTGTACATGATAGTTCTATTTTTAAGATACTCTATTTAGCATTGTGTGTAATTGTATTTAGGATAAAATAGAATAAAACAAATAGGTTTGTTTGCACGAACAAAAGAATATACTCTTTGTATATTATAGTTCTATTTTTAAGATTCTCTATTTAGAGTTGTGTCTAGTTATTTTTAGGAGATGTTCTTCTATATATAGTAAAGAAATCATAACTGAAAATTACACACAAATTGTATTGAGATGAAGCTCGACATGGAAGGAGACATGTATGTAGAGAAGTGTTGCATTTAGTTTGGAATAATCTATATTATTTACAATATTATTTATTTTATTTAGGTTGTCTTCTATTTTATTTTCCTAATTTCTATAGTTTTCTTACTTTGTCTTAATAGCAAGATGTCTCTTGTTTATTTCATTTAGGGGAAGGTATAGTCATACCGAGTCATCTTTTTATTTTATAGTTCAATCATGATAGAAAAATTATTAGTGAGATTTGGTTTCGAATCTCCTCCCTTCAAAATATACCGACCAATATAGATCATCTAATGATCACATCAATCTATATCGACCTTGCCAATTAAGGTTAGAGTCCTCAAAAATACTCCTTGTGAAATCCTTTATTCTCCACCTAATCTTGTGAAAGCCTCAGGGGTAGGTTCCCTATTCCTAAGAATGGGGACTAAGTGGATAATAAAATATATCAACAACACACCTGAAAATAATGTGTTGACCCCAATCTATATATTTTAAAGCTATAAAACATGTAGTGACACTTTTTTTGAAGTACTTCCAGAGAAAGATTTTATATTGATGTATTTTTTCTATTCATACTTGAAGTGGATGATATTCATATAATAATTGTGGGACATGGGATTTCATAAAAATTATCCTACTTTCCTCATCCCAACATTTCTAATCAAATTATATTTTCCCTTAGTTTATATAATGAATTCAGCTTTACTATCTTCTTTCTTGGCTTGGGGTTAAACAATCATAAGATTGGAATGATTCTTCTTCACATGAAATGTTTCGACTTACATAAGTTTCCAGGTCATGATGGAAATTTCTTGCAGGAGGAAAAATATACTAGCGAAGAAAATTCCAAAGAATAAAAAGGACAGGGTAATGCATGTCTTGACTAAAAGACAGTCACTACTAGACATGGGGGTTTCAACATATATTTAGTATAAGGTTTACAACATGAATAAAATACTTGGATTCCTAAATGGGAGTTGAATAATATTGATACTTTAAAATTTTATTAATTCCTTAACTAAATTCTAGAGGAGCGGAATTATTTTTAACCATGGGAGAATGATACATGAGAATAATTTCTCGATGGCCATATATTTTGATCCAACCATTGGATCATCTTGAAATTTTCTAGGTTATTAAATATTTATTAGTAACATGACATGAAACACTTTTGTAGAAATTTTTGAAGGATCCATTAGATGGAACATTAATGGAATGCCCTTATTTAAAATACAACACAAACAACGAATAAATACATGTAGTCTAGAATGGATGCGGGTGAACCGTCAGAGTTTAGAATCCCCAAAAGGCATTGGATAAATGAATGACCCAAATCATAATCGACACAACTAAACAATGTATTAAAATTTTTAGAATTTTTGGCATAATTTTGGTACCAAATTCCTTCATCTAGTAGTCTAAAATTGTTACGAATGTCTTTTTTTATTAGTGGTAAAAAAGGGTTAAGGGGACCCTACCATGTACAAAGGTGGATAAAAGATAAGACAATGAATAACAGAACAAACCAACATCTTCCAACAACACCGAAGAACAAAAATAATAACCAACCAACAACAAAAAAACTAACAACTATCTCAACTATTTAGCCCCTCCCCTTTAGACCTTAGCTTTGCATCTTTAGGGGAAGATAGTTCCTTTCTTTTTCTTACAAAAAAATTTCCATTCACCTTTCATATTTTGATGTACATTTTCATTGTTATGAATGGAATTAGTAATTTTATGTGCTCTTTAGGTTCAACTATATTCGAAGAATGTGAGTCAGGTACACTATCCATGACATCATTCACCACCAAGTTAGTAGGATTAGATTTCTTCCACCATGATATTTTTCCATTAGCATTTATTCCAACCACATGACAGTTCTAACGCTAAATGGCCAAGATAAAAGAAAATACAAAATCTAAAGGGAAACCCTTCATAGTTCAGGTTTTGAGTCTACATTTTATCTTCAACTTTCAGATCAATAGTGGAAAGGAAATATAAAAAAGTATCCATATCAACCAAGAGTCAAGAAATTTTTTTATGCTCTAAATCATCAGTTTTTGGATCAATAGCTAAACATTTCCTTAAGGTGTTTCCCCATGCTTAGCTTAAGAATTTTTTCTATAGAACGTCTTTTGTTGGTTTTGTATAGAACTTAGACTTTTAATATATTTTTCTATGTTTTATGTAATAAGCCAATATTTTGCATAAGCATTAATTTACAAATTCATATTTAGTATGTAAAACTTGGGTGTCATCTCGAGATGTTTTACTATTAGGTATTTCTTTGGTGTTTTAGGGTTTCATGGATTTTAATAATTTTTAGGCATAATGGATAGTAAAAGTAAGATTGTAATGTTGTAAAAAATTAGTGTGGATTCAAGTATGATAAGAAAACTAGTTTTAAGATTCTGGAGATTTGTGAAATAATATTTCTATCTCTGCTTGGAGGCATTTCGACCTCTTAAAGCTGGATACACATCAACCATAATGCAACAATTGAAACATACTACAAAATCAGAGGAAGATCACATTCAAATATAAAAATCACATTGCATTAAAATAAAATAAAATATATAATACATTTGTGTGTAACAATTTCTTTTAACTAGAATATAATATCCCCGAGAGATTACATCTCCACTAGCTATAGAGATTACTCTAAGTTAAAATTTAACTTTCGACAAGGACAATAAGGTTATTTATATAAGAAAATTTAGAGGTGAGTGAGAGATTGTTTTTCATGAATCAAATATCGATACAATCTTTGCCCAAGTTACCCGTCACTCTTCTCACACATGTGAGGATAAATATGACTTAAATGTGGATTTATCAATCTTACAAACATAATAAATGTCACCTTGTTAACAAATATACCTAAGGTGGACTTATTAACATGTGTGAATACATGAAACAAGCTAAAAACCCCATGAAGATCATCTTAGGTGATGTAGTAAAATATAGTAAGAGTTATGCTCGTAAATACGGGTCTAGAAAATTAGGTGGAAGAGGTACCCATGTAAAATGATATCTAAAAAGAAAAATGAAGTTATTTAAATATATATATATATATTGAATATGATTGATTCTCAAAACTTATTAATCAAAATTGGCTTCCAAGGATATGATTGTGTGGATAAAATTGTATCAGTATATACATGCTCCATATAAGCGAAATACATGGTGAAACCCAAATAAGGTTGGCTCAAAAACTACTCTAACTTTGAAGACATTGAATAATGATGTCTTAACAACTATTCCATGTTTTAACACATAAGGGTTGACTCTATTACATATATTTGTAAATTATAATGTTTTTGATAACCCGATAAGGTTTGTTTCACCAAAATGTTTTATTATTTCTAGGATGATATAGATAGAGGGTAAATGGTTAAGGAGGGATACCTATGAAGGGATGGTGCAAGGTAGAAAACATGCGTTGACGCTATCCAAGCTGATCATAGAGAAGTTTTATTTTTCTGGGAAGGACTACCTATAAATGCAAAGAAAGACCACAAGAAGAGTATTAAATAGCATATGATAGTGGACTACCTAGTGTATACTAGATCCAAGAAGCATGGTGCTTCTTAGAAAGGTTGTCAATCCACTATTTAATAACAATTTAATGTAAACACGAAATTGAAATAAATAGGTCCTATTGCAATGTAATGATTTAGGTTTCTCATACACACAATACACTAGATTCAATGTTAAATATCAAATGCAATATTATATCTAATTAGAACCGGGGTTTCATTTAGGTAAGGCATCTCTATCAAGGGTCTGGTAAGGGTCTGGGGCTATTTGGTTGAGGTGTAGGATTGTTTTTGATGAATGGAAGGATTGTTAGTCTGAGAGTGTTGTTAAACATAGAGACCGACATTAGTCGGGTGATCGATGCAGGTGTAAGGAACCGGAAGTGGTTATCTAACAAATTTTGGTAGGGGAAATAGGTGATAAACTGTTAAAATGAGTTTTTAGGCTCTTTTTGATTTCACAGAGAGTGAGGGTAGTATGGTTTGGGTCGTAATATGGATGAGAAGACTTAAGAAAAATAAGAAGGAGATTTATGAAAGGTGATAGGGCTAAGGTTGGTTGAATAGTAGGTTGGTGGGAAGAAGGTGATATATAGGTAATGGAAGAAATGAAATACAGAAAGAAGCAAGAGATCTACACTTGAATAAGAAAAAATGATGAATATCACAATACTTGGTATTTTGGAGATCATGTGAATGGAAATGGTGGATGGTTGAATTGGAGAAGAGATGGACTGGTCCAGTCTATAAAAGTGCAACTTGTGTGCTCTTGTGAGTATTCCAATGTTATGGAAGTAGAATCGACTCGCTTGTCTTGCACTCTAGTTGTGTGTGTTCATCGTCTAGATGCAAGAGGACTTGAAGATTCAAGATTGAATATAACAAGGCTTGATAACTTAATAAAAAATTTGGGTGGAAATTTTTTAAAGTGTATATAAAGTAACCAATGGAGGTTAGGTAACCAGCACTAGCCAAGGATAAAATGGCATCGGTTAGGGTGAAATAGGTAGATCTTCCCAAATTTGGCATTTTTTCCAAGTTGGTTTTGCTTAGGGAATTGGAGTTATCATTAGAAAAGGTAGGAAGATCACATAAGAAGTCTCATTTATTTAGGTCAAGTAGTGACTCAACACTAGGAGTGATGACTTGATCATTCTAAGTTAAATGCCCCTGGAATGAGTCCAGGTGAGGTGGATGTGCAAGGATTAAATTAACTTGATTAAAATAATTAATAATGTGAGGATAAATATTAATTCAATTGTAAGTGATTAAATCAATATCAATATGGGGTAAAGGGTTATGGCTAGTCGCATGCCTTACATTGATTAATTGAAAGTGATTAAATGGATTGTGACCCAAATTTTATGTATACATTTTGCCTTTTTGTCATCATGTAGCTTGTATATATAAGTGACACTAATAAAAACATGAGTGGTTTCCACAGGTATGGGTGGAGATGATATTGCCACAAGTATGTTAGGAGGTGATCCTCCTCAAACTAGGAACTGATGAAGTGATAAGAAGAGTCGGTGAGTGGTTTCATAAATGGGTAAGTGAGGAAGAATGAGGTATAGGTGGGGTATAGACAATGGTGATATCGGTTTGGGTAATAGCTAATGGAATTCGAGTGCACACAAGTTTATAACATGTGACAAGGTACTAGGTTTAAGAGAGAACAAAATCTAACTCATCAAATTTCAATAAGTTTATCCAAACAAGGTTAATGTAGTTCGATACCCAAGGTATACGATACGAGTCCTTAAACAAAAGTAGGATAGGTGCATGAATAAGAACTAGGTGTATTCCAAAACACCAAAAGGTTTGGTCGAGATAAAAGACACAACATTAGGAAAGGAAAGGTCAATAAGCTAAACAAAAGAAATAGTGTCATCCCCACAAGATATAGCGAGGAAACAAATTCGAGTGTCAAATAGGGTAGGTCGGGTTGGGTCATAGTTAGGCATGGTTGTGTCGGGTATAGGCATGGTTGAGTCATAGGTGTAGGCATGGTTGAGTCAAAAATTTCCAAGTTATTGTTTTTATGGAAATTATGTGTTGTAGATATGGTTTGGTTAAATTTCCGAGTAATTGATATCATGGAAATGTTAGATGATTCAGGTATAATGAAATGATGTATGTTTTGTGATATGTTAATTTCCAAGTTATTGTGTAGATGGAAACTAACTAGGTTATGATATGTATTAAAGGGAGGAATGGTTAGGGGAAAGAGTGGCTGAGCTAACCTCCAAGGGCCCCATACCGTCAAGTGCTACTTACGAGAGGATTAAGCCTTAGGAAAACTAGCGGTTGCCTAGGGTGCCTTTCATCACCAATCCAACACTATGATAATTCTTCACCGGGAACTCCTCGTGCTATGATTATTTACTAATGCACAGCCTTTAGTTTGGTGGATGTAATCTGGAAACAAAACAACAACATAACACAAGAATACCATCGACTATGATAAGACAGAATGATGAAAAATCTGAAATATCAAAATAAATTATAATATTAACATGAAATTGTTACAATCTCACCCATGAGGTACTTCAAGTGTTATTGACTTCACTTGCCTTTCACCAAGACTATGGGAGAAACTTTACAATTACACATCTTAATGGATTCTTCAACACACCTTTAAACTGATGGCTTCCTTCGCACACTTCCTACAATATTTCTCACTACTTCCTTCTATGCTAAATGAGGGGGGTGGCCTCTCTATTTATAGAACTTCTAGGCTTATCCATCTTATCTGTAAGATAGGATAAGAAATCCACTCGACAAATCATATTCCATACCTTAACTCTTATCTGTACATGTAAGCTTATCTTTTAAGATAAGATAAACCTTATCATTTTACATGGGTTCCACATTTTTAGACTTTTTACAAATAAAATACACAAAATATTTATGACCTCACTCCTTGTCTTTATTACCAATATAATATTTCTAATTCCTAATCATGTAGACCCTACTTCCCAAACTTTGACATTTTAACATTACCGGACCACTTACAACAAATATTTACTTTTTACAACATTCCTATTGTACTTTGACTATTACCGTACTCCACATTATTGGCGGCACCGTACTGACGGTGCCGTTATCTTCTATCAGATGCTACTACTAATTATACTTAACAACATCCTATTCCTAATACATACATTAATGAAATAGAAATTACGGAGGAAAATTTTAGTGTCGACATCTTCCCCCTTCCTAGCTTCTAGTCTGTCCCTCGAGTAGACTCTTACGTGCTTGGAAAATATTCAACTTATCGTGGTTGACCCATTTCGTAATGGGAGTGCCATCCAATTCCTCCAATCGATGCATTACCATTTTCATGCACAACTACTATTTTGTAGGGCCCCATCCATTTTGGAAGAAATTTTCTCTGTCTTCTTTTTTGTATCTGGAATCATATACTAGAACCAAGTCATTCACATGAAATGGAGACCACTAGATCTTTTGATCAAAGTATTCCTTCTGCTTCATTTTCTTCTTATGGCTTGTATCCTTTGCTATTTCTCTCATTTCCTCTAGCAAATGAAGATGTACCAACCTTTCTTTTACTGAATCACTTTCATCCATCCTTTCATTTTTCATAACTCTCACAGTGGGAATATCAAACTCAATAGGAAGAACTAGATCAATGCCATAGGCCAACTGAAATGGGGAGTATCCTGTTGCTAACTTTGATGTTTCCCTATATGCCCACAATGCTACATGAATCCTTTTATCCCATTTATGTACCTACAAGGCTGCATCTTTTGCTAGAATTTGACATAACACAAAATTTGTTCGCTCCACCTGTCCATTTGTGTTTGGCTTGTATGTTGTTGCCTTCCTGTGCTTAATAGAAAACTTATTGACTAGGGCTTCTACCACCTCATTAATGAAGTGGCTTCCTTGATCATTATAATTTCTAATGGGCAACCAAATCTGGTGACAATGCGTTCATACATGAACCTTGCCACTTCATCCATGGAAGTTGTTTTTAATGGCCTAGCTTCAACCCACTTGGTTAAATAATCTGTGGCAACTACAATATACTTATTTTGGCATGATGTAGTTGGAAGTGGACCTACAATGTCTATTCCCCACTTTTCAAAGGGACCAAGGGGAAGAATAGGACATAATGGAGCTGATGAAGTCTTACGGTTACCATGTGTTTGACAAATATCACATGTCTTACAATAATTATAACAATCTTTAAAAAGAGTGGGCCAGTGATAACCTGCATCCAAGATCCTTCTTGTTGTAAGTTGTCCAGAGAAGTGCCCTCCACATGTACCATTGTGGAATTCTTCTAGTAGTTCCTTCCTTGATCACGTCCAACTGCCCTCTTGTACTGTCCATCAGGTCCTATTCGAAATAATACTCCATGCAGAATAGAATATGGATGACTGGCTTGAGTAATCTTTCTCTTAGTCTTTGCATTAGCACCATCAGGAAACTTGAATTCATTCAGATAATTCCAAATATCTATGTATTCACTAGGGATTGTGTCAAGGGAGAACAATGCTGCATCGGGGAAATCATCATCATCACAAGATGATCCTAACCCATCATAGGCTCGAGAGAGTGCATCTGCATTGACATGCTTCTTTCCTGGCCTATCTATAATGTCAAATTCAGATTCTTGTAGAAAAATTATCCATCTTTCTATCCTCCCTAATGGGTTTGGCTTATTTACAATATATTTTAGAGCCTGATGATCTGTTACAACTATAAACTTTTACCCTAGCAAGTAATTTCTAAACTTCTTTACAGCAAAAATGATAGCTAGAGCCTCTTTTTCAGTTACAGTATAATTTACCTCAGCACTGCTCATTTGTCTGCTCCCAAAGTAAATTGGATGTTCATTCCCATTTTCATCCTTTTGGCTCAAAGTACTTCCTAGTGCTGCATCTGAGGCATCAGTGTACACAATGAATGGCTTGCTCTAATCTGGATTCTTCAAAACAGGTGAAGACACCAAGGCTTCCTTCAGTTGTCCAAAAGCTTCATGCGCCTTATTTCCTGGTTCATAAGTAACATCCTTCTTCAAGAACTGGGTTAGTGGCTGTGCAATCTTTGAGAAATTCTTGATGAACCTTCTATAGTAACCCACATGGCCTAAAAATGATCTCAACTTACTTCTATTCATAAGAAATGGTAAATCTTTGATTTTTGAAACTTTATCAGGATCAGTACCAATACCATCTCTGGATACAACATGCCCTAACAAAACACCTTTAGAACATCCAAAGACACACTTTGTAGGGTTTAGTGAGGCTTGTGCTTCATCTAACCTTTGAAATGCTATCTCCATTTGGTGCAGGTGGTCCAACTTGCTCCCATAGATGTAAAAATCATCCAGAAATACTCTGATGAAGGTCCCAATGTAGGGTTTGAACACCCTATTCATCAAACGCTTTGGAATGTTGCTGGAGCATTACACAACCCAAAAGGCATAACTCTATAAGCAAACGTTCCCCAAGGAGTGGTGAACGTGGTCTTCAGCTAATATTTCTCTGCTATATGAACTTGGTTGTAGCCGCTATATCCATCAACAAAACTATAGCACTCTTGGCCAGCTACTTCGTCCAAGATCTGATCTGAAAATGGAAGAGGGCAATGATCCTTCTTTTTGCCTTATTGAGCTTCACCCTATAATCAACACAAATGCGTAGCTTCCCATTCTTTTTTTATTGAGATCACAATGGGAGAAACCCATTCTAAATTCTCCACAAAAATATGAATCCTACATCAAGAACTTATCTATTTCTTCTTTTACCTTGGAAAAATTAGGATTCATTTTATATGGCATTTGCTTTATGGGCTTAGCACCATCTACCAGCTCAATACAATGTTCTACCCAACTTACTTGACGGAGTTCCTTGTAATCAAAAGTGAATAGGTGTATGTACCTTCGAAAGAGCTGGAGGTAGGATTCCTTCTCACTCTCCATCACAGCATCACCAATCTTTATTTGTTGGAGACGATCATCAACTTATTCTTCAGATAATTTTATGGGGTCATGAGTTGGTGTGACTGGAAGGATATCCATGACTGAAACATCCACCTCACTTTCTTCATCTTCAGTGTCCACTTCACTGGTACTAGAGTAATCAGAGGATGTCCAATCATCAGTTTCATCACTTGAATCCACAGGTTCTGCCTTATGATGTCGAGGGATCACATTTATCTTCACCCTCTCTCTACCACATCCAAGTGTCATGAAACCTTCATTCCAGTAGTTTCTTGCATGAACTCTCCTTAGCCATGGTCTTCCTAGTAGCATTGGGTACGCAACAGTACCATTTTTCATCACCTGAAAGTCTACCACACATACAACATCCATAACAGATATTACCACATTTGAAACTACACCTTCTGGTTTAGTTTTTCCTTTATTTAATGACCTTAACATAAGTGTTGAAGGGCGATCAATTTTTAAACCCAACATATTCATTACAGACTCGGTCATTACATTAACTGCAGCACCTCCATCAACTAAGACATCATGAATTGAAATGCCATTACATAATACCTCAGCTTGTGGAGCATAGGGATCCGCCTCTACCTCCAAAACAGGGACCTCAACCTCCTTCCTTCGTCGAGCATTGAGTCCACTTCGCAACTCCCGCCTCTTCTCAGAAGACATAGCTAAGAGTTGACCATATGTAATATTTGCAGGCCTTTTGGATAGATCTTCCAAGATGGAGTATGGTCCTTGCCCCTGTGAAATCAGAAAATCCTGCACACCCAACTTTCTTCTCCTATGTTTCTTACTAGTTTCTTCTTTCATCTTCTTAGGATCATTTCCATCTTGATTATCTTTTTCTTTCTTTCTTTTTGTTACAAACACATCTACTTCATTATTTCTGCTCTTATCTACTACATCAAAAGAATTCACAGGTGCTTTTCCTTTATCATTATCTCCTTTACCAGATGTAGAAGCTCTATCTAGACAATTATACTTATAATGACCCTTTTTATAACAACCATAACATACAACTTCAGAAATATTTCTTTTTGGACCTCTATCTCCTCCCTGAGAACTAAATTCCTTTCCTTGAAGAAGATTAATAGTTAATCGACTCATCTTTTTGAGCAGATCTTCATACTCATTAGATGTACTAGGAGAAATATTTGTGCTCACCGAGAGTGGTTGTGGATTCTGACCAAAGGTGCTGTAGGCTCTACTTTAGCAACAATTTCTTTGGGATCCTCTTCCATGCTTTCTTCTTGCCTTCTTGCAATCTCCTTTGCTTGTTCAATGGTAGCCGGGCGGTCATACTTCACTCGTTGTCTGATCTCTAACTTCATCCCAAGAATGAAGTGCTTACAGAGGAGATTATCCACGCCATTCATCAACCCATCCGCTAATCCTTCTTTTCGAATCTGGGCATAGAGCTTCCTCCTTAGCTCTAGAACACGAGCATGATAATCCCTTATCTTCTCCTTCTCTCCTTGGGATAGCTTTGTGATCTCGATCATGAGATCTGCATATTTCTGTTGTTCACCAAATTCTTCAAGAAAACTTTCGATTAATAAATCCCATGAATTTTTCACATTTTCACCTAGTGTTTCAAACCACCTAAGTGCTGAACCATCCAAAAAGGTAGGAAAAAATTCAGTCCATTGTTCCCTTCTTATGAGGCCATTACAAATACAAGATCATTTAAACTCTTGAATGAAAGAAGAAGCATCTTCATTAGATTGAGCTGAAAAAATAGGAATCTTTCCCATTTTGAAAAGTAACCACCGTGAAATACCAACCCACAAGTACAATCAATAAGACTTATGTGCACAAATAATTGGAATCACTATACTAGAAAGTGACTTTATTACACCTTTCTCTTTGTAAAAATAGAAATGACCACGGTAAACTATGGTAAAACTTGACTTATTGTAGTAAAAACTGACTTTACTGTGGTAAACACTATTCACAAGATAAAAGTGAAGTTATTCTTGCGGTAAATACTATTCACGGTAAAAGTGACTTTCTCATGCGGTAAATACTATTCCCAGCAAAATGACTTTACCATGGTAACTACTATTCATGGCAAAAATGACTTTACCATGGTAACTACTATGCACGGTAAAAACAAGGTTGCCCTCCAATTGATTTTTGACTAAGTGGGAATATCTCTCCAGAAAATCCACCAACGAGGAATGGTCCCGGCAACGGAACCAAAATTTCATCACCAATCCGGCACTATGATAATTTTTCACCGGGAACTCCTCGTGCTATGATTATTTACTAATGCACAACCTTTAGTTTGGTGGATGTAATCTGGAAACAAAACAACAACATAACACAAGAATACCATTGACTATGATAAGACAGGATGATGAAAAATCTGAAATATCAAAATAAATTATAATATTAACATGAAATTGTTACAATCTCACCCATGAGGTACTTCAAGTGTTATTGACTTCACTTGCCTTTCACCAAGACTATGGGAGAAACTTTACAATTACACCTCTTAATGGCTTCTTCAACACACCTTTAAACTGATGGCTTCCTTCGCACACTTCCTACAATATTTCTCACTACTTCCTTCTATGCTAAATGAGGGGGGTGGCCTCTCTATTTATAGAACTTCTAGGCTTATCCATCTTATCTCTAAGATAGGATAAGAAATCCACTCTGACGAATCATATTCCATACCTTAACTCTTATCTGTACATGTAAGCTTATCTTTTAAGATAAGATAAACCTTATCATTTTACATGGGTTCCACATTTTTAGACTTTTTACAAATAAAATACACAAAATATTTATGACCTCACTCCTTGTCTTTATTACCAATATAATATTTCTAATTCCTAATCATGTAGACCCTACTTCCCAAACTTTGACATTTTAACATTACCGGACCACTTACGACAAATATTTACTTTTTACAACATTCCTATTATACTTTGACTGTTACCGTACTCCACATTATTGGTGGCACCGTACTGACGACGCCGTTATCTTCTATCAGATGCTACTACTAATTATACTTAACAACATCCTATTCCTAATACATACATTAATGAAATAGAAATTACGGAGGAAAATTTTAGTGTCGACATCTTTATAAGCACATATGATTTTATTGGTATTGTTGTCGATTCTCTGATGTAGCTCCAGATTATGTAGGTGTGTAGTTTATTCTAGAAAAAGGTTAATGTATTTTTTATGATGTCACTGATGTATCTAGTAGAGGTGAGTATAGTTGAAGGAAAAAAGTATTTTAGTTTCTATTCTTAATTTTTGGGGAAAAATTCTATTATTTTGTTATGGAGGAACTTGTAGGACTGGTCCAAATACGACTCTTCACAAAACAATGGGAGCTACATAAACATTTTTGTTTCTTTGCAAATAAATGGTGCTTTATTTCAGGATAGAGTTCCTGTCACCTACTTGATATGGCTAAATTAGAATTGTAAGAAGCCTTGTATAAAATATTGAATTTTTTGCATTCTGTGCATCTACTACGATTAATGTTTTCCATCCTTGAAATATTTTTCATCCTCATGTGATACTTAATTAATATATTTTTATTATTATTTCATTATGACCATGATGTAAATTTAAAAATAAAAGAATATAGACATATTTTATGTATTTAATTTATCAAAAAAAAAAATTAACTAAATTTGTGAGGAGGACGTTCACTCAAACTATTTCCTACGACGTTCCCAAACTTTAAGTCGGCCCTAGCTACTTACATAGCCGCGACGAAAATGATCCTTAAGCTGAAGTATTTCTCTCATAGGATAATGAAGAATATGATGAGGTAGATGGTTAGGTTGGTCAGTTTAGGCATGATAGATTCTAGGTCATTTAGGTATGGTCAAGTCTATGTTGTTTAGACACGGTGAAGTTAGGTTGTTTAGGTATGGTGGAGTACGGTTGTTTAGGTATGGTGGAGTCCAAATTTCTTAGCCAAGGTAAAAGTTTTAAAGTGAAAGGACCATAATAAGCATACCGAGGATGGGTTTATGAACTTGAACCCCTAAATGCACTGCATGATTGACTATTCTAAGGGTGAAAGAATTTACATGATCATGAAATGTAGCATATGCGGCATGTCCCTTGAGTAGGTAGAAGAAGAGAAAGGAAGCAGGGTGAGGTGGAGTGGTTTATCATAACCTTGTTGTGAGATAACTTGCCCCTTTTGAAAGATACCAAAAACAAGAATAAGTATGTCCATGACATTTTTAAAAAAAATTCTTTCTTTTGTTTATATTTTCTTTTTACTTTTGTTTTATAGACTGGTTGATGCAGGAAGTCTATTTGGGATGAATAGAATGAATCCTTGAGGTCTTCATGAAGTTGATCAATGTAGGAAACTTCAGAATATTTTATTTTTATTTTATAGAAATAGTATTCTTTTAGATATAATATGTATGGTATGGCTAGCTTTTTATAGTTGTCCTTTGAGGAAGCAGTCTATTTATAAGAATTTCGATTGAAGGAGTTGTTGATAGGTAATCACAAAGACTCCGTGAATGTCTGCAACTCAATGAGTTGAGACTTTTAGTGTGATTGCATAACATGGAGATTTTCCCAAAGTGTGGGAATTTTAAATCAAGAAAGATCTTCGGATGAAGGCTGGTTCCTATTCCTCTGTTCAGATGCACACATTCATATTGTAGAGGATCTATCCTAAAATCTACTCTAACTTGCCAAGGAGACAAGGTTAAGAAGATGCAAGAAATTAAACCTATTCTAACAAAGGTGATGCACCAAAGGAATGTTGAATACCTACTTTGACATTAAACACAAACCATAAAACATGTAATGTAACCACCTTGCACAGTTAACCAAAATTGTAATGAGAGATAAGGAGAATGCAATGAACAAAAGATAGGGTTGAAATAATCCACAAACTTATCTTATTGCTCCAAATATTTGATATAGTACATTACAATGGCCAAGAGGCAAAAATTGCATTACAATTTGAATGGGAGGTTTGAACTCCACAAGACACTTACAGATAAGAGAAGAAAAGAGGGTGCAAAGAAAAATTATTCAACCCTTCGAAAAATGGCCCTCTATAAAATATATAGGAAAAATGAGAGAAGGAAATGAGAAGAATTCAAATTCTTGCTTCAACCACCCCAAAATGCAGTGAATTTTCCTACGTATGATGGGTGCCATGACAAAATCCATACCTCCATATACAATGCCTTCTGGAAAAGAAGGAAGCCTATACCTTCATTATCGGGGTAGGTGGTAAGCTCCGACACCTTAAAAAATTGTGGACTCTATTTATTAATTTTGAATAACTTGGTTCCACTAATTTGAGTAAACAGATGCAAAGAGCTTTCCAAAAATTCCTTTCTTGTGCAAATCTGAGCTCCTAGTCAAACATTATGGCCATCTGAAAGGTCGAGGTATAATTTCGCAACAAATGCAAACTATAGATCTTCCTTTTCTAGAGTCTAAAATGCATGCAACCTCCGAAATCCAAAAAATTTGACTTTCAAATATTTTTGTTTTGGAGTTTAGGTCATTGTTCATTTGCCAAATTTGCTTGAGAGTTTGAAAGTTTGAAATTTCAGACTTTTGGAATTCAGAATTTCAGACATTGTGTCATTTTTTTATGTTTCAGGGTTCCAAACTTCCAAAACTCTGAACCTCAAAACTCCAAAAGTCTGAAACCCAAAAGTCTAAAATTTCAAACTTTCATAGTTTTGGGTTTCAGAACTTTTTCACTATTCATTACTCAAAACCCGCCGAGACTTCCAAAACCACTCAAGTCCAAAAATCTGAAATTTCAAACTTTCAGACTTTTAGATTTTGGAATTCTCCACTCCCTTTTCCATTCTCATTCACTGAGATCCCCAAAACCTCAAACATGAAAGTCTAAAATTTCAGACTTTCAGAGTTCAGGATTTCAGAAATTTTGCTCATTTTTCCAATTCGGCTAATGAAATCTCCAAAACCGTGAAACCCAAAAGTCTAAAATTTCTAACTTTCGAGTTTTGGGTTTTGAAACTTCACACATGAGATCTCTAAAACCACAAACCCAAAAGTCCAAAATTTTGGACATTTTTCTAAGTCTCTAAATCCTCCTTTAGCCTATCTTTGAAAATCTCCACCTCCGAAGTCGATTTTTGTAACTTCGAGTTCTTGATTCTTTAAAATAGCTCAAGCTCTTGAGCTTCTCTGTAATTTTCTCAACCTATTTTAAATTTATTCACACAACTCAAAAATGCAATCCTCCATGACTAAATCAAACCCATCAGCTTCTCTATGTGCAAGGTCATGTTTGCCTATTTTTCCTGGGAGGAAAAATTGGATAACATGAGTTTAATTTGAAAATCCCATGTATTACCTTTTAAATTTTTGGACTTTTTGTCATGGAAAAGAATATAAAGAAGAATAGGATTCTTATATGAAAGAAAAGCCATAGCAAAAAAGAGGTTAACTATGAAAGATAAGTTTTTAAATGATGAACAACCTATTGATGGTGAATCACAACACTCCCTGAATGTTTGCGACTCGATGTGTTAAGACTCTAAGTGCGATTGCATAACATGGAGCTTTTCCCAAGTGTGGGACCTTGTGAATTGGAAAAGCTCTCCTGATGAATGCCGGTTCCTATTCCTCTATTTAGATGCACACATAAAGAATGCAAAGGGTTTACTCAAAAACCTAATCTAACTTGCCCACGGAGATAGGGTAAGAAGATGCATAAAAATAAACCTAAACTAACAAAGGTGATGCAGGAATGAAGAAACATCTGTCTTGCAATAAACACAAACCATTAAAATGTAATACAAGATCATGCACGAGATAACTTGATTTGTAGTGAAAGATCAAGAAGATGCAAATGAACACAGAGAGAGGGTTGAGAATCATCCATAGACATGCATTATTTGCTCCAAAGATTGATACAATACACTACGAAATGCCAAGAGGTAAAGTTTCATTATAGTTTTAGATGGGAGGTTTGAACTCCACAAATTCACCTACCAAAGAGAAGAAGGAGGGCAAAACAAGACTATCCAAACTTTTGAAAAGAAGCCCCTCCTTACAATTTATAGGAGAAAAAAAGAGAGGGAAAGAGAGGAATTCCAAATCTACCCCAACCACCTCCAACCTTGTGTGAATTCATCTCCCTATGAAAAGTTAGGTGAGCCATCCAATATTTCCCGCAAAATGGTCTTCTTTTACATTTTGGGTTCGGGGTTCTCCTCCATTAAATATATCCAGTTTAGTTGAAGGTGGCTTTCGAAAAGTCATATGTTTGATCTTGTGTTTTCCCGAAAACTTATGCCATTAATATTTCCAAGATTTCCTTTGTTTCGGGTTTGGAAATTTGACTTGCATATGCATCGGGTTTGGAAGGTGGCTCGACATGTTTTCGCCCCATGCTTTCCCGACTCCAAAACCCAATTTTCCTAGTTAGTTTTTCCGGTTTGGGTTTGAACTCTAAGCTGACTCGAGACATGCCTTGCGATTTTCATGTTTTCATGCTTCATGTCTCATGTTTCCCGAAACTCACTGAAACCCGAAATTCCTTGTGTCGGGTTTTGGACCTCTCCGACATATTTTCCTTTGTGTCGGGTTTTTGACCTCTCCGACATATTTTCCTTGTGTCGGGTTTTGGACCTCTTCAACATATTTTCCTTGTGTCGGGTTTTGGAACTCTCTGACATATTTTCCTTGTGTCGGGTTTTTGGACCTCTCCGACATATTTTCCTTGTGTCGGGTTTTGGACCTCTTCGACATATTTTCCTTTTGTCGGGTTTTGGGCCTCTCTAACATATTTTCCTTGTGTCATTGTCTATATTTACCCGGGGGTAGATATATACAACAATTTGGTGACTCAACGGGATTACATGCCTGCTAGGTAGAAGATCAGTGGCTTTTAACGATCCATTGGGCATGGAGTCATAAGCAATAACCTAAAACCAACCTGATATCTGATCCCAAGCCTGATACCACAACTCCTTCTCCGAGAGCATGCTGAACTGTAGAAATCCAACCTAGGAGCAACAAAACCTGTGCCAAAGCACTTAGGGAAACTAAAACCTAACTACAACAAGACAATGTGCATACGCACTTAGAGGAATTGAAATCTAGGCTAATATTTACAAGGGTAAACCTTTTTTTTAGTAGCAATGTTTAAGATAGATTCCATTAACCGGAATCGGGAGTTCTTCTCCATCCAATGTAGACAATTGGAAGGCATTGCTATTCTTACATCCCGTGACCATGTAGGGGCCACTCCAAATGGCATCAAACTTGGAATGCCTTCTGGTTTTCCCGATCTTGCATCCCATTTCAGAACTAGGTCCCCTTCCTGGAAGGTCCTTGCTCTCACTTTCTTATCAAACCATCTTTTTACTAAGGCCTGATCTTTCTCAATTGTTTGAACTGCATGTTCTCTAATTTCTTCCAATTCCATCAACTCTACATACCTGGCCTCCATTGGTTCGAACTCAGCCAACTCCAACTACTTCATGAACTCCAATGCAGGCAGTTCTAATGATATAGGCAATATTGCCTCTTTCCCATAGACCAAATTGTAAGGGGAATTACCTATAGACCTCTTTGGTGTTATTCTATCAGCCCATAATGCTGATTTTAGCTTGGTATGCCATGTTCTTTGATTTTCATCCAGAGTCCTCCTAATGATTCTTAGCAAATTTTTGTTTGTGGACTCTGCCTGTCCATTACCCTGTGGGTAATAATTGGAAGAGGTGCTCAAGTAGATTCCATTCTTGACAACCCATTCTGTAATCTTGGAACCTATGAATGCCAATGCATTGTCTGATATGATAGTGGCCGGCACACCGAACCTAGTCACTATTCCTTCATAAAATTCTAGTATATTAGACTCGTTTGCTTCTTTGAGTGCTACTACCTCGGTCCACTTGGTGAAATAGTCCGTTGCCATGAGAATCCACTTGTGGCCTTGGCTTGAGTTCGGATTGATGACCCCAACGAAGTCCAATCCCCATTACATAAATGGTTGGTCAACCAAAATTGGGTGCAATGGAAGTCTTTAGTCTTTCTTTTCCTGTGAAGAGTGCACATTTTTACACTTTTTATCCATGTATAGCAGTCATTGAACACCGTGGGCCAATAATACCCTGCCTTCATTATCTTGAGAGTTGTTACCCATGGGGCAAAATGTCCTCCGAATCTCCATCATGAAAATCTCATAACACCCTCTCAATTTGATCTATCCCAATGCACCTCAATAGGACTCCATTGATGTCTTTCTTGAACAAAACACCATCAACAAGCACATATGGAATAGCTTGTAATCTAAAGTATCTCCTCTTTGCTTTGCTCATTTCTAGAGGGCATAGGCCTATCTGTAGGAAGTGTATCATATTATGAGTCCAATAAGGAGTAGGCACATCATCATTTTCTTGTTCTTGACCATCATGTAGTACCAAGACAGTCTCTTTTCATCACCTGCTTCAACTTGTTGACTCAAGGCTAGTTGTTCACATAGTCCCTTTCCACGTACTAGTTTGGTGACCTTGATCTCGATGTCATATTCCATGACACGAGTGATCCATCCTGCATGCTTCTCATTTAGATCCTTGTTTAGAAGGAAGTCCTTGACTCCCACATGAGAGACCAATAATTGGATCTTGTTGTTTGAGACTAGGTGCTTGAATTTCTTTAAGCTCTGATCACTACAAGGACATGCTTTTCGATGAAAGAGTACCTAGTTTTGTATTCCTCCAAGCCTTGACTGAAGAAAGCAAACTGGTTGTTCTGATCCCTCTTTGTTTTGTTGTACTAGGATTGTAGAAATCGTGTCCCCACCACTAAAGGCATATAACATGAAATTCTTGGAGAAGTCTGGATTGACGAGAGTCAGAGCTTGAGATATAGCCTCTTTTATTGCCTCAAAACTTGTCTTGCCTTCGATGTCTCTTAAATGCCATGCTCTTCTTTAACATCAGTGTTATTGGCTTTACAAGAGTTGCAAAGTTTGGAACAAACCTGTGGACAAAATTGATCCTTCCTAAGAAGCTTTGAAGAGCCTTCTTGTGACTTGGCAATGGAAATGCTCTAATTGCTTCAACTCTCTCTGGGTCAATCGTCAACCCCTCCTTTGAAACAATATGGCCTAGAAGTTTTCCTTCGTGAGCCAAGAATATGCATTTTTTGGGATTCAATGATACCCCAAATCTCCTACATCTCTAAAATACCTGTCTCAGATGAAAGAGGTGATCCGCTACATTTTTGGAGAACACAGTGATGTCGTCAAGATATATCAAAACTATTTTATTGATCAACCCCTTGAATGCCATATCCATTGCCCTTTGGAAAGTGGCTCCAACATTTGATAGCCCAAATGGCATCTTCTTGTAGGCATAGGTGCCCCATTTGGTGGTGAAATCCGTCTTAAATTGGTCATCTTCTTTCACCATTATCTAATTATACCCTGAGTAGCCATCTAGGAGAGAGAATCTCTCTGAACCGGATACCACTTGCAATATTTGTTCCATTGAAGGAAGTGGGTAATGGTCTTTGAGAGATGCCCTGTTGAGGTCTCGGAAGTCCACGCATAGCCTGATCTCTCCGTTCTTCTTCCTGACCGGTACCAGGTTTGCAACCCAACTTGAGTGCTTGATCGGGAATATAATGCTTGCCTCTATTAGCTTGTTTAGCTCTTTCTTCATTAGAGGCTCGATGTGAGGGTTGACTGGTCTTTGTTTCTACCTGATGGGCTTAGCATCTGGATCTAGTTCTATTGTATGTTGTGCCAACTTTGGGTTGAATCCTCGCAGGTCCTCATAGCTCCAAGCGAAGACATCTAGAAATTCTTGGCAAAGTTGTATGAAATCTGATTTCTCTGTTCAGTGGCCACTTTACCAATTTGAAGTGTTTTTCCTTCCCCAACCGGAATTGGCTCTGAATCTTCTCCTTTGACCTGTATGTTAGCCTTTTCTTATGGAACTGGTCGTTAGGATTGAATATGGATTCCAATGTTACTAAACCCTTGGGAAGTTTGTTTGTCCACAGCTGCACTACTTCATCCCCGTACTTCTGCTCTAGTTTGTCCTGATTCCTAGCCAAGAATTCAGCCTCTTCTTGCAAGAAATTGATGATCTGTTGATCGTTCTCAAACACCTACCAGCTCATGTTATTATCTGGCACTGTTGGCCTCACAATCACATGGATATGTGGCTATGTTTTTCCCTTTTGATGTTTTCAACCACATCAAACGTTGCTCCAACTGCTGCGAGCCTATCCATGACTTCATTTTTCTTCTTGGGTATGGACACAATGTTGAAAGCTTCAAAATCCTCAATGAGGTCCCATACCCTATTCTTGTAGCTCTTGAGTAGGTCATTCTTTGTAGCATGTTGTCCCCTGACTTGGTTGACGATTAGCTCACTATCTCTGAACACCTGCAAGTTCTTTATGCCCTTTTTCCAGCCCAATGAAGTCCATGAATCAATGCCTCGTATTCAGCCGTGTTGTTTGAACAGAAAACTGGAAATGAAAAGATGAAAAATATTTGATGTCTTGTGGTGAAATCAACATTGCACCACCTCCAACACCTTGTCTGCTTCTCGAACCATCGAAAAATAGTTTCCAAACTTTGTTTTCATCCTTTTTTTAGAAGTGAATGATGTCGGGAATGGGTGAATTTTCTTCGTGTACACAATACATGCCCAATTCAGATTCTTCAATTTCCTTGTATGGGTCAAATTCATGACTCTTGTTTGCCCATTCATCCAAAGTCAAATCAGGAATTCCCTCGACCTTAGTACCTATTTCTAGATCATTTGAACACTCCTCCTGATCAAAAGCTAAGCAATTTGCATTGATAGGACTTGGTACATGAGGCTCAATATGGAAATTGGCAATTGGTTCTGACCTGATTATTACTTTGGCCCCATACCTTGTCCTAAAAATCATGTGTGACCAATCTGCAGATAAATATCCACCGATTTTTGTAGTGAAGTCTCTTGATAGACACAACGCAAAGAGTGGCGGAAGGTCAATCACAGACACATCTTACAGAACTGTAACATTAGGATAGGCATGTAGTGTTAGGCTTAACCCTTTTATGACCCCAACTGTTTGAACTATGTTGTTCCATCCAGTTGTACTACTCCTTTCAACACTGGCTCATACTTCAGACCCAGTTGATCCGCTATTTGCTTCGGCATCACTGAACTACTTGCCCCTGAATCTATCATGCAGTTGTGTACCAAGTGGTTTCCAACAACCAATGACACATAGAATGGTGGAGGCTTCAAATTTTTTCTTGTCTGGCCCCCATCATGTTGCACTGCATTAGTGAGAACTTTCTCATGTCCCCGATTTGATACATTTGAGGAAGACCAATTAACCATTATAGCTTGCAATAAATCTCGTTGCCTGGAATCACTAGTGATTCCCACATGGAAATGTTCACATGTGTCTTCTTCATTTGATCGATGATGTTGAAAGGGGATGAATTATCCTTTTGTTGTCCCTTACTTGGCGTAACCTTTTCTGGAGCTTGAACAGGTGCATGTGTTGCTACAAAAGGTACCTTGGGCTGATTTTGCACATTTGGAGTTGTGTTTGGTCTACTGACCCCTTGTTGTGTAGGAGTGGGCTGAGAAACAATTGGATTAGACGGTTGTCACTCTTCTATGCTTCTCTTCTTTGACCAGTGTGTTGGCAGCCACACCTTGAAAAGGCTATTGGTTAACTCCACAAAAGTCTTCCATTTGCCAATTGGCCAATGTGGTTTCTATTGGAGGTCCTTCTTGTTGCGTTTCTTGTTGTTGATTCCCTTCTAGCTTGGTTCTTGAGGAACACCAATGGTTTACACCATCAAGGCCTGATTTAGTGCACCATTGAAACACGCTGACTGATTGTGAGGTAGATTGCAAGGGTAACACCAGTCGTACTCCTATGCCATGTTATTTTGTGTTGGGACCAAGGCTCTTGAGGATGTCATTGCATTTGGATCATACGGTCGAAATGGCCTAGCAGCTTGAGGTTGTCCTTGGTTTTGGTTTTGATTTGTAGCCTGAGGTGGTGGTCTATTTTGTTGGTATGAGGGCCTAGCTTGGTATTGTGCTTGAGGCTGATACGGTCTAGAACTTTGAGCTTGTTGTCTTTTGATAGTCACTAGCTCATTTCCAAGGTTCTGTAGTTGTTTCATAACCTCCTACAATTCCTTTGAAGTATTTGAAGGAGTCGATGCCTCATTATTGCTTTGATTTCTAGGGGTTGGAATGGGATTCAATTCTGGTGCTTGACTGGTTGTAGGATTTCCCATATCTAGATAGAGAGGCATTAGTGGCCTTAGTGCAAGCTTGCCATCTTGGATCAAATAATTCTCTGCTCTGATAGCTGTGTCATAGGCCCCTAACAGCGTTGTCCCTCCCATTGATTGGATCATCATGGCTATGTCTGAATTTATAGCCTTTAAGAAATAAAGGAATGCACCTTTGGCGGTTGGTCTAACAGCTATTGGAATCCTATCCCATGTCCGTTGGAATCTGAAGTTGAAATCTGTCATTTGTTCATTAGGAGCCCTTTTGATTGTTGTCAGTTGTTCCAATAAAGACAAATTGTCCGCCCTCTCCCCAAATTGGTTGCAAAGAGCTAAACAAAGTTGGTTCCAATTCGTAATAGACCCTGCTGCTAGGCTCCTAAACCATTGTAAGGCCTTACCTTTGAAAGATGAAGCCAATAACTTGACTGCAACATCCATTTCATTTATTTCATGGATTGCACATGCATTAGCAATATCCTGGATGTGATCAATAGGAGTAGTATGATTTTCTCCTGTGAAATAGGGGATATTCTTTAGCGCTGCAAACTGGAACTTGATTATGAGCATTTAGGGCAAGTGGACTACTACCCGTGAAATTGACAAAGGGATTTAGTGGTAGATGTGCCATTATGATTGGCCTAAGAACCTTGGTTGATGCGAGAAAAGGTCTACCAGGTGGAGGTGTAGACAAAGTCCTGTTAGGTGGAGATGGTGATCTTTGTGGTCTTCTTCCTCTCCTCCCTCTGCCTAGTGAAAGTTGCAAGTAGACAAATAACCCCTCTTCTCGGGTATCAGACCTAGTTTGAATTCTTCTCATGTACCTGGAAAAATTTTGCTGCTACACTACCAAATTCTATCCCTTCGGAGTCACCAGATGTGTTAGAGAACGAGCCTCAAAAGGCTAGATTTTGCCAAGTTACACACCAAACTTGACAATATTGAAAATAGAATTAAAAATTTTGAAGGACCCAGAGGATACAGTCTTCAATTCAGAATTCGGGTCTTGTTGTGTAGTTGCTAATCCCCAAAAGGTATAGGTGGAAACTCAGGTCATGCAATGTAACTTACAAAACTTGAATTGCCATGTGTCGGAACTTGGGACATGCTTAACACCTGGGAAAACCTGAAACACTAAAAACCATGAAATTTTGAAAGTCAAAATCTCAAAAATCTAAGGATACCCTTTTGAAGATTTTTCCCCGATCTACCAACTGGTGAAATTTTGACTTGTCTTGAGCAAGTTAAGCCCTTGAAAATCGATTTCGGAGTTCAATCTGGAAGGTGAAAAATCCAAAAATTGTAAAACTTGCAATTTCTAAGTCCAAATTTCTTGTAAATTCCTTCAAATATTATGGAATGACCTCTTGGTCCCACCAGTGTGCCAAAACTATTGATGGAAAATCACAACACCCCTAAATGTCTGTAACTCGATGGGTTGAGACTCTCAGTGTGATTGCATAACATGGAGATTTTCCCAAGTGTGGGACCTTGTGAATCGGGAAAGCTCTCCGGATGAAGGCCGATTCCTATTCCTTTGTTCAGATGCACACATAAGAATGTAGAGGGTTTACTCAAAAACCTAATCTAACTTGCCAAGGAGACAGGGTAAGAAGATGCATAAAAATAAACCTAAACTAACAAAGGTGATGCACCGAGGAATGAAGAAACATCTATCTTGCCAATAAACACAAACCATTAAAATGTAATACAAGATCATGCACAGATAACTAGATTTGTAGTGAAAGATCAAGAAGATGCAAATGAACACAGAGAGGGTTGAGAATCATCCACAGACATGCATTATTTGCTCCAAAGATTGATACAATACACTACAAAATGCCAAGAGGAAAAGTTGCATTACAGTTTTAGATGGGAGGTTTGAACTCCACAAATTCACCTACCAAAGAGAAGAAGGGAGGGGAAAAACAAGACTTTCCAACCTTTTGAAAGAAGCCCCTCCTTACAATTTATAGGGAGAAAAAGAGAGGGAGAAGAGAGGAATTTGAAATCTACCCCAACCACCTCCAGACTGCACTTAATTCATCTCATTATGGCAGTAGGTGAGAACCCTAACAAACCCAAAAAGTGGTGAATTTTGAAGAACTTGTTCTCATTAAAGATATCAGATTGGATAGATGACCTTGTAAGCTTTCCGAAAAGTCCAACCTTGCGTGAATCTGAGCTCCCTGTGAAAAGTTATGGCCATCTGAATATTTCTTGTGTTAGAGTCTTCTTCCTATCGGGTTTGGGGCTCTCCTCTGCATTTGCATTTGGTTTAGAAGGTGGCTTGACATATGTTTGATGCTTGTGTTTTCCCAAAACCCGCTTCCACCGCTATTGCCAAGATTTCCTTTGTTTCGGGTTCGGAAATTTGACTTGCATATGCATCGGGTTTGGAAGGTGGCTCGACATGTTTTCACCCCATGCTTTCCCGACTCCAAAACCTAATTTTCCTAGGTAGTGTTTTCGGGTTTACGGAACTCTTAGGCATTGGGACATGCCTTGCGATTTCCACGCTTCATGTATCATGTTTCCTGAAACCCGAAACTTGAAATTCCTTGTGTCGGGTTTTTGGACCTCTCCGACATATTTTCCTTATGTCAGGTCTTTGGACTTGTCCGACATATTTTCCTTGTGTCGGGTTTTTGGACCTCTCTGACATATTTTCCTTGTGTCGGGTTTTTGGACCTCTCCAACATATTTTCCTTGTGTTAGGTTTTTTGACCTCTCTAACATATTTTCCTTGTGTCCGGTTTTTTGACCTCTCCGACATATTTTCCTTGTGTCAGGTTTTTGGACCTCTCTAACATATTTTCCTTGTGTCATTGTCTATATTTACCCGAGGGGTAGATGTATACAACGCAACCATGGGATTCCATCCTGAAGAGAATGAAAAGTATCCATGAGAATCATGTTATGAGTAGGGACATGGTACTCATATTGAAGATAAGGCTAAAGGTTATGGATAATCACATGATTCTTATTTATTTGGTGATCCTTAGAAAGAGGGATATGAAAGGAATGGTTACCCAAGGTACAAGTTCTTAATAGGAAAAAGATGATATAGTACTTGATTTAACACTATAATGGTCGAAGATGCAAGGCATTAAGGGGCTCGTGTTTGAGATTACCATCGAGGGAAGATAAATAATAAGCACTTGATCCATAGGTATGAGTAACGATATAGGGTCTAAGCGAATTAAGATAAAATTTGACCTGTTTACTTTTCTCTGCTTTTGTTACATGTTGATTTTCCTTATGGAAAAGTTCATTGATGTTAAATGTTTTGGCAGAAGGAAATGTAGGTATAAAATGTGTGGTTCTAGTGAAATGTTCAACAAAATAAGGGTAAGTGACAATTCCCCCATGGGTATAGGGAAGAATGAGATGGTGATAGGTGAGGTTGGGTAAGGTAGATGAAATAAGGTTGGGTAAAGTTTGACAAGGTAGGGTAAGGTAGATGAAGAAGGTTTGGTTTTTGAGGGAGGTGTAATAGAAGAAAAGGGATTGTTGATTCCCCTATAAGATAAGGAAGAATAAGGTGATGATAGATATCATTGTGCAAGATGGGAAAGGTTGAGTGTGATGAGGCAGGTGGTGGGTATATTAGGTAAGGTGGACGATGAAGGTTTGGTTTGGATAAGAGGTGCAAATATAAGAAGAGCGAATGTCAATTCCCCCATAAGGTAAAGTAGAATAAGGTGATGATAGGTAATGTTGTTAAATATTAGGTAAATTTTAGCAAAGGTTTAGGCGGATGGGGCGAGAATATTTGGTATGGACAATGATGTCGTTGGGGAGATTGGAAAAACCATTGAAAAATGGAGCAGTTTGAATCCATCGAAACATGATAGACCAGCCCATGGAATGTTACGTTGTGGGTAGGTAGAGGTTACATAGCGAGCAAAGGTAAACTAGATGGGCTATCATTTTTCTCTTTTCCTTTGTCTTTTAGATATTGTTACTAAGTGGCTATATACGTCATGTTTATTTAAAAAATAAGAGGAGTAAAAGAGTGTTGTGGAGGTGGAGGTGTAGGCCATTAAATAAATATGGGGTGACGTTGTGTGGCGATAGGTGAAGGTGGAATGGGCTCTTCATCCAAAAGGTCATCTTTGTCAAAGTTTTCTTCAAGAGGACATAGTTAGAGAACAATAGTCTTAAGATCCTTACATTTTTCTATGTCATGTCATGACACACGATGGTAAGCATAATTTTTGGTATAATAAGACCCTTTTGGTTTAGATTTGAGTGGGTTGAAGGTCTAAATGGTGGCAATGTGATGACAAAGGTTTCCAAAATCTTAGCTAAGATGTTGGTGTAAGACCCTGCCAATGGATCACAATGTGAAGTGAGTGTGGGTCTGGATGGAAGTTTGGGTGATGTCGGTGGGAGAGGCATCACAAGAGGTGGAATTGGAGGTTGAGTAAGTAAAACTACCTATTTGGTAGATAGTATGGTTTGGGTTTGGGTTGCACCTTCTTGGATAAAGTTATAGCTAGTGAGATGGTTATTGGAGGTAGTGTGGGTTTAACTACCTCTTTGGAAGGTAGTGTGGATTTGGGCTTAGGTTATACTTGTCTTGGGTAAAGGTGTAGAATGCATACATGATGTAGAAGGGAAGCAATATGGCGGAAGGGGATGGATTAGCTAAGGCGATAATGGAGGTGCGGTGAAGATGGTGGTAGGAGGAAATGTGTAAAGGAATGTTTGAGGAAAAGGGAATGGGATGTGGAATGATGAGGATACTAGAAGTGGTGTAGGCATGGGAGGTGGAATGGAAGTAGGTAATGATGAAGGCATACATTATGTGGGTAATTTAGGTAGAAAAGAAGATCATGGCAGGAGGTGGACAACTATTTTTTTGGTTTACCTTGGGTACAAGGCTACTTGAACAAGTTTGATGGGTGTAGACAAAGGATAGATGGAAGTGGTGAAGGTGATGGAGGGGTGGTTTGAAAATTCGGTGCATACGGCCTAAGAGGTTATGTCTTCCTCTTAGGTGGGGAATAGTATTTGTGAAGCTTTGTGAGGATGTGGCTAAATCCAGTTTGATGAGAGTATGGACTAGGATTGATGTTGGCATGAATCCTAATGTGGTAATGGGTTTGAATGCGCATGAAGGTATAGGTACAGGTAGGGTTTTAGGCATAGGTGAAAGTTTGGTTGATGGTAACGGTTTAGGTGTGGGTGAGGGTGATGAAGAAGAGGTGAATACTATGGGCATGGTGGGTTTGGTTGTCTTAAACACCTTTGGATAGATCGTGGAAGTGTTGGCAGACAACATTTGTATTTGAGTTGAGATAGGAAGTCGAAGGAACCCCCAAATCATGGAATTTTCAACATAATCCAAAAATTCGGCCAAACGTGAGACCCGACACGAAGTGGAGGGTATGATTTTTATTTATTACTAATCCTATAAATAATATCTCGTGAGATAGGGAAATGGTTGGCTTCATATTTTGTGGGAAGAAGAGACGATAGAAAATCGACAGGGTCTTTAAAATCCAATGGGGAATGTTCACCAATAGGATTAGATGCCCCTAGGAGGTCCTCTCGTGCTAATAGGAGGAGGTAAGTTTGATTGTATAGGATCTTACTTCCATAAAGAAGAGAGTACACTTGTGCTCTTTTTTACATATAAGAATGGGTAATGCGAGTTATTCGATAGGTGGCAAGATGAGTGGGATAGATGCATCTCGAAGATAATGCGAGACTCCTTCGTTGGTAAAGAAGAAGGTAAGGTAGAATCCTCCATGGGTAGAGAAGCAATGATGAAATGGATGCCTCCATGGGTTGAGGAGCTAGTGGAAAAATTTCCTCAATAGATGGGATGAGAGGAAACTAAGTTAAAGGAGCCGGTATGATATCAAAAACAACATGGACCTCTCAAACATTGGTATAATTAGTTTAGGTTTCACCGACTTTGTTGGAAGAAGGGGTGTGATTTGGAAATAGATTCTTGAAGATGTGGAGGTTTTGGTTAGTTAGTGCATTGGGGTTATCCATGATTAGATCTCCATTATCTAACAATTCTTGGTCAATGTTTTTGAAAGTTATAAAATTACATCACACTATGACCTCTAACACAGTGACAATTGTAGTAATCATTGTCCTTGTAGAATACAAGTACAGTATGGGAAGGGTAAAAACTAGTATGTGTTTTTTTGGGTGGAAGGGTGATTGCTCTAGATTTTATAATTTTTCCAAAAACAGAAGAATAAGGTTCTCTAATAGAGGTATATTTTTGTTGTTCCCACTTGAATTGGAAAGTTTGAATAGGAGAAAGATTAGAATAAGGGTTTGATTGGTTGTATGGATGAAAAGTGATAGATTTTAAAACCACTGCATTGGTAGATCCTTTTTCTTTAGAATATTTATTTTTGTTTTGGATGAAGAAGAAGAATCATTGGGTTTTAAGGGAGTTTTTTTGTTATAGAATTGTAACTTCTTCTCCTCAATATTGCAGATTTTAAGTTTTAGGGCCATTGTGAATGCCTCGTTGAATGCACAATAATTTTGGACTTGGATTTTTCAAGATTCTTCTAAGACAAGGTCATGTAAAAAATTTATCAACTTAGTTTAAGGTAGTTAGAATGTCAATTGATTAATCAATCCATGCCGATTTGAGTGAAAAATTCGAGATTGACTCATCCTCATATTGGTGTGTTGCGTACAAGTTTTTCATTGTGACCTTCTTGATAATGTTGATAGAAAATTGGTCTTGAAAATACTCAGCTACTGATTAAATTAAAATATGGAGTTCTTGGGTAGAGCACTATACCAATCTAAAGTGGGTCCCGTTAAGGACATTGGGAATGTTCGCGGGAGAGAAATGTCATCGTGAGCAATGACATAACACACATGTTTAAAATACCGCAAATGTTGTTGTGGGTCCAATGCATAGGGTATGGATGAATTGGAATGGAAAAGTGAATAGGATCGTTTCTGAAATTCCGATCATATCTTAGAGAGTTACTCGAGCTAGATATAAATGTTTCTAATGTTTGCATCTTGTCCATCATCATTTTTATAATATCATTTGTGGACTATGATGATGGATCACCTTGTGCAAAGTATAAGGGGGAGGTAAGATGGATATGATGTTGATGACACTTGAGTATGTGGTGGTGCCATGTATAAAAACTATGATGAGGGAATATAAGATGGGATGGATGTCATGGGAAAATACCTAGGATAAGCGGTAGATGAAATAGGAAGTTGTTGATGATAGGTGTAGGTAGGTGGGATGGATGTAAAGACTCTCATGGAAATTGGTGGAAGAGACTACGGGATGGAGAGGACAAGGTTTTAGAAGGGAGTGTGGGATGATGACACTAGAGGTGGTTAGAATGAAAAAGGTACTTAGGAAGTGGGTGATGTAGGTATGCATATAATAAGGTCGGTGGATGATGATATGGTATACGTCGTAGGGGTGACGAACATCGAGGGCATGGTAGTTTTCATAGGTGCAATAGATGCTTTGATAATGTGGGGTCAAGTTGAGAAACCATAGGCGATGACGTGAAAGCATGTAATGATGTGCTAGTAGTGGTTGATGCGAAGTGGGGAAACATGGGGAGGAAGAGATATAGGCATGTCATATATAAGTTGTCTAGATGAGTCATAGGTGGATGAGTGAGAGAGGTAATACTGTAGTGTAATGAGGTTTTGATCAAGGAGTCTTGCGAACTCCTCATCACTAGTATGTATGGTAATAGGTTGGTTGGGGTCCATAGGTGATGAAATGGAAGGTGGTGATGGGCTAGGTGGGAGCAGCTTGCGGCACGAAACATGTGAGCATTGGCTTGTCTACTAGTAAAAACCATGTGATTGATAAAGTAGAATTGTAATCGAACTTTGTTGATGATATAAAAACATAGAAAAATGGAACAAAATGGATTCTCGAAAGGTAGATTTTTGTCACTATTTTAATTGAAGAACCAAAACATATAGATACGATGCCAAGTAGTTAACCGATGTTGGTATAGGAGGGTAACTAATGCTATTTAATGAACTGATGTCACTTACTATGTAAAATTGAAAGATTTAAAAACTTGGCAATAAATGTTGAATATCGTCCAGGTGAAAATGGGTTCTACAGGTGATATCGGTACCCAAAAATGTAGTGGAGTGACAGAGGAAGTCATGAGAAGTGATGGAAGTGATTTAAAAATAGTTGTAGTTAAGTGACCAAATAGAAAGAAACGATAACGTAAAGTAAACCGATGGCAATATGATTAATTAACCGATGGTGGTCATTGGAATGATACCGATCTCTACCGTGAATGAATAAAAGATTAAAATATGGAGATGAAAAGGTATGAATGAGATGGATCTAAACTTTGTAGGTGATAATAGAACACAAAAAAGATGATAAGGTGACAAAACAAGTCACATAAAAGAACAAAAATGTAGATTGAATGTTATTTTGGCATAAATGACCAAAAAAGCATACAACTAATGGCATTCAATCAACCAATGGTGGTATGATGATGTAATCAATGATAGTCACTAGACCAATATTGGTTATTGTTAAAATCTATGAAGAGATGGAAAAATGGAATTTTGGTGATTTACATTAAATAAAAGGCTAACCTAAAATTCTGAGTATAATAATGATAGATCCTAACACACTCAAAAATATTTGGAATACACCAACTATGATTGTGGAGTGTTTAGGGAGAAAAAAATGGAGAAATATGAACTCTCACCTCAAAAACAAATCAAGAAAAATCTAACAAACACGAAATGATAGGATGTAGATTTTATGTTGTGGCTTATGCCATTTAGGAGTGACTTGTGAATAGAAAATAATTCTCTGTTAACGAAGGTGCCCTATGGAAAATGAAAACTATGGCTAGTTTTAGGTAAATTTTTATTTAGGGTCCCATATATATACTTCATAGTACACAAGGCCCTACTCGATATAATGACTTACCGGAACACTAGCTAGCTCTGCCACTAATTGGATTAGTAGTTGTTAATAATAAATATTGGGACGGAAGATGTTTAAGCAAAGTGAGTTGTTTGTTTCAGTGATTTTGTCTAGGTGTTTGTGCACAAACAAAACTATTATTCAAATTTTCAACCGTATCTGGTCATGAATTTTGGCATATAGGTTGAAAATAAGTTTAAATGAGCTACAATGCAATATCTAAGGATGAAATGCAACAAAATTTTAGAACCCCAATTGAAAATTATATTTAATGTAGCAAATGATGAATAGGTCGGGGATGTGTTCTTTCACCGCTATGCAAATGCAAGAAGAAATAAATGATTTTTTTTAAGCACCAAATTACAAATGTCCTTTAGATCAATTAAAAGAATATAATGTTACCAGGGAGAAGATAAAATGTGTATTTTCAAAAAAAAGAGAAACACACAATATTTCCATATACAAAGAAAATGCAATAAACCCAAAAGAGGGTCCCACCGGGCATTCCAAAATGTTTCACCAATAATTTTTATGCTTTCTAGGATGAAAAAAGGTAGAGGGTAAATGGTAAAGGAGGAATACCAAAGAATTAAAGGTGGAAGGTAGAATGTGTGCGTTGTTGACGTCATCCAAGATGATCGTAGAGAACTCCTTTTTGTCTTATAAGAACTACCTATAAATTCAAAGAAAGACCACAAGAAGAGTATTAAATAGCATATGACAATGGACTACCTAGGGTATGCTAGATCTAGGAAGCGTGGTACATCCTACAAAGGTTGTCAATCTACTATTTAATAATAATTTAATGTAAACACAAAACTAAAATAAATAGGTCCTATTGCAATGTAATGATTTAGGTTTCTCATACACGCACTATAATAGATTCAATGATAAATATCAAATGCAACACTAAATTTAATTATAACCAAGGTTTTTCTTAGGTTAGAAAGGTCATTAAGAGTCTACTAAGGGTTTGAGGCTGTTTGGTTGAGGTCTGGGCTGTTTTTGGATGAATGAAAGGCTTGCTAGTCTGAGAATGTTATTAAACACAGAGATCGATATCGGTCGGGTAAATGATGCTGGTATAGGAGAGGAACTGACGATAGTCATCTAATCGACGTCGGTAGGGGAAATTGATGATAAACTATTAAAAATGGTTTTTTAGGCTCTTTATGATTTTATAGAGAGTGAGGAAGTATTGTTTGGGTCATAATATGGATGAGAACACTCAACAATACTAAGAAGGAGGTTAAGAAAGGTGACAAAGATTGGGATAGTTGAATAGTAGGTTTGTGTGGAATATAAGGTGATATACGGGTAATGGAAGAAATGAAATACAAAAAGAAGTAAGAAATCTACACTTGAATAAGCACAAATGATGAATATCACAATACTTTCTTGGTATTTTACGAATCTTGTGAATGAAAATGGTGGGTGGTTGATAAGAGAAGAGATGGATGGGTCCCGTGCCACAACAAGGTAATGTGTGTGCTTTTGTGAGTGTTCTAATGCTCGGAAGGACAATCAACTCGCTTGTCTTTCACTCTAGTTGAGCGTGTTTGTTGTCTTGATGCAGGAGGACTTGAAGATTCGAGATTGAATGCAATAAGGCTCCAATAACTTAATAACCAACCTAGGTGAAGAGTTGTGAAATTTTATATAAAGTAACTAATGGCGGTTAGGTAACCGGTGCCGACCGAGAATAAACCAACATCGGTTAGGGTGAAATAGTCATTTTTACCAAAAATATGTAGATCTTCCTAGATTTGGCATGTTTTCCAAGTTGGGTCCACTTAGGGAAGTGGATTTCTCGTTAGAAAAGATAGGAAGATCATAGAAGAATTCTATTTAGGTTTAGGAATAAGTCTCATTTAGTTAGGTCAAGTGGTGACTCAACACTGTGAGTAATGACTTGGTCATTGTGAGTTAAAATCCTTTAGAATGGGTCGAGGGTGAGGTGGATGTGTGAGGATTAAAATAAATTAATTAAAATAATTAAATTAATTAATAACGAGATGATAAATATTAATTCAATTTTAAGTGATTAAATTAATATCAATGTGGGGTAAAGGGGTTATGGCTAGGTGCATGCGTTACATTGATTAATTGAAAGGGATTAAAGGGATTGTGACCCAAATTTTGTGTCTACAAGGTTAGCAAAATAATTCTCTAATATCAAATCCAACCATTTTCTGCATTCTCAAGGAACATAAATAATGTACATAACATACTTCAAAACTAAGGAAGCATTACAAATACACAAAGCTCACCCCATATTGTAAACTAGGGAGTGAATAAAATAAAACTTAATATCTTAGAATAGCATAAATGTCACATGCATGCATAGAATCACAACAAAATACTCTAGTGAAAAATCCAAACATGCTACATGATGAACTTAAAAAATGAAATCTGAAAAGATAACATGATAACACACACACACACACACACACACACACATACACAAATATAAAACCTACTATTTCACTTTATAAGTTACTTTAAGTATAAAAATCCCACCCCATATGATTTATAGTTTATAAAGTAGGTAATTAAGCTAAATGTTAAAAAATATCATTAATAATAAGAATAAATATATGGTTATATTACAATGAGTATGAAAAAGAAAAAAATTGGAAAAAAATAGAATGTAAATTTGAGTTACTAGTAAAACATTTTGACCCCATAAAGGTAAAAAACGCACAATCTACTAATCTAAAAATTAAAAATGATATTCTATGAAATTTGATTTATAAAATTGTAAATAATAACATCACTACATTGTTTTAATCATGAAAAATTAGTCGTGGTTAAGAAAAATTATCTTCCAAGGCTTCTTATATCAAAATTTACTAGCCTTCTAAAAATATACTCTAGGAAAGGGTTTAATGGTGAAACTATAAACCTTGGGGACTATAAATACCCACTAGGTAGTTATATAGTAGGGTAGGGGGTGATCTCATGTCAAATGGACTATATGATTGTCTTATAGGTAAGCAAAAGTTGACAACAATTGCATAACATGGAGAATGCAACTATGATACAGAGCATGTGAAATGAGCTATAATTGTGTTGAATCTTATATTGCATGCCACATGTTCCTTGTGATCCATTTTATTCTAATATACACATTTTGGAAATATTTGGAAGAAAGAAATGTAAAAACTATAGTTTTTGCCCATGGTATTTTACAATGATGTAAAAATTTGATTGTCTTCTCTTTTGTCCTTGCTTGGATTATATATCATGTAATTCCCACTCCTCTTTAACACTAAATGAAAAATGTTTTCAATTTTGAATTGGTTGTAATATCTAACCTTTCTACTATATTGTAGTTAGCATATAATTAAAATGTATGGGACAAAATGATTGCTATTGTGTTTTGGTTATCATTATTCTGACTATATGTCGTATTGTGAACCCTAATGGGCATTTAAGGATAAGACAATTAGCTAGAATGGTTGCCTTGTTATAAATTGATTGTGATATCATTAATCTTCGATATTGTTTTGTTATATTTAAATCTAACACTATAACTGAACTGATTAACTATTGATAGACATTCAGTAGGAAGACAATGATGTGTTGTCATCTTAGATATATATTGATATTTTGAATTTTCTTCATATTGATCTTATTATGATGATCAAATTCATTTTGTGATTTCGTTGATATTGAAGAATTGGTGAAATGGTGAACGAGTGAAAGTATTTCTTAAATTAGATGATTTGGTTGGTTTATGATATTAATTAAACCGATGCATTAAGCGGAATCAAATGCCAAAAAAATTGAGAGTAATTGTTGAATTACTTGGTCTTAGCAATAGTAATTATGATATTGGATGTTGAAATTGATATGTAGATATAAGCATTTTATTAGTTCGATATCCCTAATATGGCCATAAGGCCAGAGAGGTATTGTGTGTTTTTGTAGGTAAACATATCACAATAATTAATGGGGATTGGAGACCGACCACATTGGAATACCAGATGAATTCAAAAATGGTCGCCATGGAAACTTGTGTTATGTTATTTGTGTTTTTATTTGTGGTTAGGGGGTCCCCATAGGGGGATTAACTCCGATTGTGACCAAGGGGTTTGTGTGTTGTTCTTTTATTTTCCTTCATTTAATTTTAGAGTATGTGATTTTATGGTGATGTAATTCCCTTTTTATCATAAATTAATTTATATGTCTAGATTAGTAATTTAATCATGTTACTAAGGTAATAATGGATGGGACAAAAATAATTCATTTATTATATTAGATGTTTCTTTGGTATATGTGTTTTAAGTTGAGTTTATGTGATTTTGAGTGTTGTACACTCTACCTCTCCTTAGACATTCAAATTTTTCCTTAAGGGTCAATTTTGGAGGATTTTGGGACAAGTTAAACTTGATCCACACCTCTTAATTTATTATACCAACCCTACCTATGGGTTGGGGGGTCAAAAATAGACCCCATTATGTGTTTTGGAAGGCAAAAGGTGAGTTTTAATTGCAGTTTCTTACATGTGTTTATTTCTTTTTCCTAAAGGGTATGGGTTGGAGTGGTGTGTGTAAGAGGTTTGTCATACCTCTCAACCACCCATTTATTTCCTTGGAGTATGGGTTTGACTTGGGTGATGTGGGGTGGAGAATAAATGATGTGGCATCCTACATGGAGCCACATCATCTCCCTCCCCCTCTTTTCTATTTATTGAAAGTTTTGGAAGTAAAGGGATTAATTTCTTAGCTTTGGATCTAAATTTTTTTGAGTGATTCCTTGTTGGAGTAGAAGGAGCTTGGAGTTGCTTGAGTTTGAAAGATTTTGGGAGTTTCTTGAAAAGTGGAACTTTACCATGGCAAGGTAGGATCTTGATCTATTGTTTTCTTCTTGTTTTCTTGTATGTTATGTGTTGTATGTATGTGTGTTCTTGTTTGAAATGTTAGGTAGTAAATTTATCTTTTGTGTTGATATTTGGAAATGGTGATGAAATATGTTGGGAGACTCAAGAGTTTCTTTGTGTGTTTATGAGGGAGTGGGTTTTCGATGCCCCACTTTGTTCTATTTTGTTATTTTGTATATTGTGGGAGCCATAAGAGAGAGGGAGGCTTAAGAGTGATGGAGGCATAACAGACATATATTTGTTGTTGTGGGGAGGCATAAGAGAATTTGGTATTGATTGTGTTATGGAGGATTTTAGAGGTGGGCATCCAAATCCTTGGGAGGCACAAGGGCACCCCCATGTTCCTTTCTCTACTTGGCTTAATTTTGGAGGCATTGATTTTAGAAGTTGTGTTTAAAATGGAGTGGTTTTGTGTGGTTATCCTTCTTGTGTGTTTGTTTCTTGAAAGTAAGTGAGGAAGAATTGTAGAGTTTCCATGTTTTGGATCCATTCCTTATTGCCTTGTGGTTGGGACTTAGGGGCCAATGAGAATAATTACTTCTTCTTCTCATTGGAGTTTTGGTTGGGTGGAAGTATTGCCTTCTCCCATTTTTGGTTGACATGATCAAGTGAAGAAAGATGGAGCGCTTATTCAAGAATTGACACTTGGAGTTTTGGTGAAATCAGTAAGTCCTTCATTATGAGAAAAGCATTATTTTTGTAAATTACCACATAGGTGGAGATTTTGAAGTATTATGTTCTTTTAAAAGAAATGATGCATGGTCAGCTTAATTTATTAAGTTGTATTATCATTTGATGGAAATTCATTAAGGAATGTGAAATCTCCCCACTCCTAAAATGGTATATTGTGAAGGAAGAAATTAGAATGGAAAACATGTTTCAAATATTAGTTGTAGTGCTTTATGAAAACTAAAATCTCTTGTATTGAAGAAAATTAGCTATGATCAAGGACAAGAAAGTTTAATTTTATTGTTGAAGTTGAATTATTGTAAATATGAAACAAACAACATAAAAGTTGTAAAATACTAATAGTATATGTATGGAAAACTGGAATGTGGAATAAGGTTTCTTGTAGTAATTGAACAAGTGGTTGTAGTGAAGAATAGAAATTTGAAATAAATCTTAAGTAAGTCACCATGTTGCAATGTGGCATTTTGTTGAAAGGATAAAACAACTTATTCCTATTTTAGTTGATTGTAGTCTTCCTTTAGTGTTTATTTTCTTATTTAGAAAAAGTTCTGAACTCCACTATAAATTGTTAAGGAAATGAAATTTATTTTCTTCTGCTTTCTATACAATATTTATCAAATTGATAAAGAAAAAGTGTTAGTGTAAGTTTTGCAACTTACTAATATTACTATATATATTTTCAATATTACTCTTAATAGTAATGTTAATACTCTTTTGAAATATTATTAATAATGAAACATTTTAATATTAATGGGACTTGTTAATATGAAAATATAATAATGTTGATACATTATTAATATTATTGTATAAATAAAGTAAATCTTATTAATGTAAAAAATTTAAAAATAAATCATATTAAATGACTACCACAGTATGATAATGTGTAATTTTTTTGAAAAATGAGTTTGTTGAAGCTGTATTGGCTCTTCTTACGTGTAGGTTATGTAGGGAATAGTGTTGGGGGAGGGTTACCACCCCACCCCCACCCCCTTATCAAATGGGATGGGAGTGGGGTCGTGACCCTCCCCCAACCCAAAACCATTGTAAATAACCCCAATCCGTTGTAACTTACCTAAGTTTTACCCTTTGTCGAGACTCTTTTAACTCAAATCCACGATTGTTTACCATGTAACATTTGGTGGTATATACTTTATATATATATATATATATATAATATATATATATAACCAGATATACGATAACGTCGTACCAAGCCAAGAACATAGATGCTAATCAAACACCACGATCAATAAGATGAAAGCAATTCGCCAAAATAACTTTACACAAAACCTTTGCAAACAAATGAGCAGCAATATCATATATTATTATGGAACTCAATGCAATACATTGAGAATGGGCCTTGCTTAAATAGGCAAGGAATAACAATCTAAGAACCAGTCAAGGTCATAGATCAAGCCATAAATCAAGGAAATAACTAGTCATCAAAGAACTAGTCAAGACCATAGATTTAGGAGAGAACTAGACATCAAGGATCTAGTCAATACCATAGATCAAGGAAATAACTATACCTAACAACTAGATAATATCTCCTAATATCTAAATAAGATAAAAGAAATATCCACACACATAAGTGGGTGAGGATAAATACAATAAAGGTAAATAAAGTACCTAGGTGAACATGAGCTAAGGTAAATACCTACTCTAACACCCCCCCTCAAGTGAAGCTAGGGGCCAAAATAGAAGTGGCATGTCCACAGTATGAGTCCCGACAACTAGGCCTGATGAGGTACTCATGTACAATAATTGGGAAAAAGGGACACCGCAAGGTACCCAAAACTAGTAACAACAAAGTAAAGAGAGTAAAGACCCGCTCCAAGGCATCCCAAGAAGCTCAGCTCAAAAAACTCGTACAATGCTGAAGAAGTTTGGTGTGCACTATGGTCTGAAGTGCAAAAAAAGAAACACCAAACATAATTCGATCAACTACTGCAAATAGGTGTGCCATGATCCAAGAACAATAACCAAAGCAACAAGGCAAGGACACAAACTCCAGAGTGTCACGATCCAAGAAAAGCCAAGGTAACAAGGCAAGGACACGAAACCCGAAGAAGCAGGATCAACACCACACCCTCCCATACTGCTAAATGGGTGGAGTGATGCTACAAATCTGTATGAGTTGCCCAAAATCAACTACTCGAACACTGAAAAAATAACACTGGACTTCACTAGAATAGATCCCCCACAAGAGATACTGTCAACATGCCAAAAGTGTCGAAAATACAGATACAAAATCTCTCAACAAACAAGAGAGATACACTACACCTGCTAAAGAAAAATGCTCAAAATAAGAAGCATCACAATGAATGGTGGAGGAGCCACGCCTATAGAGTCCTCTCAACGAATGCCTATGTCGTTGCCACGAGTGATCAGATATCCACCCCAAATCAACACGAGATGGATGAAGAAGATACCTGCATATGACTTGGTGCAAAATGCACAGTGGGTGCATGCAAAAGAACATCAGAATGTGTGTCAGGTTGATCATGTCTAATGGCTGAAATCTCAGGTTTCTCAAGCCTAAGTGAAGGTGCAAAAATCATGTGTTGCTCATGATCCTCAGAAAGATTCGAGCAAACAAAAAAAGGAGCTCACAATGTGTGATCCCAATGAAGTATCTCGTTTGAAAACCAATGTCATGATGAGAATTCCAATTAACATGTGGAATAGAGGAAACAATACCTGTGAATGTCTACCAATGACTCAGATAGTGAGACCCATAGAACGGAGCATGCAAGAACTGAATGCAGTGGTATGCTTCTTAAAAAAGCCATGTGGTGAGCGAAAGTAGGATACATAACATGTGGTACTGTAATAGGCACAGATGTGGAAGAGCATGTAGTAACAAGCCTCATAGGTTTAGAAGCATCAAAAGCAGGTTTAGGCTCAAAGACTAGCAGATCAATGTCAATGGGTACAAGAGAAACAACTACAAGTGGACTAGGAGCATGGATATGGTTGTCCACAATATGATGGTGATGTTGTAGGCTAGCAAGTTTGTTTTGCAGGAAGTGTATTATTGTATCCTTATCGTGAATGAGTGATTGTAGAAGAGAATTTTGCTTCTTGAGCAATCTATTTTCTTCCACAAATTTTACAATATCCTCTTGAAGTCCACATACTTTAGAGAAAAACATATCATTCTCAGAATCCATGATAGGTACAAACTATAACTCCCAAAAATTTAGGACGTCGGGCTCAGTCAAATTACATCCACAATTGATTACAACACTCCTCCATATTTGGCACTTTATAATTATAGTGCAAGTCTCAAAATAAATAACTCCAATGGAAAGAGCATGAAAAAACAAGCACTTTTGCAAAAACGACACTCAAAACCGAGTTACCGATCAAAAGTTACAAGCTTTTTAATATTTTTCTTTGTTATTTATTTTAGTTGCCACTAAAACAAAATAAATTGTTGTTGCCTTCACCACACAAATAAAATTAAAGGGGGATGAAGTTAAGCACCTACTAGTAGGAATCACAAGTTTTAAGCCCTCATATGACCATACCATATGACCAAGGGCTAAGGATTTTAATGGGTGTTTGCACAACTTACTATTTTGGGGTGTGCCGCATGTTTTCGAGAAAGTCACATCCAACTGCCGTTTTTAGTAAAAGTTACTATTTCGGATTTGTGTGGACGGTGATCTTCATTTGCCGAAAATAGCAACCTGTGGATTTTCCTAAAATAGTAAATACATGCACATCATCTGTGGACCCCTACCAAAAAAGGAAAGATCTAAAACCCTTCTTACGCGTAAACCGAGAAAGCTACGCTGCAACGAAAAATTGCCCAAACATGAGATCTCAAAAAAATTATACAGATCCAAACAAGATCCCGCACTTTTTTTTATAGGCACGAATCCCGAGGTGATCTGTTGTGCTTCTTTGTATGAACAAAAATTGACTGTCTACGAAACGCCGAGGAGTTACAGATCCATCTTAGGGTTTTCACGCCTTCCGGATCCAATGGAAGCCTCTGTTTTCCATAAAAATGCATGCAGCAACAAAATACAACCAAATCCCAAATATATGAATACACAAATAATTTATTTACAAAATAAAACTTACAGACGGATGCTAACAACGCAATCTCCAACTCTGATACCATGAAAGGAACGATAACCAGATCGTACCAAGCCAAGAACACAGATGCTAATCAAACACCACGATCAATAAGATGAAAGAAATTCGCTAGAATAACTTTACACAAAACCTTTGCAAACAAATGAGCTAGCAATATCATATATTATTATGGAACTCAATGCAATACATTGAGAATGGACCTTGCTTAAATAGGCAAGGAATAACAATCTAAGAACCAGTCAAGGTCATAGATCAAGCCATAAATCAAGGAAATAACTAGTCATCAAAGAACTAGTCAAGACCATAGATTTAGGAGAGAACTAGACATCAAGGATCTAGTCAATACCATAGATCAAGGAAATAACTATACCTAACAACTAGATAATATCTCCTACTATCTAAATAAGATAAAAGAAATATCCACACACATAAGTGGGTGAGGATAAATAAAATAAAGGTAAATAAAGTACCTAGGTGAACATGAGCTAAGGTAAATACCTACTCTAACAATACACATGTATATATGTATCTATGTATGTCTATATAAAAATCTTTATGATTTCTTAATCATGTTTTTAGTCGGTTAAATTATTTTCAAAATCTAAATATACATACATGTGTGTGTGTGTGTGTGTGTGTGTGTGTGTGTGTGTGTGTGTGTGTGTGTGTGTGTGTGTGTGTGTGAATTCTCTTACACAAATGTAAACACATACCATTTAACCAATTAATAAAAAAGGGGCAAAACCCATAAGCCCATTTGGGCAAATATTAAAATAATAAGATAAATAAAATAAATGAATACATTGAAACCCTAGGTAAGGGTATAAAAAACAAGAGAATAGATGGATCATGTGTATCCTTCCAAAATCTTGGGATGGCCTCTAATGGCTTCCTCATTCTCCTCCACCAATCTGTAAAATAAAAGAGAAATAATAAGTCAAATAAAAGAGAAAGAAGCCTTTCATAAGAAAACTTAGGGTTAGTTGGATACCTACGTCTTTTGGCCCCAAATGAATCCATCCAATGGATGAGATTCATCCCTACAAAAAGTAGGTGGGAAGTGGGTGAGTAAAATTCAAACTATAAATTTTAAATGCATGGATTGATTTTTTTTTTGGGGGTGGGGGCAATTTATTTGTGTAAGGGGTGGGATTATTGTTCTAACCCTTGTGCTAAATTAAGGACCTTGTTATTTGTTTTAGGCCTTGTCACCTTGTGGGTTTATATTAACCTTAGTATTCAATTAAATATACCCCCTTTACCCATGAGAGTAGTTTATGCTATTTTTATATGATGTAAATTAAATGTTTATGAAAATAACATTTAAGGAGAAACTAAACCATGCCTTAGACTAACTAATTTGTTAAAAGATAATGAGGGTTTTAATCTTTTATTATTATTTTAGGCATCGAAGAAGGAGATTTCTTTTATTAATTTGAAGTAACTTAGAAAAAATAATGTGACAATGGTTAATTCGAATCTTTTTGTGGGGACATCTTTCAAAAATATTATGCCATAATTTTTCTTACTTTCCCTAGGCTGTCCTTGGGTTTTGTGTGGGCATTGTTTTGTGGGCGTTACACTTGGTATCAGATCCATGGGTTAAACACTTGGACCCTAGGCCAACTTTGAAATGCGAAAACCAATTAGCAAAATTTGAACCTCCATGATTAAAATAATAATAAAATAATAAATTTGTTTGAATTGTTGTACTCACCTAGTGGCATTTTGTCAAACCCAAGTAACTGTAAATGTTGAATAATATTGTTTTCGTGTGAACTTCTGGTGTATCAAGAACTCAGTTTCCTTGCTAAGATGTTGTTTGATGAGCCTTAGCTCTTTGTTTTTAGTCATGTGATGTGACGACCAAATTGAGACTCTTCCTTGTTGGAATGATAAATTGTATGGTGTGATTCTTGTGGTTTGGCATTAGTGGTTGTGTTCTAGGGTCAGATAGAGTAAATTAGAAGTTGTTTAGAGATCCCTTCCTTCGTGGTTAGGAAAGATTGTCTTGTGGTCGAGTTTTTGATTTCATACCTGTATGGGAGAGTGGATATTAGATATTGATGTGGCATTTTATCCAACCTTGCGAGTGTGTTCTTAGAACCGAACTTGAGCATAGTACCCCTATCGACAGACCATGAAGGGGCTGCAAAGTGAATGTGATATTGTTGACTTACGTATTTTACATTCGTAAGCTTGTGTCATTTTATCTAGGACCAACACTTTATTTTATGATTAATTTGTGTGAGGAGCTCTGAGACTCTTTTAGTAATTTATATGTTTGCGATAGTTTTAGGGATTGCAATACGACTACGTAGCCATATCCCTTGATTTCCAATATTATGGGTTTTTGTTTTGATTAGTGACTTAGAGCTCATTCATCTTTTTGGCTACTTAGCTAAATGTTATGTTATCCTTGTTGCATGTTGATGAGGAGGTTCTACATAGTTTGTATTATGACATTTCATCGTATGGGGGTACACGTTAAGTGCTTTGAATGCCTTCTTAGGTACTTTAAGTTATACCTTGGTTTTTTGAAGGATGAAACCTTGAATGTGTATAGGGTCTTAGAGTGACTCTTTCGTTACTCAGCCTTTCTAGAGAGAGAAAGAGTTATGTAGAGAGGTCTAGTTGGTGGTTTGATAGTGGTGCTTTGGTGATTCTCTTATAATTTGGTAAGAGCTTGATCCTCGTCGTTGTATAGGTGTATGATTATTGGGCTTATGGATTGTTTTAGGATCAGATTGAATCTTGGTTGATTGTATATTTTAGTGGATAGGTGTTTATTTGGTAGTGATGTTCCATGATGGCATGCTAAGTTTTATCATGGTTTCCTTTTTTCTTTATAAAAGGTGTTGAATTGTGGATTGTAACTATCTTGGTGACTATGGTTAGACTTAAGCCCTTTTGGGCGGTGTGTTTAAATAAGTGTACTTTTTTTTCTCTTGATGATCCATAAATAAATATACCTTTTCCTTAAAATTTTAAATTGTTATGATTACCAATGTATAACCTATTAATCATTGGATTACATGGAGACACATATGGATGTACATTGGACTTTAGGACCTTGTTTTAGATATTTTAGTTTTATTAGATCTTAATATTTTTAATCTCAATTGTGCTTACGTTTTGTCCCTTCCTTAAAACTACAACTCTTGGTCGTAAAGTCAATGTTTGAGTAGATTAGTTGTTTTTCCTCTTGCATTTGATGTCTTCTAATGGGAATTTAGTGCCCTTGGAGTAAAATATTCCTTTTCATCTTGTTACTTGGTTGGTGGTATCTTGTGGAAATATGAGATTTGATTCGAAACTTTCCTTGTCTTATTATGTGAGTAAAATTTTTTAGCCTAAATAACAAACATTGTTTTCTCCTAAACCGATGTAAACCCCTTAGATTCATAAACGTAAATATGCCTCTTTAATGGGTCCTTTTCTTTTTAACCTATTTTGAGACTTGTGGAGACCGGTTTGGAGTTTTAGTGATGCTTGTAATTATTTTGGTAAGCCCTTGAAATCTTGGTGCAACTCATAGTGGTGGATTGATTAATAGTTCTTACAAAATTAATGATGTTTTTGTTATGTTGAATGTCTCTTGTTCCTTTAGAATTAAAAATGTGATGTATTGATTTATCTCTCTTTCCATAAAAGTAATAATTTGATATGTTGACCCTTCCTTCTCGTGAAAAATTTAATTGACAAGATGACTCACACAAACACCATAAAAATCTAGTTGATGGGATTTGAATTTGGAAATTAACAAATAAATAGGAACATAAAAGAAGAAAAATGGTCCTTCTTTATAAGCTTCATAGATTAATAGAAGAAATAAAACTATGTAGAAGAACAAAAAGGAAACTTTGTCCATCTACCCTCCCTAAGAGTAACATAAATTCTTTTGCCACCTATGCAAGATGGTGATAATATGATGCCAACATTAGTAGTGCTCCTTAATGACGCAAACATGTGATGCCATAATAGAAAGAATATTTTAATTAGGAAAACTTGTAAGAAAAGTGTTAGCAAGAAATATTACAACTTTGACTTAGTATTTGATTGATAAAATGAGTAATATTTATGTGTATTAAGTGCGAAGTATAATTGAACCTTTAGTTTTGTCACCTACCCAGATTTGTGAAACACCTTTTTGATAGTGATGTGTTCTAGTTGCATAGTACTCCCTTGTTCATAGACATATGTGATTTTCCCTTGTGGGATTTTGGGTCGTCGTACCCTTGTTGCCTCGTAGCTCGATGAGTGTGAGTTGTGGCCTTTAGGATTGGGTCTTATCTCTTCTTTTAGTGAAACTTTACCTCCTTGTGTGCTGATTTTGTCCTTGGTGACCTAGGTTATTGTAATTTTAAGGCAACATATGTTAAGGATATGAAATAACTTTGGGAATTCCTCTTTTCTTCTTATTTTCTTGAGACACCTTATTGTTGTTTCCCCTTTTTCCATTGGGAAGGAAAGTGCATGGTGTTTCCGTAAGTTGTCACTCACTTTTAGTACAATGCACTTTTGGATTGTAGTTAGACCCCTCTTGTTACTTTTTCTTCTCTCTAGCTCCCTTGAGTGCTCTTTGGTGTTATGATTTATGCATGTACTCTCTTTATGGTTATTTTGAGCTTGAGTAGGATTTAAGATAAATAAATCCCATTGTGTTATAATGAGTGGTGCTTCTTGTATTGATATGTTAGTTTCTAATAGAAAATTTTTCTAAATGGTTGATGTTTCTAAAATTAGCTTTTTGTGTGTGTTCAATTTTAAGTGTAAAATCAGGCTATAGGAAACCTTGTGGTCATGATTTTTCTTAGGATTACCATGAAAATTTAATTTTACCCTCTCGAGTTATAAAAGTGCTTCCCATGAATAGTTTTTGGATTGTAAATGTTCTGTTAACTTAAGTGTCCTTTCTTGTTGTAAACCTCATCTTGTGTGCGATCAAATTTGTTAGGCATTTGAGTAGACATGTTTCTCGTACAAATTATTGGTCATGATTGATTTTTCTATCCTTGTCTAAATAATGAACTTTGAAATTGTAACTTAACCTTAGTGGAAACCTTAACTTTTGTAATCGTAGTATGTTGTATCCATGGGAATATATGTGGTCAACTCGAGTTCATGGAATTCTCCGTATTATACCTTTACTTTTTTGTTATTCTTGAGACTCCTTTTACCTTTCCATGTTTGGATGCTATGTGTTGTATCTTGGTTGATCACGTATAGTTACTCTATAGAATTAAATTTTTTCTACCCTATTTGAAGAAATTTTAGAACTCATCCTCTTATCTACCTTCTTTTTGTTGAATTGCATTGGACCAAACTTCGGTTCTGTTGACACACACTTATTTGAAAAAAGGAAGTCCACAAAGGGTGTTATCCTACTTCTTTCACAACATTCCCTACCTCCTTCTCCATGAGTACCGGGAGGAAGTCAAACCTAAGGGGAGGGGATGTAATGCCCACTCCCCTTTAACACCAAATGAACCAGCTAATCAATTTTGAATTGATTTTAATCTCCAACCTTTCTAGTTTATTCTAGTTACCATACAACTAAAATGTGTGGGACATCATGATTTCTATTGTGTTTGGTTATCATTATCCCGACTATCTATCATATTGTGAACCACGATGGGCATTTAAGGATAAGACAATTAGGTAGAATGGTGTGATATCATTACTCTTTGATATTGTTTTTTATATTTAAATCTAACGGTATAAGCTGAACAGTTAACTATTGATAGACATTTAGTAGCAATACAATGATTTGTTGTCATCTTACATATATATTTATCTTTTTAATTTTCTTCATATTAATGTTGTTATCATGATAAAATTCATTTTGTGATTTCGTTGATATTGAATAATTGGCAAAATTATGAATGAGTGAAAGTATTGCTTAAATTAGATGATTCATTTGGTTTTTGATCTTAATTGCAAATTGATGCATTAACGAGAATCAAATCTCTAAAATTGAGAGTAATTTTAGAATTACTTGGTCTTAAAGATAGTAGTTATGACATTTGATGTATAAATTGATATGTAGATATAAGCATTTTATTAGTTTGATATCACTAATATGGCCACGAGGCCAGAGAGGTATTATGTGTTTTTACGGTCAACATATCACAAAAATCAATGCGGGATTGGATACCAACCACATCGAACACCGGATGAATTCAACAATGGTCGCATCGCAACTTGTGTTATGTTGTTTGTGTTTTTATTTGTGATTAGGGGTCCCCATGGTGGGGATTATCTCCATTATGAACAAGGGGTTTGTGTGTTGTTCTTTTATTTTCCTTCATTTAATTTTAGATTATGTGATTTTATGGTGATGTAATTGCCTTTTTATCATAAATTAATTTATGTGTCTAGATTAGTAAGTTATACATGTTACTAAACTAATAATGGACAGAACAAAAATAATTCATTTATTAGATTAGATGGTTCTTTGGTTTATGTGTTTGAAGTTGAGTGTATGTGATTTTGAGTGTTGTATACTCTACCTCTCCTTAGAAATTCGGATTCGGCCTTAAGGGAAAATTTTGGAGGCTTGTGGGACACGTTAAACTTGTCCCACAACTCTTAATTTATTATACCAACCTTACCTATGTGTTGGAGGGTAAAAAATAGACCCCATTATGTGTTTTGGAAGGCAAAAGGTGAGTTTTAATTGCACTTTCTTACATGTATTTATTTCTTTGTCCTAAAGGGTATGGGTTGGAGTGGTGTGTGTAAAAGGTTTTTCATACCTCTCAACCACTCATTTATTTTCCTTGGAGTATGGGTTTGACTTGGGTGATGTGGGATGGAGAAGAAATGATGTGGCATCCTACATGGAGCCACATCATCTCCCTCCTCCTCTTTTCTATTTATTTAAATTTTTGGGAAGTAAAGGGGGTTACTTGCTTAACTTTGGATCTTGGATTTTTGTGAGTGCTTACTTGTTTGAGTAGAAAGGATATTTGAATTTCTTGAGCTTCAAATATTTTGGGACTTGCTTGAAAAGTGGAGCTTTACCATGGCAAGGTAGGATCTTGCTCTCTTGTTTTCTTCTTGGTTTTTGTATGATTTGTGTTGTATGTGTGTGTGTTATTGTTTGAAGTGTTGGGTAGTAAATTGACCTTAGGTTGTGTTGATATTTGGAAATGGGGATGAAATATGTTGGGAGGCATAAGAGATTCTTTGTGTGTTTAGGAGGGAGTGGGTTTTGGATGCCCCACCTTGTTCTATTTTTTTTTTTGTGTATGTGGGAGTCATTAGAGAGAGGGAGGGATAAAAGTGAGGGAGGCATAAGAGACATAGATTTGTTGTTGTGTGGACACATAAGAGAATTTGGGATTGATTGCATGGTGGAGGATTTTAGAGGTGGGCATCCAAACCCTTGGGAGGACCAAGGGCACCTCCATGTTCCTATCTCTACTTGGCTTATTTTGGAGAAGTTGTTGTGTAGTTATCCTTCGCATGTTTTTGTTTCTTGAAAGTAAGTTTTTAAGTATTGTAGAGTTTCCATGTGTTGGATCCATCCCTTATTGCCTTGTGGTTGGGGCTTGGGGGCCAATGAGAATAATTTCTTCTTCTTCTCATTAGAGTTTTTGTTGGGTGGAGAGTGTTGCCTCTCCCCATTTTTGGTTGTTGTGATCAAGTGAAGAAATATTGAGCTCTTATTGAAGAATTGGCACTTGGAGTTTTTCTGAAATCAAGAAGTCCTTGTGAGAAAACCATTTTTGTAAATTCCCACTTGGGTGGAGGATTTGAATTATTATGTTCTTTTAAAATAAATTATGCATTCTTAGCTTCATTTGTTAAGTTTTATAATTATTTTGAAGGAAATCCATTAAGGAATGTGAAATCTCCCTTCTCCTCAAATGGTAGATTGTGAAGGAAGAAATTAGAATGGAAATCATGTTTACAAGCTTAGTTATAGTGTTTTATGAAAAATAAAATCTCTTGTATTGAAGAAAATGAGCTATGCTCAAGGAAAAGAAAGTTTAATTTGTTGAAGTTGCATTATTGTAAATAGGAAAGAAAGAACATAGAAGTTGTAAAATACTAATAGTATATGTATGGAAAACTGGAATGTGGAATAAGGTTGCTTGTATTAATTGAGCAAGTGGTTGTAGTGAAGAATAGAAAGTTGAAATAAATCTTAAGTAAGTCACCATGATGCAATGTGGCATTTTGTTGAGAGGAGAAAACAACTTGTTCCTATTTTAGCTGATTGTAGTCTTCTTTTAGTGTGTATTTTATTATTTAGAAATAGTTGCTCCACTATAAATTGTTGGTTGAAATGAAATTTATTTTCTTCTACTTTATATACAATATTTATCAAATTGTAAAATAAAAAAGTGTTAGTGCAAGTTTTACAGATTTACTAATATTACTATCTATATTTTCAATATTAATCTTGATAGTAATGTTAATACTTTTTTAAAATATTATTAATAATTGAATATTTTAATATTAATGGGACTCGTTAATATAAAAATATATTAATGTTTATACACTATTAATATAATTGTATAAATAAAGTATACGATTAGTAAAAATAGTCATTGAAATATATATATATATATATATATATATATATAGAGAGAGAGAGAGAGAGAGAGAGAGAAAAAAGTAAATATTATTAATGTAAAACATTTAGAAAGAAATCATATTAAATCACTACCAACTAACCATAATGCAATTTTTTTAAAAAAAATTGAGTTTGTTAAAGCCGTATTGGCTAAGCCTATGTGTTGTTTTTATAGGGAATAGGGTTGGGGGAGGGTCGCCCACCCCACCGCCCACCCCATTATCAAATGGAATGGGGGTGGTGTCGGTGACCCTCCCCCAACCCCAAACCATTATAACGTACCCGTGTTTTACATTTTGTCGGAATGTCTTAAATCAAAACCATGGCTATTTACCTTGTAACATTCAGCTCTGTGTGTGTGTGTGTGTGTGTGTGTGTGTGTGTGTGTGTGTATCCTTGTGATTTCTTAATCCAGTTTTTATAATTTTTTTAAAATATAAATATACATACATACATACATATGTATATATGTATGTATGTATATATATGTATGCATTCTCTTACATAAATGGAAACACATATCATTTAACCAATTAATCAAAGTGGGGCAAAAACCCATGAGCCCATTTCGGAAAATCTTAAAATAATAAGATAAATAAAACAAATAAATACATTAAAATCTTAGGTAAGATGATAAACAAAAAAGTGAATAGATGGATCATGTGTATCCTTCTCAAATCTTGGGATGGCCTCTAATTTCGTCCTCCTTCTCCTCTACCAATATATAAATCAAAAGAGAAATAATAAGTCAAATAAAAGAGAAAGAAGTCTTTCATAAGAAAACTTAGGGTTAGTTGAATCCCTAGATCTTGTGGCCCCAAATGAATCCATCCAATGGATGAGATTCACCCCTACAAAAAGTAGGTTTGGAGTGGGTGAGTAAAACTCAAATTTTAAAATTTAAATGCATGGGTTGACTTTTGGGGTCCCACTTTATTTGTGTTAGGGGTGGAATTATTATTTTAACCCCTGGGTGGAATTAAGGACCTTGTTAATTTTTTTAGGCCTTATCACCTTGTGGGTTTATATTAACCTTATTATTTAATTAAATAGACCCCCTTTACCCATGAGAGTAGTTTGCGCTATTTTTCTATGGTGTAAATTAAATGTTTATCAAAATAAAATTTAAGTAGAAACTAAACCATGCCTTAGAATAAGTAATTTGTTAAAAGGTAGTGAGGGTGTTAAATTTTTATTTTTATTTTTATGGGGATAGAAGAAGGAGATTTAATTTATTAATTTTAAGTATCTTAGAAAAACTAATGTGAAAATGGTTAATTCAAGCTTTTTATCGGCACGTCTTTCAAAAAAAATTCCATAATTTCTCTAGCTTGCCCTAGGTTTTCCTTGGGTTCGTGCGGCATTTTTCTGGCATTACAGATCATAACATACTTAAAATCATGAGAAAATAACAAAAATTTCAAATAAATATGATTTATTTTTTAATAATTTTATTATCTACATCATAGTCAAAATTTTAGATTAAAAAAAAAACTTAAAAACACCCAAAATAATTACCCTATAATAGCAATTTTGGCTCAAACAAAAAATATTGATTAGGTAATTTTTAATACCTATAACGTGAATCCGATAATAAAATTAGGGACTTGATGAGTATGATCATATTTAATTTGTTTAAGGTGTAGAAATAAACATGTAAAAAATCCTCCGAGGGAATTTGAGATCCACCAAACATGTAACGACCCAAAAACACAAACACGAACAACACAGTGAAATACAAGATAACTTTTTTTTGACTTGCTTGACACATAACATGACGCAACATGTCGTCACCAAGGATACAACTAACACTGTGAACAACTTGATACAAGGATGGCCATAAAGGCAGCACGGAAATGTTCACACCTATCAAGGACAATTTACTTTTCTTTTGACAAGACAATATAGAAGTCCGATCACATAACACACTTACAGTTAGGGCCAACCACAATGAAATATTCTTGAGGGTTATTTATTTTAAAAGGACATCTTGCAAGTCTTAGCTTACGTTTTCAATGAGGCTCAAGATATGATTCGTATAATTCAACTTGCCAAGCCAAGTTTATTCCTTTGACACTGAGTAATTATCTTTAAATTTTCTCTATTATGACATTTATTTGCTTAATTCGTTTATCAAGAAAAAGGAGTATTTAAATTCCACAAGGCCATCTGCTCACCACTAACGCTATTAAGATTTGTTCTTGCCCACAAGACAACATGGTTTAAGTTCAACACACTTAAGAGAAGAGATACAAGGTGCCTTGGAAAAGGGTTAGAGGGAGAAGGTCGAGATGAAACATCTTTAGGACCTCATTAGTTATTGCCAGTATTTAATTGAAGCTAGGGCTCTTAACCAGAATTATCAACAACTTTACTTAGGCTTCGCTAAAAGTATTAACAAGGAGTAAAAATTTACTTTCCAAATGGCGGTGAGAAAGATGGTGAGGTCTCCAATTTGTTTTCTCTGGCTTATTAAATCTTATCATCTTCAAACAACTAACAGTTCATTTCACCTTAGGGTCATTTTACAAATTTCACCATAAAAGGAATAATGTTCACTAGAGGAGCTAGGGTTATCATGATATAAAGTTTACTTGCAATGATAGTCTTGCTCTTGTTTACTTAAAGGATTTCTTGCTCTCAAGTTGGTGACCCCTACGTTACTTTATTTGAATACAACTTTTAATATAACTTCCAGAAGTATTAAACAATCTTATGTTAGTTTACTTATGACACTTTATTTCTAAGTCATATCAAGATTTAACTCAGAATTTATTCTCAAGGCAAAGTTGAAGCAACACTCATTTACGAGAACAAAACAAGATTACATCATTTCTTAAAATACTGATACTCCACAAGACACTCAACCACAATAACCAAATTTTCTTATAATTTCCAATGATGGGCACACAATACAGGGTTTCCAAAGTTCAGATGACAAATCTACAATACATTATGCTAAGACATTAATCCTCTTCTAAACTTTCCACTGGACGTTAACAACAGTTGAACAACATACAAAGGTTTCGAGCAAAGGAACTTCTCAACTGAGGTTGATGACAACAGTCTACAATTCTATCCCTCATCTACACGCAAAATCCATCTGTAGCAAATTTTCTACAAGAGTCAGTTCACGAGAACTGAGCAAGATAAGGCTACACAAAACCACCATAACTATTATCTAACAATATCATGAAAAGAAGCACTTTATTACAAGAATTTGGGTCAAACCTCTAAACTCTATGAGCACATCAAGTTAAAAAAAAGTCTTCATCATGCCAATCAAAGAAGAATAAGACCTTGTACTTCAGTTAGGAGTAATAACAACGAAAGTATAGCAATCGTAAGAGAATGGCCCTTGGCCCTATAAGGAGAAAACAAACAATCTAGCAAAAACAGAATTCCCATCAAGTAAGTAATTAAACAATAATTACAAGATTGAGATTTGATATAAATAGACCAACTATCTAGAATTTTATCAAAGGTACCAATGCATAGGCTAAAATAATACATTTCTAAAAGAACAAAAGTTGATCGGCCCAAGAAAGGGGAAACACGGGTTCCAAAATTTAACACAAAAAGTCATGTATAAATGAGTTTCAAACCGGAAATAAAATAGAGTAAACACACAACATAAGTTTCAAGCGAAGACATAGTATACTAGTTTTGACCATTAACTACAATTAGATTTACCAATCATCCAAGAAGGGTCAAGTCTTACAGGCTAGTAGCAAACACGCGAGAGAAGAAGGGAGTTCCGTCAAACAAGAGTATACAATAATGTCATCAAAAATTTTATAACACTAAAGATTTGCAAACTTCCACAACAATTCTAATGTTTGATTAATTTAAAATAAATTATCCCTTTCCCAAAACAACCATATTTTAAGGCAACCCTTGGTAACACAGTCATTGTCACACAAAGATACAAACATAACTTCTAAGTGACATTATCAAAACAAAACCTTCCACTATGAATCCATAAGACTATCAAATGAAAGCTGAGTTTTTCTCGAAGGTTAATCACATTTAAGGAAATTTACATCACAAACTATTACGGTAATTACGTGCATAAAGACCGACCAATATTAATTAATAGCGTTAACATTACAAAGGATAAATAATGCAAGTTAGGAAAACTAGAAGAGCGCCATCAACAACAATTCCGAGAGGGGGATTAGACCAAAACTATTCTAGTGTCAACGAGGTACTGGATTCACACAAAGAAACCTCGAGCTTAGTTGATCCGAAAGGCTAGTTATGGTTCAAGTTGCCAGGGATGGTCAAGGTACTTCCTGAGGATGGCCTTAAAAGCCAAGAATAAGATGAAAGATAATATAAGAGTCTACAACCGTGAGACGGAAAACACATTGCACACAAACCTTTTCATTCTACAAGTTTTAATACCAAAACTCTAAGCTGGCTAGCCCAAGCATTGCTCACACAATCCTACAACCTTTCTTTCTCGATGCCAAAAGGTTATCAAAGGGATTTGCAAAGGAGCTAACAAAAATGTCAAGGACAAACTTGGGTGCTAGGAAGGGGGTTTCATAGTTATTGTAAACTTACTTCCATGATATCGAAAATACTAGCTTGATCAACATAATAACTTGCAACTCGATCACAGAGAAGAATTAATACATAAACAAATAGACAAAGTTCTATCATTCGAGTAATATAACATTTAGAGGAGAGGGCACACGCATCCTTTCGACCCACATACTGTCAACGATAAAAGCTAAAACAAGAAGAACAAGCAGAAAGGGAAATCTCCCATCATGACATCCAACTGACAAATCAATGCAAGGAAGAGTGGTTCGATTTCGCAATAATTGTAAATATAATAGCAGTAGAAAGGTGTAGAAATATCTTGCCTTTTTCTCCAGATCCAGTAGGTTCCATGGACACCGCCCGGATCAGCAACAATAACCCAAGCCAAATTCCATTTTCTTCAAGCTCGTTGGGCGCCCAAACATCGACCATCTTCACGTTGGCACAGGTAGGAGTTCACGGCCAGGGTGGGTGGTCTAAAATACTTGCCAACATCCTCCCAACGCGTGTCAAAAGGGAAAACTACAGCGGAACATGGGCAGCCATCCAGCACAAAGGAAAATCCACTTTTGGAGCCCATTTAAGGAGCTGGAACTAAAATCTGGTCTCTCATTTATCACTGCAGACCTGGCACAGTGCGCCTTGTTATAGTGCCAGACTATGTCTGCAGATTGCTTCACCTGGCATTACCAAAAATCTTTACAAGAACATTTTCCTTTTAAAAAAAAAAAAAAAAAAGATGGAACCGCTTTGCATCTCTCACAACAATTTGCTTTGCAACAACCTTGGACAAAACCTGGTGCAGTGTGGCAGTCAACACATACATTAAGGTTCTGAATCTGAAATATATCTTGCTACCTTCATCTCCCAAGACATTATCTCCAACATTGCATAGATCTCCTGTGCCCGTGGGTGTGATCTGCCACTTGGGTTTTTCTTATGCCTTCCAAAACTTCAGGTGCTAGCTTTGAGTCCAGTGTCTCTAACTCATTTGTAGATCTTAATGAGTCATTGAAGAATGTTAATGCAAGCTCACATTCCCCAAGTACAAGATAGCAACTTGCAGCTCTAATTCGAGCTTTCAAGAAGTTAGGATCTCGGTGCAGAGCTTGCATGCAATCTGACAGTGCTTCTCTGACTCTACTAATAGCCATCCGAGTGGCTGCACGGTTGCCATAGCATAGCACTAATGCTTTGACAGAACCTTCAGATGATTCACTCGGAGAGACGCAGCTTATCCCACGAGTATAATACTCCTCAGCTTTTAAAAAAATCCCCTTCAGTGTATGCTTGATTTCCCCTGTGCCGCCAACTTTCACATGCCTGCTCTAATGCTGCATTCTTCACGACCATGGAAATAGCTGGTAGATCACTCTTTGCACTTTGATTACCTGACACTGACTCTAGAAGTACAGTTGTATGTCTGTCACAAGCTCCAAACATATTTTTTTCTTCCTCAGCTATCTGAGTTGAATCAAACATATCTCCTTTTAAACTCGATGCATACCTTTGTACAACATCTATTTGAAAAACAAGATGTCTTAAAGCAAATGGAGATGATTCAAATTTCTCAAAAGTAACTAATATCTTTAACTTGTCAGCATCTTCATGAAACTTTGGCTCAACCTGTACAATCCACTCACTAAACAGATCCAACAGAAGCAAACACGCTGATCATTCTCAGCATCTCAACAACACAACCCACTACACCAAACAGATCCGCCTCTATGAGATCCTCTTCCATGAGTTACATCGTAAAACGAGCAAGGTCTCAGTAGAGAATCTCTGTAATAAATTTCATCGGGTCTCCTGGTAACACTCTCACTGTCACTTAATCGATTTTGATGAAAATATCTTGAAGGAGAATCTCGAATTTGAGGATGCAGTCGAAATAGAACAGATAACAATGAAACAGCGCAAGGAACAAGGACAATAGAAATTTGAAGAAGAAAATATGCCTAAAAAAAAAAAAAACGTATGCAAGGAGACAGAGGATCCACGCAGCATGTAAAACGTGATAGAAAGCCACAAATTGATGGGGGGGAAAAGGTAGAAATACGCAGCAAGGAAAATTGCTTCATACATACAGTGTTTACATGCAAACAGATATTTGCGGATCCTGCAAGAGTTACAGAGACCATATTCTCTTGTCTTCAATAAATCCAACCATATCAAAGAGTGTTGCACCCAAGGAAAGTGGAGGTAACACGCCTGCTACACTAGCTAACACGTCAATTCAGACTGTGTCCAATGCATTGAAGAAGGAAATCAAAATATGATCCTGGTGCAGGAAGTCAAAACTCCACCAACTCCCACTGTCTCATGCCAAATAGGTAAGAAAAACATGACAGCCAGTACAGCCGGCAGGTTGGGGTGGTTGGGAGGAGGCCAAGGTGGTAGAAATCGGATTCGATGCCCTACAGGGCATTACAAAACAAACTAAACATGGAAAATTAGTAGAATATCTTCAAAAAAATATTATATGTTTATATATGCAACCAATAATGCAAATCACTATAAATAAAAGCATAGATATGAGAAAATTATGAGATGTATATTGCAAATCTAGCTTTAAAACTATATAGGAATTGAGGAGAGCCTAGATAAAGGTTGCAATGCAAACATCCACATAAATTACTTAGACAATATGAAAATATTCACCAATAAAAGCACGTTGTATTAAGAAAAAGTACATGTGTTGTATCGTGTGTGCATCAAACATTGGATGAACTCTAATATAATCCCCCTAGAGGAGAGTACATCTCCACCAACTTTGGAAACAAATCCATACTCCAATCTTGCTTTCAAAAAACAAAAAAAAAGATTCTTATAAAGGAAAAGTAAGGGGTGAGTGAGAGATTGAGATTTGGTTGAGTTAAATGTGGGATACGATCATTTATGAAGTTACACCTCAACCTTCCTACACACGTGAGGAAATCTCAAACATAAATGTGTATTTACCAATGTTGTGTTTCTAATAAACCTTACCTTTGTAAATACAACCATTACTAGGGCCGAACCCAAAATTAAGTCTTATTATGACACAAATCAACAATGTTTTAGTCAAAAGAATTATCAACAATTCAAATCAAATATTTAAGAATGTACAAAAATAAAATGAAAATTGCTCAAGTAAATAACAAATTTGATACATCTAAAAACAAGGAATTTAGTAAGATTCAAATGGATTTATTAATATAAAATCACTCCCTCCCTATGAAATAATGCATATAATTTCAAGTTCATAGGAGTTTAAATGAATTTGATCAATTTCATTTCATTTTGGAGTAATTTTTATATAAGGAACAATTACAAACATGTTTTCAAAGGGCACATGGTGTAATTTAAATGATGAGATGACAATTAATTTAGTTTGTGTGTGTGTGTGTGTGTGTGTTTCATTTCCATCAAATCTTGTAATTTGCACCATGTCTCCTTTCAAAACATCCTTGTAATCATTCCTTCAATAAATATATATATATATATATATATATATATATATATATATATATATATATATATATATATATATATATATGCATATTATCAAAGGTTTGCATATATCAAAATGATTTCTAACATAATGGCATTATAGTCAATTGGACTACCTAATTGGTTCTATATGGAAGTAATCATTAAAAAATTCCAATAGAGGTGGTGGTAAATATGTGGAGAGAATTAGAAGAGGAAGAACCCCAATTGGTAGTTCATATTTTATTACTTCCTCCAATTGCATTAAATCTCATAAAGGGATTAAAATACCTTACAACTATCATAAATGTAAAATGTTGAATATAAGTCGATATAAATAATTGAAGAGAAGTAACAAACATAAAAATAGGCAAACATTTAAGGAATATTATGTGAATAAACATTGCTACAAAGAAGGATGTATCTCGATATGTTCGATTGGTTCATGCAATTTTAGGTTAAAAACTACTATATACATGAATGAAATTTTCATTTAACATTTTCTTCTTAATATATTCATGGAAAATACATCCAAGAATGATGTGGACAAATCTTCGGAAAAATATAATTTAAAATTAAATTTTTGAGGAATGGATATATATACAATCACATTGTGTGGAGCTTATAGGATTTTAAAGAGCACCTAGTATAGTAGTATAAATTATCAAAGAAATTGTGAGAAGTAAAAAATAATTTGTGAAATTTTAAAATAAAAAGAAAGGTTGAAAAACATCATTTTTAATATATAAAAGTCATAGTAGAGAAAAATGTAAATATGTCTCCACATTTGTCTCATTTAGTAAGAAAATATATGTGCATAACTACCTATCATATATCTTCTTTTATGTTATAACTCACATTAATCCTACAAAAATATAATGAGTACCTTACATTGTTCAACCTTCCTCCAATTAAAGATTCGCACTTGAGAAAAATATGAAGAAAGTACATTTCTCATACTTTAAATTGCAAAGAACAACTTATTTCCCAAATGTAATATGTGTACATGTATGAAGAATTAAATTACAATTCCTAAAACACATTGACTACCTAATCAATGTAAGAAATAACAAAATCCATATATTCAAATTTCTCATTAACAATACTATTCCCACATAATGCAACTAGTGGAAAATTCAAATGGATTCTTGAGCACTATGGATTATAAATGGAACATATGGAAAATAATATGCTAAGGGTAGGAAGAAAATAATATTCAATACTTATTTTAAAGGACCTTCATATTATATTAAACAATATGTTGATAGACGAACAAAAGACTTGGGGTTTTAGAACAAAATTCTTAATATTTATTGAATAAGGATTAAAATTTATAGGACCACAACATTATATTTATGTCTCAATATTCATGAAGAAACCATAAATGCTGATTGGTGATTTATTTTATTAGTTTTGAGTCCTTTAAACACCCATTTCATGATGTACTATTATAAAAAATAATATGTATGAAAAATTGAAGGATTAAAAGGAGGAAGGTGTACGTTCTCAAACATCTCCACCTACAAGTATATATAGTTTATTTAACAACATATATTGGTAATTTAATTGCAACTCTATAATGCTTCAAGTGGCAACACTGATAACTAATTTACATTTTTATCCTTGTTTCTAGAAATGATGATTTCTAAAATTTTGTACATAAGTTTCTTACTAGTGGGACACATCCTGAGGATACAACTAGGAAATTTTAAATATTATCATTATTTCTATAACAATTAAAAAAATTATCTTTTCTACACATCCTGACACTTATAGAACATGTGAAGATAGGTCAAATTTATTCACTCAACACCTTATTTTATAAGTGTATAAATTTCTTTTAGATCCACAATTTTTGGATGGAAATGACAAAAAGGTTGTATTCATAACTGAAAGATGTTTTAGTTGCACATATAGTTGAAACTTTACCTACATGATGGAAGATAAAGCAACAATAAAGGATCTTGCATGGTATTTTCATATCTAAATATGGAAAAAAATGAATTGTAAACCAAACAATACAATATAGAAACTTCAACTTTGTCTCATTAACATAAGTAAAAGAGAGTATTGAATTGAAAAATGAAATAAAAGCATACACCATGCACATTCGTTAAAGAATGTAACAAACATAGGTGAAGATTCTATCTTCCAAAGATAAGATATTAAAAAACTATTTTTTGTGTTATGGAAAAACCATTTCCAAATTGTATTAGGATGTCATAAAATTAAATATTTCCTAATAATTATCCTAGAGTTTGAAATGTATGACCATAAATGGGATCCACACCTTTTCTAATGGATGATTAGTTCAATCAAAATATTCCTAAGAATAATGATATTTATTTTGGCCCTATTTTTATAGACCTAAAAGATGAATTTAATATAATGGTAAATGTGTATAACAAGAAAATGCTTCCAAAATAAGAAATTAGATTGATCTTCATAGTAATGTGCTCAACTAGATTCATAAGGATGTTCGTGGGCTCAAAGAAAAAATCAAAGGCTGCACGATTTCTATAGATGGAGGTAATCTAGATGATAATCTTCTATAGGATCTAAATGATAGTATCCAAAATTGAGAAAGAGCATGCTAACATTAGATCTAAAAAATAGGACATCATGACAAATTTCAAAACTACTCTTGAATTCCTCACTCTTGACACTCATCATTTGGAGGAAAGCAAGGGTAAGAACAAAATAATAAATGGTGAGAGAATTAAGGTCATCAAGAACATGCTGGAGAATGTGAAAAAGGCCTTTCTCAAAAATTTTAAGTAAATGTTTTGTGAGCTCCTTCATCGTTGTTATGTTACGTGTTTTTGCTACATTTTTGTTGTGCTTTTGCTATGTTTTGGCTACAACTTTGCTATTTGTTCTATTTTTATCTTTGTGGGCTCTAATGTATATTAGGGATTTGGCATCTTTGTATGGGGTAGTGTTCCAACAAAAACTATTTATCCTTATCTAAAAAAAGAAGAAAATTCTTTTAGTATGATAAATTGATGAACATATGATTGTTTTATGGATAGGGAGGGTAAAAATAAACCTTATAAAATATGTTGAAACTATGGCTCAAAAGGTGGGGTCACATTAGTGGCTACACTGTTAAAAAGAAAATACGAAGTAAGAATATTATCAAGAATGTTTAAGGAAAAACAAATTGTGGAGAAAATCAAGAAAATAATTAGAGATTTATAAGGAACACGTCATTTAGGTATGGACATGAAGAAAAGTATGGAGATAAGATAAAATTAAATTTCAAAATATTGGACATGAACCCATTTATCCATACCTTACAAAAATTCACCAAGGTATATCAATGGATCCTACTTTTTGTAAATCGAAGGATATTCAATATGTCATTTTGTCTTTGAGTCCGTAAATATACTAAATATATGTCTAAAAATATCATCTTTTCTTACATTGTGATCTTTATATTATCCATTAAGATATTTATATTGTACCATTTAAAACATATTACTATATGAATTCAAGAACCAATATCCATCAAATTATTTGTCATATTTCTAGGTCCATAAGACATTTATATTGCAATATTGTTTACCAAATTGTATTCCATTCTTATTAAACTTTGACTATAAGATGGATTTTAAATTGTAAATTTATTAATAATATTTTTCGAATTGAGATTAACAAAGATTCTTCTTATGTTCGGATATTCATAAAACAATTAGACAATTAGAACAAGATAATAAATACAATTGAATCTAAAAATAACAATATTAAATTTTGATTAAAAAAATAATAAAATCCAATAATTACAATAATAGAAACTGATAAATTGAATGTTAGAATTTAATTTCAAAACTAATAATATAAAAACTATGATTGTAATTGTAATAATTCAATGAAATATATCTAGATTGTATAAAATATTGATTATATGTAATTCATAAAAATGATATATTTACATAGACCAACATGTGTGTTATTAAAATTATTTGAGAAAATTAAAACCGTGGTGTTAATATTAATGTTTTTAAAAGGAGTTATTATTGTTAATTTGTTTATATTTCCATTGTCTCTTTTACCTACGGTATGTAAAATAAAGTATTGTAAAATATATATATTTGACATTATTAGGAGTGATTATTTTTAATTTGTTTATATTGCATATGATTCTTTAGGAGGGCCATGCAAAAAAAAAAATGCACATAAATTATAATATACAATTTTATAAAAATATTAAAGATGTGACATGAATTATATATTACATTTTTATAAAAATATAATAATTAAAATCTTGGACATTTTCTAACTTTGCAAATATAAAATATAAAGATTACATATATATAATTGTATTATGTATATATTAGAAAAGAATTTTGTGAAATTGTCGTCACTCTATTATCATATATATTTGAAATTAAATCAAGGATAACAAAAAGATCCATTAAAAAAAAAAACAAACAAACAAACAAATATGTCTATTCTCATTTAGAAATGGAGTGAAAGCAAATGAAAAAAAAGTTATAAGGATACCACAACCACATTAATTTATGACAATGATAACAAATAACTTAAAAATTAATATGTACATTGATTAGAAAAATAAGGTAATTTTAAAGGTTTACCCCTTCATACGATGTTCCTACTAAAACACCATATACATTTCTTTACAATTAAAGCTCAACCAACCAATTGAGGGGAATATTTTAACATAGACCAACCACTACTTAGTATAAATACAACTACCACCTCCCCACATCTGAAAAAATAAACTCTCTCGGCCCATTGTCATCCTTTTCGACAGAGACTTCTTAATAAATTTGACTAGTGTCCGGACATGTCATATTTAATAAACTTGACTAGTGTCCAAACTTTTTCGGTGCTTCGGAAAACCATATTCTTTCCACATAATTCTGAATTTCCGTTAGACGCCTCAAAATATGTTCGCTTCCCGATAATTTGCGGTCCGTGAGCGATAGATTCGATTTACGTATGCGTAGATTGTTTCCCGGTTTGTGCGAGGTTCGTGTGGGAAAATCGTCTCAAGATTTTCTTAGTTAGTTTCTTGAACAGTGGCCACGGGGTAAGTGTAGTATTCCGCACTATTCTTGAACTTCTTTGGTTCGGTTCTCGAGCACGATTATTACTGGGACTTTGCATCAAGCTTTTCCCGCTAAAGATACTTGAGCGAATAGACCATCTAATCACATTTAAGACAATTAAGATTAGGGTTTTTAAAAACCTCCTAGTAAAAGCCATTATTCTCCACTCGGTCGTGTGGAGGCCTCAGGGAAGATTCTCATCTTCTTGAAAGTGGGAGCTAGGTAGAGGAGAAAATCTTCCAGTGGCACGCTGACAAGAAGGTTTAGCCCTACACGACAGACTCTATAAATTTTCAAAGGCTATGAAACATGGAGTGACACATTTTTTGAACTAGTTGTAGCCAAAGATTTTATATTGTTGGATTTTTCCCTTCATACTTGAAGTGGCCGATCCTCTTATAAGATTTGTGCGACATGGGATTTCTGCAGATTATCATATTTTACTCGTCCCAACACTTCTAATCAAAGTAGCATTTCCCTTGGTTTATATAATGAATTCAATTTATTGCCTTCCTTCTTTGCTTGGGCTGGCCCGATCGCAAGAATCGGGACGATTCTTCTTCACATGAAATATCGATATCTCCTGTGATTACTCGTGAGTTTTCCAAAGATTTACTTTTGGAGATTTCGCAGGGAGATTGGGAGATATATAGGACGATAATATGTGCGTGTGTTAATCTTAGTAATTTGTAGCTTGGACAGCTGTTTGTCCTCATCCAATTGTTATTTAGACAGCCTAGAATTTAGAGAAATAGTTGTTTTTGTCAAACAAATATTGTTAGGATAAGAACAATTGTTATCTAATATTGACTCCTTTTAGGTGACACCTCATAACCAAGGTTGTTATGGTTATTGAGTTGTCTTAATCTCAGCCGATCATTTGTATTAATCTCGGCCGTTGATTTTCAATGAGAGTAGTATATAAGGGGGTCATTGGGGTCATTTGTAACAAGGAAGTTTTGAGAGAAACTTGTAGTGTTAGCAAGCAGTCTTGCAGGTGTTAGCAAGGGTGCAGTGATAGCGTTGGAGATAGCAGTGGAGGAATATCAGCAGGAGGATTAGGAGATTGTCGGAGCTCTGCCAGTAAGAGGCAAGCAGTATTTGTATCTCTTGATTTGCTGAAGTTTAATATATTTCTCATCTGTAGTACTGGTTTTCCCTACGGGGTTTTTCCAGGGACAATTGTCCGAAAATATTGTGTTCACCTTGTTGGGTATTTCTTATGTGTTTGTATTTGTGAAGTTACAGTTGTGTTATTTTCCAATATTTGTTGATCAAATAATCTTACAAGATAGGAGGTTAATAATCGATGAATCGTAATAGATTTTTGTAATGCCCACTTCCCTACGACACTTAGTTGATTATCATTTTGAGTTATGCAGACTTTGGATATGGACATGACTTATACTTATGTTGATTAGCAGGATGTTTTGTGACTAGATGCATTTGGATTATGATTGGATTTTGTTTTCGTATGACCTACAATGACTCTGAATGACAGACTATTGATACCGATATTATTTTTATATGGATATATTGCATGTGTTCTAACATTGGATTTCTTCGCCATGATGAGTAGAATGTAGTTGTTGAATTTACATTACTATAATTTTGGATAATGATGAAATGCATAATTAAGTTGTGATTTAGACCTAGAAATAATGATTAATTGAATTACGTATAGATGTTAATAAATTTCATGCATATGGTTATTTTGGATATTTTGACATGGCCGCAAGGCCGAAGAAGGTATTTTGCATTTTGCAGGAAACACAGCATGATCACAACCATGAGGGGGATTGGGAACCAAACACAACAGGATGTCGGGTGGTTACAACATTTGGTCGTCAAGGCAACTAGTGAATTGTATTGTGTTACCTTTGTTCTTTTATGTGTTAAGAAAAATTTCCATGAGGGGGAAATTTTCCTATGTGACCAAGGGGGTAAGAATTTTAATTACTTGTTTTAACTTGCTTTAGTAGGTGATTTCTTTTGTGATGTCTTTTTGTTAAATTACTTTTGTTAAGTATGTTTAGATTAATTTAACACCTTGTTTAAATTTTAAGTTTTGGAGGGAAGTCTAGTGGGTGTAATTAATTTTGATGGTTGGTTCCTTGAGCCTTGTGTTTCCTCATGTATTGAATGCTTGGTTTTGAGTGTTGACCACTCCAAATCCTTGGAATCTCGAATTTGAGATTTAGGGCAATTTTGGGGACTTGTGGGACAAGTTGAACTTGTCCCACACTTCCCAAAACCCCTTACCAACCATATCTATGGGTTGGGAATCCAAAAAGGGGATTATTTATTGTTTTGGGAAGGGAAATATGACTTTGGAGTGCACTTTCTTCATTTTGCATTTATTTGTGCCTTAAGACACATGGGAAGGGATGGATGTGGAATGAAGATGTCATTCAACCCAACCACCCATTTATGGTGTTTTGGGATTTGAGTTGACTAAAGGGAGGTGGTCTTGAGGATGTGTGATGTGGCATCCTACAAGGAGCCACATCACCCTCACTCTTCCTCTTGCCTATTTATGGAAATTTCCTCTCTTGTTGAGGGGGTTGGAGTTTTGTTTTTGTTTTGGTTGAAGAGTTCTTCTTATTTTTTTGGAGAGAAAAGAATTGGGAGAAAGAGAAAAAGAGAGTGCTTGGACTTGCATGCTTGGATTGTTTTGGAGGGAGCTTGGACAAATTTCTTGGTTTAGGCTTCTCCAATGGAGAGGTAGGAAACCTTCTCCTTTGTTTTGCTTTCATATTATTGTTGCTTCTATGCTAAATTTGTGAATAATGCATGTTTACTTTGGTGTATTGTGAAAAATGGATAGAATGCTTATTGTGTAGTATA